>OU426983.1:14082161-15305937 GCA_911387785.2 Aelia acuminata
AAAATAAAGACTACATATCGTCATATGTTTCGAAACAGGCTTATCTATTCTTAATTTTACAATCCACTCTTTAAGAAGCTTTTTATTTTTTGAAAATAAAAGGGAATGACACGTCTTTTGATTTTCTAATTGAACACTGAGGGACCGAGCAATCTCTCTCTCTCCCCCTCTCCCTCTCCCTCTCCCTCTCCCTCTCCCTCTCCCTCTCCCTCTCCCTCTCCCTCTCCCTCTCCCCCGAGGATGGAGGTCCCGAGCCTGTACGATGTCAGGTACTCGTTAAAGATTCCTATACTAATTATACCTGGATAGGCAAAATTTAGGACTCCCACTGTAGCATCAACCGATTAGCCTTGGTGTTTATAAGTAAAGGGAAAGAGTTGTAGAACGTGTTTCGGAACATAATTGAAATAATTTGTCTCCATGGTAACTAAAGTGACATGATTCATCTCAGCCCGTTTGCAAAGTTTCTGCAATAGGTGCTTAAGAAATATCTAGGGAATTTGGTGGCCAAGGATCATCTCCAATGAGGAACTAGTAAGAAAAACAAAGCAAAAGAAAGTAGAAGCTAAAATTAGAACCAGGAAATGGAGATGGGTTGGACACACATTTAGGAGGAGAGACAGCATCAGCCCAGGAGGCCCTGGAATGGAACCCTCAGGGAGAGCGCCATGTTGGAAGGCCGAGAAAGACGTGGAGGAGTTCCGTCATGGAAGAGGCTAGAAGCCAAAATGATACCTGGGCCACCCTCAAGGAGATGGCTCCAGATCGAGATAGGTGGCGAAACTTCATAAAGGCCCTTTGTCCCATTGAGGGATAACATAAAAAAAAATAAAATATATATGGTAACTAAATAAAATGAAATGAAAATAGCCTTTATTTGTGCTAATAGGCGGGCGCAATCGACTATAGGGTGCGCTAGTAGTTTTGCAAAATGTCGGAAAGAACGGTGTTAGACTTAGTTGATGTGATAGAGATAATTGGTAATTTTAAAAGACCATTAATTGAAGGGCAGGCTATTCTTGATGCAAACCACATATTTACATGTGGAATAACATCTAAAAATAAAAAAAACAGTTATTTTAAAAGCCTCGTGCCTTTAAACTACCAATCTTAAAGGACTGCCCCATCAAATAAAAGTGGAAATCAAATTTATTAATAATAATAAGCAATTTTCTTGTCATTGTACGTGTAAAGCTGGTAGTTCTGGTAAATGCAAACACATCATTGTAACTTTACTCGACGTTTTTTCGGTTAGTAATAACATTAATTACCTGTTCACACAATCATTGTTATGACACCTTAGATTCTTTGTCATATTATTTATTTATTTGTCAAAACTTTCAGGCTTCGCATTGAAAACATGGAACAATTAAGCACAACGGATGTAATAGAAAAATGGTGAAAATTAAAAAAGAAAAACAAATCCATGACACTGTGGTCTCAATGTTATTTGCAGAAAACTAGCATTTTGGAATAATAAAATGTCATTTACCTGGATAAATATAGTCTCTTTCTTTAAAATAAAGACTACATATCGTCATATGTTTCGAAACAGGCTTATCTATTTAATTTTACAATCCACTCTTTAAGAAGCTTTTTATTTTTTGAAAATAAAAGGGAATGACACGTCTTTTGATTTTCTAATTGAACACTGAGGGACCGAGCAATACCTATTAGATATTTTTCAAATGATTTTTTACTCAATCGGGTTTTAATTATTTATTTATGGAAAAATAAATTAAAAACGCCAAAAAAACCTATGAATCCCAGGTAATGGCCCCGCTTTTATCCCCGTTTCTCTAGTTCCTGCAGCGCCGTCGCAGAAGCAGCACCGTCGCTTGAGCCCGCCTATTAATATGAACAAAATAAAATAATTTTATACAATATACTATTTTTTTCTTACACAGGACTTCCCTTTAGGGAGTGATAGTCAGTACTTCCCTGGATGACTAGTCCAACTGGGGAGCGGGGTTTGAGAGTTCCGGCCATTTTGTTTTCCAGATATCCCTCTTCATAGCAGCTCTCCACCGGAGGAGACCCATGATGAACTAGAAGGGATCACTCTTTGTGATGTGATTCGTCTGCCTCTTTTCCTCTTCTGGCTGTATGGCGTCCATTCCGTGATTATTTTGTACCACCTATTGGCTTTACACCGCAGGAGTTGTGCAGCCCATTTCCATTTTATTTTCCTTATTGTGTGAGAGTGTCTTTAAGGCCTATTTCTGTCTTTACCTTCCCACATATTACCCTGCCTTTTCTCTTCACACTTTCGATGCCATTCTGCCATACCTGAATGATAACTAAATGCAGTTTTCAACAAATAAATAGAGAATTATAAAATCGGATGGATTATTATATTTGCATTCCCTTATCATCACAAATAAAAACCTTAATTTATCAATAATTTTTATAGGAGATCATTTATTAGGATAGCATCAGCATCCAAGAAATTCCTCTTTGGAAATATTAAGTAATTATTTAACTGATTTCTGAATATTGTTTAAAACAATGAGCGACCTAGATGTTAAAGCCTATAAAACCCGCCTTATCTCGAACTTTACGAGCATCAAGATGGAAATAGGTCAAGATGAGAGGAATATAGTGAGCAATATAAACCCAGGCTGTAGCATTCCATCAATTTACCATCGCCATGAAGTTGCTGCTGTCTATCGCTGCCATGATGCTCTTCGCCATGCTAAACGCAACCCAGAAGCAACAACTTGCTAGCATGTTCCCTCAGCTAGCGAATGTAGGACTGGATGCCTTCGTGGGGCTCGGGTAGGAATGAAGAGGACTACGAACTGAGAAACATCTTTGGAAACACAAAGTTCGGCGAAGGACACTATCAGCTTCAACGTTAGTTTTATTTTTTTTTATTTTTATTTAAATTAATAATGGCACTATGAACAATATTTTTATCAAATAAAGTGATATATTTAATTAAACAGTTGTCATTAATATTATCAAGGGGACCACGTCACATTTCCCTCTCCGATTTTGATGAAATTTTTTTTGGTAATTCTGCATCGAAAATAAGTCGACACGTGTCCGGCCGTTCCATTGAATGGGCCATTTGGACCGAGAAATTAAATATTTTAGGTTCAAAAATCGTTAAAATTGGCTTTCACAAAACAGTCATTGCTCCATTCTACCTGAACCAATTTTAATGAAACTTTCAGGGATTCTTCTACTTGAAAATATATTAGACACATGTATCGGGATTTGTCGCAATTCACCCTAGTAAGGCCAGAGAATCACATCAAAGTTGAGGATTGTTGAGGCTAGCGTTAGTAAATTGTGTTGATGTGACGCTCTGGCCTTACTAGGGTAAATATAGACAAATCCCGATATATCTCTATATATATATAAGAGGCTTTGTCCTGACTGACAGAATCAACGCAGAGCTAAAACTACTAATGATAGAAACTTGAAGTTCGGAATTTAGACTTTAAACGCGATGTAGGTAATCACTAAGAAAGAAATTTCAAAAATGTAACCACTAAGGGGCTTAAATGGCGAAATTGTCGTTTAACTCTAACGGAAATCTATTGTTGAGATTTTAAACATATGTTTTTTATTTGAATATCGATTTAAAGTTACAATAGTATTAAAATAGACATTCACATAAAATATGGCTACTGATCATTTAAATATTAGTGGTAATCAAATTAAACACTCTGATTCCCTTGATTGGGGATGGTGTGTGTTTATTTCGATCTCTTTTCCATATATATATACTTCTCCATATATACAAGATGCTTTGTCCTAACTGACAGAAATCAACGCAAAAACTACTTATGATTAGAAACTTCGGATCTAACTTAAATTTAGATTTTAAAAGCGATGTAGATAAGCACTAAGAAAGGAATATCAAAAATGTAACCCCTAAGAATATCTAAAATGTAAATGGCGAAATTGTTGATTAACTCTAACGGACATCTATTTTCGAACTTCGAGAAAATATATCTAATTAGGACTCATTTTAAAGAATTTGATACGACGAGTTTAACTCGAAAGGCCTTATTGGGCGTCGAAAACCATGTTTTAGCCGAAAAATGAAGCGTTCACGACGAGTAAGTCATTTTTTATTTAGGCGGTTTTAGTGAACTCTCTCCATTGCGCGTCTCCGTCTCTTCTACCGAGCCAGCAGCTTCCCCCTCCAACATTCCACCTACCGGAAGCTCAAATTCTACTAAATCTCCTTAACATCAGTTAACATATTATATTAGATCAATACCAAGATAATGGTCAAAGAATTGATTTTAAAGGCTCGCGGGTGAAGCCGCGACGGGGAATGCTAGTGTCTAATATATTTTTAATTAGAAGAATCCCTGAAAGTTTCATTAAAATTGCTTCAGGTAGAATGGAGCAATGACTGTTTTGACAATGACTGAAAGCCAATTTTAACGATTTTTGGACCTAAAATATTTAATATCTCAGTCCAGATGGCCCATTCAATAGAACGACCGGACACGTGTCGACTTATTTTCAATGTAAATCACCAAAAGAAATTTCATCAAAATCGGAGATGGAAATGTGACGTGGTCCCCTTGTAAGTTCCTACTCTTTTAATATCCTTCCAACGAATAAAATTAAACTCAAAGACAAATAATATATATATTAATGTTTTTTAAATTAGTTTCAGGCAATCCACAGCTATAAGTGATGAATTGATAGTAATATCGATAGTTTTTTAACTTTTTTTTTTTTTTAAGATGAATGTGATATAATATTTACAATCTACTTACCTTTTAATCACCTATAGAGACAATGACTAAGTTCGTCTGTTGAGGATATTTATTATTTTTGTAAATACATTTATAATATTTATCAGTTGATATCAATATAAGTATAACATCAGTATACATATATAAAAGTATTTTAGCTCATTTTAAGATATTCATTTGTAACATTTCATAATTAAATTCTTTAACTAATTAATTTCTATATTCTGTCGCTTTTTTTAGATATGAATTTAATTTTTGCAGAATATGGACTATAAATATATATATAAATTTAATTATTTCGATGTTTCGTTCTGATTTAGTGTATTTTTTTCGAAGAAAATTAAGGTAAATTGTGTCAGCACCGACATTGTATCCTCAGCAACATTTAAATTGCATAATGAGCAATAATTTCTTTTATTAATCCAAGGTTTGTTATTAAGATGAAATAGTTATCCCTGGCTTTAAAAATCAGTCTCATATAATGTCTGTCCTTCTCTAACTCGAAATATGTTATTTCATAATTTAATTTTTTGTTAAATCAAATGGTGTTTCTTTCTGTTAATTTCTGGATCTTAAGATGAATGCGATAACCTCTGCCTCCTAGCACACATTTGCAATAAAATTGATTTAAATAAAAAATAAACAAAATTATATAGAGTAATTTTATTTATTTTACTAAAGAAAAATGCTTATATCTGATGTTAAAAATGGCATCATTTTCCTTTTAATGTATTTATGTATTTTATGTATTTATATGTATTTTCTATTTAAGCTTGAACTGTTTTGTTTTATTGCTCTACATTTCTTTTTTAAACCAAGCAGCTTGATCCTACTTTCTATCAATTCGATGAAGCTTATAGAAGTTGATGGAAAGCAATGAAATTAGTGTGATCGTTAAAGGTCAGAAGAAAAACTTGAATAAAATTCAATCAAAAAATTTTGGCCCACATCCTTCAACATTAAGCCTTAACAATTCCCTATTTTAATGTATAACCGAGGCATAAATTGACAAGTTCTAAGAGACTATACCTAAATACCTTCAAAATACAGAGTTGGGGGATGAATTAAAAGTCCCAAAAGTTGTTTTTGGGGGTTGATATTTCAACTTTTAGACCCTCGAATTTCTACCTACCCTACCTAGGAAAATATTGAGCCGTCTCCCCCAATCATTTGGGGCTGGTGACGCCCGTGCAAATAATTGCCTCCAGTCTGTCAGTCAACCGAGCGCACATTGAGACTCTCGCGACGCAGAGCAGAGCAGAGCAGTTTTTGTAATACGTGTGGTAGATAGGATACTGCGCTGCCCTGCTCTGCGTCCCAATGTGCGCGGTTCCTATCTAATTCACTTTCCACAAAAACTGCTCTGCTCTGCGTCGCGAGTGTCTCATTGTGCGCCTAGCCTAAGCGTGTAATTGTTAAAGGTACGTTGCCCTCTCTGCAGAATGGTTTTTCACTCAGAAAATATTATGTGTGAGTAGTGCTTGAACTTTCTAAGAAATGATCGTGGCCCATTTATAAAATACCAATGATCAATAATTTATTTTTATTTTTTGTTGCAATAAATCGTTAATATTTCATAAAATCAATCTATTGTTTTGTATTAATCTATTTCAAATTTTTTGAAGCTCAAAGGATCGATATAAAAAATGAGTTTTGTATAATTACTAGAAGAAACATCCTTAGTGAATATCAACAGTTAATTGAAACATTTTTATTTTTATATTGCCGCTTTTTTCTTCCTACATAGTGCTTTACGCTGAAGCACAGAAATAATACTTTCTTAAAATAGGAATTTGTTTCAACCCTTAACTCCATAAAAAAATTATAATATTAGAAAAGGTCGAAAGATAATTCTTATATCATTTAATTAATTTAAATAAATTTTGTATTTTAGGTGTAAGAAAGAAAAATTTTTAATAATTAAAATAGGAATAGCGCCTAATTTAGGTAAATAAACACATGAGTGGATGAAGCTGTAATGGTGCAAATTCAAAATTTTGAGAAAAATACAAATAAAACAAGTATTGTAGAGAAACCACAACTGATTACAATTTGAACGATTGAATTTATTTTTTTGTTTCATCATATTTTATCTTTTATTTTCGCATAGAGAGATTTAAAAAAATACATTTTAAAAATAAAAGCATTATAGAATCTATTAAACAAAGTAGATCGAATGAATGAACGAGGAAACGTAATATTGCCGTCCTTAAATTACAAAAGCGGCCTTAAAGGAGAGAAGAGAAGAGGGCGACGAGATCAAAATAATAAATACAATCCAGGCGGTGTAATGAGAGAGCCACAGCCACCGATATCGGATATCAAGGAGCTCTCCAGGGATCTCCTACAAGAACTGCTCATTAGGGGGCGGGTCTGAAACACGACACGATCAAGTCACCACTTGCTGTGTAGTGGAGGGGGGATACAATAGGATTAGTATGTAGTAGTGTCTAGTGTTCGGCGTTTTTGTTGATTTAACAAAACGCAAACGAAATTTTCGTTGAAAACAAAAACTGTTTGAAAATAGCAGGCTGGGAAATAACTAGTGTCCGACCGAAACCAAAATTTTTGCCGAAACCGAATTTCGGCCATAGACCTAGTTTCGGGCCGAAACCGAAACCGAAACTTATTTACGTGTCTATATATGATACATATAAGTGTGTAATATGTCTAGCTTAGCAATATATCAATGAAAGCATATAAAATAACACTAATTTAACTCAATCATTCATTTTATAAGTGAGCTGGTATACAACAGTGGTAAAACAGGTGTATTAGTTAAGTTATAGGATCGAATCCCGGCCCCCTCCTTTCTAGTAAGGCTGGTCCCCGTGGGATGTTAGACCATACCCCTTAACTAGTACAGCCCTAAAAGTTGAAATAATCTTGAAATAACAGGCTGATATTAATAAAAATTCATATGAAATTCATATATAAATAATAAATAATTATATAGATTATAGTTATTATAGAAGAATCTTTATTATAGAAAGATTATAGTAAATCTTTCTATAATAAAGCCGATAGAATACAAAATGACGGCCTATTGAATACGTAAAGCTGTAGGTCAGAAGCTATTTAATCTACTGAGTCAGTTTTGGTCTCAAATGTTAGTGGTGTATTCAATCTAGTTTGAAAATTTATAGAATAGTTTTTGATCGAAAACGTGCTTCTTCATGGTAAAAATTGAGACAATTTTTTGGGATGTTATTCGTGAACCGCTGGGGAAAGGGGACAGCCAAGGTTGAAAAATTGGTTTTGCATCTGATTCCCATTCCATACAAGAACAAAGACCAAAACCTACTACCACCATTTGATGCAACTTCTAATGACAAGGTTACTGATTAAAATATTTTTTTCAATTTTGAATTGAATCTGTGGACATGTCGAATAATTTAAGTTTAAGTATTTAGAAAATATATTCTTATTTTTGTTAATCTTTTTTTTTTTTTTTTTGGAAAACAAATTTCATTATTAATGAGGAGATGATTAAAAGCACAAAAAGGTTCTTAACGCTCAAGGTAAAGAATAAATACTATTCTTTACACTTAACGTAAAGAATTCTGTATAAAGAGCATGCTTTCATTACATGTTAAGACTCGATGTGGGGCCCGGTGTGGCTGTGCGGTAAAGCGCCGTACTTCCATTCCGGCGCTGCGGTTTCGAGTCCCGCCCTGGGTGGTGCTTTTCTTTCGTAGGAGAAGTGTCACCCAGTGCCATGGGTGTTAGTATGGGCAGTATAGGGCTTCATTGGAAGCCTTGAAGTCCCACCAAAAAAAAAAAAAAAAAAAAAAAAAAAAAAAAAAAAAAAAAAAAAAAAAAAAAAAAAAAAAAAAAAAAAAAAAAAAAAAAAAAAAAAAAGACTCGATGTGATTTTCGAGGACATTTCTGTTTGTCACTCTCAATTTTTTGTCTCCACACCCAAATTAAAGTTTTCGATCAAGTAAAGATACCAAAAGAATGAGAAAAATCTATGTTCTACCGTAATACAAAACAAGTGTAATTAACTAAAATAACAGATACTTCCCACTATTAAATTCGAGGGTGTTAAATGCCATGAAAGAGATCGAGCTTACAAGCTGAAATCGTGTTGTCCTACTTCCCCCTTGGAGATATCTGACACAGGAGCTAGTTTCGGCCTGGCCGAAGATTCAGCCATTTTTTGGCCGAAACCGAAACTGCGGCCGAAACCAGGTTTTTCGGTCGAAACTGGCCGAAACCGAAACCGAAACTTCGGTCGGTCACTAGAAATAACAGAAAATGCAACCTCCTACCAGGTAAGGCAGTCGCTCTACACATTCGTAGTGGACTCGATAGCCCTGATGAAGAACTGAATCTCGGATCGAAACGTCGCACACAGGGGTATTTGACCCCAAAAGCTGTCCAAAACTATTTCCTTCCATTTTATTAGTTCAAACGTCCTCAAAATGGCTTCTAAATTTCTAACAGGCATTAAAAATATGTTTTTAGCAGTTAAAAAAATATTCATAGGTTAAAATTTTCCTAAAATAAATTTTTACGTTACTCCACCGTCTGTGAAATAGGCATCTATGGGTTTACAATTTATGTTCGTATTATTTTCTCTTTATGCATTCCGCCTATGAAATATGCTCGTTACAAATAAAGATTCATTATAAATTTATCTAATACTATTAGATTAGAGAGACCGCGTAAGAAATGAAAGGATTAGAGCGGAGCTAAAAAGTCCTGCATTGAAAACTATCCTGGAGAAACGACAGCTAAAATGGTTTGGCCATGTTTGTCGAATGAGCGAAAACCGGGAACCCAGAAAGGTGATGGAAGCTCGACCCACTGGCAAGAGGCCACGCGGAAGGCCTAGGATTCAATATGATGAATATATCCAGAGAATCGGAGGAAAAACTCTCCAGGAACTGAAGAGGCTGTGCAGGGACCGTGAAGCCTGGCTCAGTTGGATCGAGGCCCCTCCACGCAAGTAATGGCACAAAGGAGGAAGATAAAGAAGAAGAAGACTCTTATGCATTTCCACGCTTCAATTTATTATTTTCGTAACTAAATAATTTTATTTAATTTTTTTTTATATTTTTTACGGGGCACACGTATAAATAGATTAAGATCCCTATTTTGCATGTAGCGTTTTATTTTTCTTACCAGTTTAAGTCCCTTTGTATTGATTCGGCCATCTTCGAAGTCGTTATGTGGAATATTTTCTATCGCATCTTCTATATAAAATATCTAACAATCTAAAAAAAAAAAATCTATTTAAAATCTTCCAAAAATCTAGATTTAAGATTTTTTACTGATGTTATATTTTGATTTCTTAACTGTTGATCTATATAAGCCACAGACTGTTGAGTGTGATCCAATCAGATCTCTGGTGTGAAGGTTCAAGTACTTCAGGTCAATTATGTAGCAGCCTTTCCGGTGTGAGATCTGTATGCTTAGGGTCATTATCCAACTAGGATTTGAATGTTCTAGTAAACCATTTTATAAAAAAAGTTGTTTAAGATGAAATTTCTTTAAGGATAGAATTATATTTAAACTTTTTCATCTCACCATCAAAATTCCCCACCCTCTGTGCGAACTTATAACCCCTCATAAGAACACTACCACCTCCATCATTCACTGGATCAGTAACATTTGTCAGTTCAAATTCCTTTCCAGGTTCCTCAACACAATTGAACTATCGTACGATCCAGAGACATTTTTTTTTTCTCTCTCCTGAAAATATTACACCGTTCTAATAATTTAAACATGTTTTTCACATCTCTCAGGCAATAAATTCACGGTGTTTAAATATTCGAGTTTTATCAGGTCCTGCTTATTGTACTAATTGTTCATTTGTACCTTACGCTACTATTTCAGACGATTTTTAATGATATTCTTTGATTTTTTAACAATCATACGCACTTTTTTACTTTCACTTACCTATATATGAAATATATAGTAAGGGAAAGTATTGCGATCGTGAAAAATTTCGACTCCAGGTTTTCAACAGAAATACGCGTTTTGGGGCCACATGAGTCCGAATAACCAAGTCCCGCGAAATGGTGTGAGTGAACAGACTAGCTCAAAAAATATAAAACGTACAAACCTGAAATTGGGTATTTAGTGTATGAGTATGCCCGCGATGTGACAGTAAAAATTTCATCAAAATTGGTCAAACTGAGGGGGTACTTTATTTAATAACATTTTACGTTTTTTTCGATTTTCTCAAAAACGGCTTTAATAATTTTAATTAAACTCGTCGTGATTAATGAGAAGCAAGTATTCATTAATATCAGGTAAGCTTTATCATTGTTAAAATGTTCTGAGGGGACTTAAATGGGAAAGGGGCCTTTTTTGTTTTCCTATAAAGTACCTTTGTTTTTGTTTATATGTAGAAATTATCTGTCTTTCGTTTCACCTAAAAATAAGAAATGGGTAGTTATGAAAAAAATCAAATAAATATATACAGGAGAAAAAAATAAAAATATTCCGTCAACTCATAAAACACGTAGAGCCCAAGCATACACAGCACGCCTTTAGCGACAGACCATTGTTTATAATTAAAGATGTTCTGTTCATTTAATTGAAATTATTTGTTTCATGGTAACTATTTGAAGTTTTAAACAGCTATATAGAGAATTATAAAATCAGATGACTTGGAGTATTATGCTTGCATTGCTGAATTATCACAAGTAAAAACCTTTATTTAATAATTTAAAAAAAATAGTGTACTTCAAAGGGCAATTAAAAACAAAATTAAGTAAGTTATGTTGGAAAAGTGGGTGGCTTTGAGAAATGGCAATTAACAAAACACGTCAATTTCTAATCAAAGTAAGTTGGTAAGTGAATGTTTTGTGTTGCGCGCATCGCACCAGATTTTTTTAAATTTTGTCCAAGCTCGATTCACTATGCGACAGGACAGCAGCGCTTCTGCGGCAAAGGATTGTAAATCATCAGAACCACACCCCCCCCCTCTCTCTCGGCCTCACATTAATTGCCCCCCTCCCGATTTATGGGACCCTTTTTACATAGCCAATGGTTCGATTCCGGCCTACATCATTTCCTATGAAAGGCCATCGGGAGCACGGCTGTCTGAAAACATCCCCGCGATGTAGGGCTGGCCGTGTCAGTGCCTGTGGTGGACCATGTTCTGGGGTGTGTTCTGTGTTAGGAGTTTATGTCGGCAGGCTTCGAGAATAATAGTCCTCAAGTTTATTCATTTGACATATATATCTGCATTTATGCTAGTAAAAAATAGATGTAGTGTATTAAAAAAATATTTGACTAATTTTTCGGCATGTGCCATTCAAACTTTTACATGTACATAGTTCACCTGCGCAATTTGTTCCCTAATTTAAGTCGCTATAGGCGAGCGCGAGCGTAAATATTTTTTTTTTTTTTGCGAATTAAATGCTTATAATACTACAATTGAGTGTCATTATTCGTAAGTTCTATAAATTTCCAACAGATGGCGGTGTAATTTGATTTATTGACACTTTATTTTCTTTCGATATTTACGGAGGGTAAGCATAAATATATTTTTTCCAGCTCGGACTAGGAAAATCCGTGTTTTTCCCATGGTAAATTATGTGTAGCCTTTTCACGTGTGGGGAAAACATCGAATCCATTCGTTTTTAGCAAAAGACAGGTAAACCTATTAGTATAACCTCCTGATTCGACTTTTCGTATCATCATGTGTTATATTCTTAACCCTTTTCCTTTTATATTCTTTATTAGTTCCTTTTACGTATGTCATTCATAAACACATTACGGTCAAATATAAGATGTAAACAATAAAAACTTAACAGATCTAAATTCTTTATCAAACAATTTTAAATTTGGCGTAAAGTTCTGTTTTTGATTAGCTGAAACGTTTTTATCTTTATCAGTGTATTTGATTTGACTATAAAAAAGATTAGGATTTAACCAATTCAACGCATTATAGATAGCTACTGAGCCACAGCAACGCGTGGTAAGGTCTGCTCGACTGTTATACTAACATAAATCTCGTAGGAATCAATTATATAAACTTATACAACACTCTAGATACCCTAAAATTTCAATAATATTTCCTTATTAATTAATATTTTAAAGTTGAACAAAATCATATGATTTTTTCTGTTGGATTGTGTTATATCGTTATCAATGATTATCATACTTGAGGTATAAAAAAAACCATATATTGTAATTGGAATATTTGGGAATTGCACAAAAAGGATATATACATATACATATAATGTACATATATATAATCATTTCCAAGTCAAATATTCATTTTATATTTTAATGGCGGTGGGGGGAGCACTATAAAAAAATTAGATTTCTTTCACACGAGGGTGCAATTTTATATTATCGGGAAAGATTTTTTATTAAAAAAATGATTCATTTTGTATTTTAGTGGGGGGGGGCGTACTATAAAAAATTAAATTTTCCACACGAGGATCCCAATTTATGTTATCGGGGGGGCGGGGTTTTTAAAAAAAATAATCATTTTGTATTTTAGTGGTGGTGGACTATATATCGTGGGGTCAATACTACAACTAGGTAACTACAATTCAGCTGTTTCGAGTAAAACTCATATTAAGGTTTTTCGAAGATCTTTAGTTGATCTACAAATCAAGTATTGTACTGCTAAAACTATATTGAGTTACCTATTTGTTGCTTCTGTTTTGCAATCCTGATAGGTCGAACAACTAGATAAGTGAACTTTACCTAGTATCGGAACGGATTAGGTATCTGATCATCAACTTATCTAGTTTTGAAAACTCATTATATCACCTTTAAATTGTATTCAACAGAACAAAGTTGTAGTGTGCTATGGACCTAACCTAATGGAATTTTTTAATGCACTTACTCAAATTTTGCTAAATTTGTAGTTACCTAGTTGTTGTACTCACCCGACGATATATAGAATGACTCTTTTATTCCTAAATTATTTCTTTCAAATCCTTTTTGTTGGAAAAGTTATATAACTGTATTAGTACGTTTTGTCCAAGATTCAGTCAATAGAATATATGTTGGTCTTTATTTTTTTAACGTCCCTTTATGTAAGTAAGTTACTAAGGCTAATCTGACGACGCTACAGTTGGGAGACCTAAATTTTGCCTATACAGTTATAAATAGGATAGGGATCTTTAACGAGTACCTGACATCGTATAGGCTTGGGACCTCCATTTTTCGTTATCCGAGGGATGGCATAGCCAAGCATTTTACTCCCATTAAAAAATCACCGGGACACCGCGAAACGCGAACCCGAGATCCACACAATAAATTTTATCGCATATATAGAGTTGTTTTTTTTTACCGCACTACCAACCATTTCCATCACATATACATCTACGGCCAGCCATGACACTTCCTACATTGAGTTTAATTTCCTATTGTGCTATCTCTATGAGGTTATGAGATTAGAGGTATCCCGTTACCAAAGGTCCGAACCCGACAATACAGAGCTGAAAAAGAAAGAGAGAGAGAATTAGAATAATGAAGAGACCCTTGCAACTGGACTCTAATAAGAGCCATCTCTCATTCAAATGACTCTCAAAGAGCCGCCCCCCCCCTACTCTCCCCCTCCCCACCATTACTCTGACAATTTGCATGAGAGAGCGGTTCTGGTTATTAATTCCTCTTTCTCATTTTTTTTTTTTTTAACTTTTTTTATTTCCCTTTTCTCTTATTCCCATTTCCCTCACGGCCGAGGAAATGATAAATTAAAGAAAACAGAATACTAGTTAGCCGCAAGGAGGGGGTTAAATACACACTGGTTACCTTTTCTTCTAGCTCAAGTCTATTTACCAGGGTTCATTGTTTCTTTGCATTTTCTTCCTTCATTTTCGTTTCACCTCTACATGAATATCTAAAAACGTTGGGTTAAAAAGAAAAAAAAATGTCTAATTAACTTGATCAATAATAATAATAATAATTTTTCATTTATTTATAGATTTAGGGAGCCGGGCAGCTCATTATTGATAATGATTTAAAACTATCGATAGTCCCCGCTATCGATAGTATAACGTGATGAACGGGGGGGGGGGGGGGTTGAAATAGTAGAATATTTCATTTGAAACGATAGGAAAGAAGCAATAATGCATGTTTATAGATGAAAATTTCAGTAAATAAAGAATGAGCTCCATTATATGAGCCGTTTATTTTGAAGGTTTGTGTTTCAATGAATTTAAAAATATATGTATAAGATAATAATGAGTCATACTGCTTAATTGTATCTAAGTGTGTTAAATTTATAGTTCCTATTAAAATAGTTGCAATGATTAAGTGGATAATATGCGTTTTCTTATCAAGAATGGAGTTAGACCACTTTCAAAATTAATAACCAGATTCATTATAAAGTTTGAAGGTGCCCAAGTCCATTTAACATAATTTAAAATGCTTCAAATTGAAAAAAAGAAATACTGAATTTATTTTAAATATCTTTAAAACACTTTTAATATGGTTATGAACGTGATTTTTCCCTTGCTAAGATAATTTTCTTCATGATCCAACCATCAGCCCACATAAATGATTGCCTACATTTACAGAGTTTAAAACTCGTTTTAAGTGTCCTTCACTTATTTTTAAAGTAGCCAAAAAGAATTTTTTACAGACGGGAACTTTTCCGTTTTTAGGATTTAATAAATACCTATAACTCCTATTTCTTGGCGAACCTTTTCCGTTTGTTGGACGTCATTTTTCTACAATTTTTCGCTTGACAGCTTCGTAAAGCGATACATTTTGTTTGCTAAAATCTCCCAAACCCCAAAACTTCTCAAAAATATTGTTTCTATGATTATTTATGCTTATCTGAACTAAATAGTCTTGTTAAGCTCATCCCCATGGGTGAAATAATTTCTGAAATTTAATATTAGATTTTATGTTTAATGTTAATTGACACTGATTATTCAAATAATTGTCAACACAATTGTACAAAAACTTAGGTTAACTTGTAAATAATAATTAATTAAAATTACCTTCATCATTACTTTCCGATATCATCAATAGTAATTATCTTGATTTAAGTATAAATGAAGTTAGGCCACTTTCAAACTACTCGGTTTGATTATTTTACTAACTCGGAAAACTTATGTGTTAAGAGTTATCGTATTGTATGCTCGAATTATAAGCAACCTGAAAGTGCTTTACTGATAAATAAGATAAAGTGGTAAATGATAATCAGGAAAAATTGAAAAATGGAGTTAGGCCACTTTCAAAATAAATGGCTCATATCTTAAAATAATTTTTATCTGTTTCAAGCTTAGTCCGATTCCATATCCGCACTAATAGCTATAAACAACCTGTATTCCACACATCCACTTGTAGTGCATATCTTCGAGAAGATAGAGAGCCTGAAGAGTATGAATCAGCAAAGTATTCTGCTGGATACCTGGTCATATCGGTATTGAAGGCAATGAGGAGGCAGACAGGGCAGCTAAGAAAGGAATCACAGAAGGCGAAAGAAGGCGCCACAGTCTTTTTTGTGGCGGTATCGTAGTTTAGACATCGTTGCAATCATTATGGGATGCTCAAAACGAAAACAAGTTAAGGGTCCTAAAGAGAATCGTTCAGCCATGGAGCACCTCATTTTCTGGAAAGTCAAGACAAGAAGTGGTTCTAACCCGACTGCGAATAGGACATGCCAGGTTCAGCCACGTATATTTAATGAAGGAGAGCCCCCTCAATATGTGATGCTTGTGGGGTAAGAAACAGTGTAAATCTTGGATGAATGGTTTATGGAAAATCACCTTACACAACCCCTGACCAAGGAACAGTACCTCCTTACTCTTAACTAGCTAAATCTATTTTATAGTGCATGATTTAATTAAATATTTGGGGAGAGCGAGGTTGGTTGGCAACAGTTTTCACTTTTTTTATTGTTGAGTCATTCATGTTAACATAATCCCAATGGGACTGATTCAACTGTATCTTGAACCCTTCCCCTCAATTTTGGAATATCGAAAATTGCAGATAGCTCCCTGGTTGTTACCAATTCCTAAGATTCGCAAGGTAAAACATAATAAGGGCCTTGGACCAAAGCTGGGGATGTTGGAGTTCGCAGAATTTCAACAAAACCAACCCGACTGGGAATATTTATACACCGATGGTTCTCAAACAGAGTGGGCGCAGCCGTTGTCTCTAATGAAATATACACTTACTCATTACCATCAATTTGCTCATCATACCACGCGGAACTTTTAGCAATTAATCGTGCAATAAACAAATTAAATACAGTAAACAAAAAGGTATACATATGCTCAGATTCAGAATCGGTTCTTAAGGCAATAAAAAATCCATTTTCGAAGAACACATTAGTAACTGATATCTTAATACACTTGAAATCATTGGAAACTGTTGGGTATAAGGTACAATTTTTGTGGTTACCAGGTCACTGTGGTATCAGAGGCAATGAGCTTGCTGATACTATGGCGAAAAAAAGGATTAAAGAAGGAGAGCCAGTAACATATGCACTCGCCACAGAAGTAATTGCCTAAGTAAAGCAAAAGGCGCGAGAGAAATGGCAAGGCAATTGGTTAGTTAGTTAGTTATTTGGATTTAGGGGCGTAAAACCTATTGGTTATCAACGCCGTTAAGTATCTTATATGTAGGTACTTATTTTTATTATTTTTTTTTTTTTAAATCTTTAGGCAAGGCAATTGGTTCAGACTGAGAGACAACAAATTAAGAGTGGTAGAACCCAGCGTAGTCCCAAATCGAAGAGAACTGCATCTAAACCGAAGAGAGGAAGTACTTCTCAGCCGCCTACGGATAGGGCACACCAGGATCACCCACGAGTACCTCATGACAAGGAAATCCCCGCCTCAATGCATCACCTGCGGTGTTCCTCTGACGGTGTCGCATATCCTCACAGAGTGTTAGGCCTACGAAATAGAGCGGAGAGAAGTGGGACTTGGAACCGACTTAGGTTACTAAGTAACACCTTGAAGATGGCCGAAAAATTGTTCATGTTCTTACGAAAAATTAATCTTTATGTCAAACTTTAATGTATTTTTTTTTCTTTAATATCTTCCATTGTCCTTTTGTTTTTCACTATAATTCATGTATAATATTATCCTTTATGCTCTTCCCAACTTATTCATCTATCATATTATCCTTTATTCTCTTCCCAAACAACACTTAAATTCTTGTAGCGTTACTACCTTCTTTATTGTTTTCATTCCTTATTGTCACGCATAATTTTTTTGTTACTATTGTATTTATAATTGTACTTTTCTTTTCTTTTGCAAATGTTGTATGGGGGCTAAAATGACCCAAGTGGTTGAAAAGCCCATTTTGTTATAAATAAATAAATACAACTGTAAACAACAAGTATTAGAGTACTTCAAGTATTTTTTTCACAATATAATATTTAATACTAAGATCATAGAAAATTGAAGAATTCGTCAATCCAGAGTTTGCCAATTAACCCTATACGTGGGGCAGGTTGGCCTAGAAGGTGGGGTTGTTTAGCCATCTGCCTGACACATATTATTGTTATTAAAAGCTGCACTATAATGGCATAATAATTTTGAATCGGTTTTTAACAGCTTTTAAGGGAAAATAGAATGACAATAGAAGAAGATAGAAGTTTAGACTGTCCTTACTTTTTGCATAAGAAAAATTGCTCTCATCTTCCTAGCTGGAACTAAAGACAATTGGTAGTTTCACCTTTGATTATGTTTACCTTGCTTTTGTAAATGGCGACTACGCCAAAAAAAAAGTTGAAGAGAGCCAACTAACCCCACAGGAGAGATCATATGAAAGATGACTGCCAGGACAGGGGAGAAAAATCAAACAAGAAACTGGTTAGTCGAAAGGTTAGGTTTTTCAAAGGAATTTGAGGCTATGTGAACAGAATCGGTGTCAAATGTTTTTCCATGCCTTTAAAACAACTTTACTGAAAATATAAAAATTTACTTACATGTTGTAAAATCAAGCAATGAAGCACACTCTTATCTACACTGTTAGCATCGAATTGAAAACTCAGGACAAGACTCCCGAGGTCGAGCGGGTCACATGGTACCATGGCGGGGCCTTCACAACAGGTGTGATGGAAACTATAAGCCAATGGCCAACCTACCTCCTATGCAAACCAACCCCGCTCTCCCCTAAACTGTGTAGGTTGCACGACTACTAAGAATAAAAATTTGTTTTTTATTTTGTTTTTTCAGCTAGTACATTATATTATTATATATTAAACAACTAAATAGGATAATAATTATTGTTTATTTTTGTTTTTAATTTATATTTAACATATCCAACATACTAATACAAAATGCTGTAACATATAGGCCAATAAAATTTTATCTACCTATCTATCAGTATATTTTAACGAATTCGAGAATTAGTTAGTCAAGAATTTAATTTCTCACCGACACCCCGGACTATTTCTTTAAGATTAATATGAATAATAAAAGAATTGTTGAAAAAAATATAGTTATCATCTTCTTCCACCAAAGTCTTCAATTGTTCACATGACTTTTTTAACATTCATCTTTGTCGGCATTTTTCTAATCAACTCTTTACTTTAACCATTTTTTAAAAATCAAAAAGAAGAAAATATAAATGTTTAATCATAAAAATTATTAAAATACGACAAAAACGTTCCATGTCATCACAAAGAGAGCCAACGATACAAAGAGAATTTTTGTTTACAATTAATCGTCTTTTTCCTGAGTATTAAATATGAGGCAAGTTTGTTTGTACAGTGGATATCGTTTAGAACGACATCGCTTAGAACGACGTACCGCTTATAGCGACGGAAATCCTAAGTCCTAGGTCCCTAAGGTCATATTTTAATGAATTTTACTCGGCTATTACGACCACGGCTATTGCGACTGATCGGCTTTAGCGACCCATTTTGAGTCCGAGAAGATCGGTTATAACGTCCGGCTACCGGAATGAAGTCTTCTTCCGGCTCGCGGGATATTTCTTCCTGTGACAGGAAGACAAATCTATCACCTTTTCTAGGAAACTCCTTCCCCCGATTGTTTCTGTTTTTATTCCTTCAAACAAATTCGAATCAGTTGCGGCCTTCTTCTCGAATAAAAAACTTGAGCGTGGTGATATCTGTTTGTTTGTTTAGTTGTTAGTTGCGGTTTTGTTCTCCATACACTTGAGCGTGGTGATACCATGTCAAAAACGAAGGGCGTTTTTGTTAGAAGAAAAATTGCACATTTGCTGTCGGCTGGAAAATGGGGAGTCGAACAGAAGTCTTTCGGAGGAACTGAATGCAAGTAATTCAACAATACGGAAAATAGGGACAGCATTCGAGGACTAGTTGAACGCGGTGAATCGTTCAAGACAAACTTTTTCCGCATAAAACGTTCCTGTTATTTTTTGACCCACCATCCCTAACACAAAGATAATTTTTTGTAAGAAGGCTATCATTACAATCATCTGTTAAAAATAGACTAGACCTGATATAACGACCGGCGTCGTAACGACGATCGCCTACAACGGCGAAATTTTTACGGTCCCTTCAATGTCTTTATAAATTATATCCACTGTAATCCATAGAAGTGTTCATTATTGTCGAAACAACAAGGTTTGGAAGCCGCAGTGAATATAGAATTGTTTATTAAAATTAAATAGAGAATTTTGTAAGGTAAGCTAACACTTTAGGCCAAGTCTGTATGTTTCGTTTTTTTTTTCTTCAGTGATTCAACCGCACTAGTGAGGGGCTTACCTGATACTCCTACAAGAGATAATTTGATATTGCTATGTAACTAATTGAAAGTGAAGGAGAGGTAGCTACATTAGTTCATTAGTCGACCACAATGTACTCTGTGTACAATACAATCAGCTGATTTCATTATTGCTCTCACACTGGGGCAGGAACTTGGTTAGGCCTCAAGTGTTAAATTTCCACTCTATCTCACTTCTCGATGGCAGTATTATCATATTTAATTGTCTTTTTACTGTGTCTAAGCTTTGCTACAGTCATTATTATTATTATTTTATTTATTTGTCTTTCTATTACAACTATAAAAGTATTAAATACTGTTGCATTTAACTGACATGCGCGGATGCTAACCACTGCACCACATAGCACCTGTCCAGCTCCCGTTACTACTCACAAAATTTGCGAGATCGGGGGATTGGGTGTCAGTGAAGAGGAAGAATTGGCTCTGCTTGGAGCCGAGCTCTGTGGTGCAGTGGTTAGCATCCGCGCATTTCACGCGGGAGACCCGGGTTCTACTCCCGGCGGAGCCAAATCTTTTCCCTTCAAAAAATGAACTATTTATAAATTAATAATATACCAATAAATATATTGTAACGTGAAACAAAACATGTGGCTTAGAATAGTTCTAGACTTGGAACGAACTAACAGTAGGATCAAACCGTCACAGATCGTGTTCGTGAATACAATGTTCGAGTACCTTCTAGGCTGGTCCAGAATCTTCGAGGCCCGTCCTCTGACGACTGAATATAAGGAGTGATGGACTGGAGAATTAGCCTGTTCTGGAGCTGAAGTCATATGGTTATTTCTGTGTTGCAAAGTGATAATTTTTTTAACCTATTTGAATATTTGTGTTCTCATAATTTTTTTGGCATTGAAAACTAATTTTTTTACTTTCACTTACCTATATATGAAATATATAGTAAGTGGAAGTATTGCGATCGTGGAAAATTTCAACTTCCGGTTTTTAACGGAAATACACGTTTTGGGGTCCCCTGAGTCCAAACGACCAAGTCCCGCGAAATGGTCTGTATGTGTGTGTGTGTGTGTGTGTGTGTGTGTGTGTGTGTGTGTGTGTGTGTGTGTGTGTGTGTGTGTGTGAACAGACTAGCTCAAAAACTATAAGCCGTGCGAATCTGAAATTGGGTATTTAGTGTATGTATATGCCAGTGATGTGACAGCAAAAATTTCATCAAGATTGCTCAAAGGGAGGGTACTTTCTTTAATAACTTTTTAATTTTTTTTCGATTTTCTCAAAAACGGCTCAAACGATTTTGATTAAACTGAGTAGTTGATCTATTTATATGCCCGAGATATGACTGTATAAATTTCATCAAAATTGATCAACCGGAGGGGGGACTTTACTTGATAAATTTTGTATAATTTTCACGTGTTTTTTTTTAGTTACTCAAAAACGGTTTTAACGATTATGATCAAACTCGGTATTTGATGTATGTGTGTGCCAAAGATGCGATAGCCAACATTACATCAAAATTGATCGACCGGAGGAGGGACTTTACTTAATAAATTTTGTATCATATTCACGTGTTTTTTTTATTTACTCAAACAAGGCTTTAACGATGTTGATCAAACTGGGTATTTGATGTATGTATATGCCAAAGATGTGATAATCAACATTTCATCAAAATTGGTTTAATGGAGGGGGCACGTTATTTCATAACTTTTAAACAAATTTTTACCTTTTTTTCGATTATCTCAAAAACGGCTTAAACAATTTTCATCAAATTCGTGGTTTTTAATGAAAATTAGGTGTTCTTTAATATCAGGTAAGCTTTATCATTATTAAAATGTTCTGAGGGGGCTTAAATGGGGAAGGGGTCCTTTTTGTTTTCCTATAAAGTACCTTTGTATTTGTTTATATGGAGAAATTATCTGTCTCTCGTTTTGCATAAAAATAAGAAATGGCTAAATATGAGATGTGATAAAAATCAAGGAAACATATAGAGGAGAAAAAAAGAAAAATATTCAGTCAACTCATAAAACTCGTTGAGCGCTAGCGGAGTACGCCTTTAATGACAGACCATTGTTCATAATTAAAGCCGTTCTGTTCATTTGAGAAGTGGCAATTAACAAAACGCATTAATTTTTAATCTAAGTAAGTTGGTAAGTGAAAGTTGTGTGTTGCGCGCACGCACCAGATTTTTTTTTTTTTTTATGATAGTTGTTTAACCCACATAATTGCAATAATATTTATTAAGTATTACATTAAAACGTATTGTAACGTTAAAAACAAAAACAAAAAAATAAATTTAGTAGAATATTTTTAGATCTTTTGTTGGAACTAACAGTTCCGTGAACAAACTGTCATAGGTTATGTTTGTGACTACGATGTTCGAGTGTCATCTACGCCGGCTTATGAGGTCGTTGACTGTTCTGCTTACGACTATCTATAAGGAGCGATGGACCGGAGAGTGAGTCTTGTTCCTAAGCTCAAGTCTTACGGTTAATTTTGTGTTACAGAGTGCTAATTTTTGTTACTTTTCAAATATTTGTCTTTCATAATTTGCCATGTTCATTAAATAAAAATTGTTTAACCCACATAAGTGTTGCAATACTTTGATTTTCAAATATCAATATGTTTTCTTTGAACAATTAATAAAGCCTTACAAAATTCGGTCATAAGAATTTTAACAGCCAGCTCCCAAGACATAATCCCGCGGACGCCCTTGTACCTGTATTCAGTTGATATAGTTTATGCCTAACTTACTTCTTGGGATTCGACATGGAAAGAGACATCCTGGATTTCGGTCTAAAAAGAAGACACGGGCTTATCCTCGACATTAAGACGACACAGGATTATCCTAGGGCTGATTCCCGCCTACAATAGTAGACAATACTACGGATTGCTTCAGAGGATGGGGAACAAATGCTTTGCTGTAGGTCATCCAAATAGCTAAAGCTTACTGTTGCCTCATGTTGTTTTTGATACAGGATTTACACCATTCTTTATCGAAAATCGGGCTTCGGAGTCCGATACTAAAAAACAACAGAATTTCAACTGTTAGAAACATTTTCTGCACTAAAATACAATAATCTCATTAAAAATCGACTAAATTGATTATTAGAAGTGTTCTGACTTTCGGACATTTTCATGTGAAAATTGGCTGTTAAGAAGAGAATGTAAGACATCGGACCCCGGGGACCGATGCCGCACCTAACGTGTTAAAGAAAAAAAAAACATTAATAACTTGAAATTCATTATCAATGCCTTTATAAAATTATAGTTTAAAAATTTTAAATATATCTTTTTTTTTTATTGGTCCGCCCCTTCCTCGCCTTGTAGGCTATACGGGGTTTCCCGGGCCAGGGGAGAGGGTGGGGGATTGATGCTGGATGTGAAATGTAACAGGAAATTTCCATTTCAGGTTTAAACCCCCCCCCCTCTCATCGTAATCCTTGGGTTAATTTATTAAATTCTGAATTGGCTAGAAGTGAGTAAACACCATCTTCAACAAAAGGCTTTAACTATTTATAATTTTCATGGACAATTATAAATGAACAATGATAATAATTATTAATTACTGACGATTTGTCAACAAGAAATAATTATATTACTGATTAATAATTTGAATGATATTACTGACAGTTGATCAGACAAGTGGTCACTGCTCATTGGTCAGTTCGCCGTCCAATCAAAACAGCTATCTGACCCCAACCGTACAGATAGCGGAACTTCGGCCAGATATTCGCGTTGCTGCTATGAGGGTAACATAATTCAACATCAGATCGTTGGAAATTGATCAAGCCATAACGAAACGTTCAAAACTCCCCTCAAATCGCTGGTAATTACCTAAATGAATAACCGTCATTAATCCCGTTACCCCGATTAAACACCCCCTTTCGGTTAATTTCCGTTTAACTGAATTGATACGGATTCATTTGCATCATCCATTTGTTCATAAAAAAAAAAATCTATAAATTAATTACAAAAAATCTTATTAAAAAAGAGCAAACAATTAATAAAAGACAAATTAATTCTTGGGATATGATTAAAAAATACAAAATATAAGGCCTAGATTATGTAAATTGAAGGAATAGCATAGTTAGTTATTGTAGCCAATGATGAAAAAGAATTAATATATATATATCAATATACATTTATAAATTTATCAAGGAGAATATCCCGGAGATTTCTTGGGTGCTTCAAATAATGAAGTAAATATTAAAATAAAATGTAAGACTAACGTCCAGCATCCAAAGAATACATTCTTTTCAGTCAAAAGTGTTGCGAAGAATAGTTGATGCACCATTTTTTGTTAGCAAAGATATAATACACAAAGACTTAGACATGCGAACAATTTCGGAAACAGCCAAAGAAAATTATAATAGCTTTCACCAAAGACTGACCTACAATACAAACCCTCTTACGGAAGCCTTAAGATGCTCGCACAACCCTTTCAGCCCACCACGTCGACTACGCAGGTGGTGGCCAAGAGACTTGCTGAGCTAATTTGTCATTTCCAGAAGGAACGCTCATGTAGCAGCCAGCAAAATTTGCTCATTGCAAGTAATTTGCAGATCGCAAATTTATAATTGTTAAACATTTGTTATAAAATAAATAAATAAAGACTAACGAATCTTTAAAGATTGTACATCCAGCCTCTAAAAAAATTAATGCTCTTGATTCATGTATAAAACGAGAAAACGTTTAGATATAGTTAATCCTGTACAGATTTTGAGTAATCTCTTCTTACACGCAAATACAAAAATGGACTCAACTCATTTTCCGTTCAAATTCGGACCATGCATCAAATAAACTTTTTTTGTAGGATTCAATGTCTAGCTAGCTTATTATCTTCCAATACCTTCCAAAGTTTAGTAACATAGCACTTTATGCCAACAATTTTTTCGATTTTTTTTTAAAAAGGCTCACAGATTTCGATTAAACTTATGACTATAAAATGAAGTGTTCTTAATATGAAGGATGTATTATTATCTCGTAGTAAACATATAAAACCTAAAAGAATGTCGTATTCAAATATTGTAGAAAGAGGAGCATAAAATAATGCAAAGAAGCAAACAGCATTGTGTTTCTTGTAGAAAATTTCCAAAAACAGTGATAGCAATCTATAGGTAAACATCAGTGGCGTAAATACTGATGACCTGGGGATTTCGTTGGGTTCTGCTATTTGTTTGTATAATTTATTTTGTTGTTTTAACCGTAAATAGTAATATAATTATTAAATTTTCATATAACTAAATAAGTTTAATTAAAAAAAAAAAATTAATTTTTTGGTACGATTGCGCCCATATATCTGGTAAAGGCCGAAATTTAAGTTCCAGTCGGTCATAACTTTTCTCTAATGTTCATGTTTCTCTTTGGGACTGTTGATGAGGATGTTGCCGGATATTGGGAAAAATTCTATAGTTGATTTTTGTATACGGTGATTTTTTTTATATTTTATTTGCATGTACCAGATATTTATTCATGTGAAATAAAATGAAAACATTACAAATTAAATTAAAACAGGGACAAAACGATGACATGATAATTGAAATGTCGTGATAAAAAGAAGAGCAGAGAAACGGTTTTAAACGCTGGCGCGGTACGATTGAAAAGTAAACAAAAGAGGAACAAACCCTTTCCCACTAAGCAAAAAAAAAAAAAAAAAAAAAAAAAAAAAGGCGCAGGGATTGGGTAAGTGAGCAATGAATAACAGCTAATGGAGGTTGAGGGGCCCCTAACCAAATATTGGAAGCAATGACCAATAGGAGCCAATGACAATACATGTCGCCCCCCCCCTTCAAACCTACAATCGCCCATGTTAATTGTCGCTCGTTTTATTGTTCTTGCTTGACTTTTGTTCTAGATTTGTGTGTTCCTCAGTCCGCTTTAGCTTATTACAGAGAGCACTCAATACAATGGCTTACATAACAAAAAATATATTAATAAGTAAATTTTCGTTTTACAATAACATCCTTTTTGTTGTTATCTTATGCGTCTTCAGGGCGACAGAACAGACGCACCTCGAGAGTGTAATCACGAACATTATTAGAGTTTATACATGGTACTTTGAACATCTGTATTTATGACCTATTTTTTTGTTTGTTTAACAAGTTCACGCCTGGACTGTTTAATGCTGTTCGCTCTACCAGGCAGGAGCTATTCCATTATGCAGTACCTACTGGCAATCCAACAATAATAAAAGAAACAATAAAAATACTATCCTAATAGCTATGTTTATAATACTGTATTCATTATAATTGTTATTAAAAAATAAATGTTTATACGTTAAATAAATATATGAATATAAATATAAAAATAGATGAATTTACGTTAAATTTTCATTATTTTAATTTTCAGCTATTTAGAAATTATTTCTACTTTCTTAACACGTTGGCTGCCATGTCACCTGAAATCGTGTAACTGTTCTCTTGTCAAAGAATTAAATATTAAAATTGTGTAGAAACGAGAGCATGACTCTCAGGTATTCTTTTTCGGCAGTTAAAGTGTTAAAGATCTAATGATTAGGGAGAGGCGGCATTCTAGCGTGAGCCACCGGTAGTGCACACCACCCGATGAGGCAGTCAAGTGTGAGCCACCGATGGTAAACGCCGCCCGATGAGGCAGTCACTTGTGAGCCACCGGTGGTACACGCCGGCGTGAACGTATTAACGTCACTTTATGCCACTAATCGGACGATGCTACAGTGGGAGTCCTAAATTTTGCTTGTCGAGGTATAATTAGGATAGGGATCTTCAACGAGTACTTTACATCGTATAGGCTCGGGACCTCCATTTTACGTCCTATCCGAGGGATGGCATTACCAAGGGTTTTTTACTCCCTTTAAAAATCCTACGGCCACTGCAGGACGCGAACCTGCGACCTTTAGTTTTGTGGGTTGCTATGCTTCACCACAGGTAACCCCATTATGACTTTTTTATGAATCTATTAGCTTCGTTCCAACAAGCAGTTGTGGACTAACTGTCCCTTTTTACTTTCACTTACCTATATATGAAATATATAGTAAGTGGAAGTATTGCGATCGTGAAAAATTTCGACTTCCGGTTTTCAACGGAAATACACGTTTTGGGACCCCCTGAGTCGAATAACCAAGTCCCGCGAAATGGTCTGTGTGTGTGTGTGTGTGTGTGTGTGTGTGTGTGTGTGTGTGTGTGTGTGTGTGTGTGTGTGTGTGTGTGTGTGTGTGTGTGTGTGTGTGTGTGTGTGTGTGTGGGTAAAAACTATAAACCGTGGGAACCTGAAATTGGGTATTTAGTGTAGGTATATGCCCGCGATGTGACAGCAAAAATTTCATCAAAATTGCTCAAAGGGAGGGGGTACTTTATTCAATAACTTTTTACGTTTTTTTCGATTTTCTCAAAAACGGCTCTAACGATTTTGATTAAACTGAGTATTTGATCTATTTATATGCCCGAGATATGACTGTAAAAAGTTCATCAAAATTGATTAACCGGAGGGGGGACTTTACTTAATAAATTTTGTATCATTTTCACGTGTTTTTTTTTATTTACTCAAAAACGGCTTTAACGATTTTGATCAAACTGGGTATATGATGTATGTATATGCCCGAGATACGACTGTAAAAATTTAATCAAAATTGATCAACCGGAGGGGGGACTTTACTTTATAAATTTTGTACCAATTTCACGTGTACATATTTTTTATTTACTCAAAAACGGCTTTAACGATTTTGAAGAAACTGGGTATTTGATGTATGTATATACCAAATATGTAAAAGCCAACATTTCATCAAAATTGGTCCAACTGAGGGGGCACTTTAGTTCATGACTTTTTTTCCAATTTTTACCTTTTTTTCGATTATCTCAAAAACGGCTTTGACGATTTTTATCAAATTCGTCATGTTTAATGAAAATTAGGTTTTCTTTAATATCAGGTAAGCTTTATCATTATTAAAATGTTCTGAGGGGGCTTTTTTTTTTGTTTGTTTCTTTCTTATAAAGTACCTTTGTTTTTGTTTACATGGAGAAATTAACTGTCTCTCGTTACGCCTAAAAATAAGAAATGGCTAAATATGAAATATGATAAAAATAAAGAAAACATAAAGAGGAGAAAAAAAGAAAAATATTCAGTCAACTCATAAAACTCGTTGAGCCCACGCTTGCTGAGTAGGTACGCCTTTAATGACAGACCATTGTTCATAATTTAGGCCGTTCTGTTCATTTGAGAAGTGGCAATTAACAAAACGCATAAATTTCTAATCTAAGTAAGTTGGTAAGTGAAAGTTGTGTGTTGCGAGCACGCACCAGATTTTTTGATTTTGAATTTGATTGGTTAGATCGGGAAGCCAACTAATGAAAAGTTTGTTCCAATAACCAGTGTTAGTAAGGCGCATTGTATGTGCTAAAGAGTTGGCAAGTGTTTTAAGTGCTTGTTGGAAAAAAATCTCGAATTCGCAATAAAAAAGTGATGAAAGGGACAGCTAACCCATGACTGCTATCAAAACAAAACTTATGGAATAGGGCAACGGTACTTAATGTGGCGGGCTCGACTAAGTGTTTAGGAGAGGCACAAAGCTTAGTTATTTTTAAAATAATGAACTTTTGAGTAAAATTAAATTAAATTTACATTTCATAATACATAACATATTATGAAAATGCAGAGTTATATTATATAACTCACAACTTTGGAATAGGGCGATGAAAGTCTAGTACATGAACTGTTTCCAATAAGTCAGGCTTTAGGTGTTTTGTTTAATAATTTTGTGATGTTTTAAAAGCTGCCAAACTTATGTGGAACGGGTATACTATGATCTTGCACCTGATGTCATATCATTAAAACAAATTTGTAAGCGGAAATAAAAAAGAAGCTAAGTCAGTTTGGATGAAAAGATAGACTGCTATCTACCATGAAGGAAATGTAGTAATAAAAGTTCTTTAAAACCATTTCAGTGTGTAAGAATAAAAGGAGACTCTTTCGGATTTCAAAATCTGGTACTCATACGTTTGAAGCTATTCCTTGCAAACACGGTTGATGTTAGAAACTTAAAAATCATACTTACTGTACCCAACCAATTATTATTGTAATAAAGTTTTTTGATGCATAGAATTCAGACTCAGCTTTAAACTTGGTGACTGGGAAGTTCTATAGATAATTCAGGAAATCTATAGAGAATTAATCCACATGAATGCATTGCAGCAGTATATCTATAACAGGTGTTTGCTGGACCATACATAAAAAATTGATAGCATGTGGTTAGGTGCAGCTAATATTTTTTTTAAGAGGAGATAAAGTCTGAAATCACCGATGAATTACATTCTACTAAGTTTCATCAATACTTATATGATTCTTATACTGTTTAATCAATGATTTTTAAATCAATTATTTTGTAGTTTCCGCTAACAGAGCATCAATAGTGAAAAATAATTTTTTCTAAAATCTTTGAGGAAACCTTGAACTATCCCAAGTGTGTTAGATTAATGTATCAATGTAAATTTATTTATGGCATTATAATATTTTTAAACATTTAATTACAATTTTGTCAGCATTTATGGCTGAATCTGTGATGGTGGAGTTTTCAGGAATCGTCATTTTTCAGGACTCTTTAAGTTATTCTTAAAATTAGTAGGTTTACCACTCCCCGGACGGGAAAAACCAATTCCCTTCTAATTTATTTGTGATTAGGCATTCTCTTTAAGTCAGGTAATGAGACTATGTCTCTTAAGACATCTTGGCATTACCATTAACAGATCTTTGAATAACTGTTAAAAAGCTGTTAAATCCATTTTGGAAGTTATTATTGACAAGTTGGAAGAACAGTAAAGAAATCTCATGGATGTCATTTTTTATTTTTCAACTCTCTGGAGTAGGAAGAGTTGTCAAATATTCTTTAAAAATATTGTTAGCTATTGCTTCAGAATAGTTTAAACCACAATAATTTGGTATCTGTTGAAGATTTGATAAATTGATATTATAATAATATGTTTGTATGATTCTAGATAATTGGGAATCCACATTGTCTGGGTTACATTTAGAAATTCGACCTAACTCTCCGACAGTAACAAACCTTATAAGAAATCAGAAAACACTATTTTGACAAAAAACCAATATGAATCAGTCAATTCAGTTGACAACATCCTAGACTTTGTTTTGTGAATTTTACAATACCCTATCAGTATTCAAGCTATTAATTGAATAATAAGTTTATACTTCTTTTTTTTGTATAGGTACCTTGTAATTTATTTTTAACCAGCTTTACAGAGTATTTAAATTTATCTATGAAATCATTAAATGTTTTCCTATTCAAGCATTTAATGAAGAGTCATTCTTTAAAAGTACTCAGTAACATAGGCGTCCCAAGGTCGCAGGTTCGCGTCCCGCAGTGACCATAGGATTTTCAAAGCTATATCTTAGCCTGTACGATGTCAGGTACACGTAAAAGATCCCCATCCTAAATATACCTGGATAGGCTAAATTTAGGACTCACACTTTAGCATTTTTCGATTAGCCCCAATGGCTTTAATTGAGACTTTAATTAAACAAACAGCACGCCTTGAAACAAACACATTTGCGGACGCTTTTGCTCCGCAGTTTTATAAACTCAAACATTTTTTTTTTTTTTTTTTTTTTTGTAAGGTTTATTGGCTTTAATGTTACACATGTAGCCATCGAGTCTGGCCCATTTCGTATTAATGTGGTTAGTATTAAGTTAAAAACAAAAACAAAGCAAAAATTACAACTTATCTATAAGTCTATATCACATTTCAATATTTCACTCACTAATATACAACACAAGTATTTACAGATAAATTATAAACGAATTTAAAAAAATGTATCATATATAAACAAAATTAAAACCTGGTATCATAAATTAAAAAAAAAAGAAAGAAAATAAAGCTGGTATCACAAATTATAAGCAAAATAAAAAACTGGCATCATATTCATAAACAGATTGAAAAATTAAAAACTGACATCATATTGGTTTATCATTGGCATATTGATTGCAAATAGAAAAAAATATCATTCAATTTCCCCACGCTATCCACGGTAAGTATATTTTGGATTGATAAATCCTCATCACCCTCAACCATATATTTTTCCAAGTACCGTTTTCTTATACTATCGGAAAATGGGCAGTGCAATATTACATGCTTTAAACTATTAATTATAGTTTCACGACAGAATTTACATTCTTCGTCAGTTCTAATGACATGTCTTGATTTCTTGTAAAATATTTTTAAGAATTCGAAACCAGAAATTCGCAATTGGCTAACTGTTCTTAACTTCTCTATGTTTATATTGAATTTTAAATAACTTTCAGGTTCAGGGTTGGTGAAGCTACAGATGGATCTATATATTGGATTATAATTTGAGTTAAGAGCTCTGTCAATATCTTTCGACAATAAATGATTCGATACTTTTTCCAAAATATCTTTATAAACTCAAACATATAACAAACCAATAGTTACTAATTTCTGAAATTGTGAAAGTGTAATGAGTGGTTAGCATAATATTTTTCCAAAGTTCTTAAGAATATACATATATCAAAATCAAATTTCTTCGATACTAAAAAAATAAAGTAAATAAAATTGTCCCCTATAACTTTCTTGATCCCCCATTACTTTCATCCAAAAATTTTAAATGATAAATATCTCATGTCTTATTGATAATACTAGTAGGGTGATTTTTTTTTTTTTAATTTAACTTTGAAACCAATATAAATTGTTAAAATAATTAGGGTTTACTTAATGGTTAAATGATATGAGCTTTATAAAATAATACAATTTTATTTATAGAAAAATATATTTATAAAGGTTTTTTATGTGCACACAAAGCATCATCTAATTTTTTTTTTTCAATGCTCATTTATCATTTACTTTACAATATGCACATATTTTAATGTATTGACTTCAGGTCCGCAAGCAATTCTGTTTGCCTAATGATATTTTTAATTAAAGTGATTATATATATTATGAAAATGTCATACTGAGTGATAAAATTAAGTGATAAAGTAATTCTGTACTTTTTAAGTCCTAAATCTTAAATTTGAGAATATGTTGAAATGAATACATGTTTAAAAACGTTAATCTTTTGTAAAATCATTTTTTTTTTTTTTTGTTTATTTAGCAGTTATCATGGTTAGCAAAGATTTCAATGTTTTAATTTTTTCATCAAGGTCTTACAAGTCAGTGTTAAAAGTCTGCAAAGTTATGTGTAAACAAATTATTTATTCAAATATAAAATGTCAGTTTATGAGATTTGCAATCTACATATTAGAATTAGCAAATGCATGAAATTCCAACTGGATAAATTGCTAAATTAACTAAGTTAGCATCTTAAGTTAGCCTCAAAAGTCGCCAGGGTGGAATGTAAGGGTTTATGTTAGATGTGTCTGTGCTGAGGCGTTCGCATTGAAAGTTAGTCTTTGGTGGAAGTTTTTTTAGTGTTGTGTGGCTGTATCGATGACTGTTGGGATATTCAGGTCCTTGTGCAATTAATCGTTTATCACATAGTGTGGTGCGTCTATATTGATTCCTAATTTCATCAGCGTCAATTGATTTGCATCAAAGTAACTATACAATTTGTGATAAATAGATAAAAGAAAAATAATTATTAATATTATATTAAACTAGCTGCATATGCCGGTTTCACCCGGAGCATTTTATTTTTTAAATCTATAAATTCTATAAAGTGAGACTTATATCGACTCAAACAGTCGATTTCGTAAAAACCAAGTCAAAGCGAGATCAAAACGATTTTTATAACAATAAAGAATATACCTACCCAGAGATTTGCTGAGGTTAGGCAATTTTAATATGGACAAATGTTCGCACCTGGTATCAAAAACCACTCAGCGAAATTTGGAGAATTTAGGACAAACGGTAAGTTTGTCTATAATGTTTGTATTTGTTCTATAAAGAACAAACAAAATTTCATCTTTATTTACATAAATTATAGATAGCTGCATATCCCGTTTTCACCCGGGGAATTTCATTTTTCTGATGAAACGGTCGATTTCGTAAAAAAAAATTGTAAAGCGAGATCATTACGATTTTTATAACAATAAAGAATATCAGCTGAAGATCGGCTGAAGTCACGCAATGTTAATACGGACAGGTGTTCGCACCATGTATCAAAGAACCACTGAGCGAAATTTGGAGAATTTAGGACAAACGGTATGGATTTCTATAAAGAACAAACAAACAGAATTTCATCTTTATTTTTATAAATTACATTTATGGATTGCTTTGTAAAGCTATTAAGTTTTTATTAATCATACAATATAGTTTATGTTGTAATTGGAATCCACTCCCTCCTTTATGAATGCATTATCAGATGTTCGTTTTAAAGTACCACAATTGATAAAATGTTTTAATTCTTTACATTTTTTAAAGTAAAAAAAGCATTAGATCACCTTTGGGATTGTCATTATTTTTGAGCAAGAACGAATTTTGGTTTATTCCACAACCAAACAACCAAGAGCCATAGGGTCTTGAAAAATTGATCATTTTCGGTTATTAGTTGCATTCATTAACAGTTCTCTAGCTTTAAATTTTAAATGTGATAAAACATTAAAAAAAACTTGTTGCAATTGTTTTTGGGCTATATGTCAAAGTGGAGAAACAATGGCTTAACAAGATGTTGACTGACAATAAAAGCACATAAATTATGCAATAATTCCTGTATATGAAGTGAACTCGAAACTGTACTATAATTTTTGAGAAAACAACAGCAACCTGTAATATTAATTCAATGTAATACATTCAATTAAGTTATTACACAGGGCATGACAAAAATCGAATCATGTTTCAATAATGCAGAGTATGAAAAAAGCTGGTAGTTGGCTTGCATTGCATCCTATCAAAAAATGAACCGAAAGTTACTTTTTTGTTTTCTCAAGAATCTGAGGCATCATTCTACTATCCACAGTTAAAACCTGAAATTCAGGTAGCAAAAAATGATAATTTACTGAGAAAGCTTTACTCGATCCCAAATACTGGGAGGAAATAATCAATATATATTATAAAGCAAAGTGTACAATGTGCGTGCCGATAAGGCTCAAAAACCACTCAACGTATGTTTAATAAAGTTATGTCAGCGTGTTGCTATACAACCCCTAACGGAGAAGAAGGTTTCCGTTTTTCTCTTAAGGGTGTAAAATTGAAGAGAAAAGGACTGGAATTTTAAGCCTCTCGCACCATGTAATTAGCCTACCTGAGAAAGACATACGAGTTTATGAATGAAAAATTTAGTTTGAGCTCCAGGCTACCAGGAAGCGCTAGGGTGCGTTTCACTCAATGTTTATTGTTCATTCATTCCGTTCAGATTTTAAAGGTTATGTGTTTTACAGCTGTTCTTTTTAAATTACTAAAACATCAAGCGAAAATAATTAGTTCAAAGAAAATAATGATTTTATATCTCTGCAAAAAATTAGAAAACCGCCTGGATACCTTACAAAATTAATTTTCTCATAAGAAGGTTAATTGATTAACACATTACATTTAATCAATATATAACATATACTTAAGTAAATTTAATGCAATATGATGAACATGTTTTAGTTGTACAGTGAGCGAATAAAAACAGACATAAAAAAAAGAGATAAATTGACTAAATATAAATCGAAAATAAAAAGTTTTAAGTGTTCTTATTGTATGTAATTATGAAAAAGAAGTTGGTTATATTACTATGTATGATGAGGATTCCAGATGACAAAATAAGTAGCTCCAATTACACCATTTTTTTCAATCAGATTTTATCACCCCTCATAGTTCAGGATAAAAAGAAATATGGTGAAAAAATTGTGACTTCATGAAATTTTGGTTTTCACTTTGTGATAGCAGTAAGATTAGAGATCTGCAGAGTCCGCCCAAATTACGGGGGGATAACTTAAGGGAGGTTGAAATGGAAGAAAGGTATTTAAAAAAAGTTTCTATGAATCTTCGATAGTTTCTATACATCTGTATATAATAGGACCATCACTGTATTTGGCGCTTAGGTTGTACTGGAAATATAATTTTTTAACTATTATCTATTAACTTATTATCTGCTGACTGCTTGGAATGGACTTATAGGATTCAGAATCACAGAAACCATTAAAAAACGATGCATAACTCAACTCGCAAAATTGATTGTACATTCACTATTTTCAATCTCGCTCTAAAGTATATAGGGTTCCTTATTTGGGCGGACTCTGCAGATCTTGAATTTTAATATTGATACCAAGTTAAAACCGAAGTTTCGAGAAATTGCTAATTTTGTTCAATATTTCCATTAATTTTAAAGTTTTTCTGTTGTTAAAACTACGAGCGAAGCCGGGCACCTTAGCTAGTATTTATCATAAATACTAAATCATTGTGGAAATAAATTAAGCAACCATCATTTTACAAAAGACAATAGAAAAATAAGAGAAACTTGAACTGGGATTCTTATAAATAGTACTTAATTGTATCATAATAAAAAAAAAGAATTCTTTATATTTATGCATGCAAAAACTTACCCAAAATCCTACAAATTCCACATTTTTATAAACTGTTTTGAATTGGAATGAACCTTGCTGCTAATAAGGGATAAAGACGTGTCTGAACTCTATTGGCAAGAAGCTGTACTATTTATGGTTCTACGCTGAACCGCTAGGTGCCGCTACATACTTCAAACCAACAAAGGGATTCTTTGAGAACGTTTTCTTACTAAAATAGAGAAAGCACTGAGAATCCCCTTCAAATATTATGCATATAATTGTGCACAAATGATTCACGGATGTTAATAATAAAATAGATGATTTCTATGAATTGATATATTGTATTGTTATAATGTATGTTTTTGTATATAATGAGTATAATGTAATATATGATTTTAAGTCATAAATGTTTAAAAATTTTATAATTAATGTTAATTAATTTTTTTAAAAAAGTTGTATATGTTATGTAAAATATTGTTGCAGAAGATGAGGCAATGAGCCTTGAAACTTTGTGAGGTTTTAATGTATTGAAAACATATATATATCATAAAGGAATATTGGATTTTTCACTGTAGTATAAATTTGGAATAATAAAAAACCAAAAAGAAATTTAAAAAAGTCTTCCAGTAAAGTATAAACTATCAAAAAATATGTTTATATATATAAGCCAAATTTTCGTGCCTTCGGGCATCATCAGGGATATAAAATTATCTATTAAGGTATCATTATAAATATTAAAAATTATTTCACTAAGCATTCATAAAATTAATATTGGGGGACTCACCATCAGATTAAATATATATATAAAACGTTTCACATAAATGAAAAGTTAAAAATTATATAAAACACTGTCTTGAGCAATCTGTGAAGAAAATTTAACTGGGGCTACTTGGTCTAACATTTAGTATCAGTAATACCAACATTACATAAATTAAGTTTTTTCTGAAAGAAATTTTTTTTACAACAATATCAGAATAATAAAATTATATAATTAGATATATAAATAAATAAATATTCAAAATATAAATATAAGTAAAAAGGTCTAATTACGTAAAAACCATTAAAAAGTTGCAACAATTTTTTAACGATTTATTAAAAACAGTTTTGTCCAAAAATAAAACATAAAAATATGACCTTTTTACTTATATGTATTTATATTTTGAATATTTATTTATATATCTAATTTTATTATTCTGATATTGTTGTAAAAAAATTTTTTTTCATTGTTTAAATTTATTTCAGTAAAAACTTAATTTATGCAATATTGATATTACTGACACTAAATGTTAGACCAATGTAGCCCCAGTTGAAGTGTTCTTGCACAGATTGCTCAAAACACTGTTTATATATAATTTTTATCTTTTCATTGATATGAAACATTATATATATATATATATTTAATCTGATGGTGAGTCCCCCAATATTAATTTTTTGAATGCTTAGTGAAATAATTTTAGAATATTTATAATTATACCTTAATACATAATTTTACAACCCTGATGATTCCTGAAGGGGCGAAAATTTGGCTCATATACCTATATATAAATATATTTGAATTAGTGGCCCTTTTTTTCAATATAATTGATTAGTCTCCTTCCTGCTATTGAAAAATCTTAATATAAATATTAAAAGTTTCTTTTCATAATAAAGCATTATTATGAAAGACAAAGATGTCTAGTTACTGAGGCTGATGATATCAACAGGGACCTAATGAGTTAAGTTAGTTCAAGTTTCCCATCATTATGTACCTGGAGTCGAGATAATGTCTTTTTTTTTCTTCCTTTTTTTTAAATTTGTTATTTCGTGTTAACATAGAATGATTTGCATATAAATATTGAATGCTATTCAATATTCACCAGTCTGAAAAATAACAGTTTAATCATTTTAAAGATGAATTGTAAAATAATTCTTCACTTGCTATTATTACTTAAAATTAAAGAGAAAAGTTGATAATCAGTGGGGGATTTTGTATACAGAACTGTGTATTGAAGCGCTTTATCTTGGTCCGCAGTCGTGCAAGGAGGTCAGATGACCAGAATTACACTCAACCATCACGCTCCCCCTTATTTTTTTAATTTATGCTAAACATGTCCAGGAACAATATAAAAGATATCCTACCAAAGCCAAAGTGAAACCCAGGGCTTAGCTAGAAGTGCATTACCTCTCAGCTACCCCCCTCCACAAATTTAATAGAATAAAGTTGATAATAATTCAGAATGGTATCATTATGAGATCACACAACAAAATCATAAAAAATCAAAAGCACACATTACAAACTAAAACAATTACTGACAGAACACGGACAATCGAAACATTATTTGAACCGGTTCGACCTTTGTAATACAAACACTTGTGACTGTGATGAGCAAAATTTTAAACATATCTTATACGACTGTCACTTGCACGAACACAACAGAGGACATTTAATAAAAACAATTCCGTTGTAGGGGGATACATGGCCTACTCCTGTAAGTAAAGTAAAACTATTAAAATTTTCTAAATCAATTGATCTTCAGAATTGACCCCCCAAGAAGACAGAAGACCTGGCAGAATTAGAAAAAAAAAAACAGAACTAGAATGGACCTCAACTCCCACAACACCCAGTAATGTTTTGAACTTTTATTTTTGTTTATTTTTTGTTAGTTTTTGTCTTACCCGTTTTTGTGTTTAGTTAGAAAACTTTAACCTTCAGAATGCCTAATTAACCTTCAGTATGCCTAAGGGCATGGAATCTGTAAAAATTTAGAAATACACGACCCGACCCTTCCACAGGGTTACTATGGAAGGGAAAAAAAAGTGCTATCATTAAACATAATTGTTATAGAATTTATAATATTATTCCTAATTTTCAAGAAGTTATCCTCTAGAATAAACTGTCTAAGGAATATGCCACCAAAGTCTCACTCATTGTAAAGTTTTATTTGTTTGTTTATTTATTCAACATAACTTTATGTTACTAAGATAAAGTAATGTTGGATAAATTAGATGATACAGAAGTGGAAATGTTAACTAATTTTGAATTGTTATAATTAGGATAGGTTTCTATAAAGAGTACATGACATTGCAGAGGCTCGGTAGCAACAATTTACATCACCTCCAAATAACAGCATGACTGAAAATTTTCTGGTATTGGTAAGATGGTTGAAATGTTACAAAAATCGGGAGGAATTGCTCTTTGAGAAAGAAAAATTATTAAATAGAAGAAAGTCTAAGTAGTAAATAGAGTTAAGTGCTGAGAAATTCCCTTGTTGACTGCCTAAAGCATACTAGAAAAGTATAGAATAACAATGCATTTTGAAATTAAACCCTAATGTGATTGGCCAAAATTATTTGACAGAACACTAAAAGAAAAGTGGCCTTGGTTATAATAATGTAAGTTTGTAAAGCCTAAATAATCTATTTTACATTTATGTAACAAACATTTCTGGAAATGGAAATTGGATTGTGTTGAATAATTATAAGTTATACATAATAAATAAATTGAGTAGAATAAAAAAAGAAAAAATATCAGGAATTTTGATTTAACTCTGTATTTTATCTTTAGGATATTGTAACTGAGGTCTAAGAGTAGTACAGCATTTCCTCATAAGAGTGCGGGCGTGTCTTCATCGCAGCTGTATTTACAAGTTATAAATTTTTAAACTTCATAAATGATTCCTGTCATTCACTTTCATTTCCTAAAGGTAAACTCGTGTTTCAGTCAATTAAGGAGCAAAATAATTGGCTGGAGTTGTTTACTTTTGCACTTTACCCAAGTAATAATCATTTCTCAATTACGGATTTTAGAAGAGGTTTATGCACTTCATGAGGCAATCATACGAGGAATTCTATTCCTACCTAGTCTATTGCTACCTAATTCCTAATACTAGGAAGGATATTTCCTTCAACATGATAGCAATTTTTAATATATTGAAAATTCAACAATAGCAAGCAACTATAAAATGCATTAAAAAAAATCACTCAAGAATTTGAACTTTGCGCTCCATATGAGGCTCTTAACCTACATCACCTGAGTGATGTAAAACTATCGATAGTTTATCGATAATACGTTATCGACCTTAGTCGCCTTATCGGACATAAAACTATCGATACTATCGATAGTAAATGGTAATGAACGGGGAGAATAGATGAATAGTTGAATGTTAGATTTGGAAGTGTTGGAGCTATAATTTTATGTTTTTCCTAGTTGTAAGTATACCACCCCACCAAATTTTACCCCCTCCTCCTCTCCGCTATTCCCCCTCCCAAACGTTAAAGTGAATTAATGTTTATTTCGCTGGCTTCTAACAGTCAGGATATTAAGAGAACCGCATGAAATAAAACATGAAAATAGCTTAAAAATTGAGAATTTCAATTTCAAAATGTCAACCTTTTAATACCGTATCTCAGAAATTATAATTCTTGACTAAGCTTCTGTCTCAAATCTAAACGAATAGAAGATCTCAATAAGTGTTAAATAGTTGTCAAAAATGACCAATTATAATCCCATCTTTTCGATAATTGGCAGTTTTTGAGATTTTCCAACTAGTAGTTCTAGTCTACTGACAATCTCTTAAAAAGTTAAAATATATACATATATTTTATTTTTGAAAAAACTGAAATAACTATAATCTTTTAACACCAATAAGCTTTTAGTTGATAGAAACCATCTCTATGATCTTTATTCATAATATAATCTCAAAAACTTTCTTAAACTCGACTATACATTGACATGCCCGGATCTTTTGGGGCCGTGTCGGATTTATTCCCGGTTTACTTAGTTTGTTACAGATTTATATTGTTTATTATTTACATAAAATAATATGAATTATTATTATCAGCCTGTTATTACAATTATATTTCACCTGTTATTCCTCTATTAGTTAAGTGGGTATGGTCCGACTTCTGACGAGGGAAGTACAATTCTGGTATAAGAAATAAGGGCCGGGATTCGTACCTATAACCTTATTACTATACCTCTATAACTAATATTCTATTCCAAGCCCCAAGTTGTTGATGTTAAACTATAGAAACTATCGATAGTTTTCTAACTGTCGTTAGTAATATCGAAAACTTGGTTTTATTAAAGGTAAAATTGTTAATAGCATCTGCCTCTGAGCACCTATGTGTATATAATGCATTTAAATGTAAAATAAATTGTTACGGAGTAATTTTATATAGCTTTCTAATAAAAATTGCGTATCTACAAAGAGTAGATCTATTTACAATAAAAACTTATATTTAATAATAAAAAAAATAGTGTACTTTAAAGAGCAAATATAAACAAAAATAACTAAATAAATGTAAAAAATGTGTGACTTTGAGAAATGGCATTTAACTAAACATGCCAATTTCTGATCAATGTAAGTTGGTAGGTGAAAGTTGTGTGTTGCGCGATCGCACCAGATTTTTTCCAATAGGATCCAAATGTTATAGGCGGGCGCAAGCGACGGTGCTGCTTCTGCGACGGCGCTGCAGGAACTAGAAAAACGGGGATAAAAGCGGGGCCATTACCTGGGATTCATAGGGTTTTTTGGCGTTTTTAATTTATTTTTCCATAATTAAAACCCGATTGAGCAAAAAATCATTTGAAAAATATCTAATATGTATTGCTCGGTCCCTCAGTGTTCAATTAGAAAATCAAAAGACGTGTCATTCCCTTTCATTTCCAAAAAATAAAAAGCTTCTTAAAGAGTGGATTATTAAGAATAGACTATATTAAGACTATATTAAGAATAGATAAGCCTGTTTCGAAACATATGACGATATGTAGTCTTTATTTTAAAGAAAGAGACTATATTTATCCAGGTAAATATTAGTATTTGACATTTTATTATTCCAAAATGCAAGTTTTATGCAAATAACATTGAGACCATAGTGTCATAGATTTTTTTTTCTTTTTTAATTTTCCTCATTTTTCTATTACATCCGTTGTGCTTAATTGTTCCATGTTTTCAATGCGAAACCTGAAAGTTTTGACAAATAAATAAATAATATGACAAAGAATCTAAGCTGTCATAACAATGATTGTGTGAATAGGTAATTAATGTTATTACTAACCGAAAAACGTCGAGTAAAGTTACAATGATGTGTTTGCATTTACCAGAACTACCAGCTTTACATGTACAATGACAAGAAAATTGCTTATTATTATTAATAAATTTGATTACCACTTTTATTTGATGGGGCAGTCCTTTAAGATTGCTAGTTTAAAGGCACGAGGCTTGTAAAATAACTGTTTTTTTTATTTTTAGATATTATTCCACATGTAAATATGTGGTTTGCATCAAGAATAGCCTGCCCATCAATTAATGGTCTTTTAAAATTACCAATTATCTCTATCACATCAACTAGGTCTAACACCGTTCTTTCCGACATTTTGCAAAGCTACTAGCGCACTCTATATTCGATTGCGCCCGCCTATAGTATAAAAATGATATATTTATATATATTTTTTTTTTAGTGTTCAGGTATTTGCGGGTGCATTAATGCATAATGAAAAAAAAAAAAAAAATAGACTGAATGCCGCAGCGGTTGGTAATACAGGAGGCAGTAGAGCCCTAATACAGGTTCGACAGTGGATGTGCGTGCTATTAAGAGTGCAGTGGAAGAACACGCTCTACCAAATTACAGTAGACTTGCTTCGGCAATCGTTACTCCCTTTGCCCTACTAGTCATTACCGGGGTCGTAGACCATCTAGCGGGGGGGGGGGGGGGGGTGTTCTGGGGTCGATGTCGGGGGAACACAACACTGCCAGCGGGAGGGTATCGACGGGGATATGGAGCAAAAAAAAAAAAAAAAAAATGGATGAATGTTGCTGTTAGAAGCAAGGCAAAAACTATTAACCCTAGAATACCTTAGTAAAAATAATATTCCTGAATAAATAAGGATTGAATATAATATAAAGTCTAGTGTCCGACTGAAGACGAAACTTATTGAGGTGTATATATATGTAATACATGTAAGTGTATAACATGTCTATTTTAGCGATTATTTTTTAGAAGAAATTATTTTTGTATAAAGACCGTAAATAGAGACCTTAGGATATTGTATTCCCAGTTCTCTAGAGGGATTGGCCTAACTTAATTCATAACTAAGATTATCCTATCATCAATATATTGGTAAATAGTGTCAATAATATATTTTTTTTTTCTTAAACTGTCAACTATTGGTACAGTTACCCTGTGATAATTTGGCAATGCAAGCATAATACTCCGTCATCTGATTTTTTTAATTCTTCTGATTTTTCCACATTCATTTACTTAATTCTGTTTGTAATTGCCCTTTGAAGTACACTATTTTTTTATTTTTATTATTATTAAATAAAAGTTTTTACTTGTGATAATTCAGCAATGCAAGCATAATTCTCTATGTAGCTGTTCAAAACTTCAAATAGATCATGAAACAAATAACTTCAATTAACCCGGCAACTTTAACATGGATGGTCGCACGTGAGAAATTCTCTCACAGTAATCACTACTTTTTTTTTTTCATTTTAATCATACGTTAGTTTAATCATACTTACAAAAGGGTCAATTATTAGTGCAAATTATGAAATCTTGAAAAATCTTTTTATTAAGAGGATAAAACAACTATAATCATTCAAAACTACTGTTTAACAGGGGTCACCTGTGGTGTTGTGGTTAGCATGGCAACCTACAATACTAAAGATCGCGGGTTCAATTCCAGCGGTGGCCCTAGGATTTTTTAATGGGAGTAAAAAATCCTTAGCTATGCCGTCCCTCGGATAGGACGTAAAATGGAGGTCCCGAGCCTGTACGATGTCAGGTACTCGTTAAAGATCCCTATCCTAATTATACCTGGATAGGCAAAATTTAGGACTCCTACTGTAGCATCGTCCGATTAGCCTTAGTAGCATAAAAATGGACGTTAAACAAACAAACAAACAAACAACTGTTTAACATTTTTTTAAAAAGAGTAAAAAAATTAAATACATAAAGAAAAATTATAATCTTAAACCCAAATTAATACTACAAGCATTTAGTTTAATTAACAATAGTGATTATAATGTTCAATTATATTGGAACTTCCAAGTTCGAATATAAAGTAGACAGAGAGGTCTACTAGAAAAGTCATTAAGTCATTTTTCCCTCTTAAAGAAAACATTTTGGACGCACACTCTGTTGTACGTAACACTGACAGTCGCGCGTGAGAAAAACTCTCAATTAAATATATCATTGATAGTCGCGCTTGAGAAAATCTCTCATGAGATCGAATTGAGCGGAGTAGAAGGAAGCTGGAGCAGGTATAAGGCTTGGTATTGGAGCGGGGAGAGTTAAGGGAGGGCAGTGAGTCTGTGAACTACAGATAGTAAGGAGGGAAAGTTTTTGGAAACACCAAGAGCCGTTTCCTCGGCCAAGAAAAACAAAAAAGGACCTCTTACCCATTCGAGCCCCCTCAGAACATTTTAATAATGATAAAGCCTATATGATATTAAAGAATATTTGATTCTCATTCAACATGACAAGTTTAATCAAAATCGTTAAAGCTATTTTTGAGGAAATCGAAAAAATGGTAAAGAAAGATATGAAACTCCCCCTTCCGTTTGATCAATTTTAATGCAATTTTTAATGTCATATCGCGGACATAATCAGACATAAAATACCCAGTTTTATAAAAATCGTTACAGAAGTTTTTGAAAAAAAAATATAAAAATGGGACAAAATTTATTATATAAAGTGCCCACCCCCCGTCTGGCAAATTTTGATGAAATTTTTGCTGTCACAACGCGGGTATATATTTTTATCAAATTCTTTCATATTTAGCCTTTTCTGCAAAACATAGGCAGGTGTGGTGAAGAAGACTGTTTTATGTGGCTAAAGATCTATAAAGTCGGTTAAAACATGATAAAAAGTTAGAAAGATTTTGTTGTTTTCCTTATTATGTTTTGAAAAAAGAAACCAAAACAGATATTTATTTCAGTTAGGTTGTAGAGAGTTCTAGAATTTCCTGGAACGTTTACATTCAGTACTATCTGATCACATTGATCACACCTGATCCTTCTAGGCCTTTCCGGCTGGTTCCATGACAGACCATTTGAGCAATCCACTTGTACCTTTGTCTAACCTAAAACATCCAAGCCTACGGTTACACTGGAGTCTCTGTTAAGTTAAATTTAACTGTTTCGTCAAGTTTTTATTAATTGGAGCTCTCATTTTTTGTTAGACATTTTTATTGTAATTTAACGTAAATAAAATTATTCTAACCCCTATGAGTGTTACGATTACGGTGGATTGAACGATATTTGTAGGGGATTTGACTGTCAACTGGTAAAATTAGCTAACCACAATCAAAGCGGTATTCGTGTTCGACTGCATTAACATTTGGGATAGAATTGCTACACACAGGCAACTCCCACATCTGGGGTCTGCTTTGCATAGAATCACTATTTGATGTTTAATCCAACCTTTTACTTATACTATTATATTCATTATAGGATAAGTAAAGCTTACATAGCTAACACTATAAATATATATCTTGACTATCTGGCATCTTCCGCTCCAGGTTGGAAAAATATCCTAAAAAATCTCCTAGAAAACGCCAGGAGAAGAGCTAGGAATAAATGAATACTTTCATTGCGCATAACTAAAAAAATATCGATTTTTTGTCGATTATACAAGTTCACTCTATTTCCTACAAAAAACAAAAAAAAATCTTGAAAATCGGATATATCTTTCATTATACAGCAGCTCTTCATGGCTTTAAACATATACATAAGAATGCAATAGAATAGAAATAAGTTTATTTGCATTTGAGGTTTTTCCATGAAAAAATAGAGTTATTATTGAAAATATTTAATATAATAAATATGCATATATACAAGCACACATACACATAAATTCACTCACACAAACATATGCATGATTGAAAATATCTTACATAGCTACAATATATACATCACTTTAGAAATTAATATAATAGCATCTAGCAATATATAACAATAATAGAAGCATAGTACAGATATCATAAATTACCTAAATTTGTTTCTACTTCACAATGTATAAATGAAAACGATAAAAAAATTCTTTATGATACAGTGGATTGATTGTAACATACGAAAATGAAAATCAAATCTAATCCGAGATAACCCGCAACTTAACTACTTCTTAATTACTTTAAATAAACAAACACAACAATATTATACCTATTTAAGTACAGAAACGAACAACAATATATATATTCATAGAAAGAGGCGAAAGAATAACGAAAGGAAATTCGAAGGAAAATATAATATAAATAAAATTGCTTTTTGCCTTTTTTTTATGAAAATATACATCTATATATTATATAATTGTCTGAATTAGTTATCCATTTATTATACTTTGCCTTATTTTGTGGCAGTTTATAGTGTAGTAATATAGGTTAGTAAGGGTCTGGTAATTATCGATCGTGAACAGCGTCGTAATACTATTCTCTAGCAGGTAATCAGGTAAATATTTTTGTCTATTGGTTTGGTATGTCTGTCAAAGTAAGTGTTCTAATGTCTCTATATATGTATATCCATAAATATATTCCCATACGGAAATATTTTCCATGTAGCCAAAACCACTTACTTCGAAAACATTTTCTGTTTTAGACTTTCAGGGTCTGAATCCATTATATGGGTGATTCTAAAATTATGGTGGTATTTGGCTTGGTCAAATGCTCCTTAACAATGATGTTAAGTGTGCACACAGTGTGTGTGTTTGTGTGTGTGTGTGTGTGTGTGTGTGTGTGTGTGTGTGTGTGTGTGCAGTGTGTGGCACACACTAATATTCATAGTTTTCGAAATAATGATTTTCTAAGAAATTAATGTTCTTGGGAGTCACAAAATGTAACATATGACATCATTATATTAATTTAAATCTTTTAAAAAATAATTCTCTAAATTTTACAGTCTTATATCGTCTGAAGTATGTCTCGTTCTTATATAGGTATAATGAATAGGATCCATACCTTCAAAATAGTTAAAGAAATGACAGTTACTATTTGTCACTTACAAAGATGTTGCAAAATAGGAACCATAAAAACAACTCATTGAGTTTTTTAGATGAAGCGATTCTCTAGTTCCTTAGCTTTCATTTCTTCTTCAGTCATTCTTTTTTTTTTTTCGATGCCATTTTTCTGAAATGAGCCCCTGTGTTATTTACAGATTTATTCGGCAGTTTAAGGGGGGAAGAGAGATAGTTATGGTATGTATACGTAACAGTGGCGGATCCAGCACGACATTTTTTGGGTGGGTCTCAAACCCCGTCTCATAATCACGTGTCTGACTGCACCGATTTTTAATGAGATTATTACCTTGGATCATGTATGCAAGAAGGACTGCATTTTAAACAAATGCAGGTTTACGCCATATTAACCAGCTAATTGCATTATTGATTAAAAATATAAAAAAAAATTTAAAACCGAAATATTTGTGGGGGGGGGGGTCTTGACCCATGTCATCCCCCCCCTGGACCCGCCCTTGATACTTAATCGAAACCTAACTTTCTGAACTGACACTGATTAGTAATGAACATAACCAAGTTACTAATTTCATCAAATGTCTCTCCCTGACCAAGATTGTCTCTCCCTAGCTAGAAACGAAATCAGTATTAGACTAGGGAGAGACAGGCTAGGGAGGGACAAATCGGCTATTTATCATTAATTTTGGCGAAACTCTGACAAATATTTCTTAAAGGAGGTTATGGCTGTGTAGAGATTCGAAGGCTCTATAAAACTATGATAAAAAATATACATATATTGTTTACCATCATCATATTAATAACGTAAAGGGAGGGACTCACCATAAAAATATTTTTCAGTTTTACACCTTCCTCCACGTCGTGAAAGCAACTGAGGGAACTTAGGGAAAGATGATATGAATCGACGTATAGTCAGGTTTATAACAAGGGTACCCCGTATGTTCTCAACTTGAAATTTCTTTTTCTGAGGGGATTGGTGGGTGTATGAAAAACTAGCTAGGGAGCGACCTCACAACTGTGTGACGAAGGGAAAAACTGTTGTGGTACTTAGCCTGTACCCTTTGGAATCCTGGCTCAATTTTATTTTGCATCCTGAAATTATGCTGATAACATTAGTGCCTGATTGTTTAGAATTATTGTGATGAAAAAGTATTTAATTATTTTTCAAAGTACATGATCTACACTTTGTGACAGGCTAGGGAGAGACAAAAAGAGCATTGTAATTGATTTTATGGAATGTTATTCTGTATTTAGGCACATGAAAATGAGATGGCTGTATTCATAACCAATGAGGTAATAATTAGGAAAAAAAATTGAAAAATCCATCAGGCGGTTCTCGATATATCAGGTTGTGACACAAATACCACCATAATTTTAGAATCACTCATATACATTTGTTCTTCCGACAGTTTGGCCATGTAGTAGGTTTTACAGTCGCCAAGCTGTCTCGAATCATACTGTGTTCTGCAAAAGATCCACAAAAAGAAGTCGCATCAAACCAGATTTCTTTTTCTTTTTTTTTCTATTTCTAAATCAAGCTGCTTAAGCATTAGCAAACCGAAGTTTCCTGCAGTTACTCAGTAAACTGGTGCTGGCTCAATAATCTGCTAAGCCTTTGCAATGAAGTTAAGACGGCGAGCTAAGCTGGGACACACTTGGCTGACAAAACAACTGCCTGTTGTCGGAGGCAAATCCTCTTAGCGGTCTGTCTTCGCTCCCACCACAATTCTGATTGCGGTCGATGGCTACTTTCGGGGATCCCATCTAGAAGTAGAGGAACTTGATGGAGTATGCCCAAATGGGTGTTCGTGTAGTGTTTTAGATTAGTATTTAGTAGATATTATTACTGTGTATGGCACTAATATTATCACAAATATGAACAGATATTCACTAAAATATGTAAAAAAGATATAATATTTTCATGGCATAAATTTATAAAACACCATTTTCGGTATTTAGCCAATTCATAATACATATATTCCCCAGGCGAACCAAACACACTCAAGACAGAAGAGAAATGCAGGTTAGTATCTCAGCCCCTGTTTTTAAGACGGCCTGTTACCAACATTTCACAGATTGAGGGGTCACCGGTGGTGTAGTGTTTAGCATGGCAACCTACAATACTAAAGGTCGCGGGTTCGTGTCCCGCAGTGGTCCTAGGATTTTTTAATGGTTGCAAAAAATCCTTGGCTATGCCGTCCCTCGGATAGAACGTAAAATGGAGATCACGAGACTTTACGATGTCAGGTACTCGTTAACCTTCCGCTAGGGGCTAAGACTTTTGTAACACCACTGGGCGCTAGCCGTATTTTGGACGGCGTACAACTTTTGTTCTATTTCACTTTCCAAGTGACTCTTAATGATGATTTTACTTACTATAATAATAAGATTGTTCATTTATAGGTTAAAAAAAGTATAAATTAACTAAAAAATTATATAAATCTATTTATAATAAGATTAAAAATTTATAAACAATATTTGATTATGATTTACAATTACCTAATTGAATATTTCGTATCAAAATGCGGTCATATTTTAATATTTAACAAAAAAAATTAAAAATAATCTAATTTAAAAAACATTGATTGAATTCAAATGAGATATGACATCAATTGACAACAACATAATATGTTACGTATTATTCCTATGACTAACAAAATTTTCTAGTATTAAAATACTATATCACTAATGGGAGCAAATATAACATATTTTTATTACACTATGGAGTATATATTTTACATAATATAGTATAGATCAAATTGCATTACGAACTGCCTTCGCCAACACCTTCAATGGCATTCAAGCAATCTTCACATATTATTTTGGAATGTTTGCCGCACACAAACGCTGAACACTTTTCACATGTTTTTCTAGTGTATTTTCTTGATTTACATTGTTTACACAAACCTCTTGGCGAACTCCAATTCCTACTTACATTTTTTTGAAAATTTCTACTACACCAGTGGGCGCTAGACGTACTACGGACAGCAGCAGATATTTGCACTTCAATGCTCGCTATTCACAGTACCTTTAACGACTGAGATCCACTTTTACCCTTTGATTGTAGGGGATGAATAGCAGGTAGAATAACTTAAACTCATGAAGTCAATGAAAATTCCCATTTCCTAATAATAGCCAAAACACCTGTCTGCCGTCCAACGGACGGCATAAGGCCCGGTGGAGGGTTAAAGATCCCTATCCTGATTATTTCTAGATAGTAAAAATTTAGTACTCCTACTGTAGCATCGTCTTCCGATTAGCCTTAGTGGCATAGAGTGACGTAAACCAAATAAACAAACAAAAATAGATTTTTGATTTTGACAAACCCCTTCAGTTTTGCTGTCGAAGAACGACCTAATTTGAAAATCAAATAACAACAGATTTATGTTGCTTTTGTTTCTCATATTTTCTAGGGCGCGGACGCGCCGGGACTGGTCTGTTTTGGTACAGCATATTATGCATATAGTATAAAATTATATATTGTTATATAGAAAGGAATATATAGTAAAAAAAAAAAAAACTTCATGCTCTTATAAATATGATTAAAATATCTGAAATAAGGGAAACAATATAATTATTTGTGTACGAAATACTTAATGAAACACTTGGCTAATAGATACTCCGCCTCGTTCAATCAATTTCCCCTAGTGATCCTTCCTCAGGAGCAGACAAGGCAGGATATTAAGCCAGCAAGGATACGGCCCTAGCACATAACACAAGAAGCAGAGGGAGAGCCGTAAACGACTCTTGGTTAACTCTTGTCTTCATCCGTCTTCATCTGTCATCCTGCATCAGTCATTTCGGGACGAGGTATTCCTTTCCTGACGGTCTTCAGGGGTGGAAGGAGTCTCTTGTTGTTTGTTTAGGACCTACTGGTCGAAGGAGGGGGGCAAGGGGGTCCGGTTTAGGGGATATATACCTGTACTCATACTGTCATCTAAAATCAAGAACATTTCCTATTTCTTAATATCGTAACACAATCTTGGGTTGAATAATTTTTATTTACTAAAAACATCCAAACATCCCTCAACCATCCAAAGAATTCGGTCATTCCCGTCCAAGCTATTGAGGAAAATAGTAGACGCATCTATATGTGACTATGTGACAAATGACTTACTGCAAAAGGACCTGAATATCCCTACAGTTATCGATACAGGCACAGAATACTAAAAAGACTAACTTTTAACTCGAATCCTTTAGCACAGATTAGCGACTGCGTGGTCCATATTGTCGTGTTCAGATTCAGTTATTAATGACGATTCCTTTGTGAAAATAACATTTAGTAACCGACAAAATAACGTGAAAGACGAAGTTTTAATTCCTTTCAAAGTTTTGTTATTTGTATCAATCAGACACAACGGTACGGTAGTGGTGGACAAGAACAATGATCACTAATTTTGATTATGGACTAACCGTACGAATTGACTTATATTCTCCATAACTTCATCCGAACAATCAGATAAATTATTTACTTGCACTTGTCTATCAAATAAACCATCGTTTCTTGTGCTTGGTTTAGTATTGCGCTAGACTTCATACAGTAAAGAATTGGTGTTGAAATCTAAAACCACAATAACACCGTAAGGAGCAACCAGAAGCAGATATAATAGGTTAAAGTATTTTTTACGTTTTTTAGAAAAGAAAATGATGAACATTTCTTATGTAGTATTAAAAAATAGATCTTACCCATTTTCGCACTTTTGGTCAAGATTAGTCAATGGACGATTCACTTAAGAACGGCATTTTAAAAGTTGAAAAGAAGAATTAAAATGTTTATATAATAAGATGGCAATGGCCGAAGTAAATATATACTAACCGATCCAGTTTTATACCTACTTTGTTTCTTTATCAACAATTCAATCTAATCCTTAGCTTTGGGCTTTTGTTTTTATATTGAAATTTCCATGTTTTCTTTCTTTTCTAAGATTTTAAATTTTATATAGGTCCTCAAAAAAAAAAAAAATTCAAGCTTAATTTTTCTGATTTTTGAACACTGCTCCTGACACTGTGCGGTAGCCGAAAGATATGCTAGCTTAGTATAAAGTTAGGGATTCATCCAGTAAGAATTAAACCGATTTGCTTATTGCTAATTAGCAGATTGCAAATCACACAAACTGTCAAACTGTATTGTATTAATAATAATAATTTACAATGTCAGGCAAACCATAAAATCCCAAGATATTAATAATGATACAAAAAGTAACTGCTTGCAACGATACTGGATTACAAAAGTAACCGTATGATTCGATCTTCAGAGCAAGACTACGAATCCAGTCCATCGCTCCTTATATTTAGTCATAATTCGAAAAATCTGAAATGTTCCCGACAAGCGTAGAAGATACTCGAACATGTACTAGAACAGTTTGTGCCATCAAAAAGACTAGCACTCTTTCAAAAAATATGTTTTTTGTTTCATGTTACATAACGATTTAAATCAGTGCATTTGTTTTTTAATAGGATTCAAAGGTTATATTATAACCTTATAACATTACGGTAAATAATCAAAATAAAAACTATCCTATCTTTTAAGTTGGACAAAAGTACACACAATGAGCCAAATTTTATAGAGTAGTTTCTGATTTTACCCCCGATATTTTTATATATTCCACACGTTTTTCCCCGTTAGTCGTCCGTGTACGTATAAATATAATTCTTTTAAATGTCCTTATGTTTGTGATATCAAAACTCAAAAATTAGTGGATGGATTGACTTAAAATGTTTATAGCTTAAAGATCTAAACTTCTTTTCTACATTCACGCCTGTCTTAACTGAAAGACAATCAGTGAATTTGATGTAATCAGGAGATGATTTTGGCATGATAGGCGTGGGGAAGATTTGTGCCCAGCGGCACCTCTTCCTGTCGTGATTTGCACTCAGGCAGGGAAAACCAGCTCCCTTTCAGTCTTGAATGGGTGTTATCGTGCAAGTGGGTATGCCAGTATATAATGCTTGTGCGACCAGTGATAATTGCTGAATGAGGCATAACAGGGGCTGGACAAGGTTGTTCAAGCCACTAACCAAGTTGGTAAGTTGGTCCGATAATGCGTTATTTTCAGAGAGCTGTGCTGGCTGATCGTTCCGCTTCCTGTTTTCCTGAAAGGATGCATGTTTTTGTTGGGGTGGTATCCTTTTAGAAATTGTTCTTGCAGGGTACTGATAGCATGATTCCAGTTGAGCTCCTGAATAAGGCTGCTGTTGTGGGAGAGGCGGAATCTCATCTATCGGCGGAGGGAGTTTGATTTGTGGACGTTTTCTTGGATTCCTGGCTGCTTTTAGTTGTTTCAGAGCTGGGCACCCTCTGTAGCTGGCAGGATGTGGCCCACCACAATTGGCAAATTTTATGCATTTTGGTGCATGATTGCAATAGCTTTTTGTGTGTCCGTATTGCTGGCATCGAATGCACTGAAGAATGATTTTCTTTTTTCTTGATTCTTCGATGAATTATTATATTATTCAGTATGGTAAAGAAATTGTATGTCAAAAATTTTTTCATTATATGATGACTTACATATGTCAACGAAGAACATAGGTAGTGGTTTTTTAAAACGTGATATAACATTTATTACGTTAGTGGCTTCGTAATTCATTTTTTATGATTGAGACTGGAGTCGCATGGTGTAAGTTTTTAGGATGTTCTTAAACTTAAAAAAAAAAAAAACTTTTTTTTCCAAGTATCATGTCGATATGATTTTTTAAACTCGAGTTAGAAATTAATGTAGTTTAATGTTGTTTTTCACGGATTTTATGGCACATTTTTTTTTTTATTAACGTCCGTGAGAAATTGACCGTATTTTGCTCTTCTAAGATAAAGCTTTTATTATTGTAAAATAATTGAAAAATAATGCAGTTACGAGAAGCTCGCTACTAGGGGACTACAACTTGTGACAGTATTCTGTACAGTGCAGTCTAGGTTACATTATTCAGTATTCAAGTCAACTTGATGGATTCCCTGTCAACAGAAATTGCAAATGGAAACATTGTTGAGATCTCAAGACTGTCGGTCGTATAATACAAGCCCTTGTCTCAACTTGCACAATGCCCAAGTTTTGGCTATACTACCTATCTTACAACAAGGCAGCTCTAATACAAAACTCACATCAGGTAAGCGAAATATTATAAGCTGAATTTTTTTTAAATATTTTTGTTTTTCGTTTGTTCTTTAAAAGCCATTTAAATTAATTAAAAGTAAATAAATGAAGTTTTCAAGAACTACATAGAGCATTATAAAATGAGACACGAGGGAGTATGTATGCTTGCATTGCCGAATTAACACAAGTAAAAACTAACTAATAACACAAATATTTAACTTAACTAAAATTGTAAGCTTTATCATTATTAAAATGTTCTGAGGGGGCTTAAATGGGGAAGGGCCATTTTTTGTTTTCCTATAAAGTACCTTTGTTTTTGTTCATTTGGAGAAATTAATTGTCTCTCCCTTCGCCTAAAAATAAGAAATGACTAAATATGAAATATGAAAAATTCAAGTAAACATATACAGGAGAAAAAAAGAAATATATTCCGTCGTTTCACAAAACACGTTTAGCTAACGCATGCGCAGTTCGCCTTTAATGACAGACCAATGCTTTATAATTAAAGATGTTATGTTCATTTAATTGAAATGATTTGTTTCATGGTAACCAAATGAACTTTTCATCAATTACATAGAAAATTATAAAATCAGACGACTTGGAGTATTATACTTGCATTGCCGAATCATCAAAAGTAAAAACTTGTATTTAATAATAAAAAAAAATTAGTGTACTTTAAAGTGCAACCACAAAAAAAAAAAAGGAAGTGAATGTGGAAAAATGTGTGACTTTGAGAAATGGCATTTAACAAAACACGTCATTTTCTAATCTATGTAACTTGGTAAGTGAAAGTTGTGTGTTACGCGCATTTCAATTTTTTTTTATATTTAGATAGAGTGTGAACGACCTAATATTTGTATATAATAAATGAATGGTGTAAGTAAATGGAATGTATTTGAGCATAGTTTACATAGAAAGCAAGACATTTATTCGGAATTAATTGAGTTACATTAGTATTAGTTATGGAATTTCCATTATATCATGATTTGCCGCATTAATAAAATAAGACTGATCTAGAGATACGATTAACTGGCTCCAAATTACTGAGACTAACATTCTCTTAATTCCATACCGATTTGTTCCCATACCCTCATGCCTTCTTTGTAATAGTGAATTTAGCAATTCACAAAAGCAAGGTAAACATAATCAAAGGTGAAACTACGAATTGTCTTTAGTTCCAGCGAGGAAGATGTGTCAGGCAGTACTTGAATTAGATGGCTAAACAACCCCACCTTCTAGGCCAACCTGCTTCACATAGGGGGTTAATTGGCATACTCTGGATTGACGAATTCTTCAATTTTCTATGATATTAGTATTAAATATTATGTTGTGACAAAAATACTTGAAGTACTCTAATACTTGGAATTTACAGTGGTATTAGCCCCATTGGGATTATATTAACAGGAACGACTCAACAATCAACAAAGTGAAAACTGTTGCCAATCAACCCCGCTCTCCCCTAGGCTAAGAAAAAAATATGTAAAGTCCCTTTCCTAGTTATTATTAATCAATAATTAATTAATTTCTAATGATACTTCTAAAGAAGTAGAACTGAGCCCCTGAGTTCTTAAATGTTTTCATGAATCTCCTCACCCACTTCTAAACTCTTAGCTCGTAAAGTTTTCAATATCCCTCTTCTACCTTTCTTTAGTTAATATTTTCACTTTAATAGCGGAAAAGAAGAGGGCAGAGCGAGACGAACTTTGTTGTACGAAGCGTTAAGCGTGGACGCGGAACTTGATAGTTTGTTCAGAGTTGATTCACGCGAGGCTAACAGGCTTAGGGCAACTGTAATTAAAATGCGTCAATCAACTCTTCAGCACAACTCTGTCCACCCGGGGTATATAGCCTGGAAAAATATATTCTCCTTTAAAAATTATGGAGTATGGTATTTTTATTTTAAATTACGCATTCAAGGCATATTCAGATAGCTAAGTATTACTTGACTCTGTCAACAATTTTGATATTCATGATTACTTGATGGGACAAATAAGGCATTAGCTAATAAAATTGAAAACTGATAGGCAAATCAGTAAAAATAAAATGGGGTAAGGAACATTTTGGTGTAGAAGGCAATGAGCGAGTCGATTACTTTGCTAAAGAAGCGACTAAAAGCAAAATAATACTCTCTTACGATGAAGCCCCTTTATTCTTCATTAAAAGTGATCTCACAATTGATTTCGTCAAAAGATGGGACCAATTTTGGGTGATCTCTACTAAATCACCAAAGTTACATAGACACATATTACACATTACATACCACACATTACACTTCAAAATTACAAACTTATACACAGTAACGATTACAAACTAACGCAAGTACTAACAGAGCATGGTAACGCGAGACAATATCTTATAAGGTTTAAAAATATATGTGATGAAAACGTAAAAATCCAAAATTTCCAACACACCCTTTATGACCATAAAGTATTTGACAAAGAACTATTTCTACTAATAAAAAATATTTATTTTTTTTTTTTGGTCTTCAATTATTGATTCGCACCTGTCAGCAGTCCCAGAATGGGATGGTGGCAATAGGAAATAATAACATGTGAGGTATGAGGTCTCACCAGCAGCACCGCCTTCCTGGCTTGATTAAATAACGTTGGCTGTCTAAGAGAGCCGATCTCTCATCCAGCGCCTTTATAGTCTCCTCGTATCCATGCGTATATCAGCCATATTACGTATTAAACTTTTTCTGAACAAAATATCGAAAGCATCTTAAACTTAGTTCAGTTTATACTCGATTCTTCTTACCTAGCTATATTAATACTTGATTTTCCAATGGCTCCAACAAGTTGAAAGACTTTGATAATCTGCTGAAAAAGCATATTGGTGTTACGAGTGAAGGACCAATGATTCACTGAAGTATTGGAGAACTCACGAGTTCTCAATATACCTGCCACAGACGAGGGAAACAACGAAAAATAGGATGATGAAGTCGCTATAATTGAAGAAGACGATGGCCTTAGGATCTAGTCTTTTTGTAACTTTTTTTGTAGTCAGATGTTTTATATCAGTACGCTGATATTTTTGAAAAATTCATCAACAAAAAAATTTTTAGTCAAATGTTTTAACCCAGTGTGTGATAATATTTTGTAAAATGATACCGAATTTACCAATAAAATGGTTGTGAACCTAAATCAATATTGCTTATAAAAAAAAAAAAAATACTTCCCTTTTTTTTTGGTATCCTTAATGGAAGATCAACTTACGCTATGTGAATTAAAACTTGTTGCAAAATCTTTCTCATTTCATTCTTTGTTACTTTTATTTTGTTACCCTTAATCAGTAATTTTTTCATTTCAAGCTCATTTCCAAAGGATAGCGGTACCTTTCGAAGGCAAAAAAAAAAAAAAAAAAATTATCTGGCCATTACACAAGACGTGGTAAGTTTTTTGAGTTTCCTGAAACGTGTTCATGTGGAACGGACAAGTTTTGCACCTCACAGACCATTTCATTTTTATTTTTTTTTAATTTAGTTTATTTATTTATACATTTATTTATATTATGTTATATTAATATTTTAATTTCCTTTTGGCACAGTTGCTTGTAAGAAAATTGCTCCACCGTTCATTAATTAATTACTATCCGCTCTTAATGAGTGCCTGCTCTTTGAGGGATCATTTTATTAATGAACTTTTAAATGTCCTTACGTAAAGGTCTTTCAAGAAAGAAGATGCTTCCTAAATTTATATTTCCATGTCGGTATAATGCTACTACATAATTATCTACCTAAGCCTTTTATTTGACATTTTCTTATATATAGCATATGGGTCATTCCATACCAAGCGGTCCTAAGTGGTTGCTCGATCATTTTAGAAAAAATCTGGTGCGCACAACTTTCACTTACCAACTTACTTAGATTAGAAATTAATGCGTTGTTGTGGTCCCCTTCGTTAGATCAATTTTGATGAAATGTTGGCTATCACATCTTTGGCATATAAATGGCCGTTTTTGAGTAAATAAAAAAAACACGTGAAAATGATACAAAATTTATTAAGTAAAGTCCCCCCTCCGGTTGGTCAATTTTGGTGAAATTTTGGCTATCACATCTTTGGCTTATGCATACATCAAATACCCAGTTTGATCAAAATCGTTAAAGCCTTTTTTGAGTAAATAAAAAAAACACGTGAAAATGTTACAATACTTATTAAGTAAAGTCCCCCCTCCGGTTAATCAATTTTGATGAAATTTTTACAGTCATATCTCGGGCACATAAATAGATCAAATACTCAGTTTAATCAAAATCGTTAGAGCCGTTTTTGAGAAAATCGAAAAAAACCTAAAAAGTTACTAAGTAAAGTACCCCCTCCCTTTAAGTAATTTTGATGAAATTTATGCTGTCACATCGCGTGCATATACTTACACTAAATACCTAATTTCAGGATCGCACGGTTTATAGTTTTTGAGCTAGTCTGTTCACACACACACACACACACACACACACACACACACACACACACACACACACACACACACACACACACACACACACACAGACCATTTCGCGGGACTTGGTCATTTCGACTCAGGGGACCCCAAAACGTGTATTTCCGTTGAAAACCGGAAGTCGAAATTTTTCACGATCGCAATACTTACACTTACTATATATTTCATATATAGGTAAGTGAAAGTAAAAAGTTATAGTTTTACCACCAATTACGTATGGAATCAGTAGTTCAAATCAATTTTTTTCAAAAATTTTAGGATCATTTTTTGTTTAAAATTTTAGCCATTTGATCAAAGTATATCCACCAAGACGATCTCAAATATAAATATTTTATTATTTAGTATAATACAAGGAGCTTTCGGCGTCCTGCGCCATATTCATCTAAAATATAATGAACAAACATTCAAAAACAATATTAAAAGATTTATAAAAATAACATGTTAACATAATATGGTTTTTGTCATTCTCCATAATGTAAAATAAAGCAATAGCATGCTTACCCTTAAATTCCCCTGAAATAGGGTCGTCACTGCATATTGGAATTCAACAATTTGGAATACCGTGTCGTCTGGCCCATCGTCTATGAAGGGTACTGCGGGCCTACTGGCTTAAGGTCGACTCGAGCGCGTTCTATTGTTATGTATTATGTGCGAATAGTGCTTAGGGATGTGGGCTGCTTCCTGTTTAGTATTTAATATATTTAGCCATTTTTGTTTCTCCTTTCAGGCCGATTTTTGAGTTTTTAAGCTCTCACAGAAAACTCATTTTCTCAAGACTGATAAGTCATAGACTAATAATTCAAACACAATTGTTTTCCTTAAAGTCTTTTCTATATTTCTTGGTCTCTTTATTAATTGAATATTTTGAAATCCAATACGTGAAAAGTGCTATTGAAAACAACTGCTTTAAATTCTTGAGTTGCTTTTTGTAAATATATCTTGAAGGTGAATAGATAGAAGATGTATTTACGTTTCGTAGTAAAGTTTTTCTCTTATGCCTCTCTGGAAATCGAGAACGATTACTGTTCCTCTAAAATCATTTTAAATTACCTTCAAAAATTTATTATGGAACTAAAGTTTCAAAAATAAAATAAAATTAATTAAAGATTATCTTATACCATATTTTTTCACACCTTCCTTAACTACATACACCTTACTCTCTGAAATAAAATAATATGGGAAATGAAATTTTCGCTGTCACATCGCGGGCATATACATAAATCAAATAACCAGTTTGAATAAGATAGTTACAGCAGTTTTTGAGAAAAAAAAAAACAATAAAAAAATGAGACATTTATTATATATAATGCCACCTCCGTTTAGCAAATTTTGATGAAATTTTTGCTGTCACAACGCGGGCATATGCATATATCAAATACTCAGTTTGATCAAAATCGTTACACCCGTTTATGAGCAAATTAAAAAAAAAAAAAAAACCTGAAAATGAGACTAAAATTTATTAAGTAAAGTGCCCCCTCCAATGCATCAATTATGAGGAAATTTTGGTATATATCATATATAGGTAAGTGAAAGTAAAAAAAAAAGAAATTCTCGTATGTGTCAAAGCCATTCTTGGGAATAAGTTATTTTCTGTTGTTAGATAGTAGTAAGATGGCATAGGTGTAAGCGCCGAAAATGGTCTAAACTTTTGAATGGTACTACTGTACATGTACCAAATGCCAAATTTCAGGATCGTACGGCTTATAGTTTTTGAGCTGGTCTGTTCACACAACCACAAACCATTTCGCTATATTCAGCTAACCCTAGCCCACTAGGGTATAATCATATAATTTATATGATTTCTAGAAACTTTCCTCGAAGGTACCTTTTGCCATGCTTCATTTAGTTAAATATAATTGTGTCGATCTTCCGAAAAACAACTTAATATACATATTGGGAATATTCATATTTATTTAATTTTTATAAATCAGTATATATTATAAAGCAAAGTGAACAATGTGCGTGCCGAAAAGGCTCAAAAACGACTCCACGTAGGAGTATGGAAGTTATGTCTTCGTTTAGCCATATGACTCCTGACGGAGAAGGTTTCCGTTTTTCTCTGAAGAGTGTAAAATTGAAGAGATAAGGACTGGAGTTTTAAGCCTCTCGTACCATTTAATTAGCCTCTCAGAGATTGAGATACGAGTTTATGAATGAAAAATTTAGTTCGAGCTCCAGGCTACCAGGAAGCGCTAGGGTGCGTTTCACTCAATGTTTATTGTCCATTCATTCTATATGTAATCCTTCTATATTTTTTCAGCTGTTCTTTTTAAATTACTAAAAAAGTAAGAGAAAATAATTTGTTTGCGTTTCAAAATAAAATAAGTACTTTACATCTCAGCAATCAATTAGAAAACCAACTGGATTCCTTAAAAAATTAGTTTTCTCTTAAGAAGGCTAATTTATGATCAGCACATTACATTTAATCTATTTATAATATATACTTAAGTAAATTTAATGCAATATGAGTGAACATTTCTTAGTAGTACAGTGAGCGAATAAAATTATACATAAAAAAAGAGATGAATTGACTAAATATAAATCTTAAATAAAAATTTTGAAGTGTTCTTGCTGTATTTATGAAAAAGAAGTTAGTTTGGTTACTACGTATGATGAGCATTCCAGTTGACAAAACGACTAACTCCAATAACAGCATTCAAGATTTTATCATCCCCCATAGTTCAAGATAAAAAGAAATATGATGAAAAAATTGTGCCTTCAAGAAATTTTGGTTTTCACTTTGTAATAGTAGTAAGATTCGAGATATGCAGAAACCGTTCAAATTACGGGGGGGTATCTTAAGGGAGGTTGAAATGGAAGAAAAATCTTTAAAAAAAGTTTCTATTAATCTTCGGTAGTTTCTATACTTCTGGATCAAATAGAACCACCATACAGGGTTCCTTATTTGGGCGGAATATTGATACCAAGTTAAAACGAAAGTTTCAAGAAGGTGCTAATTTTGTTCAATATTTCCTTTAATTTTAAAGTTTTTCTGTTATTAAAACTAGCACACAACTACCGGAGCGAAGCCGGGCACCCAAGCTAGTAATAAAATATATTTTCTTCTTCTTCTACTGGCATGAAGCTGCTCTTGGCCATATATAATAAAGTATATCAATAAATAAAATTTAGCCTATAGCAGAAGATGCATTGGGTGAAGTTTACACCCCAGGAGAAGTGTGGTGTGGTCTTCAGTGCGGATAATAGCTTGGCAGTGCGCCAGTCTAGGCCGCGGGGTCATCCTACCCTCCTCCCCTCAGTGGTTCCCGAAGAGGGAGGCACCCCCCTCAAGAAAAGTCAAGGGGCGCTTGACCCCCCCTCTATGAAAATAAATAAAATAATTCAATAAGTAAACATTTTTATTCTGTGCTCATTCAATTGTTTAATACGGGGTCACCTGTGGTGTAGTGGTTAGCATAGCAACCTACAATCTAAAGGTTGCGAGTTTGTTGGCAAAATTTACGACTCCCACTGAATAGCTTTAGTGGCATAAAGTGACGTCAAGCAAACAAACAACAGATAGATAAATTACTGTATTTTATTTTTAAAAAATTACAGAGGTCCCGTTGATAACTGTAATGAATAAAAAAGCATTGGGTGGATAGTGGGTATTTTACTTTTAGTAATAATTCAAGGTAACTAGTCATATCTTGACTGAATAATTAAAATTCATTAGTGCTGTACAGAGAGGTTAATTCGTTCCTAATTTATAATTTTGAATGTCTGTCAAGTATCTAGAAAGAATAAAAAAAAATCTGGTGCGTGCTCGCAACACACAACTTTCACTTACCAACTTACTTAGATGAGAAATTAATTCGTTTTGTTTATTGCCTCTTCTCAAATGAACAGAACGGCTTTAATTATGAACAATAGTCTGTCATTAAAAGCGTACTCCGCATGCGTGGGCTCAACGAGTATGAGTATGAGTATGAGTATGTATGAGTTGACTGAATATTTTTCATTTTTTCTCCTCTTTATTTTTATCATATCTCATATTTAGCCATTTCTTATTTTCAAGCGTAACGAGAGACCGTTAATTTCTCCATATAAACAAAAACAAAGGTACTTTATAGGAAACACACCAACAAAAAAGGCCCCAACCCCCCCCCAATAAAAGCCCCCTAAGAACAATTTAATAATAATAAAGCTTATCTGATATTAAAAAACACCTAATTTTCATTATAAATGACGAATTCGATAAAAATCGTTAAAGCCGTTTTTGAGATCATCGAAAAAAAGGTAAAAATTGGAAAAAAAAAATTGAAATAAAGTGCCCGCTCCGTTTGACCAATTTTGATGAAATATTGGCTATCACGTCTTTGGCATATACATACATCAAAAACCCAGTTTGATCAAAATCGTTAAAGCCTTTTTTGAGTAAATAAAAAAAACACGAGAATATGACGAAATTTATTTGGTAAAGTCCCCCCCCCTGGTTGATCAAATTTGATGTAATGTTGGCTATCGCATCTTTGGCATATACATACATCAAATACCCAGTTTGATCAAAATCGTTAAAACCGTTTTTGAGTAAATAATAAAAAACACGTAAAAATGATACAAAATTTATTAAGTAAAGTCCACCCTCCGGTTGATCAATTTTGATGAAATTTTTACAGTCATATCTCGGGCATACAAATAGATCAAATACTCAGTTTAATCAAAATCGTTAGAGCCGTTTTTGAGAAACTAAAAAAAAAACTTAAAAGTTATTAAATAAAGTTCCCCTCCCTTAGAGCAATTTTGATGAAATTTTTGCTGTCACATCGCGGGCATATTCATACACTAAATACCTAATTTCAGGTTCGCACGGTTTATAGTTTTTGAGCTAGTCTGTTCACACACACACACACACACACACACACACACAGACCATTTCGCGGGACTTGGTTAATTCGACTCAGGGGACCCCAAAACGTGTATTTCCGTTGAAAACCGGAAGTCGAAATTTTTCACGATCGCAATACTTCCACTTACTATATATTTCATTTTAGGTAAGTGAAAGTAAAAATTACAGAGGTCCCGTTGTTAACTGTAATGAATACAAAAGCATTGGGTGGATAGTGGGTATTTTACTTTTAGTAATAATTCAAGGTAACTAGTCATATCTTGACTGAATAGTTATAAATTCATTAGTGCTGTAAAGAGAGTTTAATTCGTTCTTGATTTATAATTTTGAATGTCTGTCAAGTATCTAGAAAGAATAATAAAATAAAAAAATGAAGGTAGAGAGAGAGGTTTTGATCAAATAATCAGATTCCAGTATTTTGATGATTTTTCCCCTTTCGCTATAACAAAGCAGTTTAATATTTTCCGCACCTTACTCCGAAGCCACCGTAATTTCCAATCCCCTTCAAGAAGAGACCATTAGCCGAAGCTTTGTGAAGGCCCCGAATTGTGAAAAGCGGACCCCGGGGGTGGGGTGCCCGTGGGGACTCGGAGAGCCGCGAGGTTAAAAAATAATTGCTGCGGTTGGAGCTAATGGCAGTCTCTGCTGAGGTAATGAGCTCCTTACCGAGCGGCTCTACGGCAACCTCTTCTCTCTGTCCCTGCATCGGCTTAGCTTGCCTTTGATATTATAATTTAATCAAAATATATTCCAATAATGATTGTGTGTGTTTTTAAAAGAAAAAACACTGAAAAAATTATAAAAAAATTCTGGTGCATGCACGCAACACACAACTTTCACTTACAAACTTACTTAAATTAGAAATTGATGTGTTTTGTTAATTACCACTTCTCAAAGACACTTTTTTCCACATTTATTTGCTCTATAAAAACCACTATTTTTTTTTATTATTAAATAAAAGTTTTTACTCGTAACAATTCGGCAATACAAGCATAGCTTCTGATTTTATAATTCTCTAATTTCCACTAAATGAACATAACGGCTTTAATTATAAACAATCGTCTGTCATTAAAGGCGTACTGCGTATGCGTGGGCTCAACGTGTTTTATGAGTTGACGGAATATTTTTCTTTTTTTTCTCCTATATATGTTTACTTGATTTTTTTCATATTTCATATTAAGGCATTTTTTATTTTTAGGCTTAGTGAGAGACAGTTAATTTCTCCATATAAAAAAACCAAAGGTACTTTATGCCCCCTCCCCATTTATGCCCCCTCAGAACATTTTTATAATGATAAGGCTTACCTGATATTAACACGTTAACTGCGACGAGTGGTCATTTGACCCCATGCGGTGGCTTCCTTTACTGCGAGCCATTAAACGTGTATTTGTCGTTAACTGCGATGCTTGTCACGCATCCTGTTTTAATATTTTTCAGATTTTATATATTTTTTTTTTTTTTATAATGCACTACTTAATACTACCTATATATCGAAAAAAACGTAAGGGGTCACTTGACCCCTTGTCGCATTATAGTTTAAATGGTTTCCTTAATGCGGCAAGGGTCAAATGACCCCTTGCTCATTACACTTCATCTTACTATTGTTTTAGCATATTATATATAATATTAATGAATATGTAAATAAAAAATATTTTTTCTATTTCCGTAAATGTTTGAAAGCAGTGAAAGCGATAGTAATTTACCGTGAATCACATTTATCTAAGGGTATTCACCTTCCTTTCTTGTTCTTCGACTGATTCTACTTAGTATTGTTGACACCTGAGCTCTCGTTTATTTGTCTCACTTTAGTAAATAATTTCGATATGTATTCACGTGGTAAGAAACTTTTCGATTTAGCCCTTTCACAGCGGAATTCATCTTCAAGTGAAGATGAAAGAACTAGTTCAAGTTTTGAAGATAGTTATGATTCATATAAGGAAGAAATGTTCGGGCTGTTATGAAAGCTAAGAACAGCTATGAGCAGTGCAGAAGCCCAAAAAAAGGTCCTGACATACTATGACGACTGTGCCGACAACCGTCTCTTTGCTTGCAGTGCTTCAATGATAAACATTATAAAATGTAGTTTTCAGATGTTATTTTTTTTTTTAATAATTTTTTGTAATATTTAAGTTCATTTTTTTAAATACACAAAAGTTACACCTAAGTTCATCTATTTATAATAAAAAGATACTTTTGGTTTTATTTTTTATATCTGAATTCTTCCTTTCATGAATTATATATGCTGAAAATTAAAACCATATAGCAAACATTTTATGATTAAACGTATAAGGAAAGAAAAAAATTCCTATTAGTATAACACAGATGTAGTGGAAAAAATAAGTAATAAAAACATATATTCAGAGGCAACAGAATTCAACCCTGCTTCTGTTACGAATTCTTGTACGTCAGGTATTTATAAAAAAAATGGATTTCACTTTAAAACATTCATCAATGTTTACAGAGAGTTAATTTTAATGTCTAAGGGGCAAGGGGTCAATCAGCCCCTTGACGCAGTTTAGCGGTGTGGTAGCATGGGGTCATTTGACCCCTCGTCGCAGTTAACGAAAATCCCGGTTTATTTGTTTCGCAGCTAACGTGTTAAAGAAGACTTGATTTTCATTAAATATGACGATTTTCATCAAAATTATTAAAGCCGTTTTTGAGATAATCGAAAAAAGGTAAAAATTGGACAAAAAAGTTATGAAATATAGTGCCCCCTGCGTTTGATCGAGTCGAAATTTATCACGATCGCAATACTTTCCACTGCACTCCATTTTCGTTCTCCTGCTTTAGGATAGCCACGAAATTCTTCAGGAAAGAGGCAAGTTTGACTTGGTTGTCACAGAGGAAAGTTTTCATAAATTAAGCGTGTTTTTGGAGTTCCGCTATCGATTTCGCTCCACTATGTGGAAAAACAAAAAACCGAACTGCTTATTGCACAGTGAAAAACATATGGGGCACGATGAAACACTCGTGGGACTCCATGAAACGTTTCATTGTGCCCTGAACGGCCTTGTTTCAAGGAACCCCAAACGAGCCATTTTGATGTCTTTAACTTCCTACGATGAAGGTGAAGGAGGTAGGAAAGCCAAAGTCAAATAAAATCTTCAGAGATACATTTTTAATGAAATGTAGACTAGCTCTAAAACTATAAACCATGCTAACCTGAAATTGGGTATTTAGTGTAGGTATAAGCCTGAGTATTTGATCTATTTGTATGCCCGAGATATGACAGCAAACATTTCATCAAAATTGCTCAAAGGGAGGGGGTACTTTATATAATAACTTTTTACGTTTTTTTCGATTTTCTCAAAAACGGCTGTAACGATTTTGATTAAACTAAGTATTTGATGTATAAATATTTGCGAGATACGACTGTAAAAATTTCATCAAAATTGATCAACCGGAGGAGGAACTTTATTTAATAAATTTTGTATCATTTTCACGTGTTTTTTTATTTACTCAAAAACGGCTTTAACGATTTTGATCAAACTGGGTATTTGATGTATGTATATGCCAAACATGTGATACCCAACATTTCATCAAAATTGGTCAACCAGAGGGGGGACTTTATTTAATACATTTTGTATCATTTTCACGTGTTTTTTATTTACTCAAAAACGGCTTTAACGATTTTGATCAAACTGGGTATTTGATGTATGTATATGCCAAACATGTGATACCCAACATTTCATCAAATTTGGTCAAACGGAGGAGGCACTTTATTTTATAACTTATTTACAAATTTTTACCTTTTTTTGATTATCTCAAAAACGGCTTTAACGATTTTCATCAAATTCGTCGTATTTAATGAAAATTAGGTGTTCTTTAATATCAGGTAACCTTTATTATTATTAAAATGTTCTGACGGGGCTTAAATGGGGAAGGGGCCTTTTTTGTTTTCCTATTCGTAAAGTACCTTCGTATTTGTTTATATGGAGAAATTATCTGTCCCTCGTTTCGCCTAAAGATAAGAAATGGCTAAACATGAGATATGATAAAAATCAAGTAAACATATAGAGGAGAAAAAAAGAAAAATATTCAGTCAACTCATAAAACACGTTGACCCCACGCATGCGGAGTACGCCTTTAATAACAGACCATTGTTCATAATTAAAGCCGATCTGTTCATTTAATGGAAATTATTTGTTTCATGGTAAATGAAGTTTTCAACAACTACATAGAGAATTATAAAATCAGACGACTTGGAGTATTATGCTTGCATTGCCGAATTAAATAAATAAATTAAATAAAAATTTTTATTTAATAATAAAAAATTAGTGTTTTTTTATATAGCAAATAAAAACAAAAATAAGAAATGAATGTGGAAAAATGTGTCTTTGAGAAGTGGCTATTAACCAAAAACATCAATTTCTAATTTAAGTAAGTTGGTAAGTGAAAGTTGTGTGATGCGCGCACGCACCAGTTTTTTTTAAATTTTGATCCTTTATTAACCTCACACTATTTTTACATTAGTCGGTTCAACGTTTCGGCACTAAGCCATTTTCAAGAAGAAGACCTGTGACCACAATTTTTCAAATAAATTAGGCTGACTACCCTTGTCAAAATTTAAAATTTTACTAGTTAAAAACTATAGTTACTTTTGGTAAGAATCATCAAAATTTTTTAAATTTTGACAAGGGTAATCAGCCTAATTTATTTGAAAAATTTTGGTCACAGGTCTTCTTCTTGAAAATGGCTTAGTGCCGAAACGTTGAACCGACTATTGTAAAAATAGTGTGAGGTTAATAAAGGATCAAAATTTAAAAAACTGAAATACTATCTGCTTAGCCTCAAGACTAATATAGAATTATTATAAAAATTATTTCAGAATTAACACTGCTGTAAAAATATATTACTTCATGGAGATCTGATGGGATAAAAAAAAAATCTGGTGCGTGCGCGCAACACACAACTTTCACTTACCAACTTACTTAGATTAGAAATTGACGTGTTTTGCTAAATATCATTTCCCAAAGTCACACATTTTTCTACATTCATATCTTATTTTTGTTAATCGTTAAAGCCGTTTTTGAGTAAATAAAAAAAAACCGTGAAAATGATACAAAATTTATTAAGTAAAGTCCCCCCTCCCGTAGATCAATTTTGATGAAATTTTTACAGTCGTATCTCGGGCATATAAATACATTAAATACCAAGTTTGATCAAAATCGTTAAAACCGTTTTTGAGTAAATAAAAAAAACACCTGAAAATGATACAAAATTTATTAAGTAAAGTCCCCCCTCCGGTTGATCAATTGTGATGAAATGTTGGTTATCACATCTTTGGCATATAAATACATCAAATACCAAGTTTGATCAAAATCGTAAAAACTGTTTTTGAGTAAATAAAAAAAACATGTGAAAATGATTACATACATACAAAATTTATTAAGTAAAGTCCCCCCTCCGGTTGATCAATTTTTATGAAATTTTTACAGTCATATTTCAGGCATATAAATAGATCAAATACTCAGTTTAATCAAAATCGTTAGAGCCGTTTTTGAGAAAATCGAAATAAACTTAAAAAGTTATTAAATAAAGTACCCCCTCCCTTTGAGCAAATTTGATGAAATTTTTGCTGTCACATCGCGGGCTTATACATACTCTAAATACCCAATTTCAGGTTCGCACGGTTTATAGTTTTTGAGCTAGTCTGTTCACACACACACACACACACACACACACACACACACACACACACACACACACACACAGACCATTTCGCGGGACTTGGTTATTTTGACTCAGGGGACCCCAAAACGTGTATTTCCGTTGAAAACCGGAAGTCGAAAATTTTCACGATCGCAATACTTCCACTTACTATATATTTCATATATAGGTAAGTGAAAGTAAAAAAAAATAAAATAACTTGTGAATCCGTTTTATTTTATCAAATTATAATCGGTACACATGAGCGATTGGGAAAAGTTATAAAAAAACTTAAAATAGGATTACCAAGGTGAATGGCCGCAACTTTTTTATAAACCGTATACCTACCCTATCATTTCATAAAGCTGATCCATTAAATTCATCCCTACATAGAACAGAAGACGATCAATATCACGTTAATAGGATATGTATGGGGGGGGGGGCTTTGAAAAATTATCAAGATCACTTTGTTAGTAGGATAAAACAAACTAAAAATTTATAGCAAGTTTAAAATATTAAAATTCATTTCATAACAGTTTAAAATGAGAGGGTAGCTAATTAATATTTTAATCTGAAACAAAAAACAAAGCAAAAACAACATATGATTAAAAAGAGTTGTTGACATACGTTAAAATAGTTTGTTCCAACTGATCCACTAAATGTTTTGTAAGTATTATAGCACATGTTCGAGATTGTTCTAGAACCTTCTTCGCTTGTCTAGAATGTTCTGGACTGTTCTGATTCAGACTAAATATAAGGAGCGGAATGGAGAGTTAATGTTGCTCTAAAGATCGATTGTGTCGTTACTAGTTGATACTTTTTGATTAAACCCATATAAGTTTTAAAATATTATCACAAAAAATCCGAACCTTAAAAACATATCTAAAATCAAAACATTCAGACTTTTTTTTTAAAATCTTTTATCTTAACGTATACAAGTTTTATATTTCAAAAGAAAAAAAAAGCTGTTGAATAATTTTTTATGCGTCATACCAATTCTGAGGAATATTTATTTTATCATCAGTTTCACTATAATCATTCCATGGTTGCACATTCAAAATGAAACATCAAAAAAAGTGTACTATTTATTGCAAACTGTTCGATCCACATTACAGGTCTTAATCAGGGCTAAAAAAAGTTCTGTGTTCTCTCTATTTAACACCATTTTACTAAGAATTTTCTAGATCGGCACAAAGAACCACCTCTTTCACTATTACATAATTATTGTGTTGACTACAAAGTTATCCACTGTATTGACCAAGATTTATATCTTAAGGTCTATAACCTGATTCAATAACGTAATCTAATTAATTTGGTGCCCGATCCTTCTAATCCGAAATCTCCCAAGACCCTAAATATGCGGATCTCAACAAGGTAATTAGAATTATTAATTACTAGATCTAATTAATAAATAATCTATATACTTATTTATAACTAAATGGCCGATTTTGGTAATATCTTTTGTGTAGGGTTTAATAATTTTTATTAATATTAGATTTATTTCAAAATGTTTGCGCGCTATTTTTTAAAAATTTAATCCTAATTTATTACGATGTATAATTATTAATAAGAATTGGTTTTTTTCTAAATTCAATTTAATTAAGTCAAAATTAATCTCTCAGGTTTTCGCAGATGGCCGTTACACATTTCTATAATACTTTAGTTATAATAGGTTTACCTTCTTCAAGGGTGGTATAATTTATGTTGCAATAAAAGTTTATTTAAATTATTTTTTGTTTGTTAAACGTCACTTTATGCCACTAAGGCAAATCAGACGAAGCTACGGGGGGAGTCCTAAATTTTGCCTATCCAGGTATAATTAGGATAGGGATCTTTAACGTGCACCTGACATCCTACAGGCACGGGACCCCCATTTCACGTCCTATCCGAGGGACGGCTTAGCTAACGATTTTTTACTCCCATTAAAAAAATCCTGGGACCACCCCGGGTTGAGAATCCGCAACCTTAAGTAGGAGGTTGCCAAGCTAACCACAACACCACAGGTGACCTCTAGATTTAAATTCTTTAAATGTTTTACTGATATTTATATCTGACTAGTAAGTCGGCATTTTTTCGAAAATTTGCTCGGAAAGACTTGAATTAGATAGATAAAATACTGTATTTTCAAAAAATTACAATCACAGGAGATCTGGCCTAAGTTAAATTCTAGCAAAAAGACAAATCAAATTATTATCACCTTAGTTCTAATTCAAGTAGTATTTTTTTTATATTGAAAAAAAAGAAAAGAACAAAAAAATATATACAAATAACCCTCTTAAATAAATTAAATTGACAAATGCGTATAAACATTAATATATAACAAATAAACTGACTTAAAAATTAAATTTATCCATGATTATTGATATTTATGAATGATGATAATTACTAAACTGATACAGCAAGAAAATAGGTCAATTTATTATTCTTTCATTGCATCTCTATGTTGATTGCCTTGACTAAAAATAAACAAATATTGTTTAGGTTATCTATGTCCTTTAAAGACAAAAGGTCTTCCAAAATCAGTTCTGGAGAGCTTGATGGTTAAAATAATATAAATGAAAAGACTTGAATTAACACTGTATATTTGTGTGTTAGATTATTAGAGGGTAATGAGACCCTTGTGCTACCGCAGTACAATAGAGGTGTGCCATTGAAGGTTATAATGGACTATTAGACTAATAGAGTACAATAGAGCCTGTGCTATACGTAGAGCTGTTTGTGCTCCACTGCTCCGCCTAAATCCATACATCTCTACAATAGTTACAACATTGTACTTCAATCACGTCCCTTTATTTACAAATCCTATTAACCCACTATATCTCATTACCATTCTGATTATTAAATTTATTTATATATATAAAAATCTCGTGTCCCGATGTTTGTCGGAGGTAAACTCAGAAACTACTCAACCTATTTTGATGAAATGTGACTCATTTTGTTTATTTTTGTCGAACTTAAAAGATAGGATAGTTTTTATCTCAATTATTGGCCTCAACATTTCTTTTATTACAAATTAAATGCTTATCATACTGCGATTGAATGTGATTATTTGTTCTATAAATAAGTTCTATGAATTTCCAACGGATGTCGGATAAGTTGCTTTATTGACACTTTATTTTTTTCTCGATATTTAGGGGGGGAGGTAAGCATCCAGTTGTCAAATCTATTTTTTCCAGCTTGGACTTGGAAAATCCGTGTTTTTCCCGTGGGCAGTTATATTTCGCCTTTTCACGTATGGGGAAAACATCGAATCTATTCGTTTTATCAAAAGACAGATTAACCAAAATCATTGTCCACCTATTAGCACTACAAGAAATAAAAATTGTGAATTCTAACAATAAAGAAAAGTGTAAATTATTATTATAAAAGTAATAAATTCGTATCTCATTCATAAAATTATATTTTTTTACTTTCACTTACCTATATATGAAATATATAGCAAGTGGAAGTATTGCGATCGTGAAAAATTTCGACTTCCGGTTTTCAACGGAAATACACGTTTTGGGGTCCCCTGAGTCGAAATGACCAAGTCCCGCGAAATGGTCTGTGTGTGTGTGTGTGTGTGTGTGTGTGTGTGAACAGACTAGCTCAAAAACTATAACCCGTGGGAACCTGAAATTGGGTATTTAGTGTAGGTATATGCCCGCGATGTGACAGCAAAAATTTCATCAAAATTGCTCAAAGGGAGGGGGTACTTTATTTAATAACTTTTTACGTTTTTTTCGATTTTCTCAAAAACGGCTATAACGATTTTGATTAAACTGAGTATTTCATCTACTTATATGCCCGAGATACGACTGTAAAAATTTCATCTAAATTGATCAACCGGAGGGGGGACTTTACTTAATAAATTTTGTATCATTTTCACGTGTTTTTTTTTTTATTTACTCAAAAACGGCTCTAACGATTTTGATTAAACTAAGTATTTGTTGTATAAATATGTCCGAGATACGACAGCAAAAATTTCATCAAAATTGATCAACCGGAGGGGAGACTTTACTTAATAAATTTTGTATCATTTTCACGTATTTTTTTTATTTACTCTAAATCGGCTTTAACGATTTTGATCAAACTGGGTATTTGATGTATTTATGTGCCCGAGATATGACTGTAAAAATTTCATCAAAATTGATTAACCGGAGGGGGGACTTTACTTAAAAATTTTGTAACATTTTCACGTGTTTTTTTGATTTTCTCAAAAACGGCTCTAACGATTTTGATTAAACTTAGTTTTTGATATATTTATATGCCCGAGATATGTCTGTAAAAATTTCATCAAAATTGATCAACCGAAGGGGGGACTTTACTTAATAAATTTTGTATCATTTTCAGGTTTTTTTTTATTTACTCAAAAACGGCTTTAACGATTAACAAAAATAAGATACGAATGTAGAAAAATGTGTGACTTTGGGAAATGATATTTAGCAAAACACGTCAATTTCTTATCTAAGTAAGTTGGTAAGTGAAAGTTGTGTGTTGCGCGCACGCACCAGATTTTTTTTATAAGTAGTACTACAAGAACATATGTTTTTTTTTACATGGTTTGAGAACTTTTCATAACCTTGTGTTATATCCTGAATTTAATTAATACTTATTAAGGCAAAAGATAAATTCGGTACATTTTCGCTGTCTATTGTGATTGTATTAAGTCTTATTCCAATTATATTCTTTATAAGTTCCTTTTCCATTTTAAAATAAAAACTTTAACCATTCTGAATTTTTGACCAAACAATTTTAAATTTGGCCTAAAGTTCTATTTTAAATCCCGTTGGTTTTTGGATTAGTTGAAAACTTTTTATCTTTATCAGTGAATTTTGATTTGACCACATTAAAAAGAATAGGATACAATTAATTCAACGCATTAGGGTCTGGTCACACATGTCCGCACCGGATCCGCACCGTAGCAATAATATAGGTTATGCTCAGAATATTTTTAATTTAACTTACATATTACCTTTAGTTATGCCTAAAGGTCAGGCCACACATGTCAGACACAGGCCACTTTATGCATAACTAAAGGTAATATGTAAGTTAAATTAAAAATATTCTGAACATAACCTGTATTATTGGTACGGTGCGGATCCGGTGCGGACAAGTGTGGCCAGACCCTTATAGCTACTGAGCCACAGCAACGCGTGGTCGGGTCTGCTCGTATTTATATAATTTCGTAATATAATAGGTAAGCAGTAATTTTCACCTAGCAACATTTGAAATATCTTTTCACTTGTTGTATTTTGACAAAGGTGAAGGAGATTTTATGTATACAGGGTTCTTTTTTTTTAAGAATAAGGTTCTCTTCCATATATTCTTTAATAATTATTTTCAGCCAACGTTTCGGGCTTCTGACCCTTCTCTCGGTGCTCAGGCAAGTTAGGTTTTAATAATAAAAACCTTCCCTGATGAAGAAAGTATGACCGGTGCTCAATGCTCTAAGTTTTGTTGATTATTGTAATGAAAAAGTATAAAGAATAAAAGAATAACATAAAAAGTATTTTAATTAAAGCTTACTTTTGAAATTTAGAAAATATTAGAATAATTAAAAAGAATAACAAAATAATTTGTATGAAAGAAAATAAAGTAAGTTCTCTGAAATTTTTGAGCTTAAAAAATAATTTATTAAATACGAATGAAACTTAAATGATTAAATGAAAATGAAATACAACTTATAAACCATTATACACAAAAATATGTTTTAATGGAAAGGCCATCGTTAAACTATAGAATAAAATAATAAACAAACGGTTAATAACTTTAATTCATAGATTGAGAACTGAATTCAGCAATTTAATTTTAATTTTAAAAGATGAAGTCCTATTATTAGAGTATTTTATTTAAATTTGAAGATTAAACAATATTTAAACTTCAGACATTATTAAAAAATAACATTGGAATTATTTTACTTTAGATGACCACATCCAGCTGGGAACTTATTGCGAACCTCTTCGATCCGTCTTCTGAAATAATGTCTGGAAATGTGATCACAATACACAACTGAACACCCTGGGTGAACGAGAATGTCATAAATGTTTTTAAAGAATGTTGATGCGTGAGAGAGTGATGTGTACTCGGCTGGCGATAATTAACAGCTGACTGCTCGATGAAGTTCTTTTGTTTTCTCAGAGCTTTGGCTCCAAGCGTCTATGACCAATCACAAACGCCCACGCACATGACACTAACTGAATGTTGATTGGATGCTTAATATCGATTAGTACGACATATTTAATTAAATATTATATATTAATCTAATCCTAATTTGGTGGTGGGTGACCACCTTTTTACTTTCACTTACTTATATATGAAATATATAGTAAGTGGAAGTATTGCGATCGTGAAAATTTTCGACTTCCGGTTTTCAACGGAAATACACGTTTTGGGGTCCCCTGAGTCAAAATAACCAAGTCCCGCGAAATGGTCTGTGTGTCTGTGTGTCTGTGTGTGTGTGAACAGACTAGCTCAAAAACTATAAACCGTGCGAACCTGAAATTGGGTATTTAGAGTATGTATATGCCCGCAATGTGACAGCAAAAATTTCATCAAATTAGCTCAAAGGGAGGGGGTACTTTATTTAATAACTTTTTAAGTTTTTTTCGATTTACTCAAAAACGGCTCTAACGATTTTGATTAAACTGAGTATTTGATCTATTTATATGCCTGAAATATGACTGTAAAAATTTCATCAAAATTGATAAACCGGAGGGGGGACTTTACTTAATAAATTTTGTATCATTTTCACATCTTTTTTTTTTTTTACTCAAAAACGGTTTTAACGATCTTGATCAAACTTGGCATTTGATGTATATATATGCCAAAGATGTGATAGTCAACATTCATCAAAATTGGTCAAACGGAGGGGGCACTTTATTTCATAATTTTTTTTCAATTTTTACCTTTTTGATCGATGACCTCAAAAACGGCTTTAACGATTTTTATCAAATTCGTTATGCTTAATGAAAATTAGTTGTTATTCATTACCAGGTAAGCTTTATCATTATTAAAATGTTCTGAGAGGGCTTAAATGGGGAAGGGGCCTTTTTTGTTTTCCTATAAAGTACCTTTATTTTAGTTTATATTGAGAAATTAACTGTCTGTCATCACACCTAAAAATAAGAAATGGCGAAATATGATATATGAAGAAAATCAAGTAAACATATACAGGAGAAAAAAAGAAAAATAATCCCTCAACTCATAAAACACCTTGAGCTCACGCATGCGCCGTACGCCTTTAATGACAAACCAATGCGTTATTATTACCTATAGATGTTCTGTTCATTTGAGAAGTGGCAATTGACAAAACGCATTAAGTTCTAATCTAAGTAAGTTGGTAAGTGAAAGTTGTGTGTTGTGCGCACGCACCAGATTTTTTAAATTATGTTTAAGTAGATTTTTTCAATAATCCAAATAACTGAGTAGCTGAAAATGTAGTGAAGACCGGGCCGACCTACATATGTATTTGGTTTGCTGTGAACAGAGACCCCAATAACCAGTCCCTTACTGAGGATAAGGGAAAACAACGGTCGTATTCGTAAGGTCTCATGATGCAGCCCTTTGACATAAAAATGAAACCATGGCTGTGAAATCTAACCAAATATATAAAACGAAAAAATCGAAAACACTGATGTAAAATTTGGTTTATTCTTACACAGAAAATAGTTATTAATAAATACTAAAAAGGACCCCTCCATAAAAAAAAAAAAATGGAAATTAAATTTAATGGAAACTATCGATGAAATTCTGCTAACTACTTTTCAAACAAAAAAATGCAGTTTCCAGACTGTTCACTTACCACTTGTTTTTAAACATGAACATATTAGTTTTGTTCGAATCAGATTTTCAAAGGTTTTTCGAACATTTGTTGTCAAAGTGCTGATCTGTTACCTTTTATCATGATAAGGTATGAAAACGGGCTATAATACAAGCAATATTTAATTAGAAAGGATTATTTTAATTAGAAAGGAAGGATGGGTGACCTTATACCTACTTTACGTCCCCTTCATTCTAAGGAAGGCACAGCGAAGGACATTTTACTCTATTTAAAAGCAGCTATAGCTACGTGGGGGATAACGAACCGCGACCTTCTGTGCAGTAGTTGGTTATGCTATACAAAACACAAGAGGTGACTCCGTTTGGCGCTTATTTAACATGATAATTATTAATCTTCTTATTATTGATAGCATGAATTCTGACAATAACTAATTATTTTGGCTATATAATCATTTTGTTAGATGTAATACCAATCAGACAAAACATTTGATAAAAGTATAATTATACTAATAATCTATCATACTTTTGAAATGTTGGCTGTATCGTTATTGGTTTTTTTCTTTTGTTTTTTGTTTCTCTCCTTCCTCGCCACTTAGGCTATACGGGGCTTCACGGATCAGGGGAGAGGGAGTGGGATTAATGCCGAGTACTATCAAATGTCCCCTGGCTTCGGGTTTTGAACTTGCTATCTTCGGTTTCCCAACCATACGTTGTCATGGGCAACGCGTATTTCCTATCGCGATTGCCCACTTGGCCATCCCGCCACGAAGTATCGTCATGGTAATCTCTTCACCAAGTATCTTCATTGACAGATCAAAAAGTTCTCGGCCTGATAATGAAGGAGGATAATAATACAAACGACTAGTCCATTATCATGTTTACCTCTAGTAATAGTTATATGTACACAAACTTTTATAATCCTACTGTCTTTTGTCTACTATTTATAATACTTTTACCAGTTTTCTCTTGCCATTAAAATGAGTAGCTTTGAGTATAGAGCTGTGATGAAATTTTTAGTTAATTTTTCTTTAAACGTCTAAGGAATGTGTATGGGAACTCGTCCCCTTGCAATAACATTTTGAAAAGTCACACCCTCGGTCGTAAAAATCATGGCCACAATTTTTTGGGTTTCAGAGGGAATCCTGATGATTGATTACAAAGACAAAGGCATAACAATCACAGGAGATTGTACTATTGTAATGTTTTGACCAGTTTAAGAGAGTCAAAAGAAGAAAGTTATAATTTGGGGGGGGGGGTTTAGAAAAATTAATAAATAGATGTGAAAAGATTATAAGTTTCGAGGGACATTACATTGAAAAGTTATGTGTGATATGTGTTTTTATTTTATTCCCTCCTATGTAGGACCGAGAAATGTTTGACCTCCCCTCGTATCGTAATAAAAAATATCTCATTGGATTCCAAGCATAGAGAATATCAAATATGATGCAACTCGAAAATTATTGTTCTTCCCTTTTTCAAACCCTCCGCCTAAAGGATGATGGTCCCCTTTAAATTGGTCGGAATGTGTAGATCTCAATTATTACTTCTTACACAAATTTATGCACCATACTTTGTGTATTTTTCTTGATCTTCTAACGTAAATCTCTGAGTACCCCGAGGCATTTTCATCCAAGTAATCGGCTTAAAAACTACAGAATAGACAGGGTTCGAACCCTTACAGTACAAGACCCGAGAGACGTGGTAAGGAGGGCCAATAAAATAGGCTGGAAAGGTTCGTGGCTGAGAGTCCTAAATCAGAAATCCGATAGCGCGTAATCAGTAACCGCACATCATAATAAGCACTAAAAACGCATCTCGCCGACATTTACATATTTTTATTTTTATTTCCCCCTCAACTCGATTCCATTCTTCGTTATAAGGAAAATAATTTTAAATCGCTCTCCGATAGCTAAGATAATGGGTATAAGCACAATTTTAACTAATTTCCGCCATATTATTCAGTCCTGAAGTAGCGATATCAAACAAAACGTTATTATGAATCAACAGTAATTTTTGAAAATAAGAATTTCAAGAGGTTTAGTCACGAATGTTTTAAATAGTTATGTGATCAAAGCATGTTTTACAACAATGTATGCCGTTCAAATATAGTTTACCATATTTTATATGTAATTTTAAAGTAACATGCAGACAAAGAGTTAAGCTTCATACAAAGGTTACTACAAAAGTTTTTCAATACCGCTTTATTTATTTAATTTTCTCAAAGTAATTTCCACTTCTCCACACGTAAAACCAGTCATTACACCAGCTCTGCCAAGTTTCATCTGGGATTGAGGCACATTCGTTATCCAAAGCCCTCAGAAGGTCCTCGTCGCTTGAAAAACGTTTTCCTTTCAGCTTCTTTTTCACATGTGGGAACAGCCAGTGGCGGATCCAGAAATTTTCTGAGGGGGGGGGGGGGCGCCTTTTTTTTTTTTACATTTCATAAGTAATTAAAGCCCTAATTCAAAATACATATTAGTACCTAATAACGTTGTAAATTACTGTAAATATTTAAAAACAATGCATTTTCAATTAGTCGACTTGAAAAATGACTAGATATAGCTCATTTTATATAGAAATACTAATACTTTATCAGTGTCCTCGCCTCTCGGGGGGGGGGGGCGCCCAATCGTTATAAAATAATATATAATAATAAGTTTATATGAATTTAAAGTTTTTTGTCTGCTATCCAAGCACGTCCTTGGGTAAGATTTCCAATGTTAATTTATTAATTTGTGATACTTATTAATTTGTTAATTTGTTTACATGTTCAGAATTTTGTAACGAACTCTGGAACCAAACGTTTTACAGCCATGGGCCATTACAGTGGACCATGATAAATACATTCAGCATTTATCAGAATCAGTGTAGATACTCAACATTTTATTTCTGCGATGGCATCAACCGTAAATAACGTAGGTAATCTTTTCCATTCTTTATTCCTCACCCTGCCCGCCTCAGAGCATCCGGATGGGTGACGGAAAGGACCTCGCCGAAGTAGAGGATAACCGGTTGATCGAGTAAGACATGAGTAAACTTTTCTGACGAAGGGGATGATTGAAGAGAAATCTGGCGAGGCCTTTTAGCGGGGCTGTAACTCCTGTCCAGGGCATAACTTAACTTAAGATAAATTGCCCCCGAGCCCCCGCATCCAACCAACTCTTCCATATTCTTCTATACATTACAGTTATATCATCTAATAAAAATATTCTTAAAAGATAACTAATAATTAACTAGGGGAATGGATTATCGGGGAACATTAATATGTGAATCTGTACATAAATATTTAATTTTATTATCAGGAATATCTAAGTAACTCAACGTAAAAAAATGAGTAAGTATACCTTCTATACACTCCTGTGAATAAATATAAACTCAACTAATAAAATCGAAGTATTTGTGAAGTTTAAAAGTGAATTCATTGCACAATAATTTTTTTAGACTTGTAATGTTATTCGATTGGCAAGAACCTTTAACTGGCATTAGATCTGTTTTTTAATTTACGATCATCAGAATTTGTAAATAAAGCATGTTTACGCTGTGAATAAGTATAAGCTCAATGTTTATTTTCTATTCTAATGGATTAATATCACCTCAGTTTTCTTCTAACTGTTAAAGGGAGAGCATATTTGTTTGTTTTTTATACTTTGTAGCGTTTTCTGATTTTTAAATAATGCCGCGCGGTATTCGACTTATTGAAATTGAGCGGCAAAGGATTATAGACTTAAGAAGATGTGGGATGACCCAGAGGCAAATTGCTAGTGTGCTAAACCGCTCCCAGGGTGTAGTAAAAAAAATTTTAAACAGCGGCCCAGAGAATTATGGGAAAAACAAAAGAAGTGGAAGACCTTCAAAAATTTCCAAACAAGTGAAACAAGCGGTTTTAAGAGAAATCTCAAAAACAGGAGCATCCTCTGCACAGATTTTGAGGCGATTTAATTTAGGATGTGATGCTAGCTTCTTGGTGAGGAAGTGGATATTTAGATCAAAGTAGTTAAAATACAGTAAGGCTGTGAGAAAACCACAGCTCAAAAAAGATCAATTGCAGCGACGACTGCAGTTTGCTGAACAGTATGTTTAAGAAAGCGAAAAATGGTCAAGAGTTATTTTTAGTGATGAAAAAAAAAATTAATATTGATGGCCCAGATGGTTTAAATTACTACTGGCATGACATAAGAATATAAAAAAAAAATCTTGTCACGAAGTTCCTATTGGGGTGGCGGAGTCATGGTATGGGCTGCTTTTAATGAAAATGGAAAGTCCCAAATCGCATTCATTTCTGGAAAATTGACCTCAAAAGGTTATCAAAATGTTCTAGAAAAGTTTCTTTTGCCCTTTATTACTATACTGGAAGAGGAAAAAAACATTTTTCAGCAGGATAACGCGCCGACTCATACTGCACTCTCTACAAAACAATGGTTTTCGGATTTCGGGATCAACATTTTGGATTGGCCAGCTCTTATTCCGGATCTCAATCTGATCGCAAAGTTATGGAGGATTATGGCAAGAGAAGTCTATGACCTTCAGAAGCCAGAAATCCAAAATATTGATAAGCTCGAAGAAAGAATAACTCAAGCTTTGGAAAACATACCAGAGAGCACTATAATTAATTTAGTTTTCCTAAAAAACTGTTGGAGGTGACCAAAAATGATTGAAATGAATTTACTCATTAAAGAGACAAACAATGTTTGAGTTCATACTTTTTCACAGGTCTGTTTTGCTATTTTGTCTAAATTTTAGCTAATCCTTGCAATGTTATTAAATAGTTTATTAAAATTGTAACTAATCATTTACAGTAAACATTAAATAATATCTTTTGTTAATCAGATTTCAAAATAAATTATTTAAACTAATCAAACTAGGTTTTTTTCCCTAGAGATTATATATATTCACAGGACTGTATATAGTAGATGAAATTTTGTTTGAACTTAACTATAATGGATTCTCTAATCATCGTTTTCAAGTTTGGTGATTAACACGTTAGGTGCGGAGACGTATTTTATGGATATCCTGAATTGAACGGTGTCGGTCCCAGGGGTCCGACTGCTGGGATGACCCACATACGATATCGGGCGTCGGGGTCTGGTGGGAATGCTGTGACGAAAGCGTTAATTTTTGACTAAAGATAGCACTTAAAACAACAACAACAAGCACTTAAAACACATCGATAACTAACAGACTGCTCATGTTCTCCCCCCACTATTTTGATTCTGAATTTGATTGGTTGGTTTTCCCATTTGCTTCATCCAGCAGTAATACAATACTGAGATTTGTTAGTTATCAATTAGTTTTAATAGCTTGTTGGAGCATACCTTATGTTATATATGCCATATTTTTTTCCATTAAGTAAACAATATGAGAGATAATTAATAGAAATAATTATTTTCATGTTTTTTCCCGATAACTTCTTAAATAAATTAGGAACTAAAAAAAGAGGAAAATACGCTACAAGATGCAAAAGGTTTCTTTCTAATTGGTCCACCCATCTCTGAGTAATCGGTGAACATACATAGAAAAAAAAACACAAAAAAAAAAAAAAAAATAAAGGCAAATACGTATTGAATTGAGTAACCTCCTCATTCGTTCGAAGTCTGTTAAAAATGAAATAGTGATGCTAATAATCGAGATAAAAATTATCATATCTTTTATGTTGGACAACTACATACAATGAGCTAAATTTCATCAAAAAAATCAAAAATCTCGTGTCCCGATGTTTGTCGGAAGTAAAATCGGAAACTACTCAACCGATTTTTATGATATTTAGCTCATTCTATGTAGTTTTGTCCAACTTAGAAGATAGGATAGTTTTTATCTCGATTATTGGCATCAATATTTCTTTTTTTTGCAAATTAAAAACTTATTATACTACGATTGAGTGTGATTATATATAAGTTTCCAACAGATGTAGGTGTAGGTTGGTTTATTGGCACACTTCATTTTCTTTAGATATTTGGGGTGAGTAAGCATAATTCAATTTTTTCCTGCTTGGACTAGGAAAATCTGTGTTTTTCCCTATGGAAAATTATGTGTCGCTAGGGCTGGAATATAATGATTAATTAGATGGTAAACTTCTACTGTTGAAAAAAAATAAATTAGTGCCTCAAGGGCATTATCCTTTATTATTAACAAGGGACCCTGGTTCATCGAAGTTGAAAAAGATCTTCGAGAAGTAGGAATAATATCCAGGAACATGCTCCTCTGCAGAAGAAACAGGGAATACGAGAACTTCCAAGAAAAGCCAAAGTTGAAAACAGGCAAGAAGTGGACTGGTGTAAGAAAGGAGGCTCAGAGAACACGAATGAGGGAATACTTAATGAGGGAAAGAGTAAAAGCTCAAGGATGCCAACGGTTGAAGTAACCTGGTCCACAGCAGGCCGAACGGAAAAAATAAATAATAAAATAATCTAGTCATTCAATATAGATAACATATGTATTTGTAAATGTGCGAAATATGTAGGTAAGTGGAAATAAAATCGACTAGGAGAATTCTATCCGATGCCTTCGTAATATTGCTATGTCCCGGAGGGTCAACTGAATATCAAATGGGACTCGCGGTATAAGATAGCAGCTAGGGTTTTTTTTAGTTCTATATTCCGCCGCTACCTTCCTCCAAGCACTTCCTGTCCATTTCTTCAATATTTCCAAATGTTTACTGCCTCTAGAATATTCTAGGATAAGGCCGAAGTATGCTAAACTTTACTGCTATCTTTACTGTATTGAATTTAGATTATACCGCTTATGAGAGAACAATCTCATTATCCTTCTTGTTGTTGTGTATTTTCGACAAAGATTATAAAATGAAAGAGTTTTATTACGTTAAAAAAATATTAATTGGTTATAAATAAATAAGACATTCGTAACAAAAAAAAATGGTAGCTCAGTGGAGACGGGCGGGTTCTTAAATAACTAGTGATTAAAAATAAAAAATTAAGGGGCGCCACGCTATTTATTTTAAGGAAATATCCTTACCTTTAACCTAAAGGAATCTGAATAAAAAAATAATTTAAATTTAATAACTGAAAGATTACCTTTAAATCTCGGAGAGGGCTGTACATAAAATTCAATTTACAATTTACACTTATGAACTACTTAATGGTAAGTTAAAAAGAAATAGAACACAAATTAAAGTCAATTAAAAGGAACTTTCAATTAACACTATATTTACACTACGATATTAAAAAATAAAATTTACTCACAATTCTGTAGTCAGGCCTGATCAAAATCTAACTCTATTCACACAACTAGAAACAATTTAAACTTATAACTATACATTAAACAAAAAAAAACAAGGTTTAACAAAGAAATTAAAAGAAAAATATTTCCAGTCTGTTCTCTTAACTCGCCTGTCTTCTCGTAGCTTCGTTGCCAGCAGCCACTCGGCTTGGCGATTCTCGTCACCGGAATCTCTTCCGTGAACGCCACTATTCTTCAATTCTCTGATATTTAGCGATATAGACCACAACTACGTTAATCACTAAAACAGTCTCATTTTATCCTCACTCCTCAAACGCTAGCGAACATCTGCCGTATTTTCCTTCGTTGTTTTTAAAAAAAACAAATGCCTTAATAACAGCTGTTTTAAATTAATTACTGTGGTTCATTTTTTTTATATTTTTATTTTATTTATATTTAAGCACTTTGTCCCGAGGCACGAACGCTATTTTTCACCATACTACAATAAATATTAATACGATATAACATTAATCAAAAACAAGATTTTCTTTTGGTTAAGTGTACCTCTTTGTTAGAAGGTTATCTTGTGGTTATGGGGACATGATCAATGTTTAATGCATGGATTGTTTTACGTATGATAAAATGATATGAATGAATTAAAATAATAAACAGCTGATTTTGCGGCCCTAGGGCGAAATATTCATTTTCGGCTCTAGGGCGGCGAAGAGTAGCTTTCGGACCGCAAATTAGGTGTGTAAAACAGGTGATTACATCGTAGTATTGTGAAATAGTATATTTCGTACCAAGGGCCGAAAGTGGGCCTTTGCCGGCCCGAGATATTTTTTGACCGAGACGTAGTCGAGGTCATGAAAAGTTCAAGGGCCTGCAAAAGGACTTTGGCCCGAGGCACGAACGCTATTTTTCACCATACTACAATAAATATTAATACGATATAACATTAATCAAAAACAAGATTTTCTTTTGGTTAAGTGTACCTCTTTGTTAGAAGGTTATCTTGTGGTTATGGGGACATGATGAATGTTTAATGTATGGATTGTTTTACGTTATGTTATTATGTAAGTTAATAAAGAGAGATGAACATATGTGTGTTTCATTTAATACAACTGATATATTTCAAAATGCTAAAAAAAGTTAGTTCGTTTATTTTTGATTTATAGAAATGTTTACAATTTTGGTTGTTTGAAAACATAATACCCTTTGAAGATTCTATTACTTAATGAAGATTCTATTTCCATGTTTAACCAGTTCAAAAACTTTATATACTCTTCGTCATACCTATCTTTTGATTTTGCTGGTAACAAATCTGCTATGATTTCTTTTGCTCTTCTATTTATAGATTCTGAAATATTATTAGCCATAATTACTAAATAACTAAACAATAATACGAGCAAAACAAACTTATGTAATGTATATAATGAAATGAATGAATTAAAATAATAAACAGCTGATTTTGCGGCCCTAGGGCGAAATATTCATTTTCGGCCCTAGGGCGGCGAAGTGTAGCTTTCGGACCGCAAATTAGGTGTGTAAAACAGGTGATTACATCGTAGTATGGGGAAAAATCTTTTTGGTGCGCTAACCTTACCTGCTACAAATATATATTAATAAACATGTGTTTGAAGGAGGTTACTTGTAGCTATCATACTGTGCTTCATTCTAATATAAGTTGAACTTAAAAATAATTCCTTTAATCAAAAGTTATCGGTATTCCAAAAGGCAATGGCAAACAAAGGTTTTAATATAATGAATAATCAGAATTGTAGTATAAATATTAATGTAAATATATAAATAATTCTCTTCTATAATAGGTTAATAAACCGATGTTTTTTTTTTTAAATAAAAAGGAGTCAATTTAATTTCTTATATTGTATCTGTAAGTTATTAATCTATATATATAAAGATGAAATTCTGTTTATTTGTTTATTTTGTTTGTTCTTTATAGAAACCCATACCGTTTGTCCTAAATTATCCCAGTGAGGCTCAGTGGTTCTTTCATATCAGTTGCGAACTCCTGCCCATATTAAAATTGCATAACTTCAGCCGATCTTCAGCTGATATTCTTTATTATTATAAAAATCGTAATGATCTCGCTTTACAATGTTTTTTTACGAAATCGAACGTTTCATTAGAAAAATGAATTTCCCCGGGTGTAACCGGGATATACAGCTGTAATCTATGTAAATAAAGATGAAATTCTGTTTGTTCTTTATAGAAATCCATACCGTTTGTCCTAAATTCTCCAAATTTCGCTCAGTGGTTCTTTCATATCAGGTGTGAACACCTGTCCATATTAAAATTGCATAACTTCAACCAATCTCGGGTATATTCTTTATTGTTATAAAAATAGTTTTGATCTGTTTTACATTGGTTTTTACGAAATCGACCGTTTGAGTCGATAAAAGTCTGACTGTATAGATTTTATTGATTTAAAAAATGAAATTCTCCGGGTGAAACCGGTATATACAGCTTGTGAAATATAAAAGTGTTTTAATGTACTCAAGTATGAGCAAGTTCATTGAAGTAAAATGAAAAGTATTGTTCATAACACGTACAAAAAGTGTGTTTTCGGTGCTTGGTCTAATTTCCGCGCCCGGCTACGCTTCGCGTTTTTAACTCGACCGCGCACCGGAAACAACCACTTTTGGTACTAGTGATGAAAATCCGCTATTTTATATAATAGTATAACGTTAAACAAAAACAATAAAAACATGCGATTCATATGATATGAAAACCCACGTTAAGTGTTACAATAGAAATAATTAATATACCAACTTGATATTATTGTCAATTGTATAATAACTAACAATGAGACGTGTACTCACACCCGCAATACAAGTCATGTCCCAATTAAAACTTGTTCCACCCTTCTTAGCAATTATCGAAGCATCATTAAGTTTTCAGACTTAGGGGGCTCCGTCGTTTGTCCCCAATTAATCGCAATTACGAGTTCTCGATAATTTGCACTATTTGCTACAATAATAATTGTGCAATTCTACAACTATATATTTTTTAAATGATTTAAAGTACATTCCTTTGAAAATATTAGACTACCACTGTATGGTAAGTCATCGGGGAGTGTAAAGCGTTAGTTTCATCAGGGTCAGTTTTTATTTCATTTTTAGTTTGGAAGATTTAACAAATATTGGAAGTTTGAGTCTTTTTTGATAAGATTAATTGAAAAATTCAACTTAGTAAAACAAAAACAACACTAGGGTAAGAGCACCAGTAACAGACAAGGGTCCAGTAACAGACAGTCAAATGTTTGGATCGAAATAATAAGCATTTATAGGCGGGAAACCTGATGTTTTTGTTGTCCATTTGTACGGTGTAACCATATATTGTCATCAGAGTGAAAGTCATGAACTAAATTGATATTTATAAGGCAGTGGTGGAAGGATATAAACAGCCACCTAGTGGTCAGTTGAATTTTGCCCCTGTTGCTAGCTGGTTTTGTTAAGGAGGTAAGTGTTTTCAAATATAATTTTCATTGTTGAATTTCGACATGAGGATATGCTGAAGGTGTTTTTTTTAATGTTTAAACTATTCTCTTTTCGTTTTTCACATAGTTTTTTATGTACAATTAATTCCAAGGCGAGTTTTAGCTATGTCTGTTACTCATCCTCAGAAACTTGGGTTTCCTAGTAACAGACAGCCATGTCTGTAACTGGTCCAGGAAGCCATTTTCATTTTTCTTTTTTTTTTCCCTTCAGAATAGGGGTTTCATTGACTTATATGTTCCTACAGGTTCAATATTGAGAATGGAACAACGTGATCAGTGTCAGACAGGGTGTCTGTTACCGGTCCAAAAGAGTGTCTGTTACTCATGTCATAATTGTTTCTTACCTACTTCAGCTCATTGCAGACCCCCCTTTTTTTCAGTTCAGGATGGCCCCCCTGCCAAGAAATTCGCATAGAGTGAAGAACTTGGAGGAGGTGAAACTGATGCACTTAATGATGTGATTTTGACTTTCACTGAGGTTCCGATTGTCCAGGGAGCATCGGTGGAAGTTGGCAAAGAGGGTTCCCACATTGATCAATTACAAGAACAGCTTCCTGATTTTCCAGTGCCTTCGTCATCTAAACTCTTGGACAGCTCGCTAGTCTGTTTCAAAAGAGAACTTTTTGGTGTTGATCACAGTGGTGTTTGAGGGGATGAAGATCTTACTGCATTGACGAATAAACAAATCAGACACATCCCAGAACAACAATTGAGTACATTGAGTCAATTTCCAGAAATTCCCGTGGATATCAATGGCAATGATGAACCAAAAAAAGATATTTTAGCTTCCTCAAAATACTGTATCGGCTATCGTTTAAATAAAAACAGGAAGGTGAAATGTGTGTACGAGATCAATGACAACATTGGTGACGAACTAGCAGTCATTCCCTTAATCCCAGTAAACAGGCTAAAAACTGTATTCCAGCGCATTCCTTCAGGTTTGAATTTAATATTAAAGAGTAACGTTATCCAAATGTTACCACAGCCATTGGCTTATGGATCTCAGGGAAACATACGTTTTCAATTCCCACATCCAATTAGCGACGTTCCTTTGTAGATATAAGTGTAAAAAAAAAGGTTCCTATTCCAATGTGATAAGGCTACAAAATAAAATAAAAGGTTCCTAACAGGCACACAACATATACCTAGGCATTCAAGTGTTATAAGGAAACATTAGAATAGTAAGTTTCCCAATCTATCTTAGTTTTTTTTTAATTAGGCAAATATATGAAACTAAAAAGGCTGAAATATCAGACTGAAATGATGATTGTTCAAAGTTTAAGGCTAGGTACAACATGTAAAGCCGGAAAATTAGACTAATGATTCTTGTTTATAGGTATAAATAACTTAAGACGTTCTGTAGGAACTAAAATGATTCAATTTAATTTTTATTTAAGAGGCTGATGAGTTAGGTATCTGAATCGTAACTACATCACTAGGGCTTAACTACCTAGGTACTTTGTGATTTAAGAATAGTGAACTAGGTACGTTCTTAGTAGGTAGGAGATAAAGGAACTTAGTCGTACTTACATAAAGGAAGTTAAAATTTTTTTTTATACTTTACCTATTTATTTAATTTTCAGTTTTTTTATACTTTATTTATTTATACTTTAATTGTTTTTTATACTTTAATTTTTAAGTACCTGAAAACTTTAAATAGGTGCCATATACATATTTACTATGTACTTAGGTTATTTCTACGTAATGTGGTCTAAAAACTTCAAGGTGTCTACTTATTCCTATTAGAAGTCAAATGTGTTTCATTTGGAAGTTTAATAATTATTTTGTACAAGTTTAAATGTAGATTTTTGTTTTGTACAAGTTTAAATGTAGATTTTTGTTTTGTACAAGTTTAAATTCAGTTTAGGTATTGTTTTTAAAAACCTCGCAGTTGTCTTAAAATCTCATTTTTTGTGATTAAAATGTTCTAGTTGCGTACTCAAGTATTGTTAATTTTATTTAATAATAAATAATATTTTGAAGAAAAAAATGGAATTTTGTCTGTGTCTGTTACTCATCCTTTTACCATGTCTGTTACTGGGGATCATCAGATTTTTCGATGTCTGTTACTGGGGGTCGAACTTCTTTTCACTATTGAGTGATTATAAATAGAATTAACTAATTAAGAGGATCCTGAAGCAGCCAAACATTAGAGGAGATGTTTTTACATAAGAGAAAAATAATTGGAAAGCTCTTAATACGTTTCAAGGCTCGGAAAGTTGAGTAAACCTGAAAGCGATGTCTTAAGCATGTCTGTAACTGGTGACGTTACCCTACATATTGTAAGGTTAAATCGCCAAATATCAAAACATATGGTTTAATATCCCAGACCGTTTGTTGGAACAAACTAGGCGGTTGGAAAGAACTGTTTAGTTCTAGATTGTTCGAGCTCCATCTACGGCGTTCCACCAGCTTCCACGAAGACCTCGAACCTTCCAGAGAACCATTTTACGACTAAATATAAGGAGCGAGTGACTGAACAGTCTTAGTCTGTGTCTTGACTGTGAAGGTCAAGCATATGATTTGTGTGCTATAAAGTTATAATTTTTGTAACCTGCTCGAATATTTGAGTTTTTGTTTGGCATTCTTAATTGTATATTTTTGTTGAATAAATATTTGTTAACCCACAGAAGTGTTACCACTGGTGTCAGGTGTGGGGTTTAAAGAAAAAAAAATGCCAGGTAAGCGAATTGGAGAACTTAAAGTAGCGGAACTGAGGAGAGAATTAGAAGAGCTTGACTTCGGCTCTAGAACTAGAAGAGCTAGACGGGACACTACAGGTAAGAAGACTATCTTATTGGCTCGGTTACGTGAATATAAGTCAAGGCGTAAATCCTGATACAATAGAGTTTGAGGATAGGTTTTTGAAGGCCGCTTTAAACAATTTGTCGGCAGAAATTAATGATAAATTGACCAATTTGTCTGGTGACTTAAGTAGGTTAAATGACAAATTGGCAAGCCAGTCGGCGGAAATGAATGAAAAATATACCAGCCTAAATTCTAATTTGTCGGCCCAAATAAATGAAAAGTTGACTAGCCAGAGATAAATGATGATCGGCAGAGATAAATGATAAGATTACTGGCCTAAATTCCAATTTCTCTGAGATTAAAGACAAATTGGCCAGCCAGCAGGCTAAATAAATGACAAATTGATGAACTTATCTGCCGAAATAAATGGCAAATTGGCCAGCCAGTGTGCCGAGCTTAACGAAAAGATGACTAACCTGAAGTCAATCTTATCGGCCGAGATAAATGACAGGCTGACCAACTTTTCGGGTGATGTGAATGGATTGAATGACAGGTTGAGCGGCCTGTCTGTTGAGGTGGATGGAGTGGACGACAGGTTAGATCAACAGGAAGCAAGGGCCATTGGATTTGAGGAGGAACTTGAAAGATTGAAAAGAACGCTTGAAAAGGGGGCCTAGGCGGTCGTCAGGGAGCAGCTCTGCTCACAGCCATTACGGGACCTGGAAGTACATGAACCTGCAGTTATGGAGAGCCGAGTCAGGATAAAGCCACTTAATTTTTATGGTAAGTCGTCCTGGTCGAATTAACTCAAACAGTTCAACACTGCGGCTAGCGCCAATGGGTAGTCCACAAGGGCTAAGGCTGTTGCTCTAACAGTAGCCCTCCGAGGTGAAGCTCTGGACGTACTCCATACCCTAAACGTTGACGATCCATATGCACTCTCTTCTGCAACGGAGTATGAAGCGGCTACAGAGGCTTCTCGCAGCCCTGTACGAGTCCGGACCATGATCAAAACCGACAGAGATGATGGGCAGTAGGAGTCAGAGAACCTTAAAAATTTTTAAGACGCGGTTCCGAAAGTTGGCAAGGCTTAGGAGTCCAGGAAAAGATGTGTTGCAACTGCTCGAATATTTGAGTTGTATTAATTCGTTTGTTGTTGATTTTTGTTGAATAAATATTTTTAACCCACAGACGTGTTACAATACAAACGAAAATTCTTAACCATTTCATAAAAAAAAAAAAAAAATTGAAATTGAAAACGGTTTTAATTTATGTTTAAATCAAAGGGTCTTTTCAATGCCATTTATAGGTAAATTATTTTTATAATTCTATTACTTTTATGCGTCTATTTGCTAAACCGTCACGTATCGACGGTGACGGTTGATCGAAGTTTTACTGTATATCCAGGGGTGAACCCTCAAAGGGTCCTTTCTACTTTACTCCCCCTATGATTACTTTCTATATCTGTTACTTTTTAATTAACCATACATAAAAAAAACATGTATATTTAAATTATTTTATTAATACATAACCAAATACAAATTACACTTGTCAAATGAATTAAATAGTATAAAATTCATTGATTCTTTTTTTTTAAAAACAAAACCTTGAATAAATCCTCTCCTTCTCCATACAAATTATCATAATTTATAACGGCGACGTTTATAATTATAACACTACCAACGAAATCCTCTTTTTTCACTAAAAAGAAGCTTCATGTCGTGGTTCTGATACTTCCTAGCTGTATGTATTATAACATTTGCAATACTTTCTTATTATCATTTCCGAGGTATGAATACAATTCAAATCCGTTCATTATTAACTTTTAAACAATAAATGAGAAATGTATGCACTTAACCTTTTAACTGTATTACAATGAATTCATATTTATTGATCATGTGTTATAATTTGAAAGAAACCTCCAAGGTAACTGTTCCATACAAGTAATCATAGGGGGAGTAAAGTAGAAAAGTCCCCCCTCAAATTATCACACCCATGCTTTTTCTCGCTAATGAATTAATAATTTATACAAGCAATAATTTCTTGGTCTTGCGGATGATGCGACTGTATTCGAAATTAATAAAGAGGTACTTTTCAGATATGTACTTCACACGGTTCTATCCAAGTTCTTGAAAGCTCTTGGACTACCTTTGTCTGTCTGTTTCTCCCATTTGGAGAGTTCCTCATTCCCAACCCTCCACAAAAGGAGAGGGAAGGCAAGTACTTCTTCCATCACATACTTAACAAGTACTTCTCTTGCTCTCCGTGACATACCACCTTTCAGTTACTCTAATTAATTCCTCCAGAGCATCTCGATCCCCGAAGACCCCTTTCTATTTCTGTACAACTAATGAACTCGCCCTCTTCGGAGCAGATTCTCAATTAAGATATTCTTTGTCTGATCCGCGCTCCCTTCAAAGAAGTTACAAGAACAAAAGTTACATTGTGCCACAATGAGAAAGGAACGACTTCGAGGGTGTTGATACCAGCGTCATTCAGCGAAGTGAGAAGTAGTCTTCACCCACTGGATTCAAGATGTATCTGAGCTGAATGCGGAATGAAATGTAGATGTGAAATAAAAGTACGCAACTTTGAGCTCATCGAGAACATTCAAACACTAGTTGGTCGTGCGAAAACTTTGCATACCAAATTAATCAATGTTCTTATAGTCCCATATCACACAAAGTAAAGACACCATAATATAAAGGAAAGATTTTTTTTTTTAATTTAAACTATAATATGAACAAGTAATGTAGTAAAATCGATACGATTTTTACTTTCACTTACCTAAATATGAAATATATGTGCGATCGTGAAAAAATTCGACTTCCGGTTTTCAACGGAATACACGTTTTGGGGTTCCGCGAAATGATCTGTGTGTGTTAACAGACTAGCTAGAAAACTATAAACCGTACAAACGAAATGAAGAATTTGGTGTATGTATATGCCCGCGATGAGACAGCAAAAATTTCATCAAAATTGGTCGAACGGGGGGGGGGGTTCTTTATTTAAAGAATTTTGTTTAATTTTTACGTTTTTTTTTTTCAAAAACGGCTCTAACGATTTTGATTAAACTCGTTATGTTTAATGAGAATCAAGTATTCTTTAATATCAGGTAAGCTTTATCATTATTTAAATGTTCTGAGGGGGCTTAAATGGGGAAGGGCCCTTTTTTGTTTTCCTATAAAGTGCCTTTGGTTTTGTTTATATGGATAAATTATGTCTCTCGCTTCGCCTAAAAATAAGAAATGGCTAAATATGAAATATAAAAAAAGGCAAGAAAACCTATACAGGAGAAAAAAAAATTCCTTAAACTCATAAAATACGATGAGCATTGTTTATAATCAATGACGTTCTGTTTATTTAATGGAAATTATTTTTTTCATGGTAGCTAAATGAGGTTTTAAACAACTACATAGAAAATTATAAAATCAGACGACTTGGAATATTCTGCATTGCATTGTCGAATTATCACAAGTAAAAACTTTTATTTAACAAAAACAAAATTTCGTGAACTTTAGATAGCAAATACAAACAAAAATAAGAAGATTAATGTAGAAAAAAGTGTGAGGAATGACATTTAACAAAACACGTTAATGTATAATGTAAGTTGGTAAGTGAATGTTGTGTGTTGCGCTCATCGCACCAGATTTTTTTTATTGGCTTCAACGTTACAACCTGTGGTTAGGAGTCTGGCCCATTTTGTTTTAGTATGTTAATGATGTTAACTTAAAATTTAATACTAAAAAACAATAATAATTATCTTACTTAGTTTTATAATATATACTGATACAATTCACTAGCTAAAATAAAAAATCTGGTGCGTGCGCGCAACACACAACTTTCACTTACCAACTTACTTAGATTAGTAATTGACGTGTTTTGCTAAATATCATTTCCCAAAGTCACACATTTTTCTACATTCATATCTTATTTTTGTAAATCGTTAAAGCCGTTTTTGAGTAAATAAAAAAAAACCCGTGAAAATTATACAAAATTTATTAAGTAAAGTCCCCCCTCCCGTTGATCAATTTTGATGAAATTTTTACAGTCATATCTAGGGCATATAAGTACATCAAATACCAAGTTTGATCAAAATCGTTAAAACCGTTTTTGAGTAAATAAATAAAACACGTGAAAATGATACAAAATTTATTAAGTAAAGTCCCCCCTCCAGTAGATCAATTTTGATGAAATTTTTACAGTCATATCTCGGGCATATAAATACATCAAATACCAAGTTTGATCAAAATCGTTAAAACCGTTTTTGAGTAAATAAAAAAAAACATGTGAAAATGATACAAAATTTATTAAGTAAAGTCCCCCCTCCGGTTGATCAATTTTGATGATTTTTTTACAGTCATATTTCAGGCATATAAATAGATCAAATACTCAGTTTAATCAAAATCGTTAGAGCCGTTTTTGAGAAAATCGAAAAAAACTTAAAAAGTTATTAAATAAAGTACCCCCTCCCTTTGAGCAAATTTGATGAAATTTTTGCTGTCACATCGCGGGCTTATACATACTCTAAATACCCAATTTCAGGTTCGCACGGTTTATAGTTTTTGAGCTAGTCTGTTCACACACACACACACACACACAGACACACACACACACAGACCATTTCGCGGGACTTGGTTATTTTGACTCAGGGGATCCCAAAACGTGTATTTCCGTTGAAAACCGGAAGTCGAAAATTTTCACGATCGCAATACTTCCACTTACTATATATTTCATATATAGGTAAGTGAAAGTAAAAAAAAAATAATAATAAATATTTACTCTTTATTTTTTTATCATGAAGAGTTAAATATTGGTTTTTAAAAAGTTAAATCCTAATCAACAGTTAAATAAGATATAAACAAAAAGAATGTCTTATTATTTTAATATAAAAAAAAAGACGTGGTGGAACAGACACATTTACTATTTAATTACATTGTAGCAGTGTTGCCCATGTATGTCGATGTAGCAGTGTTGCCCATGTATATAAATTTTTATATAAACTTTTTAAAAGTTATTTATATTTAATAACATTCTATTTGTAAAATATTATTAGTTATGTTATTAGAAAATAACTAGTATAATATTAATATAGTAAAAAATGATGTAAATATTTTTTTTTTTTTTTTTTTTTTTTTTAAATAAAACTGCGTTTAGAGAGATTGAGAGACAGAAAAAGAAAGAAAATTCCAATAGTGAGCTTACAGACTACAGCGCTGATAGAGGACAATCCTTCACCGGGGTCGATTCCGAAGACCTCATCCGAGGTTGTGTTAAACCAACACACCTCGGCAAAAATGAAAGGTAAGGGGGCCTTTGATGATGTTGCAACTAGTGAGCTCCCACCAATAGAAGAAGATAGAACCGTCTGTGAACAAAATACTAAGAAACCACAAAAAGGTAAACTGTCAGAAATTCAACAAAATATTGAGAAACCAAAAGTTAACCTGCCACAAAATCAAAATTCTAATCAACCAACATATGCTCAAATCATTACAAATCAGAAACCATCCAATCGCGAATACGCAATAGTTCTCCAAACCATAAAGGGCATTAAACAAAAACAATATGTTGAAAAAATAGCTGATCTAGTAGAACCACTATCTATTAAATTCGCGTCACGCATATCAAACAACCGATTCTGTGTTCATCTTTCAAGTAAGGAACAGGTAGACAGACTTTTATCCCAACATAAGACCATAACCATAGACGAAACCGTGATACCTATCCGACGTTTAATGAACGTAGCTAAACGTATGATTATATCTAACGCATGTCCTAGTATCCCAAATAACATAATAGAAAACGAACTGAATAAAATGGGAATCAAATTACTTTCGAACATCTCATTCTTAAAAGCAGGGTATCAAAGCCCAAAAACCAGCCACATACTAAGCTTTAAAAGGCAATTCTTTATTAACCCAGAGGACATAGGGCTGCTAAAACCTTCAATAGTTATTACAACGAAGGTATTCCATACCGTATTTTTCTCGCGGAAGATATCCTAATATGCTATTTATGTAGAAAACCAGGACACTATGCTGCTAATTGTCCAGAATCAGACGCAGTCGATGAAAATATAACCCAAAACAATACGATACAACAAAACAATGCAACACAACAAAACATCACAATACAACATAACAGTACAACAAAGCAAATCGATACAATACTAGAAAACAATACAATGCAACAAAACATTACAGTAAAACATAACAGTACAATAAAACAACTCGATACAATACAAGAAAACCATACAATGCAACAAAACGTTACAACACCACAAAAAAATACAGTACAACAAATCGATACAACAAAAGAAAACAATATAATACTACGTACTGAAGAAATAGACAATAAAGAAAAGCACACCGAAGGAACTAATAGAAAAAGCTCCAATCCAATAATAAGTAAAAATTACCCATCTACTACGAAAACCGCAGTAACAAAAACAACAACGCTTAAAAACAGAACAATTTTAAATTACCAGAAAATAACGAAACAGCATCAACGAAAAACCAAAAAAATATAGATGTTAAAAAAACGAATAAGCAACAACAAAAAACAAATCCTGATACAGAAAACATCCTAGAACCAATCCGAGGTTTAATACTGAAAAACGATTGCCCTCTCAGCTTCAACGAGATATTTATTTTATATGAAACTATAAAAATAGAAAAAACCTCCAAAAACACATTAGGGTTAATTGAACTATTCACAGAAGATAAACCAGGACTAAAAAAGATGCTAATAGACATTAAAGAATCAATCACAAACAGAAGCATTAAGATCTGGAGCACCAAAATTCTAAAGTTACTTCAAGAAAATGAAGTACAAGAACATTATAGTAAAATCTCTTTAGAACCATCTTCCTCGAAAGAAGCTACACCCAAACCCAAAAAAATTACTTATGGTAAAAACAATACAATGGAATTGTAACGGATTCTTCCGTCACCTACCGTATTTTCAAAAACTACTAACTGAAGAGAACCCCATTTGCTGCTGCTTACAGGAAACACACTTAAATGAAAAACAAATAGTTAAATTGAAACCATACAAAATTTATCGAAAAGATAGAAAAGCTGAAAGAACGTGGGGAGGAGTCGCAACATTGGTCTCCAATAATATCCACAGTAAAGAACTGACACTACAGACACGATTTGAAGCTCTAGCAATCAAGTTATACCTCAATGAACCTTTAACAATATGTAACATTTACATTCCACCCTCGGAGATGTTTTCTAGTGAAGACAATGAAAATATAATAAAGCAGCTAACAAGACCTTTTCTCCTATTGGGAGACTTCAACGCTCATAACACGTTATGGGGTTCCCAACTCCCAGATTCAAACCATAGAGGGAAGAAAATTGTAAAATTCCTAGAAGAAAACACATCGACAATACTACTAAATACAGGTAAGAAAACCCATTTCAGTTCAAAAAATCATAATTTTTCAGCAATCGATTTAAGTTTCTGTGATGCAAGGTATGCACCAATGATCCAAAACTGGACCACAAAAAGCCACCTATACGGAAGCGACCACTTCCCAATCATTATAGAGGCATCAGATAAAATTAGCGACCTACCCTTTAGAATCATATGGAAATATAAAAATGCAGACTGGGAGATGTATGAAAAAAGGATTACCGAAGAACTAAAAACAATACCTAGTTTCCAGAACGTAATTGAAAAAACAGATTTTTTTACCAAAACAGTCCTTAAGGTAGCTAGAGAAACAATCCCAACTGTAATAAGCCACCCGAATCGCAAAAACGTCCCATGGTGGAACAAAAATTGCAGTGATGCGATAAAAGCAAAGAAAAGGGCATTAAATCGATTCAGAAGGAGTAGAACTCTCCAAGACGCGATAGAATTTAAAAGACTAAGAGCTATTGCTAATAGAACAATTAAAGATAGCAAGAAGAAGTCTTGGGAACAGTTTGTATCATCGCTGAACGTTAACACTCCGATGGATGAAGTATGGAACAGAATACGAAGCATCAGAGGAGTGAGAAAAAAACACAACGTCTCTGGATTATAATTGGATAACAAAATTATTACTAACCCCAAAGACATAGCTGAAACTTTGGCAAGATACTTCAAGGAAGTTTCATCCTCATCCCATCAGCGAGCTACATTAACACAGGATAAGAATCATCCAGTCTCAAGTGATCTTCCAGAATGCAGCGAACCATTCCGAATGGCAGAACTAAAGTTGTCTATAGATAGATACAAGGGAAGATCGGCACCTGGCATAGACGGCATTACAGGAGAATTCCTCAAAAAACTGCCAGAAGCAGGAAAGAAATGCCTATTGCAAATATATAACGAAATTTGGAAGAGTGGGGAGTTTCCATCCATCTGGAAGCAATCAGTCATAATACCCATACCAAAAAAAGAAAATGGCGCACTTCTGAAAGATTACAGACCCATTTCATTGCTCTCGTGCGTTTCCAAGACGTTAGAAAGGATGATAAACACGAGACTTATCGATGCTCTAGAAAGGAAACATGCCCTATCCCCCCATCAGTTCGGCTTCAGGTCCCAACGCTCAACAACTGACCCTTTATTATCATTAAACTTGGAAGTGGAAGAGGCCTTTTCAAACAAAGAGCACTTAATCGCAGTGTTTTTAGACTTGGAAAAGGCTTACGACAGAATGGCAACAGAGCGCGTTTTAAGAATTCTAGAGGAATTAGGTATAAAAGGTAACATGTTGGTATATTTAAAAAAATTTCTAACTGAAAGGAAATTTTGTGTACGAGTAGCAGGTGCATTGTCTCCAGATTTCGTCTCAAAAAATGGTACCCCGCAGGGATCACCCCTCAGTGCGACCTTATTCCTTATAGCAATCAATGGAATCATGACAAATGTCAAGAACCCTGTTAAATGCTTCCTTTTCGCTGATGACATTGTCATATTATGTCGAAGTAAGTCCCTAGCATTCGTGCAATGGAAACTACAAGACGCGATTAATATAGTAGCGAATTGGGTGAACGAAGCCGGATTCAAACTTTCAACATCCAAAACAAAATGCATGCATTTTTGCCGAAAAAAGACCTGCCAACATAACCCCCATATCATGTTAGAAGGATCAAATATCGAGTACGTCGAAAAATATGTTTACCTGGGTATGGTACTAGATACAAGACTTTCTTGGATTCAACATATAAAATACGTGAAAGATGAGTGCATAAAAAGAATAGGAATCCTAAAATGTATCTCACACTCAAAATGGGGTGCAGACAGAAGTACTCTACTAAAGCTATACAACAGCATCATAAGAAGCAAAATTGAGTATGGTGTTCCGATATATGGTACTGCGAAAAAAACAGCATTGAAGATGTTGAATTCCATACACAATTCAGCTCTAAGAATATGTACAGGAGCTTACCGAACCTCAACAGCTGAAAGTTTATATGCTGAGTCAGGAGAACCATCCCTATACATGCGAAGAGAATATCTTTCATTGAAGTATATCTCAAAATTGAAAACGAATCCCCAACACCCCTTAAATCGGATCCTATTTGACGAAGAATCAGAAACGCTACGACTTAGAAATATTAGAGGCAACAATTTCAAAGAAATGATTAACAACTTTATGCAAAACGCAAACGTAGATCTGAACATTAGACCAATACCAAATTTAAAATACCAGGGTGGGAAAAAAAGAGACCAATTATTGATAAATCAATGAAAAAATGCTCAAAGGAATGCCCTATGATTATCCAAAAGTCATTTCTCCAGCTCCTAGAGAAATACAGTGAATTTAAAGTTGTATACACTGACGCCTCCAAATTAGAAAACAGTGTAGGCTGCGCAGTTTACACTCCCCAAAATCGATTCTTGTATAACCTACCAGGGGCACACTCTATCTTCACCGGAGAGGCTACAGCAATTATGAAAGCCCTGAATTGGATTGCAGAATCAGGAACAAACAGATCAGCTATCATTACGGACTCCCTAAGCGTCTTAGAGGCGATCGACAATCAGAACCCCTGTAACTCTCTTATACGAGAAATAATAAACATATGGTGGGAACTGGAGTCGATGGCAAAAAAAGTTATTTTCATTTGGGTGCCATCCCACAGAGGAATAAAGGGGAATGAGGCAGCCGATCAAGCAGCAAATATAGCTAGACTGGGAGAATCAGAGAATGTTATAACATTGAAAGAAGTCACAAAAGAGGATTGGCTACACCAATTGAAGAAAAACCAAAGCAAAATTTGGGAGTCAAGGTGGAGGAACGAACAGTCCAAACTATCGGAAGTTAAAGTAGATTGCAAAAAGTGGGCCACAAGCACGCGAATCTCAAGAAGGGAAGAAGTCATAATATGTCGAGTCAGAATTGGGCATTGCCAATTCACGCACGAATATCTTCTCCAAGGACTTGAGGCACCCACATGCCAGGAATGTGATAACGTGCCCCAAACGGTGAAACACCTTCTAATAAACAGTGCAAAATACAAACATGTCCGGAAAAAACTAAAAATAGGAAAAACACTAAACGAATTGTTAAAGGACGACGAGGAAAATATTGAAACTTTGTTAAAATACTTAAAAGAAATCAAGTATTACAACAAAATATGAGTGAACATACCGCCAATGACCCTACAGGGTAGAGGCGAAGATAACAGAAAAAAAAAAAAAAAAATATTTTTTTTCTTAATTTGTGCAACCATATGGCAACACTGTCAATTATTTATAAATTATAAAAATCATCTGTTTAATTAGTGAGTGTTGAAAAACATCTGTGTAAACATATGAAAATCGTTGACCTTATGTGGAATAAATAAAATAGTAATTTCCAATAAATGTGTTGTCCTTGGTGTAATAAGAATTTATTGATTGGTGGAATTAGAAGTACCAAAACATCATATGCTACAAAATACACATAGCTAAATAATATACTACTATATAAAAACTAGCTATTTAATAAGCTGTTGTATAGACAAAAAAACATGTTATTTCATATTAATTTACGAAAAAAAAAAAAAAAAATAACTTTCTAACATAAACCAAACTAAACAGATGAACCAAAGAAGGTATATTGTACAAATTTAGCAGATAATGTAATAATAATGGGATAACAATGAAAACTATATTATGAACAGAATATCTAACTTTGCGGCTACACAATGCAGAATTGCGTGAACTTTACCCGGTAAATGTAATCGAAGATAATGCTACGCGTCGGTTAAAGTGGGCGTGCAAAAGTTTGAGTCTCAGCTGCGAACAAATAACTAAAAGATTGATAAACGCTTTGCCGGCTGGAAAACGTCGGAAGGAAGGCCTAGGCCAAGGTGGGAGGATTCGGCGAGAGCTAATCTTGTGGAGGATTGGACGGGGCGAGGTGTGGAGGGAGAAATTGGTGGGCTTTCCGGTTGGTTAAGCTTTTATTCCATTCTATTTATTTTATTTTTACGTATTTATTTATATTTTTATTTTCACCATCTGTATTTCCATATTTTCCATCTCTAATTTGGTTATTATTTAGTGGTTTGTTGTTCGAATGGATCCTACTATCACCAATACTGAATGCCCTAGATTGTATTATTTCTTTTCAGTAAAATAAAAAAAATCTATTCTATTCTATATCATGAACAGTCAAAATGCTGTAAGATTCAAAAGACTGTAACTTTGTAACCAATGGTTCTATTTTCATTTTTACTTTCACTTAGCTATATATGAAATACAGTAAACCCTCATTATTACGAACTCGGATATAACGAACACCTCGATATAGCGAACCAAAATGCTATCCCCCTAAAATTACCATTATATTTCTGCTGAATCCCCTCGTTATAGCGAAAACCCTCGGTTAGTGCGAACTACGAACTAAATTTGATGCCTGAGAATTATTATATTCTGTTATAACGAACTGCTAAAATTATTATTAATTTTTTTTTACTGTATTACCTAGAATGAGCGCGGGCAGACGAAGTAGCACCAGTTTCTAGAATTGAGGTGTTTTTTTTTTACTCTTAACTAATTCGATTTCCTTTTGCTCTCTCTCTGATTCCATTGACTTCTCAAAACTAGCTCAGTTCTGTTTGGAGTTCTGTATTATTCGAATCAGTGATCTGTAGCCGTTTTTACTGTTTTTTTTTTTTTTTAATACACTATGAGTTCGTTGGTAGACGTGTGTCACAAACGTAAATCCTTATCAATCGAGGAACAAATAAAAATTCTCCTGGATATTGAATCGGGAATCCTAAGTAATAAAAACATATACAGAAAAATATGGAATTCACAAATCAACATTGTCAACCATTGTAAAAAACAAAGATAAAATAGATTCAACCAAATTTCATTCTAAATATGCTCAAATTAGTGCGGGCATTGGCTAAAAAAAAGATAAAAAAAAAGAATCCTCGGTTATAACGAACCTCGATATAGCGAACTCTGAGTATCAAACCCCCTACCAGTTTGCTATATCGAGGGTTTACTGTATATAGTAAGGAAAAGTATTGCGATCGTAAAAATTTTCGACTTCCGGTTTATAACGGAAATACCCGTTTCTGGGTACCCTGAGTCCAAATAACCAAGTCCCGCAAGATTATCTCAAAAACGGCTCTAATGATTTTGATGAAATTCGTCATATTTATTGAAAATCAAGTCTTCTTTAATATCAGGTAAGCTTTATCATTATTAAAATGTCCTGAGGGGGCTTAAATGGGGACGGGGCCTTTTTTGTTTTCCTATAAAGTACCTTTGTATTTGTTTATTCGGAGAAATTATCTGTCTCTCGTTTCTCCTAAAAATAAGAAAGGGCTAAACATGAAATAGGATAAAAATCAAGTAAACATATACAGGAGAAAAAGAGAAAAATATTCCGACAACTCATAAAACACGTTGAGCCCCCACCCATTCCCAGTATGCCTTTAATGACAGACAATTGTTTATAATTAAAGCCGTTCTGTTCATTTAATGGAAATTATTTGTTTCATAGTAACTAAATGAAGTTTTCAACAACTTTATAGAGAATTATGAAATCAGACGACGTGGAGTATTATGCTTGCATTGCCGAATTTCATAATAACTTCTATTTAACAATGCAATATTTAGTGTACTTAGAGAAAAAATAGGAACAAAAATAAGAAACGAATGTGTAAAAATATGTCACTTTGAGAAATGGCAATTAAAAAAAAAGACGTCTATGCACTATTCAAAATCTATGTAAGTTGGTAAGTGAAAGTTGTGTATTGCGCGCATCTCACCAGATTTTTTTGTTTTTGCTTTACGTCTTGCCCAATATAAATTCTATTTTGCCTATGTAGTTATTTTATTATTTTAAGTACCATTATTAGAGTTTTTAGTAAAACAAAATGAGAAATATCATTCCAGATATGTACAAGATATATCGATTAATGTTCTGTAAAATTTTGTAATTTGTGGTTATGAGTTTTGGTAAACCAACCAACCATATGTAATGCTATTTTTTGCTAGGTATTTTTTTGCCTTTACATATCCGGAACACTTATAGGCAATCGATATTAACGGATATCAAAGTATTATTAGAGAAGATGAAACTTTAATTGGTTCTACTAAAAAAATCGTGTGTTTTTTGTTTCATAAGACCTGCTATATATGGTAAAATAAAAAAAACTTTGCAATCATAAATAAGGTTATGGAGGTTAGGGGTAAGGTTAAGATGTTTTTTCATGGCCAATATATGGAAAGTAGAAAATAAATTAGACGTAATCCACAAGATTACGCCGTTTCACTTTTATAATATAAACACTTATTGGTATTACTTCGGATGAGCAACTCCAAGATGGCGGCCGGCGTGAGTAAACAACAAGGTATTCCGATCACGCCCTACCCAATATCAACGATTCAGTTCGGGTTTACCGAGAGTTCCCGAGCAGATGTCCGGATAACCTTCCCGCCTAAATAATGGAAACAACCAAAATAATGTACAAATGAATGTGTCTTTAATATAATTAAAGTGCTACAATATATATGAGTAGAAGTACAATTTTAATATAAGAACATTTCCTGAGATGGTTGCTTAAAATTTAAAATTTAATGGCCTCTTTAGCAATATTTATAATCTTAAGCTTTGTAAATTTATTTGTTTGTTTTTTAAGAATATATTATTGTCCTGTTTAAATGATTAAATGGGTTCAAGTTAAATTCATATATAAATGGAAAAGGTACAAATAAATTAATATCAGAACCCGAGTATTCTTAACCACCAGATTATTACTTTCTTTGTTATTTCAAGAAAAATGAATTCAAATAACCAAAAAGGATATTTTTTAAAATGATTTGATGATGATTTTGATGATTTAAATGATATGACTCCATAGGAAAAAGAAGAAATTATACATGATTTATTAGATTTAATCCACTGATTACTAAATAAATAGACTTAATTTAATTAAATAACTTTCAACAAGCAATAATCGCAATTCAGTAGACCTTCATTGGTTACGATATTGCCTCTACGCAAGGTTAATTTAATTAAATGTTTACATTATATTGTTATTAAATGTTTATATTTTATATTGTTATTTCAAGAAAAAGGTATTTATATAACCAAAAAGCCGATGTCGGAGCTCGGAACTCTCGGTAAACCCGAAATGAATCGTGGATATGGGGTATGGCGTGATCGGAATACCTTGTTGTTTACTCACGTTGGCCGCCATTTGGAGTTGCTCATCTGAAGTAATACCCACTTATTTTTTAAAAATCCCAATTTTCAGAATTGCTATACTTTTTTTTATGTATTGATTTTGCCTAAGATTAAGTAATATAAAGTGGAATAAAATGGGACGTTTATTTACACACTTTAGGAAGACAACTCAACGAAAACGTTTCATTACAAGTATTTCTTAATGAGATTCATGGCAAGACCGACCCCTCCAATCCAAAGCAATGCCAACATAATCTTCTGAATGCGGGCCTTTTGACGATAGGAGAAGTGGTTGAGTAAGAGGTTGATGTAGCTCTCGCAGAGGACCATGTTGTTGTCGAACAGCTCCAACCTCTGTGGTAAGCTGAAGTAGACGCAGGTGTTGGCGAAGGACTCCCGCTCGCCTGTTGAATCGAAGTGCTCCAGGAGTTTGCAGGGCAGCAAAAGGGAATCCGTCGACATCTTCAGGTTGTACTTGGTGGCGTAAGTTATCCCGGCGATGGCCAGTACCCGCCTCTGCTTCATCTTCAGCTCCTTGCCGGCCTTGATCCTCTCGGCGGTGTACTCCATGGAGCAGAGGTGGGTCTCGATCATACCCTCCAGGGCGGCCATCTTCGTCGACAAGGAGATGGCGCTCGAGAGGAGAAACCTGTTTAGCCCAACCATGTCCGAGTTCTTCTCTGCCACGCCGAAGTAGAGGGTGTTATCGTGGAGGTAACTGGATCTGCTCTCGACGTACTTGTAGGCTAGCAGCTCGGCGGACGAGCGCGTAAGGTTGTAGCCGTACGGGTTCTTCTCGAACCGCTCCAAGAACTCGAGCATCTCCTCCCTCTGACCGTGCGTAAGGTTCCACATCACCACTGTGCCCACGTCGAAGCAGAATACGTGGCTGTCCTCCTTCCCATTCAAGGAGGCGCTCTTGAGGTGGACAGCGTTGCAGAGGTCCGTCTTCATGGGGGCGTCATTGGTCAGCTCGCAGGCCGTGTACCTGTCCTGGTTCTTGAGAGCGTGGAGGACGCTATCCAGGTCGTAGCGGTCCGCGGTGGCGTATGCGGCGAGCGTCAAGCACTGGCTGTCTTTGTGGACTTGCAACTGCTTCGCCTCCTTCCATTTCTTTATATATTTCCGGTGCTTTTTCAAAAATTCATTTAGCGGTAATTGAGTCTGGGCCGATTTGGTAATTTTATTCCTGATACCAAGCCACTTATCTAACTTAAATAGATATGCCTCCCCGAGTTGCATTTTTATCCAACATATTGTATCGTGATTTAGGAGATTTTCCAGTTTTTTATTTTGTATATTGGGCTTGTGTCTCTAACCTGAATTTTGATTTCGTAATTTAACCATGTTTGATAATAAAAAAGTTAATTAAATAACAGATGGTACTATTCGATATTTTATAAATCGATAACTGAAGATAACTTCGTGCTTGTTCTATCTTTTAGTTCAACCACATTCTCGACTCTTTCGCAAGCAGCCTTTGCCTTGAGCAACCTGGTCTTGATTAACGGGCCAGTGTTCCAGTAAAAGCTAAACCATTTTTTAAACAGGAAAACCAACCAATCAAACGAGTGAGGAAAGGGACTTGCGCTGTTCGGAAAGTATTGTACCATTATGACGGTTAGTCATTGTATGTTTCCAGTCCTGGACGAGTTAACAATATTGTATAATAATTTTACTCTAAATTTATTCCCATTAAAAATTTACTACATTTCTTTGTTCCCAACCAAAAGCTGTTTGCTTGTTTAACGTCACTTTATGCTACGAAGGCTAACAGACGATACTACAGTTGGAGTCCTAAGTTTTGCCTATTCAGGTATAATTAGGATAGGGATCTTTAACAAGTACCTGACATCGTACAGGCTCGAGAACTCCATTTTACGTCCTGTCCGAGGAACGGCATAGACAAGGATTTTTCACTCCCATTAAAAAATCCTAGGGCCACCGCGGGTTGCAAACCCTTTAGTGTGTTAGGTTGCTATGCTAACCACTACACTACAGGTGATCAAGGTGCTTAACGCCCATTATTATTAGGCACTTTATGTAAATTCGAATTTTGTTCCTTGCGCTCATACGTGCTTAGTGCGATTGTCTTATTTTATATTTAGTGCCATGTGAAGTTGAAATTTCACATCAAATATGCCAGAAGACGTGGAAATGGCTGATGTGGAGACTTTTGCCTTCCAGGCAGAAATTGCCCAGCTTATGTCCCTGATTATCAACACATTTTATTCTAATAAAGAAATATTCCTCAGGGAACTGATCTCAAATTCATCTGATGCATTGGATAAAATCAGATATGAATCGCTCACGGATCCATCGAAGCTCGAAAGCGGGAAAGAACTTTTCATCAAGATCATACCCAAAAAAGATGACCGCACTCTTACCATCATTGATACTGGCATTGGTATGACCAAAGCTGACTTAGTCAACAATTTAGGAACAATAGCGAAATCTGGAACAAAAGCCTTCATGGAAGCTCTTCAAGCTGGTGCAGATATTTCTATGATTGGTCATTTCGGTGTGGGCTTCTATTCAGCTTACCTTGTAGCTGACAGAGTAACTGTTAGTTCCAAACATAATGATGATGAGCAGTATTTGTGGGAATCTTCTGCTGGTGGTAGTTTCACTGTCAGGCCTGACCCTGGTGAACCATTAGGCAGAGGAACCAAAATAGTTCTGTACATCAAAGAGGACCAAGCTGAATCCTTAGAAGAAAGAAAGATCAAAGAAATTGTTAAAAAGCATTCTCAGTTTATTGGCTGCCCGATTAAGCTGCTTGTTGAAAAAGAAAGAGATAAGGTAATCAGTGATGAAGTGCAGTATTATTTTTCACCTACTAAAGGATAAACTACTGAAAATAAAATGGCGTACTTGAATTTGAAATCAGTTAAGCGGTTTAATCAAAACCGGGAGCTTTTACCAATTGGTTTAAACTCATGTTCTAACGCCTCTAGCTTGAAAACGTCTACTCCAAATGAAATACTGGATATTACCAATGAAGGATGTAGGGCATGAAACATCACATAAAAAAAAAAAACGTCTTTGATTATGAAATTAGTTTAGTCCTGCGAAGAGATTTTAAGTATAAAAAAGTTAAAATTACTTTTTACCCAGCGCATCATTGTAGATATTAAAAATGTATGTATTATAAATTATTTTTTTTCCTATTAAAAATAGATCTTTAACGCATACTTCTTTGTATACTTAACACGTTCCAACACGGCGTGTACCACCGGTGGACAGCACTAGACTGCCGCATCGGATACTTTAGTCAATCACAAAACTTTCCACGACGATGCATAACGAGGTAGGATTGCATTATTTATATTATAATTGTTGGATTGCTAATACTGCATATTGCCCTTGAGTAAATCCAGTCCGATAAAGCAATAATCATTTAGTTCATCCGCCAATGGGCCATTAGCATGAATTACAGTCCCGGCGTGAACGTGTTAAGCATAAGTTTGATTTTACCTGTTCTTTCTCACTCTCAACAAACGATAAATTTCTCCAAATTTTCTAAACTGATATTTCCCAAAATATTGAGCAAAGTGTGTGCATGCTTTGAGGACTTTTCAAGGGGTCCACGTTGAAGCACTTGATAAGAAAAACGGTGGAAAACGGAGATATAAAAAAAAAAAAAATAGATCAAAATAACCCATAATTTTGTAATGACCCATATTTATTTTTTTAAATGGTTTATTGCAAAAAAAATATAAATTACAAAAAAAAAGTTCACAGACCGTTAGCCCGGAGTTGGCCTTAATCTTTTACTTTTAATAGATCAATCACTGTTCTTAGCTAAGAAAACATTTCAAACAAGCCACTTTATTTCAATATTACTATGTACATAATTTTAAGACCAAAAAGAGGGGCTTGCTGTACCTACAGCAAAACCTACAGCCATATAATCTATATTAAATAAACTTTAAATTAAACTTTAATTTAAACTTTAATTCAATCGATATATGACAATAATAATACCATTACTTCAGACTTATAATCTGTCTCATCAACATTCATATAGAACGCAAATATTGATGACATATTAATGAAACAGATACACAACATTTCATGGTTCATTCAATAATTAAATTCCTTAATAAGTTGAGATCTATAATTCCATCCAATTTTACAGTATTTAATTAAACTCAACCAATTTTACCGCTTAAATGTTCTATTAATTCGTCATTATTTAAATGATTTTTATTAAAATAGTGTTTACGTATTTCAGATAATATTGGACAGGAGGCCATGAAATGAAATGACCCATATATTTTATATTAAATTGTGGAACAATAATACAACTATACAACTCACCATTTTGATTTGTACTTTTTTTTCACAAAATACGAAATGTAACAATAAATATTACACTAAAACTTTTGTTTATATTTATACATCTTGTACATGTATTCTAAATTTGTTCAAATATAATTCAGCTCAGACAGAGACTTCTAAATAGATTAGATCACAGATAGCCAATTTCAGGCAGGATATTTCCCCACATTTCCTACGGCCAAGGAGCTAGGGCCTCTCGGGAGGTCACAAACAGTTTATGAGCCTAATCCTGAGCTGGCCCAGGTGAGGTCGTTCCCCGCTCACTAATTAGCGAGTGCTACCTGGGAAGTGCTAAATGCCCGCTCACCTGGACCAGCTAACTACATCGCTAGGGTTATAGATATCAGGTAGGATGCTGCTACTCAGGCTGCTTCAAGTCCTCTTAGCCTCTGCTGTTCTCGGTCAAAGGCAGCAACTCGCACATCCTAGGCCGAAGAGGTACCTCGTCTTTCCAGAGGGCAGCACTTTTTCTGTAAGTTCTGTATATAATTTTGTACAAAATGTTTTTATATAAAAATACTGATGATCTAAGAAACTACCAGTCAAAATATTCATTATTTTTGTGGAGAAAAAGAATCCATTTATAACAGTGCGTATTTCAAATAGGATAACTTCAAGTTTATTTTACAGGTGAAACAAATGAAAACAAGTTTAGGATCACCTGTGGTGTTGTGACTAGCATAGCAGCATACAATACTAAAGGCCGCGTTGGTGGCGGAATGGCCCATGGCAACGTATGATTGAGAACCGAAAGATAGCAAATTCAAAACCCGGAGCTAGGGGAAATTTATTAATACTCGGCATCAATCCCCCACCCTCTCCCCTGGCCCGGGAAACCCCGTATAGCCTTCAAGGCGAGGAAGGGGAGGACTGATAAAAAAATAAAATAAAAATAAAAATAAAAAAATACTAAAGGCCTCGAGTTAGTTGTGATATTATGTTGTGGCACTGTTAATTATTACATCCTTCAAATAAAATTATTTTAACCCCAAAAAGTGTTACAATACATTAGTCACGATAATTTTCAAACTTTTTAAATTATCCTTAAAATAAATACATCTTATATTTTAATATAACATAAAGAAAAAATGAATCCAACTCGTTAGTAGTTAAACATTAATTAACATTGCAATGGTTTAGGGTAAACTCAGGTAGACAGTAAATGATCATGGAACATAGTTGGGTCGCCTATGGTGTAGTGGTTAGAATAGCAACCTAAAATAGTAAAGGTTCGCGTACCGCGGTGGCCCTAGGGTTTTTCTAAAGGCAGTAAAAAATCCTTGGCTTTGCCGTCCCTCGGATAGGACGTAAGATGGAGGTCCTGAGCTTGTGAGAATCAGGTACTTGTTAGAGATCCCTATCCTAATTATACCTGGATAGACAAAATTTAGGACCCTCCACTGTAGCATCGTCCGATTAGCCTTAGTGGCATAAAGAGACGTTAATTAAACTAAAAATAATTTCAAAACAAGACATTGGTGAATAAAAAAACAAACAATAATTCCACAGCCTTAGCAGCACATGCCATCATATATCATCATGCATTCGATTTTTAAAAATAGAAATTTTAAATATGATTTTAATAAACTAATAAAAAAATTATCTTTATATATATAAAAATCTCGTGTCCCCATGTTTGTCGGAGGTAAACTCAAAAACTACTCAACCGATTTTGATTAAATTTGGCTCATTTTGTGTAGTTTTGTCTAACTTAAAGATAGGATAGTTGTTATCTCGATTATATTTCTTTTATTGCAAATTAATAGCTTATTATAATACAATTGAGTGTGATTATTTGTAAGAACTATAAATTTCCAACAGATGGCGGTGTAAGTTGATTTATTGACACAACCCTTCATTGTTTTTTCGATATTTAGGGTGGGAAGCATCCAGTTGCCAAATCTATTTTTCCAGCTTCTTCTTCTTCTTCTTTATCTTCCTCCTTTGTGCCATTACTAGCGTGGAGGGGCCTCGATCCAACTGTGCCAGGCTTCACGGTCCCTGCACAGCCTCTTCAGTTCCTGGAGAGTTTTTCCTCCAATTCTCTGGATATATTCATCATATTGAATCCTAGGCCTTCCGCGTGGCCTCTTGCCAGTGGGTCGAGCTTCCATCACCTTTCTGGGTTCCCGGTTCTCGCTCATTCGACAAACATGGCCAAACCATTTTAGCTGTCGTTTCTCCAGGATAGTTTTCAATGCAGGAATTTTTAGCTCCGCTCTAATCCTTTCGTTTCTTACGCGGTCTCTCCTCGTTTTTCCTGCGACTCTACGTAAGTACTTCATCTCAGCTGCAGTTATTCGGCCGATCTGTTTATCGAGCATTATCCAGCTCTCGCTCCCGTAGGTAAGAGTAGGGAGGTATATTGATTTGGATTGTTGGACATTTCGATGCCCAACAATACTGTTGCATATGCTATAATAGATTTCGTTAGCTTTAGCAATCCTATTTGCTATTTCCCCATCTATTTTTGCCTGTCTATTTATGTTGGAGCCCAAGTAGAGAAAGTTCTCCACTACTTCGAGAACCTCGCCATTGCAAACCACCTCCACTGTCTCTTCCTCATTTCGGGACAGGACCAGTATCTTGCTCTTGGAAGCATTGATGGTCATTCCTTTACGCTTGAGTTCTTCCTGCCATTCCAGTAGAGCTTGCTGCAGCTTATCTTTTGTGTCACAAATAAAAACGATATCATCAGCATATAACAGTGACTGGCTAAGTATCGTCCTCATGTTCCACTTACCTATAATTGTTCGAGCAGTTCGCCTTTTACAAATTTTATGGATTTCATCCATAAACACTGTAAACAGAAGGGGGCTCAGGCTGTCTCCTTGTTTTACTCCTCTATCGATGGGAAAAGGAGCAGATTCTGCTCCATTAATCCTCACCACTCCTTTGGAATTCGTGTAGACTGATTTTATGGCGGTAATGAGATCTTGTGGCACATTTTTGGCTGCTACGGCGTTCCATATTTCTTGACGTGGGACCGAGTCGAAAGCAGCCTTAAGGTCTAGGAAGGCTAAATATGTGCTCTTATCTCTGTCCCATGATTTTTCTAATATATTCCGTATGACAAAGATATTGTCGTGGGTCTGCCGCCCGGGGCGGAAACCTGCTTGCTCCTCTTCCAGCTGCTCCTCCACAATTCGTCGTAGCCTTTTCTCCAGAATGTGCGTGTACATTTTGTATGCCACAGACAAGAGGCTAATTGGTCTATAATTGGCACATTCTGTTTGACTCCCTTTTTTGTGGATAGGAATAATCACACTGTATTCCCAATCTTTCGGGATTCTCTTGGTATCCCATACCGTCTGAAATAGGCCTTGCAACGCTTTAATGAGCTCTTTTCCACCATATTTCAGGAACTCGGGGGCAATGTTGTCTCTGCCTGCTGCCTTGCCTGTCTTCATCTGTTCAAGAGCCAGTTCCACTTCTCCTTCATTAATTGATTCTTCGCTGACTTCGTAGATCGTCTGTTCCCTTTGTTCTCTTGCTGAGTCTTCAATTGCGAAGAGATCTAGGTAGTGTCTACGCCATCTATCTAATATTTTAGATTTATCTGTCAGCAATTCACCATTGTTGTCTTTAACATTTCTCACTGGCTTTGCTCTTTTGCCCTTCAAGAATTTCACAGTACGCCAAAACTTTTTGATATTTTCCCTGTGATTTCCATCTAGGCTCTTCCCAAATTCCTCCCAAGATATTTTTTTTTTGTGCTTTAACTACAGCTTTGGCCTCATTTCTTGCTTTTCTATAGTCAGCAAAGTTCTCTGGTGTCTTATGCCGTTGGTAGGACTTCCATGCTTGCTTCTTTCGGTTTATAGCTACCTTCACATCATCATTCCACCATTTGCTGCGTTTGCCTTTATAGCTGAATTTGTATAGGCCACAGATCTCCTTGGCAGTTCTTAAGATGGTAGTTTTGAGAGCACTCCATTGTTTCTCTGTGTCTCCGTCTAAATCCAGAACTCTGAGGCGTTCTTCCAATTTTTCAGAATATAGTTTTCTCTTATCTAGATCATCCAAAACTCGAACTTTTATTGCTTCATAAACTTGGACTCGAAAAATCCGTGTTTTTCCCATGGGCAATTATGTGTCGCCTATTCACGTGGGGAAAATATCGAATGTATTTGTTTTGGTAAAAGACAGGTTAACCAAAATCATAGCATTACAATAAATAAAAATTGTGAATTCTAATAATAAAGAAAAATGTAAATTATTATTATAAAAGTTATAAATTATCTCATTCATAAAATAAATTTCTTTGTTTTGGTAAGTAGTACTGTAAGAACATATGGTTTTTTCACAAGGCTTAATAACTTTTCATAAGCTGTTTCAGGAGGAGCCATGTGTTATATTCTGAATTTAATTAATATGTATTAAGGCAAAAGATTATTTTATTACATTTTCGCTGTCTATTGTGATTTTACTAAGCCTTATTCCAATTACTTTCTTTATTAGTTCCTTTTCCATTTTACAATAAAAATTTTAACCCTTCAGAATTCATTACCAAACAATTTTAAAATTGGCCTTAAGTTGTATTTTAAATCCCGTTATTTTTATTGCGTTGTTAATATTGGGTTTATGTTTTTATTACGTTTTCATCTTTATCAGTGAATTTTGATTTGACTGCATTAAAAAGAATATGATATAAATAATTCAACGCATTACCATATAGCTACTGAGCCACAGCAAAGCGTGATTAGGTCTGCTGGTATATACATATACATATATGTGTGTGTGTGTGTGTGTGTGTGTGTGTGTGTGTGTGTGTGTGTGTGTGTGGGATTTAAATAAAAATAAAGGCATAGGAGAGAGGGCAGGTGACTAGTTAGTTAGTTAGTGTTTCCATCCGCTTATAATTAGTTGGTATGTTAGTTTTATTTTTGACATTAACAAATGCCTGGATAAGTATTCTATTAAGATATATTTGGGGGCTGATGATACTGCAATTCTAGTTCAGATCAAAATCCTTTTTTAGCGTCTAACATTCTTCAGAATCACCTGGACGATATCGCTGACTGGGCCGCCCAGTGGAAAATTAAAATGAATGAAAAAAATCTGGTGCGTGCGCGCAACACACAACTTTCACTTACCAAACTTACTTAAATTAGAACTTAATGCGTTTTGTTAATTGCCACTTCTCAAATGAACAGAACATCTTTAATAATAACGCATTGGTTTGTCATTAAAGGCATACGGCGCATGCGTGAGCTCAAGGTGCTTTATGAGTTGACGGATTATTTTTCTTCTTTTCTCCTGTACATTTTTACTTGATTTTCTTCATATATCATATTTAGCCATTTCTTATTTTTAGGCGTGATGACAGACAGTTCATTTCTCAATATAAACTAAAACAAAGGTACTTTATAGGAAAACAAAAAAGGCCCCTTCCCCATTTAAGCCCTCTCAGAACATTTTAATAATGATAAAGCTTACCTGATATTAAATAACAACTAATTTTCATTAAACATAACGAATTTGATAAAAATCGTTAAAGCCGTTTTTGAGATAATCGATCAAAAAGGTAAAAATTGGAAAAAAGTTATGAAATAAAGTCCCCCCTCCTGTAGATCAATTTTGCTGAAATTTTTACAGTCATATCTCGGGCATATAAATACATCAAATACAAAGTTTGATCAAAATCGTTAAAGCCTTTTTTGAGTAAATAAAAAAAACACGTGAAAATGATACAAAATTTATTAAGTAAAGTCCCCCCTCCGGTTGATCAATTTTGATGAAATTTTTACAGTCATATCTAGGGCATATAAATAGATCAAATACTCAGTTTAATCAAAATCGTTAGAGCCGTTTTTGAGAAAATCGAAAAAAAATTAAAAAGTTATTAAATAAAGTACCCCCTCCCTTTGAGTAAATTTGATGAAATTTTTGCTGTCACATCGCGGGCATATACATACTCTAAATACCAAATTTCAGGTTCGCAGGGTTTATAGTTTTGAGCTAGTCTGTTCACACACACACACACACACACACACACACACACACACACACACAGACCATTTCGCGGGACTTGGTTATTTCGACTCAGGGGACCCCAAAACATGTATTTCTGTTGAAAACCGGAAGTCGAAAATTTTCACGATCGCAATACTTCCACTTACTATATATTTCATATATAGGTAAGTGAAAGTAAAAAGAGTATGCATGTTGTGTTCACATTTCATCATGGTCTTGCATCAATATGGTTTAAAAATAAATAAATATCAGAATAAAAATTTAATAATAATAAAATTACAGTTCGCTTTCTGCATGACCATCAAAGCTATCACGCCAGACGTCGACATCTTCACGGAGGCCGTGGCAGTTGCAGTGTCCTACGACCTCCCTTACAACAGCACAACACTTGGAGTGACTCCGCCACATGTCGCCTCCAGGTCGGAGAGGAGTATCGTGTACTCCAAGCTGGAGAGGGTACTGGACAAGTAAGTAAAAAGTTTTGAGATTATACTGGAAAACATATTTTTATTTACAGTAAGTATATCTTGACTGTTACCTGATCCGAGTGGTTCACTTAAACCATTCCTCTGGTCAAGGTATAAAAAAAATAAAATAAAAAACAAAAGGCTCTGGTATGAATATGACTATAATTGAAATTAAAGGTTATTCTTGGAATAAGCAAAATAAAATACAAACAATTGAACTGATACAATTAAGGTAATAGACAAAAAATAAATGAATAAAATAATTTTCCAATGGTTTAATATGTTGAAGAGAAACAAACTAAAAATAATTATTAATGAAAACAAAATAAAAGGAACCTTTTCTAATGGCTTAATATGTTGAAGAGAAACAAACTAAAAATAATTATTAATGAAAACAAAATAAAAGGAACCTTTTCTAATGGCTTAATATGTTGAAGAGAAACAAACTAAAAATAATTATTAATGAAAACAAAATAAAAGGAACCTTCTTAAGTGAAACAAACATTAAAAATAAAGAGACTGTTTAAATTAAAAGATATTTTCCGTAATGACGGTAATTATGATTAACAAAATAAAGAAAATATTTAAACACAAAAAATTTCTTATCTGTGAAATGTCCTCTAATGGCCCTTGGGGCGAAAATGATGTCCGATGTCACGATGGTGATGCGAAAAAGGACTGCTTTTCAAAGCCATGGACTTCGCCAACAAAAATGTGTGCTCCTGGAGCGTGGAGATGCTTTCATCTGCAGTTGCCTGGCAACACTGACTCGGCGCAGGCCGATAAGGGCATTTAGGTATTAAGTACGTATTGTATATGCCGTAATCAACAAACAATGTTGAGCGGTTTTTTATAAATACAAATGATGCATTTTAATTTAATTATAAATAATAAAAGGAAATGTTTTACTTAAATTAAAAAGGACTTAAATTAAGAGATTAAATATTGAATGTTGCGTCAACATTGACGATTGTTGCTTTTGCTGATATTGATGTCAAAGGTAGTACGTTTGAACACATTGAGAAATTTCCATAGTTCGAAAAATATGGTGCGTGCACGCAACACTCAACTTTCACTTACCAACTTACTTAGATAAGAAATTAATGCGTTTTGTTAATGCCACTCCTCAAAGTTACTTATTTTTCCACATTCATTTCTTATATTTGTTTTCATTAGCTCAGAACATTTGAATAATGATAGCGCTTACCTGATATTAAATAACACCGAATTTTCATTAAACATGACGAATATAATGAAAATCGTTAAAGGCGTTTTTGAGATAATCGAAAAATTGGAAAAAAGGTTTTGAAATAAAGTTCCCCCTCCGGTTGATCAATTTTGATGAAATGTTGGTTCTCACATCTTTGGTATATACATACATCAAATACCCAGTTTGATCAACATCGTGAAAACCGTTTTTGAGTAAATAAAAAAAAACACGTTAAAATGATACAAATTTTATTAAATAAAGTCCCCCCTCCGGTAGATCAATTTTGATGAAATGTTGGCTATCACATCTTTGGCATTTACATACATCAAATACCCAGTTTGATCAAAATCGTGAAAACCGTTTTTGAGTAAATAAAAAAAAACACGTGAAAATGATACAAATTTTATTAAGTAAAGTCCCCCCTCCGGTTGATCAATTTTGATGAAATGTTTACGGTCATATCTCGGGCATATTAATATATCAAATACTCAGTTTAATCAAAATCGTTAGAGGCTTTTTTGATAAAATCGAAAAAAACGTAAAAAGTTATTAAATAAAGTACCCCCTCCCTTTGAGCAATTTAGATAAAATTTTTGCTGTCTCATCGCGGGCATCTACATGCACTAAATACCTAATTTCAGGTTCGCACGGTTTATAGTTTCTGAGCTAGTCTGTTCACACACACAAACACAGACCATTACGGGACTTGGTTATTTAGACTCAGGGGACCCCAAAACGTGTATTTCTGTTGAAAACCGGAAGTCGAAATTTTTCACGATCGCAATACTTCCACTTACTATATATTTCATATATAGGTAAGTGAAAGTAAAAAACGAAATCGATGAGGAAATTAAGGTTAGATTAAACGCCGGAAAAGCTACTTTTCAGTTACAACTATTCCTTTATGGATATGAAACGTGGCCGCTAACATTGGCCCTGGGAGGATCCGGTGGGGGTTACGGGGTCATATTTTTTGGATTTTCAATTTTTACTCTGCCCTAAACATAACACTTTAGGTTGTTTAGAACCTTTGGGAGGATCGCTTAAAGACAGATGAGTCGAAGTTGGGTCTGGAAGGCGGTCGATGGATGGAGGTGTGCAGGGAGCGAGTTGTGGTGTCGGAATTGAACCTTCGGGTTCGTTAAGCCTTTATTTGTATTATTATTATTATTACATAGGTAGTATGACTTTATGTAATACAAATGATAAGGTGTATGATTATTCGGTACTTTTCTGTTATAGTCACGCCCAGAGAAAATGTTTTTAATTTAGTTAGTACATTGCTTTAAGGAGAAGCAGGGTTATCGCCAGTGTTGCTAGGGAGGTAACTAAGAGTTAATTTCACAACTGTTCGCTTACTGGCAACACTGTCAGGAGAAAACAATTCCGTGCCGAATCATTTCTTTTGACTTGATAATTAATCACATTAAATATGGTTGAGTATCAGTATAATTTAAAAAATATTTTCAGGAATATTTTGGATGAGGAAACTGCGGTCAGGTTTTTTCAAAAGCATAATATTATTCCTGAAATGAGCATATGTAAAAATAACCATGATATGAAGTTAACATTCAAAGGTAAAATTAAATGGGGGAACAAAAGAAGGAGGGGCACTAGAAGGAATTTTTTAAAATCTTATTTAACGGAATTTATGTGGCGCCACAGGTTAGCAGAAAAAGATCCTTTTAATGAAATATTGAAAGATATTAAAGATTTTTACAATGAAATTTCTAACATATAATTTTTTTTCCAATGTTTATACTAAAATGAAAATAAATAATTTAATTAAATTTCATGTAAAGTCTTTTATTCAGAAAACATGTGTTTTATTTATTTAAAGCAATGTACTAACTAAATTAAAAACATTTTCTCTGGGCGTGACTATAACAGAAAAGTACCGATTATTCTTACAATGTTGCGGATGGATATTACTCTATAAACCACGTATATGAATAGAGACTACTAGCTATGTTACTCTAATGTACAACGGCAAGTTCAGGACTGTAAATGAATAGGGAAGTTAAGCGGTATAGGGTTCTTGGGTTTTTCCTGACATTTTGGCATTACCGGTTGTTGACAGGTATGTAGGAATTGGATTAGATGTGTAAGTTATTAAAATGAAAATACCTGGTGCGATGCACGCAACACACAATTTCCACTGACCAACTTATTTAGATTGGAAATAAAAGTGTTAAATGCCATTTATGAAAGCAAAACATTTTTCTAATTCATTTATTTATTTTTGTTTTCTAAAGTACTTTATGTTCTATCAAGGTTATTCTTTTTTTTTTTGTAAGAGTTCACAAGTGTTTATATATTTTTCCTATTAAATGTTATTTTTTTCTTTGGTTAGGAGATACATGTTTTTTTTCATTGTTCTAGAAGATTTAATGGATTTGTATTTTCTTTTTTCTATATTTCTTTTTTTTAATATAATATGATATTATTAAAATATAATGGTTCCTCATAACTCTATAGTTTTGTTCTGTTTAATTAATATCCTGTAAAGGTGACGCCATATAGAACCCAGACCTGATATTCTTTTTTATAATTATAATCTCCTTCATTTCCTCACTCAGGGTTTCGTTATTCCCCCCAAAAATAACGTGGCGCCCTTTATATATATATATATATATATAAATATATACATATATATATATATATATATATATATATATATATATATATATATATATTTTGTTTGGTAAAGTTTTTTTTTTGGAGGTAATTACTCCCAAAATAAATTTTTCTATTTCCCAAGAAATAAAATAAGAAGACCCACCCCTTCTCCGTCTGAGCGGGGTAATTTAATATAATTTTACGTTATAGTTGACAACTCTTTCCCATGACCAGAACGTCTTTAATTATAAAAAATCATATCTTTTATTATTAAATAAAAGTTTTTACTTCCGATAATTTTGCAATGCAAGCATAATACTCCAAGTCGTCTAATTTTATAATTCTCTATGTAGTTGTTGAAAACTTCATTTACTTAACATGGAACAAATAATTTCCATTTAATGGACAGAAAAAAGCCGTTCTGTTCATTTAATTATAAAGCACTAGTCTGCCATTAAAGACCTCGTATGCGTGAGCTCAACCTGTTTAATGACGGAATATTTTTCATTTTTTCTCTAGTATATGTTAACTTGATTTTTTCGTATTTTATATTTAGCCATTTCTTATTTTTAAGTGGATCGAGAGACAGATAGTTTTTCAAAATCAACAAAAACAAAGTTACTTATAGGAAAACAAAGTTACGTTATAGGAAAACAAAAAGGCCCTTTCCCCATTTAAGGCCCCTCAGAACATTTTAATAATGATAAATCTTGCCTGATATTAAATAATACTTCATTTTCATTAAACATGGCGAATTTGGTCAAAATCATTAAAGCCGTTTTTGAGAAAATCGGAAAAAACGTAAAAATTGGAAAAAAAAAGTTATGAAATAAAGTATCACCTCCGTTTGATCAATTTTGATGAAATTTTGACTGCAATATCGTGGGCATAAACCTACATCAAATCATTTTATCAAAATCGTGAGGGCCGTTTTTGATAAAATCGAAAAAACCTGAAACGTTATTTAATAAAATATCCCCTCCGTTTGACCTATTTTGATGAAATTTTTGCCGTCACATCGCGAGTACTACCAAATACCTAATTTCAGGTTCATACGGTTTATATTTGAGACTCAGGGGACCCCGAAAAGTGTATTTCCGTTGAAAACCGGAAGTCGAATTTTTTTTTTGTTATCTCAATACCTTACCCTAATATATATCTCTTTATAAGATCATATAAGAGGCTTTGTCCTGACTGACAGAATCAACGCAGGGCAAAAACTAATTATGATAGAAACTTGAAGTTCGTAATTTACATTTTAAACGCGATGTAGGTAACCACTAAGAAAGGAATTTCGAAAATGTAACCCTTAAGGGGTTTAAATGGCGAAATTGTGGTTTAACTCTAACGGACACCTATTTTTGCACTTGCACTGCAGAAAAAAATATCTAATTTGGACTCATTTTAAAGATCTTGATACGACGAGTTTAACTCGAAATCCCCCACAGGGCGTCGAAAACCATGTTTTAAAACCGAAAAATGAAGCGTTCACGACGAGTAAGCAAATCTTTGTTTAGGCGGTTTTAGTGAACTCTCCCCATTGAAAGTCTCCCTCTCTTCCACCGAGCCGGCAGCTTCCGCCTTCAACAAGCTCCGATTCTACTTAATCTCCTTAAAATCAGTCAACATATTTTATTAAATCAATGCCAAGATGATGATCACAGAATTGATTTTAAGGGCTCGCGGGCAAAGCCTCGACGGGAATGCTAGTTTTATATATAGGTAAGTGAAAGTAAAAATAGTTTATTACTGTGACGTATTATATTATTTAAATGTTTACTTAGTAAAATTAATCTAGAGTTATTCGAAATATATAATTATATTTATGTATGTATTGTGTATAACTAAGGTGAGTAGCTAATTCAGGTACTAGACTGCTAAACTGCTTAGAATGCTGTCCGGTGAGGTCAGTACTAATATACATCAGGGTCAACTTGGGCCATCAGGCTGTCCCTATCTAATTCATCAAGCCTGTCCTTCCTCGGATTCCGGCTATCTCGGGGGTTGTCACTCCACCATTCTCAATACTCCATTTAAATAATGTTTATAAGAAGGATTTGATCCTGTGCAGATCTGGAATGGGACGTTGTGGCGAGATTATCAGAGTTCGATACCCGCGCTGAGGAAGGATCTTAAGAAAAACCCTGCATAAATTCCCAACCCTCATCCACTACCGTTCAAAAAAGTCAAAACAAAAAGATCGGAAACGATGAGGGAATTTCATATTGCTATGATATAATAGTTCTTCATTAATATCGTAACACCGATATGGTTTTATACAATTATTAGAAAAAAAATATTATTCATGACGCAAAAAAAACTCTTAAAAGCTCAAATTAATAACAACCTTACAAAAGCTAACTACTAATAAAAATACAATGACACAACAGTAACCATATGTCTCAATGTTAAATGATTAATCCTGCTTAATCAAGAAGAAGCATTGCTTCTTGTATTTAGTCCGAAATTGAACTTTCTAGAAGAGTATAGAATATTCTCATAACATCCAGAAATTGTTCTAAAATAGTTATTTAACGTTTCCAACAAAAAGTCTATAACTCTTTTCAATGCTGACAGACAAAATCATATGATTTTGTTTCTCTTTACAAAATTATATTTACGAGGTTTTCACTTGTCAAAGGGCTTTTGACAATGTCCAAATTTTCAGAATAGTCGACTTATCTAATAATAATGACGTGACGGGCTTGGGTTGCTGCTCTTCCCCGGCGGGCCTCAGTTACTCTAGACGGATAAAGAACAAGATCTATCACCTTTTTAATATCCTTCTTTTTGCATGAGCAACTAATTATGTAGGTTTTGCTAGTCTTTATAATTATTCGAAATATTTTTGACTGAATAGCACATATCTGTAGAGAGCTTTTCACCATACTGCATCAAAAACATGTGTTTTTAATACTCGATTTGAGTCCGTAAAGTAGTAGGGCAATGTCCGCATCAAGTCAACACAAAAATTGATCATTTTGAACCTCACCATTTCACATTTTCTTGAAATAAGGTATATGTGTACTACCTGTACCTACTAGAACAATTGTGAAATATTACTGAGATAAGTCTACCCGCTTTTGAATTATTGGTTTCTAAAGCCCTCAAAAATAGGTCCAGAAATAGAAAAAATCATTATTAAAAATAGCTGCAGATTTTTTCAAAATAAAGACTAGGACTATGATATTGGTGTCGTTTAACAGCGAATTCCATGCCGTTTCATATGATATACAAGAATGTTTAGATTGGTACTAAAGAAAATTTCTTAAAACTAAATGTAAAATTTTAATTTCACTCAAAAAGGGCATTTTTTAAAAAATTTATATATATATTTTTTTTAAAAATAGGTAGTATTATTTCTATTGATACAGCAAAACATAAAAGTGGGATGAAAATTTCTTCATCACTAAAAAAATTGAAAACTATTTCATAAATAAAATTTCATTAAATATTTTGTACTAAAGTACTAAATTCGGAGTTTGTCAGTCTTTGTAATTATTCGTAATGTTTTTGACAAAGACTAAATTCAATAAATATTTCAACAATTCATTAAATGTTATGTAATAAAGTACTAAGTTTGGAGTTGCCACAGATTGATGCGAAAAACAGTGTAAAACGCATAAAATAATTTGAATTTTACTACAACCAAGAAAAGAACCCTAGACATATTCACGCTCACATATCTTCCAATGATTTATAATACTGTGCTGTAGAACTGGGAAAACAGGGAGAACTAACTAAACCACATTAAATATTGAAAATACTGATGAAGGCTTTACGAACCCGAAGGTTCGAAGCCGACACCACAAATCGCTCCCTACACACCTCTATCCACGGATCGCCTTCTAGACCCACCTTCGACAGATCTGCCATTACGCAATCCTCCCACCTCCGTCTCGGTTTACCCCTCGAACTTTTCCCAGTCGGCACCGAGCTTGTTAATCTTTTAGGTATTAGCTTACAACCGAGTTTAGCGATTTCACCAGCCCATTTTATTCTTCTTGTTGCTATAACGGGTCTTCTTTACTTTACCCACACCAGTTAATTATGTCTAAAACAGTGATTTTATTTATTATTAAATTAATTTTAATGAACAACAGATGATTAAAGTAATGTAATTAACAAGCTTCAAAATGTAAACAAAAATGATAGTTTAATTTATAACCACTATTTCCTCTCTGCAACTTCTCAAACTGCATCTAAATGCTGGAGATATTTTTGGTGAAAAGCAAGCTTCATAAAGTGTCCTCTTTTACATTTCCATGTTTTGTGCAGTATCCCGAACTTTTGAAATGTCTTAATTGTCTCTTCTTCTGATTTAAGTATACGTCTCAGTTGTATAAGATTCATTATTAACAAAAACAACTTCAACGTTTCTTAAAACTTAGGAGGTATTAGGTAGATAACTTCCTTCATGTATATATTTTTCTCTTTTAAAATAGACATATGTTATAAAATAACTCGTGTTATTTAATAAAAATATAAAAAATCAGTTATCAAAAGGTAACTGGTGTGGGTAAAGTAAAAAAGACCCGCTTTTAACGTCAATTACATTTACCGGGTACAGGTCACTTAGTTCGGTGGTTTTTAAACGTCTAAATTCTCCATTTAGAATTACATGCAATACCTTACTTTCAAAAACCCTCAGCCTTTGCTCATCCCTCAATGTTAGCGGCCACAAAGAATAATCATATACCGTATGAAGAACAATAGTTTTATAAATCCTTTTATTTAAGTTTCGGGACTATACAATTTTGCTATTGAAAAGTAGCAAGCGTTTATGGCATTTAATATAGCTTAGATTTCCACATCGATTTCGTTTTTTTTAGTTACCCTAGTAAGGCCCCCTGCACTGCTACTTCTAAAATAATAAGAATACCACATTGAATAATGAATATGTTTTATTTGGGCTATAACTAGACCCGATAATAATAGATTTTGAACCCAACTCTTTCCTCGCTTATGAAAAGAGAGTAAGAGGGGCTGTGTATGCATATGAGAGGTAGATATAGAGATACAAATAGAATAATATGAAACAAACGATAGGAAAGGAATTGCAAAGAGGATATAGAGATAATCGCAAATTGATATATGTAAAGGATAAAGATAAGACCAAAGCAGATTATGTTCCTCTGATCTGTTGATAACCGGGAAAAGTTGAACCCACGCAATGTTATAATGCTTAAAAACAAAACTATACGTTTTTCAGATTTTTATAAAGATATTTTTTATCAATTATCTTCTATATAAATAAAGATGAAATTCTGTTTGTTTGTTATTTGTAGAAATCCATACCGTTTGTCCTCAATTCTCCTAATTTCGCTCAGTGGTTCTTTCATATCAGGTGCGAACACCTGTCCATATTAAAATTGCGTGACTTCAGCTGATATTCTTTATTGTTATAAAAATCGAAATGATCTCGCTTAAAAATGTTTTTCATTAGACAGTTTCATTAGAAAAAAGAAATTCCCCGGTTGAAACTGGGATATGCAGCTATAATCTATGTAAATAAAGATGAAATTCTGTTTGTTCTTCATAGAAATTCATACCGTTTGTCCTAAATTCTCCAAATTCCGCTCAGTGGTTCTTTGATACCAGGTGCAAACCCCTGGCCATATTAAAATTGCATAACCTCAGCCAATATCTGGGTATATTCTTTATTGTTCATCAATAAACAATATAAAAATCGTTTTGATCTTGCTTTACATTAGTTTTTACGAAATCGACCGTTTGAGTCGATAAAAGTCTCACTTTATAAATTTAAAAAATGAAATTCTCTGGGTGAAACCGATATATACAACTAGTTGTCAATATTACTTGTTTATACTAACAAGGCTGGAGACTTCGTATTCAAGAGAAAAATTAATTTAGATCTTAGTCTCTACTAACTTAATTTTCTTTATTACAAAATAATATTATTTTCTTTATAGGGAGCGGGGTAGCCCATTGGTAAGGCAATGAGTACTTCCTTACTCAGTAATGAACCCCAAAATCCATAATGGGTTGTAGTAGTATATTTTTTTTTTTTATAAGAAACTTTTCGACCACTATTGCCGTCTTCAGTGGGTCTAAAAAAACTTTTCTTCGCTTTTTGATTGCCAGGATCGATTAAATTGGACCAAAGATTCCTAAACTTTATTTATTATTATTATTATTGTTATATATCATAATTGATTAATTTTAGCAAACATGGAAATGACATATTTAATTATCTAGAAAAATGACTTTTATTTCCCTTTTATAATTTTTTTTTTTTTTTTTGTAGAAATATGTAATTATTGGGTTGTCCGGAAAGTTCGTAGAGGAATTTGGACAAAAATTAAAATTGATGAACAGCTTAAAATTTATTTATTTAATCTACAAAATAGTTACCACCGTTAGCGATTACCCTTTCCCAACGGCTTGGAAGGTCCATTATCCCTTTTTTCCAAAAATCACTGTCCTTACTCCTGAAGAACAATAAAAGGTCCGTTTTGAGGTCATCTTCTGAAGAGTAGGATTTTCCTTGTAGAAAATTTGCGAGGGAACGGGAAAGGTGGAAATCCGAAGGAGCAATGTCAGGAGAGTACGGCGGATGAGGTTTTACTCCCATCTGAAGCTTAATAACTTTTGCCGAGTCCTTAAAAACACATGGGCACCTACCCCCTATTTTTGGCCTCATCCAATTTCCATCACCGATAATTAGCTTCTACCCTTAGAGCCTTTGCTACGCTCGATTTTTTTTTTTTTTTTTTTATTATTAAGATTCAAATAGTCCTTTTTACTCTTTCGATCTAATTGGCAATTTTTATACTGCCTAACACTCCGCTCTCGTTCAATTTGTATGCTTTCGAGGTATGATAACTCAAGCCATAAATTAGGGTTTAGGGGGTGGGTAAGAGCGGTTACACCGATTTTTAATATTATTCCCGCACCTACCCTCCTATTTTTGGCCTCATCAAATTTCCATCACCGATATTTAGCCTCTACCCTTGGAGCCGAGGACTACGCTCGATTTTAATTTCTTTTTTTTTTAATTTTATTAATATTTCGATTTAATTACTCCTTTTTACTATTTCGATTTAATTAGAAATTTTTATACTGCCCAAGACTTCGTTCCCGTGCAATTTGTATGCTTTCGAGGTACGAAATTGCTGTCTAGCCGAGGGGCGGAGGACGGTGGGTGGTGGGAGGGTCCTGCACCTACCCCCTATTTTTGGCCTCATCCAATTTCCATCACCGAAAATTAGCTTCTACCCTTAGAGCCGCGGCTACGCTCGATTTTTTTTTTTTTTTTTTATTTTTATTATTAACATTCAAGTAGTCCTTTTTACTTGGTGGTAAAAAGGCGTTGTCTTGGTGGAATAGCACTCCTTTCTGATTTGCCAACACTGGCCGTCGATTTGCAGGCTTTTAACTCCGGAGCTATTTCAAGGACTCGTAATTCGTGGATTGTTTGCGATGACCGTTATAATATCCTCGATGTCAGGAGTTGAACTCCGGCCAGCCCGGGGTTGGACTTCCAAATTGAAATCTCCTGATCTAAACAACGAAAACCTCTTCTGAACCGTGCTATCAGCAATTGAATCGCTGCCATACACGGCACGAATCTTTCTTGCAGTTTGGGCTGCGTTTTTCCCTTTTTTAAAAAAGAACAGCATAATATGCAGAAAATGAACAGAATCGTCACTCATATTTGTTTGAAATAAACTACACTAATGAGCCTTAATAAAGACGAATTCAGTGAGTAAACATAGATAATTCCATTAGGATTAAAGGCATATAAATAAAAATTAGCTTTGTGAATAATTGTTAGTGGAAAAAATAAAAGGTAAATTTTATTTTAAAAATCTCTACGAACTTTTCGGACAACCCAATATTACATTCTTATGAAATAAATTTAAAAAAAAAATGATTTACTTTTTAATAATAGTACAACCAACAGGACGATCTCGTAAATATATTTTGATATTATAACATGGAGCTTTGGTCCAACGCCATATTTGTCTAAAAATGCAATGAATAAAAAATATGTAGATAATATGAAAATTTATAAAGCTAACACTTTTATTTATTTATTAACACGTACGTTGGGCCAAACGACAACAGTGGTTTAAATTTATATTTCTCATGCACTAATGATCCTACTTTAAGGAGAATGAACAGGTGAGCATGAGATTGTCAATATTATATACAGTGATAACTGTATTATATAAAAGTGTTAGCTTTATAAATTTTCATATTATCTACATATTTTTTATTCATTGTAATTTTTGTTGAATATGGCGCCGAGCGCCAAAATCTCCATGTTATAATATCAAAATATATTTATGAGATCGTCCTGGTGGTTATACTATTATTAAATTTTTTAAACGATCTACCTACTATAAAAATGATTTACTGTTAATTAACAATAAAATAAAGCTATCGGTCCATAGAGCCCTCACCCCTTGGTAAAGAAATAAAAAGTCAGATACACCTTGATAATGCTAGGGTTAATAAGGCATGCAAATAATAAATGAATCAATTACGAGTCGTTCGTGAAGCCTCGTTCAATGTTTGCTCTTATTAAAGTATTAAAAAGTAAGAACCGCAACAGGTATTTTCCAATTGTCAATTTCTGTTATTTCCACTTCATTAGAAGAAGCAATCTCTCACTTTCTCGCAATTCTAATTCGTACTTTTCCCCTTTCAAAGGAAACTTATTTTCTGAGGAAACAATAATTTTTTTCCTTTTTTCTCATCTTCAATTCGTGTTTCCATCTTTTATATTTCCAACGAGGTCTCCTATTGAAAAGTTACCTTCCATCCGAGACCTACTTCCAGATGCAAATTAGTCGGAAAAATATCATAACGGACTTTCTTTTCCTTTTTTAGTTCTCAATACTTATTTGTTTACTGAACAGTGCTGTTAAAATAGGAACACAAGTAGCATGGATAATAAAGTTATGTTAAATTAGAAATTTTAGATCCAAAGAGAGTTGATCATTGAAATTTTCGAAAATTAAATTTCAATAAAAAAAAAATACGGTGTTGATAAAGTCAAAAAAAATCTGGTGCGATGCGCACAACAAACAACTTTCACTTACTAACTTACTTTGATTAGAAATTGACGTTTTTTTTTAAATGCCATCTCTCAAATACATCATATTTATTAACTTATATACTGAATTTTTTTCATTATTAAATAAGAGTTTTTCCTTCCGATTATTCGGCAATGCAAGCATAATACTCCCAGCCGTCTGATTTTATAATTCTTAATGTAGTTCTCACGAAACAAATAATTTCCATTAAATGAACAGAACATATTTAATTATAAACAATCGTCTGTCAATAAAGAGATACTAGGCGTACGCATGCGTAACTCAGTATTATGATTTGACGGAATATTTTTCCTTTTTTCTCCTGTATATTTTTACTTGATTTTATTCATATTTAGCCATATCTTATTTTTAGGCGAAACGAGAGACAGATAATTTCTCCATATAAAGAAATACAAAGGTACTTTATAGGAAAACAAAAAAGACCCCTTCACCATTTAAGCCCCCTCAGAACATTTTAATAATGATAATGATTACCTGATATTGAAGAAGACTTGATTTTCATTAAACATGGCGAATTTGGTCAAAATCATTAAAGCCGTTTTCAAGAAAATCGAAATAAACATAAAAATTTGAAGAAAAAATAATGATGTGGAATAAAGTGCTCCCTCCCTTTGAACAATTTTAATGAAAAAGAAATTTTTGCTGTCATATCGCTGGCATTTATCTACATGAGTACCCAGTTTTATCAAAATCGTTTGAGCCTTTTTGGAGAAAATCGAAAAAACAACAACATAAAATGGCTAAAAAGTTATAAAATAAAGTAACCCCACGTTACTTTACTACGTCGGCCGTTTGACTAATTTTGATGAAATTTTCTTTTTAGTGTTATTTTTTTTTTAAATTAAAATATGACATTAAATTGTTTTAAATTGAAATTATGTTGGGATTTGCTCCGTTCAGAGAAAGATGCTGAGAAATATATACAAAAAGTCCAAAAAATGTCCATCCAGGTGTCTGAGACAGAGCATGTATTATTTCACAGCATTAAGCTATTTTCACCCGTTAAATCAATATAATTGCTTTGCTTATCATTTCATTTCTTTCTGTCTAAGGTATTTAAAGATATTAGTATGAACTATTTAAATTTCCATAAATATAAACAAGAAGCTTGGTGCGATCAGTATATGGCAGGTTATAAACAAGATGGTGGATAAAATTTTATTCTGGCCGTATAGTACGTAAGTACCCACTTGAAAATATCAATTTTTTATTTTATTTATATACAATCTCCCATGGATACTCCACCATCATAACATTATTGTAGTCATGTCAGGTTTCAATAATTGTTTACAGATTAGGTGTACCAGGTAATCAGTGCATTCTCCGAGCAATCTGCGAGGGGGCACAGCAGCTGATCCCAGGAGAAGGGCTGCTGACTGAAATTCTCAGGACGATATTGATGTAATGTATATCAGTATATAAAAAAAATAATTGTAAAATAAAATGAATAAAAAAATAAAATATATAGTCATTTATTATAAATATAAATGACGAAAGTAGATCATTTTACAACTCGAGTGAAACGTTTACCCACACGAGCGAAGCGAGTGTGGTAATTTCACGAGAGTTGTAAATTCTACTTTTTTCATGAGTGTAATATTAAATTTTTTCTGTAACCGTGTAATACATGATCAGATCTAACCAGAATATGAACAAAATTAGGATGTTGTGAAGATTATGGTATGTTGTTGGTAGGTTATAAGCATGGTTGTGAAAGGTTATAAGCATAGTTATAAAACAACTAGTATTAATTTATTTTAACATTTTATTTATTATATATATTTATAGTTGCATTACATTCTGTTTATAATATATAATTATGTTTATAATATAATAATAATAATAATATTTAATCAAACAGTGTTTTTTGAAGTTTTTTAGTAATATCAAAGATGTCTGTTTAAATTAAAATGATTTTGAAGTAGTGCAGTTATAAACAAGTGCAGGTTATAAACAAGGAAGGTAATTATTATTATATTAAAATTTTAAAATATATTGATTATTTCCACCAATAATTCATTCACATTTCAATTTATTTTGTTAAAATAAATTCTTACAATGTTAAGAAACATATAAAAGCATTTAATTTCCAACTTCAAATTATTTTTTAATTTAAACTTATTACTAATTAAGAAGGCAATTCACTTTCTTCACTCTATTGCAAAATGTTTCACTTTCTTCACTCATTTCAGTTTAGTAATGTTACCATTATTCAACGATTACAGAAAAAATTAATTTTGACAACCCAAGTTTTAAGGTTAGGTTAGGTTGCTTTGTTGCATTTGTTTACCGTCCTTAAGGCAAATCGTTCAATGCTACTGTGGGAGTCCTAAATTTTGCGTATCCAGTTATAATTATGATAGGGATCTTCAACGAGTACCTGACACCGTACAGGCTCGAGACCTTCATTTTTCGTCCTATTCGAGGGACGGCGAAGCCAAGGATTTTTCACTTCCTAAAAAAAATGGCCACCGCGGGACCCGCTCCTTTTTAATTGTATGTTGCTATGGTAACCATTACACTACAGGTGATCCCGTCACTCAAATATTTATAGAAGAATTAAATAATCAATAAAAAAAATCAATATATATTATAAAGCAAATTGTACAATGTGCGTGCCGAAAAGGCTCAAAAACGACTCCACGTAGGATAAAGGAAATTATGTCTTCGTTTAGCCATATGACCCCTTACGGAGGAGAAGGTTTCCGTTTTTCTCTTAAGAGTGTAAAATTGAAGAGAAATGGACTGGAATTTTAAGCCTCTCGTAACATTTAATTAGCCTTTCTGAGATTGAGATACGAGTTTATGAATGAAAAATTTAGTTCGAGCTCCAGGCTACCAGGAAGCGCTAGGGTGCGTTTCACTCAATGATTATTGTCCATTCATTCAGTATGTAATCGTTCTATATTTTTTCAGCTGTTCTTTTTAAATTACTAAAAAATTAAGAGAAAATAATTAGTTTGCGTTTCAAAATAAAATAAGTACTTTACATCTCAGCAATCAATTAGAAAACCAACTGGATTCCTTAAAAAAATAGTTTTCTCATAAGCAGGCGAATATATGCTCAGCACATTACATTTAATCTATTTATAATATATACATAAATAAATTTAATGCAATATGAGTGAACATTTCTTAGTAGTCCAGTGAGCGAATAAAATTAGACATAAAAAATAGATGAATTGAGTAAATATAAATCGAAAATAAAAAGTTTGAAATGTTCTTATTGTATTTATGAAAAAGAAGTTGGTTTGATTACTACGTATGATGAGCATTCCAGTTGACAAAACGACTAACTCCAATAACAGCATTCAAGATTTTATCATCCCTCATAGTTCAAGATAAAAAGAAATATGATGAAAAAATTGTGCCTTCAAGAAATTTTGGTTTTCACTTTGTAATAGTAGTAAGATTCGAGATATGCGGAAACCGTTCAAATTACGAGGGGATATCTTAAGGGAGGTTAAAATGGAAAAAAGGTCTTAAAAAAAAGTTTCTATGAATCTTCGGTAGTTTCTATACTTCTGGATCAAATAGGACCATCATAGTAGTCAGTGCTTAAGTTTGACTCGAGATATAATTTTTGTGACTGAGATACCAGATTTTTCAACAATAATCTAATAACTTATCATCTTCTGACTACTTGGAATGGGCTTATAGGATTCAGAATCACAGAAATCATCAAAGCGAAGCATAACTCGGCGGACTCTCAAGTCTGCTGAATATTGATACCAAGTTAAAACCGAATTTTCAAGAAGGTGCTAATTTTGTTCTATATTTCCTTTAATTTTAAAGTTTTTTTGGTATTAAAACTACAACACAACTACCGGAGCGAAGCCGGGCTAGTAAGTATATAAAATGCACATTTTTCTTCTCCCGAAAAGTTGAGTTTAGAGAGCAGTAGATCCAAAACTGCTTCCCACGATTTACACGGAATATTCTTCAAGTATTATTCTAATATTAACGATTTTCTTTTTTTTATTTAATTTTAACATTTTATTTGTTTTTGTTATTAGCATTCAGTATTGGACTCTGGCACAGAATCTACCTTCATATATTGCATTTACAAAAATAAAAACGTTTCTAGGATAGTATTCTTTTATTGTCGTTCAATAAGGGCTCACTCGAACAAAAAAAAGATCACATTTAGAAGTAGAGAAAAGCTGTAGACAATTGAGAAGCTACAGAGCACCTGCTCGCTGCTTGGGCACAAAGAGGTTTAACGAGAACATTAAACAGTAAATAGAGTTCTATTAGCAATAGCCCTTTGACTTTATAGTCCTGATAGAGGCAGATTTATTGGTTCCCTTGGCTTCCATAGAGCTACAAATGTACGCCTGCAGTGAGGACTTAATTAGCAACCGGTAATTTGCTTTAACTCTTTCTAAACAGCTCTGTATACGACAGGCATTGCTCTAGCAAAGCAACGAATCATTAATTGTTGTTATATATAGTATCATTAATCAATATATATTATAAAGCAAAGTGTACAATGTGCGTGCCGAAAAGGCTCAAAAACGACTACACCTACTATATGGAATGTTATGTCGTCGTATAGCCCTATTGCCCATAACGATGAAGAAGGTTTCAGTTTTCATTTTAACTGAGTAATGTTGAAGGGACAAGGGCTGTAATTTTAAGCCTCTCGCTACATGTAATTAGCCCCTCTAATAAGCCCAGGCGAGTTAATAAATGAAAAACTTTAGTTCGACATTTGAAGCCAGGAGCGCTAGCTAAGCTCAATTCACAAGGTTAACGTTCATTAGTTCGCTTTGTTAGGGTTTTAGCTTCAGCTGTTTTCTTTAAATTACACGAGATTATGTATAAATAATTATTTTTTCCTTTTTATTTTTAAATAAGGTCATTACATCTCTGCAATGAATTGAAATTAAAAACAAAACCAACTGGATTCCTAAGCGAATTAAGTTTTACAGAAGAGGAAAGAATTGGTCGAAACATTGCCTTTAATCAATATACAATATAAGAGTAAATTTACAACAAAAGAAAAATTGCTTATTAGTGTAGTGAGCGAATAAAAACTAACATTGAATAAAATAGATAACCTATATATAATATGAATAAAAGTTATAACCTCATGAAATACATATCGAAAATAAAGTGTTCATATAATATTTCTGTTTAATAGTTCTGTTCTGTTCGTAAATTTTCAACCGAATTCGAAAAAGGAAAAGTTGCTTGATACGGATGCGGTATCGTCATGAGAATGGTCTCAATGGGATCAGAACATAGAAACCATAAAAAATGGTACATACCAGGACATATTTGCTGCCAAAATAATTTTTCTTAATCTAGAAAAGGGAAGAAAACGCATTAAGAGAACCGCATTAATAGGATCTCTTATACCCCAACCATATATGGGCGGACTCTGAGATTTCTAAACTTACCACTAATACTAAACTGAAGTTTCAGGAAGGTACAAATTTCGTTTTAATCTTGATTAATTTTGGTCTATTTTTCTGTACTATTACATTTTAAAGTTATTCTTTCATTCCACCTATTCCACAAGTCCCTGAGCGAAGCCGGGCCCCACAGCTAGTAAATAATAAAGAAGTAAGAAGATATTTACTATTAAAATATTGTTACAATTTGAAAACTGCTCGATATGCAACACGAAGCAAAGATTTAAATATAAACATTTAAATATAAGGCGTAAATATTTAGAAGGTGCTCAAAACAAATCCTTAGCAATATCATCACAAATTTTCAAAATAAATAATAGAGATCACCTGCGGAGTTTATATTCTTAATTTCTAATTCCATGAAAAACTGATAATTGTTGTTTTGTGCATTTGCTAATAAAATCAATTATTACTTACAAAAATTAGGAAATGGAGAGAACTTTCATTTCATTTCTGTTATTCAATAAAAAACACATCATTATTGTTCCAAAAAAAATATTACAGGTAAATATATTGTAAAAACCTGTGTAATAGGTTAAATGATGATCAGGACGCTGCAATTAAGCGTGGAGCACTGGATACTTCGAGCTCAATTGCAACAGTTGCTATATCAGTGAAACCAAAAATTATTTTAAAAAACAGATTTACCAACATAAATACAGTATTTCCACGCGTAATTCTTCTACGTCAAAATTAGCAGAACATGCCATCGCCCACAACCATTCCTTTGACTTTGAGAACCCCTCCATATTAGCTACTGTACCAAACAACGATAAACGACTCCTCTCAGAATCCATTTTCATTCATCTGGAAAAAAATAACCCTGCAAATCATAAAACAGATAAAGAGATTATTTCATTCACTTATTCTAACATCTTCCTCATCCTCAAATCCTAGTTTTTAATCATAGGTATCCGCAATTATCGATGTACCTCTTGTATTATTATTATCTTTAGTATTGTATAACTTGCTTCTGTATATTTTTCTATTTTTTATGCATTGTTACCTTATGTACTATTTCAATTTTGTGTTATTATTGAGTCCCGACATAACAATTTGTATGCACTACCATCTATTTTGTTAGTTTTTAATATTTTATTTTCACTTAGTTGTCATGTAGCCTTTCATTTCAAAAGCGTTGGGTTTCCCCGTCATAAACCTTTGAAGACGGCGAACTATCCCCTTCCACTACCTCTTACCTTATTTTATCTTCAGTCTTTGTATCTATCTGGACTCAGAAGGTAAATAACAGATTCTATTTTATCTTGCTCACCAGCCACTTATTTAAATATTCATATATAATGCTTACCGTCTTTTATATTATTTTCAGTTCTGTAAACTATTCATTTATTGTCGTCCCCTAGCACAGATACTCATATATTTGTTTTATTTTAGCCCTGATGAAGATCCACAAGTTGGATCGAAAAGTTGGCTTTCGAAAATAAAAAAGATTTCAAAATGAAAATCCTGATTATCATTTAACCTATCGTAAAGAATAACAGTTGACTACGAGTATCTCTCACCTCTACAATAACCTGAATAGATTCTATTATATATATAAACCTGAACCACTACAACCCATGTAGGGTCTTGGTTGCAGTACTACGAGTATATAAGGAAGCACTGTTTCTTGGTCAGCTATCGTGCAAGGAGGTGATATTACCGTGATCACGCTCAACCGTCAGGTTTTGTTCTCCCTTTTGTCAAGTACTCTCAACTTTTTTCAAATACTCTTGAATTCAATGAAGAGTACCCACATTTTTAGAGACTGGGTTTGCTCTAGGAGAGGAGAGTCTCTCGCCTATCAAGATGATCTGTGACAGAATATTAAATAGGTTAAGCCATAGTTATTGGTACCCTTAAGACTAAATTTCAGTGGTGACATTAAAAAAAAATACTTCTTATGAAGGGATCTAATTGAAACTTCCTATAACTCCTCTTTATCTATCCTTAAAAAGACTCAAGAGGTCTTTTTGGGTCAAAAGTTCAATAGTTTTACAATATGGCAATATTTATTGCTAAAAGTGCCAAATCTAATTATTGGCACCCTGTGGATTTAATTGTGAAATCTTACCTACGGTTAGTTTGTTAAAGTCGTACTTCATAGGTGACTTAGAGAACCCTTCAAACATTAGACTCATGTATATCCTCTAATAAAATTAGGACTTGTTTACCTATTTCGTTAAGTTAAAGTTGGGGTGCCAATAACTGCACTGAGTGCCAATAACTGTATGGTTTACCCTATATCTTGTGCCAAGACCTTCGAACTCAATACCTTGAGCGCAACAACTCAATGTCTTACCAATGAGCAAGCCTTATTGTTGATCTATAGTGAAATCAGTTTTTATATCTTTTGCATATTAAGGTGACCTTAAACATTAATCAAGGTCACAAATGATCTAGAAACATTTTTTTTTTTTTTTTTTTTATGAATAAAAATCCTATTCATTGAAAAAATACGACAAAATTATCAATGTAGCGTTGCATTATTAATCATTTTCACATATATTACTATTACAATCTCTAAACTTTCCTCAAGATTTGGGACTCGAGATATTGCGGTAAATACCTCTCATCCACAAGATCGCCCAGGATCGTCCTGGACCCTGCTAGCCGATGGACAATGGCTTCATGGTCCACCACTACCTCTCAATAGGGCTTCCTCCCTTACCACTTGGCTGCTCGAGAACTTAGCTCCACCCTCCGTTGTCCATCGTAATCGGGAAGAACTGTCCGGAATTCAATCACCTATCTCATCGGTCGGTATAATTTAACAATATATTTTTGGATGATGGAAAGTCACTTATTTCATTAAAATGTTTATTGAATATTGAATGATGCAACGTTTTGACATAAGGTGGTTTGACATCTTCAAGTCCATTCTAAAATGGACAACGAAATCTATCTAACATTAATTTATATATATATATATATTTGCACTATTTAGATTTGTATCTCAACAATTTGTCTTATAAAAAACTACTATAGAAATAAGCAGTTTTAACAAGCTCTCTAACTCTACTCAGGAAAAAATACATTTTCTTTTTTATTCAAATGGTTCATATAGTAACGTAATATCAAAAAAACAAGAAAAACAAATGAATAAAAATAGTTCTATAAATAATTTATTTTTTGAAAAGATTTGGCTCCGCCGGGAATCGAACCCGGGTCTCCTGCGTTACATGCGAGGATGCTAACCACTACACCACAGAGCTTGTCTGACTTATGTCAGACGATATGATATTTATTGACTTATGTCAATAAATATCATAAATTGGACAAAATTTGTCCACCTCCCGCTACTACTCGCAAAACTTTTGAGATAGGGGGAGTAGGTATCAATGAAGAGGAAGTATTTGCTCTGCCTTGAGCCGAGCTCTGTGGTTAGTAGCATCCTCGCATGTAACGCAGGAGACCTGGGTTCGACTGCCGGCGGGGCCAAATCTTCTCTCTTCAAAAAATAAATTATTTAAAAATAATTTAAAATGGTGGTCAGCCACAAATTAAGATTAGATTAATTAAAAATAGTTCTAGATTTGTTAGAACATTAGGAACAAACTGTTCTAGTATATGTTCGTAATTGTCGAGAACCTTCTACGCTTGCCTGGAACGTCCTAGAATGTTCTGATTCAGACTAAATAATGTAAAGAGCGATGGACTGGAGAGTTAGTCTTCTTCTGAAGTTCCAATCATATCGTTATTTTTGTGTTACTGCATCGTTACAAGTTGATGCTTTTTGTAACCATGTTGATTATTTGAGTTTTTATTGTTAGTCAGACATTTTGAAGTGTTATTTTCTTCCAATAAAAAATCATTTAAACCCACATAAGTGTTACAAAGTGATTACCATTTATTTTATTTTTTTCAAAAATTTGTTTCTAAATCCTATACTGCCAGATTAATATTTTATTTTGTCCTTTTGTATCTTATGGAAGCAGTTTGATTGGAGCTAGAAGTTTATCATATCTATTAGTTTAACGATTTGCTTCACTTTGCTTTTATCCAGCTCTTTGAGATAATTTAATTCTTCCTCAGTATTAATGTTTAAGTTTTTACCAATTTTTACCAAGTGCTTTCTCTATATATATATATATATATGTTGAAAGCCTGAACGATGGAGTTAAGCTGACTGTTAGCTGTACTTGGTAATAGTCCCTACCTTTTGATTGCGATTCCCAGTCATACCTTTTCTGCCAGTCTTTCATCGCTTCCTTCTTTGTGGCTCTCGTAGGTATGGGATGGGTACTTTAGCGTTGTCCCTATCTTTCTGAATGCTACGGGCTATTTTGTCGGCCTTCTCATTTCCAGAGATATTCACATGACTTGGTATCCATTGGAACGCGAAGTTATTGGTGGATGTAATTAAGAGCTCGATAATTTTCAGATCCAGGCTAGGGCGTACCCAGGATCAAAACAAGGGGGGGGAAGCTATGGTCGTTCAGGTTGTTACATCTTACCGCGGAAAAGGTGAAGAAAACCAAAATTATATATAATTATAGCAGTGTTATTGAATTTCGTTTTCCAATGTCTGGGATTCGAACTCGTTCACTCGCATAACTGTCCCTGCTTTTTCTCCTCGCTCTGCCCAATATAAACCCTGATTCGAATCCCAGGCATGGCCAATCCTTTCTCTTTACATAATGTTATTTAAAATTACCTTTGTGTTTTGTATTTTACTTAATGTATTTAATATTGGTTAATGAAATGAAATATTCGTGATCATCAGTAAAATCGCTTTATTCGGAAAATTTGAAAACCTCCCACAGGAGGGCGTGATGCTAAATCAGGGGAGTGCGAATCAGTTGAAAATAACAATAAAAAATTATGTTTTTAAATATTAAGTACACAATTTATCAAAATTAGATATTTGTTGTAAATATTGTTTTTAACCATGTTGTTTTTGGGACTAAAAGAATGTTTTTATTATAATATTTTTTTTATTATTTTATGTAATACTCATTTTAATAGGAGATGGCATGGGATGCGTTCATTTCAACAGAGGTGGGGGAAGCAGAAAGTTTGATAAATCTACTATATCATCATAAGCAATGTTCATCAGTCATTTGGCATGACGCCGGTTCCATGGAGCCCTTTTTTTTTTTTATTGTCATTATTTTTTTTTTTTTTTTGTATCTTTTAACACCAGGGTACCAATTTCTAGATGTTTCAGTTTTTATTACAGATAAGAACTGAATTATTTATATTTATTTCATGTTTTTTTCCGGTAGGTTCCCGGAAGAAGAGGTTAGAGAGTGGGAGCCGAAGGAGCAGTGGCGCTACCTGGGAGCGAGGAGGGCAGGCTTGCTCAACTACAACTGCCCCGACCTCTACCCGCACTGCCCGATATCTCTCGTTCAGATTTTCACCTCTCTGCGGCCTATTATTCCTTAAACAGCTGTCATTGGACAAAATTGGAAAAAAAGGACTTACGTGAAATTTGTTTTTTCCTGAATTTTCAGTGTTTTTTTATTTTCCATTGTTTTTACTATATCAAAAATGTAAATAATAAACAAGTTGTGATATTGTTATATAATAAATCATATCATAAGCTTTTGTTATTGATAGCAACCATTATCATGAGCGTATCCAGATCACCCCCTCAAATATTTTACTTTTTAATTTTTTTCTATTTTTAATAAATAATGCAGTAAGGAATAAATATGCCCCTAAATATGTCCTTTTCAGTTAGATAGGGGCAACTTTAAACAGAGCCATATGGGCTAAAGCAAGAAGTAACATAGCGGAACTATTATCTTATATGTCAGTGATATAATAATTGTGATTTATGGATTTTTCGAAAGTTTAAAATCAAATTATCTCAGAACATTGGTGGGTTAGCTCATTCTGCGCCCTCAATTTTGAGATATGTTTTTACATATAGTTTTTAGTCAATTTTTGTTTTCTTTTTGTGATCCTTATACTAACCTTGTGGGGACAGGATGGCCGATTGGACAAAGGCGCTTGCAATAGGTAATCAAAGTTCAGCAACGTCCATCGTGGTTAGTACTTGGATGGGTGACCGCTCCATTCGGGTGACCGCCCACCAATGAACGCCACGCAGTCCAAGTCTACCCCCGCCCCCGGGTATGTGAGGCCCGTCAGCCTGCTGGAGGTGACTCACACCGAACTGGCGTAGAAGTGATGAACCTTCCCCGTGTATCTCATCGAGAATCGTGGTGTGGTTTTCCAGGATGTCAGTAACCGCCCGGAGTTTTGGTTCAAGGACGGTATGCTTCGGGGAAAGAAATATAGGTCCTCGGGGCCTGCTGACTCTGAGCTACCATAATCCTTGAACCTAAACCAGTTTGTCACTGCCCTTGAACCCGAGAGAGCTGACGCCATCGGTGGGAAGGACACTGCCAAATTGGGATTGGTTATGGAGATATGAACAGTCTGCCGCTGCACCATGGTGACCATGGCTTGCAGCAACGTGAGGTTTGAGCTAGCCCCTCCAGGCTGTCTGTGCAAGCAACTCAAATGTCTGTAAGAAGTCCACACTGCGCGGCCAAAGGTCCGCAAAGGCCTAATGCGCCAAACGAAAAAGAAAAAAGAAAAACAAATATAATAACCTTATATCAACTTTTGCAATTTTTTGGTCAACGTTTCGGCACTCACGCCATTATCAAAATAAACATCTGTGACCACAAAATATTTTCAATAAAATAAGCTCAATTCCCTTGACACAAAAATTAAAAGTTCTTATTAGTTAAAAAACCACAGTCCTTTTCTTCACAAGCTTTTTGAAGCTCGAGAAGCTCAAGAAAAAGATTGAGAAGAGGACTGTGGTTTTTAACTTATAATAACTTTTAATTTTTATGACAATGGCATTCAGCCTATGTTATTGAAAATATTTTGTGGTCACAGATGTTTATCTTGATATTGGCGTGAATGCCAAAACGTTGACCAAAAAATTGAAAAAGTTGAGGTTGATATAAGGTAGTAAAAAAAAAAATCCACTTGCATCTATCTAGCCTGAAAATAAAGATATCATAAATAAAATTATTAACCTCAGATAAAAAAAATATCATATAGTTTTTAGATTAATTAAGGAACTAACCTCAATCTAGTGTAAAAAAGAGGAAAAGTTACAAAATCGAGAGTGGGGAAGAAACAGAAGGTAAAAGACAGGAAGTTGTATACAGGACTCCTAATTATTACTTTACTGCAAGGATAAAATTTAATCCCCAAAATTATGGATGAGGTAATATCCTCCCTGTGGTGGGGGGGGAGGAGAGGCTTAGGTTTACTGGCCCGGAATTTTGATGACTCAGTCAAATTGATATCGGCTGAATACGCCATCTTGATCAAAGGAACATGGCGGGAGCAACTCTTATTAAGGATTCCACTCCGTAGGGTTGAGGAAGGACACTAGCTCTGTTTTAGCGATCTCGTCATCACTCCCTCTCTCTCAATGTCTCTCAGTCACTCTCTCACTCTCTCTCTCTCTCTCGCTCTCCCTCTCTCTCTGTCTATCCTGCTACAAACTTAAATTACAGGTCCCTTATAAAAGGATTCTATTTTATTGTGTCCTTTACTCGCCTCGTTTGTCATTTAGCCTTTATGGCAGAAGTAATTTTATACTAAGTGCAGAATACCCAACATTGCACAGCTAGAAGATAATAAGAAACAATTTGTTTTGACATGAGTAGAATTGTTCTAACTCATAAAAACCTCTCATCCCATTGAATTAGCTGTTTAGTTGAAATTTTTTACTTTCAGGGTTTGGATTTTGAAGTATGAACAGTATTGCTATTATATATATCTATATAAATAAAGATGAAATTCTGTTTGTTTGTTCTTTATAGAAATCCATACCGTTTGTCCTAAATTCTCCAAATTTCGCTCAGTGGTTCTTTGATACCAGTTGCGAACACCTGACCATATTAAAATTGCGTAACTTCAGCCAATCTCTGGGTATATCTTTATTGTTATAAAAATGAGATTGATCTAGCTTTACATTAGTTTTAACGAAATCAACCGTTTCAGTCGATAAAAGTCTCACTTTATAGATATAAAAAATGAAATTCTCCGGGTGAAACCGGTATGTACTGCTAGTTATATATATAGGGTGTCCTAGACCTAGTGTAAAAAATCTGGTGCGTGCGCGCAACACACAATTTTCACTTACCAACTTACTTAGATTAGAAATTGACGTGTTTTGTTAAATATCATTTCCCGAAGTCACACATTTTTCTACATTCATATCTTATTTTTATTAATCGTTAAAGCCGTTTTTGAGTAAATAAAAAACCCCGTGAAAATGATACAAAATTTATTAAGTAAAGTCCCCCCTTCGGTTGATCAATTTTGATGAAATGTTGGCTATCACATATTTGGCATATACATACATCAAATACCCAGTTTGGTCACAATCGTGAAAGCCGTTTTTGAGTAAATAAAAAAAGCACGTAAAAATGATACAAAATTTATTAAGTAAAGTGCCCCCTGCGGTTGATCAATTTTGATGAAATTTTTACTGACATATCTCGGGCATATAAATAGATCAAATACTAAGTTTAATCAAAATCGTTACAGCCGTTTTTCTTGTAAAGCTTACCTGATATTAAAGAAAACCTAATTTTCATTAAACATGACGAATTTGATAAAAATCGTTAAAGCCGTTTTTGAGATAATCGAAGAAAAGGTAAAAATTGGAAAAAAGTCATGGGATAGAGTGCCCCCTCAGTTGGACCAATTTTGATGAAATGTTGGCTTTTACATATTTGGTATATACATATATCAAATACCCAGTTTCTTCAAAATCGTTAAAGCCGTTTTTGAGAAAATCAAAAAAACACGTGAAAATGTTACAAAATTTATTAAGTAAAGTCCCCCCTCCGGTTAATCAATTTTGATGAAATTTTTACAGTCATATCTCGGGCATATAAATACATCAAATACCCAGTTTGATCAAAATCGTTAAAGCCGATTTAGAGTAAATAAAAAAAACACGTGAAAATGTTACAAAATTTATTAAGTAAAGTCCCCCCTCCGGTTAATCAATTTTGATGAAATTTTTACAGTCATATCTCGGGCATATAAGTAGATGAAATACTCAGTTTAATCAAAATCGTTAGAGCCGTTTTTGAGAAAATCGAAAAAAACCTAAAAAGTTATTAAGTAAAGTACCCCCTCCCTTTAAGTAATTTTGATGAAATTTATGCTGTCACATCGCAGGCATATACCTACACTAAATACCCAATTTCAGGATCGCACGGTTTATAGTTTTTGAGCTAGTCTGTTCACATACACACACACACACACACACACAGACACACACACAGACCATTTCGCGGGACTTGGTCATTTCGACTCAGGGGACCCCAAAACGTGTATTTCCGTTGAAAACCGGAAGTCGAAAATTTTCACGATCGCAATACTTCCACTTACTATATATTTCATATATAGGTAAGTGAAAGTAAAAAAAAAAATCTGGTGCGTGCGCGCAACACACAACTTTCACTTACCAACTTACTTAGATTAGAAATTGACGTCTTTTGCTAATTATCATTTCCCAAAGTCACAAATTTTTCTACATTCATATCTTATTTTTGTTAATCGTTAAAGCCGTTTTTGAGTAAATAAAAAAACCCGTGAAAATAATACAAAATTTATTAAGTAAAGTCCCCCCTCCCGTAGATCAATTTTGATGAAATTTTTACAGTCATATCTCGGGCATATAAATACATCAAATACCAAGTTTGATCAAAATCGTTAAAACCGTTTTTGAGTAAATAAAAAAAACATGTGAAAGTGGTACAAAATTTATTAAGTAAAGTCCCCCCTCCCGTAGATCAATTTTGATGAAATTTTTACAGTCACATCTCGGGCATATAAATACATCAAATACCAAGTTTGATCAAAATCGTTAAAACCGTTTTTGAGTAAATAAAAAAAACACGTGAAAATGATACAAAATTTATTAAGTAAAGTCCCCCCTCCGGTTGATCAATTTTGGTGAAATTTTTACAATCATATTTCGGGCATATCAATAGATCAAATACCCAGTTTAATCAAAATCGTTAGAGCCGTTTTTGTGAAAATCGAAAAAAACGTAAAAAGTTATTAAATAAAGTACCCCCTCCCTTTGAGCAATTTTGATGAAATTTTTGCTGTCACATCGCGGGCATATACCTACACTAAATACCTAATTTCAGGTTCCCACGGTTTATAGTTTTTTAGCTAGTCTGTTCACATACACACACACACACACACACACACACACACACACACACACACACACAGACACACACACAGACCATTTCGCGGGACTTGGTTATTTCGACTCAGGGGGTCCCAAAACGTGTATTTCCGTTGAAAACCGGAAGTCGAAAATTTTCACGATCGCAATACTTCCACTTACTATATATTTCATATATAGGTAAGTGAAAGTAAAAATCTGGTGCGTGCGCGCAACACACAACTTTCACTTACTAACTTACTTAGATTAGAAATTGACGTGTTTTGCTAATTATCATTTCCCAAAGTCACACATTTTTCTACGTTCATATCATATTTTTGTTAATCGTTAAAGCCGTTTTTGAGTAAATAAAAAAACCCGTGAAAATGATACCAAATTTATTAAGTAAAGTCCCCCCTCCCGTAGATCAATTTTGATGAAATTTTTACAGTCATATCTCGGGCATATATATACATCAAATACCAAGTTTGGTCACAATCGTGAAAGCCGTTTTTGAGTAAATAAAAAAAGCACGTAAAAATGATACAAAATTTATTAAGTAAAGTGCCCCCTGCGGTTGATCAATTTTGATGAAATTTTTACTGACATATCTCGGGCATATAAATAGATCAAATACTAAGTTTAATCAAAATCGTTACAGCCGTTTTTCTTGTAAAGCTTACCTGATATTAAAGAAAACCTAATTTTCATTAAACATGACGAATTTGATAAAAATCGTTAAAGCCGTTTTTGAGATAATCGAAGAAAAGGTAAAAATTGGAAAAAAGTCATGGGATAGAGTGCCCCCTCAGTTGGACCAATTTTGATGAAATGTTGGCTTTTACATATTTGGTATATACATATATCAAATACCCAGTTTCTTCAAAATCGTTAAAGCCGTTTTTGAGAAAATCAAAAAAACACGTGAAAATGTTACAAAATTTATTAAGTAAAGTCCCCCCTCCGGTTAATCAATTTTGATGAAATTTTTACAGTCATATCTCGGGCATATAAATACATCAAATACCCAGTTTGATCAAAATCGTTAAAGCCGATTTAGAGTAAATAAAAAAAACACGTGAAAATGTTACAAAATTTATTAAGTAAAGTCCCCCCTCCGGTTAATCAATTTTGATGAAATTTTTACAGTCATATCTCGGGCATAAAAGTAGATGAAATACTCAGTTTAATCAAAATCGTTAGAGCCGTTTTTGAGAAAATCGAAAAAAACCTAAAAAGTTATTAAGTAAAGTACCCCCTCCCTTTAAGTAATTTTGATGAAATTTATGCTGTCACATCGCAGGCATATACCTACACTAAATACCCAATTTCAGGATCGCACGGTTTATAGTTTTTGAGCTAGTCTGTTCACATACACACACACACACACACACACAGACACACACACAGACCATTTCGCGGGACTTGGTCATTTCGACTCAGGGGACCCCAAAACGTGTATTTCCGTTGAAAACCGGAAGTCGAAAATTTTCACGATCGCAATACTTCCACTTACTATATATTTCATATATAGGTAAGTGAAAGTAAAAAAAAAAATCTGGTGCGTGCGCGCAACACACAACTTTCACTTACTAACTTACTTAGATTAGAAATTGACGTGTTTTGCTAATTATCATTTCCCAAAGTCACACATTTTTCTACGTTCATATCATATTTTTGTTAATCGTTAAAGCCGTTTTTGAGTAAATAAAAAAACCCGTGAAAATGATACCAAATTTATTAAGTAAAGTCCCCCCCTCCCGTAGATCAATTTTGATGAAATTTTTACAGTCATATCTCGGGCATATATATACATCAAATACCAAGTTTGGTCACAATCGTGAAAGCCGTTTTTGAGTAAATAAAAAAAGCACGTAAAAATGATACAAAATTTATTAAGTAAAGTGCCCCCTGCGGTTGATCAATTTTGATGAAATTTTTACAGACATATCTCGGGCATATAAATAGATCAAATACTAAGTTTAATCAAAATCGTTGTAGCCGTTTTTGAGAAAAACGAAAAAAACGTAAAAAGTTATTAAATAAAGTACCCCCTCCCTTTGAGCAATTTTGATGAAATTTTTGCTGTCACATCGCGGGCACATACCTACACTAAATACCCAATTTCAGGTTCCCACGGTTTATAGTTTTTGAGCTAGTCTGTTCACATACACACACACACACACACACACACACACACACACACACACACACACACACAGACCATTTCGCGGGACTTGGTTATTTCGACTCAGGGGGTCCCAAAACGTGTATTTCCGTTGAAAACCGGAAGTCGAAAATTTTCACGATCGCAATACTCCCACTTACTATATATTTCATATATAGGTAAGTGAAAGTAAAAATTGGGTAATATTGCATGCTAAACGGGGTAGAATGGCGCAGAAACGAGTTTCCTATTTCTATCTGTTGAGGAAGATAGAATTTTTACTTTCACTTACCTATATATGAAATATATAGTAAGTGGAAGTATTGCGATCGTGAAAAATTTCGACTTCCGGTTCTCAACGGAAATACACGTTTTGGGGTCCCCTAATATGAAATATAATATGAATCCCCTAATAATATAATAATATGAAATATATAGTAAGTGGAAGTATTGCGATCGTGAAAAATTTCGACTTCCGGTTCTCAACGGAAATACACGTTTTGGGGTCCCCTGAGTCGAAATAACCAAGTCCCGCGAAATGGTCTGTGTGTGCACAGACTAGCTCAAAAACTATTAACCGTGCGAACCTGAAATTGGGTATTTAGTGTATGTATATGCTCGCGATGTGACAGCAAAAATTTCATCAAAATTGGTCAAAGGGAGGGGGTACTTTATTTAATAAATTTTTACGTTTCTTTCGACTTCCTCAAAAACGGCTCTAACGATTTTGATTAAACTAAGTATTTGCCTGTTGCGCGCATCGCATCAGATTTTTTTTTAGCGTTACACGAAAACTTTAGGCGATTATGCATTTTCATTTTAATTAAATTATGAAGTAATAAAAATAATGATATGAGAAATAAAATTATAAAAGATAGACCGAATATGTAAAAATATGTATTTATACATAACGTCTCGAAATACCATAAAACGATTAACTTGAGGTTTCCAATAATAATTCTAACCTCAGAAAAATTTATGTAAAATCCGTTCCCTAGTAATGTGATGTTAGATTTGACTATTTTTTTACAGACCGTAAACAATAGTTTTACCACAGATTATTATAATTATACCTTTGGTGTGTCATAATCATCATGCCTGATAGCAGTTCGGGGTATCCCATATAACAAGTACCGAATAAAGATCCAAATAGTGATTTGTTACATAGCACATGATATTATGAATTCAAATAGGTAATATAATGGATGAATGAGGCTTTCTATCAAAACCAGCTCATTCCATACTTTTCTTGAAATCCACTTTTTTGCATATTTTGAAAGTTTAGAGGGTCCTTCATAACCTGACGAAGGGATATAGCTCAAATCCTGCTCATTCCAGGAAGGAAGGCCAGCAGAAGAAAACCATAATTGTGAGCATTGGTGTGAGTATTACGATGACAACAATTTCATTTCAATAACGACCCTTCTTTTTCCTTTCTCTCTTTGCTTTCTGCATTTTATTTACAATATTATTTTCCTTGGAAGAAAGAAAAAAAACATTCCTTTCCGTTTTGCTTTGTAATTTATGACTTTTTTTCACATTGTACCACAGTTTACTCAACAGTTAAATTTCAGATCATTCGAAAAACTTAAGTGGATGTCATTTATTTGATACTCGTAAATACACAAATATTAACTGGTAAACTGGAAAAAAACACTTTCACACAACTTAATTGAACAAAAAACTGAAAAAAAATAACTTGAAAAATCGTGTTTTTGCATCAAAATCAGCTCATTCGAACTTAATTAGTGTAATTACGCCTTAGGTAATGCACCTGGAATGAAAATGAAAAACTAATCAAATTCTAGGTGGTTCACCTACAATTAGAAAATTAAAAAAAAAAATTAGCTTTAGTAATGTGGATGTGAGAAGTATTTTGTCTCTCCTATAAAATTTCCAAAAATGGAATGAGCTGGTTTTGATAGCATACGCCTCAAATATAAATATAGGAAGGCTGAACAAACTGAGCCCTAACTTTAACTTTTACTGAAGTTAAATTCTATCTTTAAATGACAAGAAATGGGGGGGTCGTAGCCCCCGGGATCCACCAATGCAGAGGCTTCAAACCTTTCTCTTCGATGATGGTAATTCATTTGGAATTCTAATATTACAAGTCATCTTCCCTAGTTTTATCTAGGTGCTGGTAAAGCTCAACAATTTTTTTTTAATATGATAAAAGATTGGTGTGACTGAAAATGTGAATTTAATAAAATAAATAATTACATAATTAAAAAGAAACCAACAACTCTATATTGTCTTGAGAACAATCTCAAAGAAATGAAGTCTTATTGAATAAAGAAGATTCAATCATATCCTACCTGTCAATATATGAATGATAGCGGGAATGCCCCACGTTCGTTACCTTCCTGCAGAAGAGGAATCCAAAGAGATAGGTCACGTGCCAATGGCTGACAGTGAAAAATAAACTAGAACATCCATTGTGGTTTCCTCTTCGAGTTCACGGCCGCATTCCGCTGCGGTGAGATAAAGAAATCGATGAATGGCTGCATAACACTAAGAGAGCTGTGGCCGATGTTTCTATATATATATATATATATATATATATATATATATATATATATATATATATATATATATTCTTCGCACTAATTAGTTTATTTTATGATACGGTGCTAAATGCAATCTTATCTACAGCTAATCATCAAAAATATAACAACTGGTTCACTCACTTAAATAACATTTTAATAACTCTAGGATACGAAGATTAATCATGTTTTTCTAACATAAATGAGATAAGAAGGGAAAAAGATAATTTAATAGAAAAGTGGGAAAATCATTTGAAACCTAAAGATGTAGCTAAATGCTTAAATTCTAAATTTAATAATAACTTTCGATTAATTACCACCTTTGGGCTAAGAGAGGAAAATTTAATAATATCAATAAACAGAGAATTATTATGCAGTTGAGACTATCCTCTATAAATGTCATACAGTTTTATATAAATGGTATTAAATATGCAATAGAAACAAATGAAATATGCACATTATGCAATTTAAACGTATTGAAATTCATGCACCATATTTTGATTAACTGTTCTATATATAATCCTCCTGGGGCCGGGATGGCCGAGTGGACAAGGGCGCTTGCAATAGATAATCAATGTTAAGCAACGTCCATTGTGGTAAGTACTTGGATGGGTGACCGCTCCATTCGGGTGACCGCCCACCAATGAACGCCACGCAGTCCAAGTCTACCCACGCCCCCGGGTATGTGTGGCCCGTCAGCCTACTGGAGGCGACTCACACAGTGTAGGAATGATGAACCTTCCCCGTGTATCTCATCGAGAATCGTGGTGTAGTTTTCCAGGACGTCAATAACCGCCCGGAGGTTTCGTTCAGGGACGGTATGCTTCAGGGAAAGAAATATAGGTCCTTGGGGCCTGCTGACTCTGAGCTGCCATAATCCTTGGACCTAGACCAGTTTGTCACTTTCCTTGAACCCGAGAGAGCTGACGCCATCGGTGGGAAGGACACTGCCAAATTGGCCCCAATGGGGTTGGTTATGGAGCTATGGGCAGTCTGCCGCTGTACCATGGTGACCATCGCTTGCAGCAACGTGAGGTTTGGGCTACCCCCTCCAGGCTGTCTGTGCTCCCGCAAGCAAAACAAATGTCTGAAGACCACACTGCGCGGCCAAAGGTCTCATTAGGCCTAATGCGCCAACCGAAAAAAAAAAAAGAAAAAAAAAATATATATATATATATATAATCCTCCTAGATTATACTATCTCAACAAATATATTAGTGGTTCTGGTAACTTAGATATTGATTTTGCAAAGATTGTAACAAGCAATGAAAATAAGGTCTTTTATTATCTATGAGTAGGTAACTAATCGGCTGAGTGTTGTTGTTACTATAACTTCCATATAAAATTATCTTAATTTAAGGGATTAAAGTAGATTTTTATTTTTTTTTTTTTTTTAAGTTTTTTTTTATTCATCTAATTAATTCTATTACTGTTTTCTTTTAATATTGCTTGGGATTACAAAAGTAAAACAATTAAGAATGTTTCCAGGCATTCCATAATTTGTATATATATTGCTGTCATACACATCTGTAATTTATAATTTATAATTATTATAATTTAAACTATTATATATTCTTATATTGCACCAATGTTGGCTGTGGAATATGTAATTATGATGACAGTAAACATAAATAAAATAAAAAAATATTCTTCGCACCCTTATAAAAATATTGATATTTAATGTTATTTTTAAGCGACGCAAGGGAAACTCGTTGAAACGCATATATTATATATGAGTATCGACGACTCATACATACAGGTCCTTTAATCAACCCTGAATCTTATTATTCACACTTTTTGTACAAAATGTCAACTATTGGAGCAATGTCAACTTATTGTACTGTTACCCTACCTAGTGTGTTGAGCAATAGGGCCTTAACATTAAATAATTTCAACGAAGTGTCATTTATGATGTCATTAACTCTTTCATTCCTTTCGAACTTGCGTTACCCAAAGACTGGAATGTGAAACTTAGTGAAGTGAAATCGGGAAGTTAGGTAGCCAGGATAGCGAGGGCCCCAGGGATCTACCTCTTTGGCAGGGGCCGGCGGCGCCCGGGGTCAGGCCGAGAGTAACGACCCATAATTCAGGTCCCCCCCAACTGTTTGGGGCCCGTCCCCGGGGGCAGCCACTAATAGCTCTCCCCCCTCCTCCCATGCCACATCTGTACTAATCCTTCGGTGATCGCTCATCTCGGCCTGATGGGGCCGCTCTGGAATTCGGATTCGTTTGGTGCTTGTTAAAAGAATAAAAGTGCTTATCAACTTGCAACGATTTTTAGAGCGATATATTCGAATGTTTATAAAATACCTACTCCAGATTTGTTACTTTTACTTACCTATATATGAAATATATAACAAGGGAAAGTATTTTGATCGTGAAAAATTCACACTTTTGGTTTTCAACCGAAATACACATTTTTGGGGTAATCTGAGTCAAAATAAGCAAGCCCTGCGAAATGGTATATGTGTAGGGGAGATCGGGGTTGGTTGGCATAGGGGGTAGGTTTCGCTGTCACATCGCAGGCACATACCTACCTAATTCCTGGTTCGTACGGTTTACAGTTTTTTAAGCTAGTCTGTTTCGCGCTTGTTGTTTATATGGACTCAGGGGACCCTAAAACGTGTATTTTCTCGCAAAACTTTACCTTAGGGGAGAGCGGGGTTGGCTGGCATAGGAGCTAGGTTGGTCATTGGCTTATAGTTTCCGTCACACCTGTTGTGAAGGCCCCACCATTGTACCATGTCACCCGCTCGACCTCGGGAGTCTTGTCCTGAGTTTTCATGCTAACAGTGTACAGAAGAGTGTGCTTCATTGATTGATTTTACAACATGTAAGTATATTTTGTAAGTATATTTTAATTAGTAAATTTGGTTTAAAGGAATGGCAAAACATTTGACTCCGATTCTGTTCACATAGCCCCAAACTCCTTTAAAAAACCTAACCTTTCGACTAACCAGTTTCTTGTTTGATTGTTTTCCCCTTTCCTGGCAGCAATCTTTCATATTATCTATCCTGTGGGGTTAGTTGGCTCTCTTCAACTGGGGTTTGTTGGAGCAGTAGTAATTCACAAAAGCGAGGTAAACATACACAAAGGTAAAACTACCAATTTTCTTTAGTTCCAGCATGGAGGATGAGAGCAATTTTTCTTATGCAGAAAGTGACGACAGTCTAAGCTTCTATCTTCTTCTATTGCCATTCTATTATCCCTTAAAAGCTATTATAAACCGATTCAAAATTATTATACCATTGTAGTGCAGCTATTAATAACAATAATATGTGTCAGGCAGTACTTGAATGAGATGGCTAAACAATTCCACCTTCTAGGCCAACCTGCCCCACCTTGGGGGTTAATTGGCATACTCTGGATTGACGAATTCTTCAATTTCCTACGGTCTTAGTATTAAATATTATGTGGTGAAAAAAATACTTTAGGTACTCTAATACTTGGAGTTTACAGTGGTATCAGCCCTAATGGCATTATGTTAACAGGAACGACTCAGCAGTCAAAAAAGTGAAAACTGTTGCCAACCAACCTCGCTCTCCCTAAACCCCCTACACATAAATAGACTACCTAAAAAACGATTTGTCGTTCGAAACTGAAATTAGGTATATATGCCCGGTAAATATAGGTAGTTATATGCTCGTGATGTGACACGAATGCAAATACGACAAAATTGACTAAACGCAGGGGGAAATTGAAATCTTGGGGAAAATACCTGGCGGTTGAGCCTGATCACGGTCAAATTGCCTCCTTGCACGATCGCTGACCAAGACCCTTCATGGATTTTAGTGGTACATTTTTTTTTTTTTTTAATTAATTTTACGTCCTTTTGAGCTTACACGTTATAGCTTTGTTTTCCTGGTGGCACTGCGTGTTTTAAATTGTTGTACTATTGATACTTATTGCATTTGACAAACACCGAACATAGGCAAACCTGCATGACAGCGAAGCGAGCCCCATTGTTACCCTGACAGGACTGGATAGTTAATGACGTGCAAGGCATGTGTATTATTGCTTACGATTCTAACTTTCTTATTCAACGTTAAGGTATCGTTTTGAGCATTTAAATTCGTCTTGATTTCATTATAACATTAATTCGGACAAAATGAGAAGCAATAATTTTCACTAAACGCAGACCTAACATAAACCACAATAGTTGTATCAAAAATAATCGTCCACCTTTGTCTAAATCCGTAAAATAACTCGGTTTAACGCTGGACGAATCTCTGACTTTTAAGGAAAATATAAATAAAAAATCTGGTGCGATGCACGCCACACACAACTTTCACTTACGAACTTACTCAGATTAGAAATCGACGTTTTTCGATAAAATTCTCAAGGCGGAAAACTTTTTGTCTTATTTCAAAATGTCAAAACAATTGTCTTATTTTTTTTAAACTGACTATGAATAATTAATGTCATAAACCATTCTTCTTAATCAATTTTATCTTAATTTAGTGATGCTTGGCTCTTAAATTGAAAAATATTCTACATAAAAATAATGACACTGGCTTAATAATTTGTCCAGTCTGCCTTAACTAATTCTGATTGTTCATATTATCAGAGAATATGTATGTATGTGTATAAGTACATGTATCCTACAAATGCACATTGATGGTTGAAGCCCTGCATAGTTAAGGTACACATTAAATATTATCCAGTCTCTACTTCAATGCCATGTACATTATATAAGCGGTATTAGTGACTAAGATCAAATAAACAGCATAAAACATATGTATTGATTGTAAAACGAACGTGAGTAGAAACCATTTTATTACAAGAAAATAACACTTAAAGTATGTTACAAAAATTATCAACTTGTAACGAAATAGTAACACAAAAGTAACCATATGATTCCATCTTCAGAGCAAAACTAAGGGCCTTATTTAGGAACGTTCCTAAGGAAGGGGTTAAGGTAACCTTTACTGGTTCATATGTTAAGGTAACCTTTAAGCTTAAGTGTTCCTTTAGATAATTCTCATTTTATGAACCCTCCTTAACACTTCCTTTCCTTAACTAAGTATGGCTTTATTAAGGTGCAAATTTAAGGTCACCTTAACTAAACAACCAATCAGAGAAGATTGGTAAGAGTACTCCACCGCTCAGTGTAACCTGCCTAACCTGACATCAGTGTTAGGCAATTACAGCTCTAGAACTATAAGAACATGATAATTGGAGTAGAAATCACTTAAAGTTGAATCGTGTGCAAACATTGTTAGCATAAAAGAACAAACTAATGTATACAATGTTTCATCTAACTGATTACAAAACAACTTAATGGATGCTTCAGGATCACAATCCAAAATATCTTTACTGTAAGATGAAGATGCAAATGAGAGTGAAAAAGTGTGATAAAACAATGTTAGGTAGTGTTAGTCTCAAACTTTATTTCTCTTGAGGTTTAGCTTGGTGGTGAGAGACTGCAATATTCTTCTAATTAAGATGTTTGTGATATAATATTGTATATTTATTGAATATTTCTTAATATTCTTCAATATATTCTTGGATGGGTAGTTCTAACCTTCTTCATGATAAGGAGGTGTAAATGTTAGATATGTGTAAATTAGTAACCAACTTATTTTAAAAAAGATGTGTATTGGAAATGTGAAATATTAAAGCTTCAGTTTCCTTAAAAGTAAGGTGAAATTTATTTTCAACAACTTCATATTCTTATATGAATTATTAAAAATTGATTGTTTACTTTATAATGTTATTACTTTTGTATTAGCATATTAATTATTGAAAAATCTTAGTGGATGTACATGTGTTTTGACATTTTATAAAGAATTGGTTTATTAGTGTGTATTATGATTCTGTCATTTATTTTTCAATTTATCAATTTATTTCTGTTCTTTTTAAATTTCTCTTACCACTCTTCCAAAAACTTGTTATACCAAACTTGTCTAATTTCAGCAAATTCCATGAAAGCCTTTTATTTAAAATAGGCATAGATAAATAAATAAAATTTAAAAATGTTAAATTGGTACTATTAAAATTACAGTTAATTTTCTCATATTGGATTCAGTCTATATTTCATATCAAGATTTTGTTTTGTCAATGAGTAACTGAGTGAAACTATCTTTACTATCAATAATTAAGATTATATTGCTCATTACAGTACTACATGCAGAAGAAAAAAATGAATTCACTTATATTCTTTCAGATGTTTATATCACCACCTAATCAAATATTTACAATTACAGCTCTAATACTGGCTACTGAAACATAGTTAATGTTAGAAGTGTATTAATGGAAAAGATTTAAAAGCATCTGCATCAAAATGTTTGTGATTAAAGTTGTACACTCAAGTAATACTATCAATATTCTAAATAAGTATGCATTAATTGAAAATAATACATCTTTTGTTTTGATTTTGCTTATATGAAGAAATTATCTCTCTCTCATTATGCCTAGTAATAAGAATGGCTACATATGAAAACATTTGATAAATATATAAAGGAGAAAAAAAGAAAAATATTTCACCAAGATTAAAATTTTTATTTCCCTTAAAAAGTGCAATACTATTTCATCGCCTTTGTTGTTTATACCTCATATAAATAAAGTGAAAATTCCAAAAATTCGTTTTGTTCTTAATAAACGGTTCTTTTTAATAAGTATTTTAGTTTAATAAGTTAAGGAACGTTTATAAAATGAAAATTGTGTTAAGGTTAGCTAAAGGTGTGCATTTTAAGGAAGCCTTTAGTAAGGCGTTCCTTAGGATCGTTCTTAAATAAGGCCCTTAGTCTTTGTCTTGATTGTGAAGCTCAAGCCATATGATTTATGTTACAAAGTGATAATTTTTGTAACCTGCTTTAATATTTGTGTTTCTAGAATTCCTTTGGTGAATTGAGTTTTGTTATATTTTCATTGAATAAATACTGTTAACCCAAAAAAGTGTTACAATATTTAACAATAATAATATGGTGCTCAGATAAAAACACCAATGTGGGCCTAAATAATTTTATTGACTTAAAATTATCACAGAAAAATTTTAAACAAAAATTAAAACTCAAATAAGTGAGAACGTTACAAAACAGTAACTTACAGTGACACAAATGTAACTGTATGCGTGAGACTAAGATTTAGGTCGTTTGCTGGCCATCCAGAAGAGCCTAGAACATTTCAAACATGTGATCATGTACCTGCTACTCTTAGTTGAACCTGCCCTGAGTTTTGTAGATATCTGCCCTGTTGGTTGGTAACAAGTGGGCCATCGAGAGTTGGTGCGAGATGTCCCCGGCCAAGTTTTTAGTGAGCTATTCCAACTTGGGGAAGGATCACTTCTGCTTTTTCACTTCTTGTTCCTCGCCAATCTCTCTTAGCCTATTTTAGTACCCCGCTTCTTTCCAGGTCCACGGGCATTATCTTAACTGCAACTTTTAAAATAACTACATTTTTTTTTTTTTTTTTTTTTTTTTTTTTTTCGATTGCCGCATTAGGCCTTATGAGACCTTTGGCCGCGCAGTGTCGTCTTCTTACAGACATTTGTGTTGCTTGCTGGAGCACAGACAGCCTGGAGGGGGTAGCCCAAACCACACTTTGCTGCAAGCCATGGTCACCATGGTGCAGCGGCAGACTGCCATAGCTCCATAACCAATCCCATTGGGGCCAATTTGGCAGTGTCCTTCTCACCGATGGCGTCAGCTCTCTCGGGTTCAAGGACAGTGACAAACTGGTCTAGGTCCAAGGATTATGGTAGCTCAGAGTCAGCAGGCCCCGAGGACCTATATTTCTTTCCCTGGAGCATACCGTCCTTGAACCAAACCTCCGGGCGGTTACTAACATCCTGGGAGAACACACCACGATTCTCGATGAGATACACGGGGAAGGTTCATCACTCCTACGCCCGGTCGGTGTGAGTCGCCTCCAGTAGGCTGACGGGTCTCACATACCCGGGGGGGGGGGGTAGACTTGGACTGCGGGGTGTTCATTGGTGGGCGGTCACCCATCCAAGTACTAACCGCGATGGACGTTGCTTAACTTTGATTACCTATTGCAAGCGCCCTTGTCCCCTCGGCCATCCCGGCCCCAAAATAACTACTAGTACGCCTCAAATCTTATATAGTTATTGTAGTAGTATATTCATTCATAAAATGTATGAGAGCGATTTGTAAATAATATTAGCGATTCATAAATAATGATAGGTAAATTCATTCATAATATTGTAACAGTTACGTGGGTTGAAATAATTTTTATTAGAAGAAAATAACAATTCACAATGTCAGACAAACAACAAAAACTCAAATATTCAACAATGTTACAAAAAGTATCAACTTGTAACGACATAGTAACACAAAAGTAACCGTATGATTGGATCTTCAGAGCAAGACTAGCTCTCCAGTCCATCACTCCTTACGAATATATTTAGTCTGGATTACAACAGTCTAGAAGGTTCCTGGCAAGCATAGTAGATTCTCGGACAATCACGAACTGGTACTAGAACAGTTTGTAACTGTTCTATAAATCTTTTCGATCATATGTTTTGTGTTTCAGTATACAATATGCATGAGAAGTATTTTTTTCTTATGAAATATCACTGGTGTTAGGGAAAGAGGACTAAGTCATGGAATGTGAAGCTTAAGCAACGATTTACCAGGCTTTTAAAAAATCATTTTATTTCTGTCTGAGTGTATTTCTCTATTCCTGAATAATAAATGGAACTATGTTATTTCAACAGAGACTTATCTTTATTGTAAATGATTAATTTTATAAAGAGGAGACAAAAAAACATTTTATGGCTTATGCTCTTTTGATCAAACACGAATGATATATTAAAAAACATTTTTTGAATGCGTTTCACTTAGAATTTGCTTAATCCTCCTTTACCTTCCAACGTTCTGACTCAAGGTCACCTGTGGTGTAGTGGTTAGCGTAGCAACCAAAAATATTAAAGGTAGCGGGTTCGCGTCCCGGAGTGGTCCTAGAATTTTTTGAAAAGGAGTAAAAAAATCTTGGATATGCCGTCCCTCGGAAAGGACGTAAAATGGAGGACCCGAGCCTGTACGATATCAGAAACTCGTTAAAGATCCCTATCCTATATAGGCAAAATTTAGGGCTCCCACTGTAGCATCGTCCGATTAGCCTTAGTAGCATAAATAATATTCTGAATCAACGTATGTCCATGCTTATGTATGTTACTCTTTGTGATTACCACCGTAAAACTTGGAACTGAAACATATTTTTTTTTTTACTTTCACTTACCTATATATGAAATATATAGTAAGGGAAAGTATTGCGATCGTGAAAAATTTCGCCTTCCGGTTATTTCTCTTCAAACTTCTATTCACACGTGTCAGCAATAGGCGACATCATTAATGTCTTCAACGAATTGAAATATCAGGTATGTTTGGCATGGGGAAAGGAAAATTCTCAGCAGCAGATCTTTCCGGACTTGACTCTAATTCAGGACAGGAGGTCTCTCATCCAGATTCTTTTTAGCCGCCTTCTAACGGGCATGTCAGCCGAGGCCGTATCGATAATTAGTCAGTTATTATGTCCGTGCAATTTAACATGGATGCGCGATTAACGAGTTCGTATGAGTTTTTGATAGTTGGTTGTAATAAGTCTGCATCTAGAGTTATGTTATTACGTACCTGAGAGTGTCCATCATTAGTCTTAAATTTTATAATTGAAAAGATATTAATTTTTGTAAGTGCGTCCTCTTTGCTGAGCCTGAAATGTGTGAAGCGTATGTCCAACGTATACAGTTTCTGATTGATTTTCAAGCTCGATGATTTTTTTTAAATAATGGGAACAGTATTTTGATTTCCAAGCCATAACATCTGTTCATGTTGAAATAAAACAGTTTTATCCTCTCCTAGGCACCTATCATAGCAGTGCAGCCAACAAAACAGCAAACAAAACCCGTCCGGCAGTTGGCGGCACTGAGTTACTGCCCTGAAGAGCCGCCATTGTGCCGCGATAACTCCATTGCTGCCAACCGTCCATTTCATTTCGTACAGTTGGTACTTGTCACAGGAAACTAATTGCGCTCGGAAAACACTCAACGGCAGATTTCCGCAACAGTTTGATTTATTCTTTTGACGAATAGGCAGATAGTCGGAAAAGAAGATAACTGTTATAGTCCAGTGTTCAAACATTAAATCAAGAGCTAACAGAAAACATTTTTTTTTTTTTTTTGCCCTGATGCGTTTCATTTATAAAACTCCTAAAATACTGCGCATTGTTTTCAAATAGTTAACATAATTTTGATAAAACAAATTTATCGGGATTTTTTGTAAGATACATTAATTAATAGATTATGATTTGATTTTATTTTTTTAGGGATCTGTTTATGAAAGTATTATATGAAGAGTCCACGGAAGAAAGAGGGGATGTCATTTGGAGTGCTTTCCGAGAAAATCGAGTTTTTAGGTTTGGATCTTTAATTACTTACGTATCTTTTATCATTTTTCTTCAATTTTTTTATATGCCCTTTTCCTTTTTGTTTTGCGTGACAAAATAATAAATTTGCCCGAAACAGACATATCACGCTCTAAAAAAAAATGTTTTATTAAAAAAAAACCAATTTAAACATAACGGAAAGGGAGATAGTCATGGACGCTCCCCCTTTCTTCCCTGTTTTATTGATGAAATGGTGATATTAATACACAATCCAAATAACTTCTAACATGACTCTCCCCCAATCTAGGTTTTTCCGCGAGGACATTCCCCCTTTCTTCCGAGTACGTGGTTCTTTCCATCCCTTGTAACCAACCTACTGTCATTTTTTCTGACTATTTCTTTTCACCAACATATTCTACTCATCAATTATATGTATATAACTAAAATTCGGAAAAAATTGACTCTCCCCCTTTCTTCCGTGGACTCTTCATATATTTAAAGATATTTTTCTCCACGTCGATCTATTGTAGCAGCCAACAAAACATGAGTTACTAATTACCAAAACAATAAAGATTTTAAGTTTATAGGAAAAAAAGAACTAATTTTATTGATTGGCAAAGGTACCTTAGCCATTTTCCTAATGTAAATTTCGTTTATTAGGTTATCGAGGGCGTTGTACCTAATAATTTTGCTGCCAAATTATTTTAGTTATGGGCTTATAATAAAGCAAAGGATTACGTACAGGGGGAGGGGACAAGCTGACAATGTTCTTATGACCGGGTGGGGGGGGGGGGGAGTATTTTGACTATGTATGGCTCAATTCATTTTTCAAATGAAACATTAATGTTAGAAAAATTTTTGTTTTATAATAGTACATAGGGTAACAGTACCAATAGCTGACAGTTTAAGAAAAATAATTTATATTATTGACACTGTTTACCAATATATTGATGTTACGATAATCTTTGTTATGAATTTAGTTAGGCCAATCCCTCTAGAAAACTAAAAATACAATAATACGAATGACAAAATGTAAAGGTTTGGAAAGATTATGTTTATGGTTTTAAAGTTGACACATGCATTAATTTTTGATTTCATATGATTTTAACAGGTAATAAGGACTGCAATAAAAGTTAATATTTTTTAACCGACTTCGAACGAAAGAGGTTACTCAATTCGATACGTATGTGACTTTTTTATTTTATTTATAAACTAGTAAATTCACAATGGAAACCAAATAAAATGTCCACAATTTAATTATTTTAGACAAAAAAAGCCTTTTTTTTTTTTTTAATAATAAATTAAAATCGAGCGTAGTCCTCGGCTCCAAGGGTAGAGGCTAAATATCGGTGATGGAAATTGGATGAGGCAAAAAATAGGATGGTAGGTGCGGGAATATTATTAAAAATCTATAATATTAATAATAATATCTATATTATTAAAATATACCCACCCCCTTAACCCTATTTTCGGGCTACAGATATCATACCTCGAAAGCATACAAATTGAACGAGAGCGGAGTGTTAGGCAGTCTAAAAATTGCCAATTAGATCGAAAGAGTAAAAAGGACTACTTGAATCTTAATAATAAAAAAAAAAAAAAAAAGAAGCTAATTATCGGTGATGGAAATTGGATGAGGCCAAAAATAGGGGGTAGGTGCACAAAGATGGTCGCGGTAGTCAGGGGGGGGGGGGGGTAAATCCCCACCCGCCCTCCCCCACCGCTACACCACATAATAAGGACTTTTTGAATATTTACCTTTGCGAGAGGTAATTAGCTAGGAAAAAAAAACCATAGTAATTAGTTAATGAATATTTACGTGTGCGAGAGCTAACTTGACCGCGACGGGTCGGCGACGGTGGTGGTTCCTGGTGGGGTCGTGGAAAAACCCTCTGCATAGACCCATAAAAAAAAAAAAAAAAAAAAAAAAAAAAAAAAATAAATAAAAAAAAAAAAGGCAAAATGAGAAAAAAAAAATATTTAAAAGAAAAATGAGATCATCCAGTAAGTAAGATAAATAGATTTTAGAAATGGCCAGAAGTTTTGTTTTTTAATGTTGGGTTTCCACAAATTTAGACTATCCATTGATGAAATTCACTCTTCCAGTGCCATTTTAGACAATTAAAGATGGCCGCATTCATTGGTTGGATGAAATGTGTAGCATTTTGATAGAGTGAGACTAATAGCGTATCAAATGTTCCTTGCAGAATTGGGAAGTGGGGAGAGTCAGATGAGACGCCTGTCTCTTCAGGAAAAGGGCTACTGTCAAGGCTATTTTGCTCTCAACGATCCATGGATCATAAAATAAGACACCAGTCATTCATTCAGACTCAGACTTCCATAAACACCTAATGGAACACTATTTGCTAATTCCAGCGGTGAATTGACATCGATATCAACTATTGAAATTGTGGAATCATTTCTGTTCTAATAGTTGTCACCTACATTTAAGCCCTAAAACATTGTATAAATATATTAAAAAGGATATTAAATGATTCTCATGAACTTAATGAACATCATAGAAGTAATTAAAACATAATTGTGCTCAAATAAACCAAGTAAAAAGCTTATGTAACTTGACTTCCACCTCAGTGAAATAGGGTAGCAGAAACCAAGTCTTCAGGCCACTAGAAAATTCGCCATTATAACCTCTCACAAATAAGCTTGAGTTTTCATCAAACTAATGTCGATGGCAGCACAGCTGACTAGTATAACTTGGCAAATTACCGCCGCATTTTAAACCAAAATAATCAACCCTGTTTCTTATTATTCACCCTTTTTATGCAAAATGTCAACTATTGGAGCACTGTCGACTTAGGGTATAGTTACCCTAAATATATTAATTTTTTTTTTTGGACTTTAATTATTAATTCGCACCTGTCAGCAAAGTACTGACAATCAGCGAATGAGATAGGAAATAGGACGGTAATAGGAAATAATAACAGGTCAAGCATGAGGAGAGAAAGCATCCAACAGCTTCCCTTCCTGGCTTAATTCTATTACCTTGGCGATCTCTCATCCATCGCCTTTTTAGTTTTCTCGTATCCATGCATATGTAAGTAATGTACCTGATTAAACTGTTCGTATGTACATTTTTTTTGTTTGTAATTTCTTGATGGGGGTTAATGTATAAGATATCTGATTCGATTTTCGATGACGCTTTTTAAGAACATATTACCAGACTCCGAGCCATGGTATGAATTAGTAGTCATATTTCCGGATATCTTAAAAAATTAAAGACCTTCCTTGGGAGGACCCAAGGAGGAAGTATTATCATATATAAACTATAATAATGTAACTTGAAACAAAGAAGAAAAAGAACATAAAACAAATAATTTAAAAGAATTCTTGACTTGTTGTTAAAACAGATACAAATAATGTTTGTGACTGTTCGAGAACCTTCTACTCTTGTCGAGAACGTTCTGGACTGTTCGGATTCAAACTAAATATAAGGAGCTATGGACTGGAAACTTAATCTTGTTCTGAAGATCGATCATATAGGTACGTTTGTGTTAAATTGTCATTACAAGTTGATACTTTTGTATCCTTTTTAATAATTTTATTCTATATTGTTCGCGTGACAATTGTGAATTAGTATTTTTCTCAAACAAAAATTAATTTAACCCACAATAGTGTTACAATATGTTTCATATTGTAAATTATTAGTACAATAAATCGAGTTTTGAGTGAGCTAGCCTTTGAAAATTTCTATTGAAGTTTAGTTATAAAGTTGGTTGTAAGAAAAATGGCCGTATATCTCTCGGCTTATATTGTGGAGGCCCCGTTGGTCCAAGTTTGGAGCTTCTTTTTAAGTCCCCATTATTGCGGCTTAAGTCACTATCCCTTATATCTTTTACAACTTCACAACATTTATTATTAGCTTTTTTTATATAAATAAATAAGAGACTATTTTATTGTATTATAATATTTATTGATGGATTCATAAGATAATTCATAAATAAAAATTTGTGGTGTATAGCAATCATGGTGTATTTAGCGCCGGAATGAAAAGAGCAATAGGTAATACCATACCATATTGCACAATTATATGTATTTCCCAATGTGTTCCAAAAACCAAGTTTTTTTTATTTATTGGATTTACGTTACAGGACTATAACTATGAAGTATTTAAAATTTAGAGGGCCGTTTTTAACTTCCACCAAAAACAAGAAATAAATGTACCAAGCCTCTTTAATGAACTATGATTAAAATATATGACATTACGGATTTGTTCATGAATTTACTCGTTATACCATGTTCACACACTTTCTTTCCTTATTTTGATGTTTCGAAATATTAAAATGTATTACTTACATTAATATTTATTTTTGTTACAACGCATTCAGTTCTTCTCTGGCACCCTTATGTAAGAAATTTTTAATGGAATGGTATATTATCAATGAGTAATCCTTATAGAAACTAATTTTAAAGTTATTTTATATGAGCGATCTTATTTTTACTTTTTATTTTAGATCCGATGTGTTTCACGTCAGAAATAGATTTAATTCAATAATTTATTAATTTATGACCATAAAACAAATAAAATAAGCAATAAAAGAATTTCTCTTTTTTTTTTTTTTTCTTTAGCCACGCCATGGTCTTCTTACAGAAATTTATGCTGCTTGCAGGAGTAGGAGTACAGACAGCCTGGAGGGGGTAGCCCAAACCTCACGTTGATGCAAGCCATGGTCACCATTGTACAGCGGCAGACTGCCCATAGCTCCATAACCAATCCCATTGGGGCCCAATATGGCAAATTGGATTCGAATGGCATAAAGAGTGCTAGACTGAACCTTATTTATAGTGTCCCAATTTTCATATTTATAAAAGGGCTCTAAATGTACCCTGGATCATGTAAGAAGAATCTTAAAACTAATATATTACTTTCACTTACCTATATATGAAATATATAGTAAGTGGAAGTATTGCGATCGTGAAAAATTTCGACTTCCAGTTTTCAACGGAAATACACGTTTTGGGACCCCCTGAGTCGAAATAACCAAGTCCCGCTAAATGGTCTGTGTGTGTGTGTGTGTGTGTGTCTGTGTGTCTGTGTGTGAACAGACTAGCTCAAAAACTATAAACTGTGGGAACCTGAAATTGGGTATTTAGTGTATTTATATGCCCGCGATGTGACAGCAAAAATTTCATCAAAATTGCTCAAAGGGAGGGGGTAGTTTATTTAATAACTTTTTACGTTTTTTTCGATTTTCTCAAAAACGGCTCTAACGATTTTGATGAAACTGAGTATTTGATCTATTTATATGTCTGAGATATGACTGTAAAAAATTCATCAAAATTGATTAACCGAAGGGGGGACTTTACTTAATAAATTTTGTATCATTTTCACGTGTTTTTTTTTATTTGCTCAAAAACGGCTTTAACGATTTTGATCAAACTGGGTACTTGATGTATGTATATGCCAAAGATGTGATAGCCAACATTTTATCAAAGTTGATCAACCGGAGGGGGGACTTTACTTAATAAATTTTGTATAATTTTCACGTGTTTTTTTTATTTACTCAAAAATGGCTTTAACGATTTTGACAAAACTGAGTATTTGATCTATTTATATGCCCGAGATATGACTGTAAAAATTTCATCAAAATTAATCAAACGGACGGGGCACTTTACTTAATAAATTTTGTATCTTTTTCACGTGTTTTATTTATTTACTCAAAAATGGTTTTAACGATTTTGATCAAACTTGGTATTTGATGTACTTATATGCCCGAGATATGACTGTAAAAATTTCATCAAAATTTATCTACGGGAGGGGGGACTTTACTTAATAAATTTTGTATCATTTTCACGGGGTTTTTTTATTTACTCAAAAACGGCTTTAACGATTAACAAAAATAAGATATGAATGTAGAAAAATGTGTGACTTTAGGAAATGATATTTAGCAAAACACGTCAATTACACATCTAAGTAAGTTGGTAAGTGAAAGTTGTGTGTTGCGCGCACGCACCAGATTTTTTTTACTTACCTATATACTACACTTACCTATATACGAAATATATAGTAAGGGGAAGTATTGTGATCGTGAAAAATTTCGACTTCCGGTCTTCAACGGATATACACGTTTTGGGGTCCCCTGAGTCCAAATAACAAAGGCCCGCGAAATGGTCTGGGTGTGTTTGTGGGAACAGACGTGCTCAAAAACTATAAACGTGCAAACCTGAAATTGGGTATTTAGTGTATGGATATGCCCGCGATGTGACAGCAAAAATTTCATTAAAATTGGTCCAACGAAGGGGGTACTTTATCTAAAGAATTTTCTCAATTTTTTACGTGTTTTTTTATTTACTCAAAAATGGCTTTAATGATTTTGATCAAACTGGGTATTTGATGTTTGCAAATGCCGAAGATGTGACAGAAAAAAATTCATTAAAATTGATTAAACGGAGGGGGCACTTTATTTCATAACTTTTTTCCTATTTTTATCTTTTTTTCGATTATCTCAAAAACGGCTTTAATGATTTTGATCAACTTTGTCATGTGTAATGGAAATTAGGTGTTCTTTAATATCAGGTAAGCTTTATCGTTATTAAAATGTTCTGAGGGGGCTTAAATGGGGAAGTGGCCTTTTTAGTTTTCATATAAAGTACCTTTGTTTTTGTTTATATGGAAAATTTATCGGTCTCTCGTTTCGCCTAAAAATAAGGAAAAGCTAAATATAAAATATGAAAAAAATCAAGTAAACATATAGAGGAGAAAAAAAGAAAAATATTCCGTCAACTCATATAATACGTTGAGCCCATGCATGCGGAGTACGCCTTTAACGACAGACCACTGTTCGTAATTAAAGCCGGTCTGTTCATTTAATCTATATCATATGTGTCATATTAACTAGATGAAGTTTTCAACAACTACACAAAGAATTATAAAATCAGACGAATGGAGTAATATGCTTGCATTGCCGAATTATCGCAAGTAAGAACTTTTATTTAATAATAATAATAATATAAAAAAATAGTGTTCTTTAGAGAGCAAATAAAAACAAAAATAAGAAACGAATGTGGAAAAAATAAGTGACTCTGAGAAATGGTAATTAAAAAAACACGTCAATTTCCAATCTAAGTAAGTTGGTAAGTAAAAGTTGTGTGTTGCGCGCATCGCACCAGATTTTTTTTTATTGTTGTTGTTTTTTTTCTGTTTTTTTCAATGTCATAAGAAAATATAAATATCTAATTTAAACACTATTAGCTTGTTCTAATATAGCAAATTGGATTCGAATGGCATAAAGAGTGCTAGACTAAACCTTATTTATAGTGCCCCTATTATCATATTTATAAAAGGGATCTAAATGTACCCTGGATCATGTAAGAAGAATCTTAAAGCTAATACTATTTTCTATTATATTGGACTGTAGGTACAGACCTCATGGTTCTGTAAACGCCTTAACCAGCTTCAAACACCTTTGTTTATCTTAGACCGCCAAGTATGTTTTTTCCCCTATAATAGTTGTAATATAAGTTTTGTTATAAAATAACCTATTAAATTTTATTTATATTTATGTGTAGGTATATTTAACGGCATTTGCGCCTGCGCTGGAGCGCATGTAGCATATTTGTGGAGTGATATGTTTTTCTTCGATTTGCTTGATTTAATTGCTGTGCTCGAGCATATCCCTCGGCCATTGTCTTTTTAATCTTCGTTGGACGGGTAACTGGGAGGAAGAAAGAGAAGAAACAAGTGGGTTTGGGTGGTTATGAGTTGAACAGTGAAATGTAGTGTATTTGTCGTGAATGTATGATTTTTCTCTTTGAATGTCCATGTCTTTGTGTATAGTGTTGTTAGAAATGTACCATGGAGCGTTTGCAATTTTTCGAAGAAGTTTTGACTAAGTGGTTTGAAAATTGTTTATGTTTACTTGTTTAGCGGAACCCCAAAGTTCTGCTCCGTAGGTCCAAATAGGTTTTAGTATCTTGTTCTATATTAGTCTTTAGTTTCGTAAGTTAAGTGATGATCTTTAGTCTAGGAGGTGTGACAGTTGTTTATTTCGTCAGGTGAGTTCTTGTCTTTTTAGTTTTGTATATATGTTCCAAGTGAACCCATTAAATTTAATAATGGAAAATATAAAATCGGCTACAAAAAAGACAGAATTTAGTGAAAGGTACTTAACGAATCTAAAAGTACTTAGGACTTTCAAGTTTTACAATAATATGCATAATTTTTTACCTTATCTATATAAATAAAGATGAAATTCTGTTTGTTTGTTTGTTTATTTGTTGTTTATAGAGATCCATACCATTTGTCCTAAATTCTCCAAATTTCGCTCAGTGGTTCTTTCAGACCAGGTGCGAACACCTGTCCATATTAAAATTGCATAACTTCAGCCGATCTTCAGCTGATATTCTTTATTCTCCAAATTTCGCTCAGTGGTTCTTTCAGACCAGGTGCGAACACCTGTCCATATTACAATTGCATAACTTCAGCCGATCTTCAGCTGATATTCTTTATTCTCCAAATTTCGCTCGGTGGTTCTTTCAGACCAGGTGCGAACACCTGTCCATATTAAAATTGCATAACTTCAGCCGATCTTCAGCTGATATTCTTTATTCTCCAAATTTCGCTCAGTGGTTCTTTCAGACCAGGTGCGAACACCTGTCCATATTAAAATTGCATAACTTCAGCCGATCTTCAGCTGATATTCTTTATTCTCCAAATTTCGCTCAGTGGTTCTTTCAGACCAGGTGCGAACACCTGTCCATATTACAATTGCATAACTTCAGCCGATCTTCAGCTGATATTCTTTATTCTCCAAATTTCGCTCGGTGGTTCTTTCAGACCAGGTGCGAACACCTGTCCATATTAAAATTGCATAACTTCAGCCGATCTTCAGCTGATATTCTTTATTCTCCAAATTTCGCTCAGTGGTTCTTTCATACCAGGTGCGAATACCTGTCCATATTAAAATTGCATAACTTTAGCCGATCTTCAGCTGAAATTCTTTATTTTTATAAAAATCATAATAATCAATGTTTACAATTACAATGTTATTTTTAATAACAATTTATAATGTAATTACAATGTTTTTTTTTTTACGAAATCGACCGTTTCTTTAAAAATGAAATTCTCCGTGTGAAACCGGGATGTAGAGCTATAATCTATGTATATAAAGATGAAATTCAGTATGTTCTTTACAGAAATCCATACCGTTTGTCCTAAATTCTCCAAATTTCGCTCAGTGGTTCTTTTGAACAACTGTCCATATTAAAATTGCATAACTTCAGCCAATCTCTGGGTATATTCTTTATTGTTATAAAAATCATAATGATCTCGTTTTACATTGGTTTTTACGAAATCGACCGTTTGAGTCAATAAATGTCTCAGTTTATAGATTTAAAAAATGAAATTTTCCGGTTGAAACCGGGATATACAGCTAGTTGAGAAGTAAAAAAAAATATATGTAAATAAATGTGGAAAAATTTATTTTGTGTGAAGTTGCTAAATGACGTTTACAGATTAATCAAAACATCGTGTGTTGCACACCAGATTTTTTTCATTCTCTTTTGCATAGAGATGTGAATTAGAAAGGAAGAAAACAATAGTTGATGAAGCGGAAGAGAAGCCATTCACTAGATCAGCTGCGCGTCATATCCTGACTGTTGTTTTCCGTCCAGATGGAGGTGGCGGAACCCCTCTTTCTCATTCTTTAGTCTTGCGTGCCTCTGTGTGTGCCTTTTGTTTTAGCATTTCAAAAGGCACACAACGGTAAGGGAGGAGGCACAATAATAATCACGTTAACAGGCTGCGAATTGCCTCCTGTCTCTAAGGGCTCCCTGGTAGAGAGAGCGTGCTTTCAGTAGAATTAGCCTTCTATCGAGAAGGCGTAATTAAAACCATCGATTCTCTCCTAATCGAGAGGAATAAAAAATCGATTAGTCGTCTAGTTAACAAACTGTCTTCTTATATCCCATTTATATGAAGACGGTCTTATTACATATAAATAGAAAAACACTAGCTGACCCATGTGAAAAATTCACACTCTAACTTACTCAAGTCCCACATAATTAAAGTACACACGTATATTTAGTATCGTATAGTGCGTATTTAGTGCGTCATGGGAAGAGGTGAGGGTTGAAGTAAAAAATAGATGTGTTTAAATTGTAGATTATTTATTTTTTTAAACATAAGTTTAAGGTATTTACATAGTAATTGCGTGTTTATATGACCTCTTTGAACACTATGTTTGAAGTTACTACGAGTATATGGTGATTGTTTGTTGGTGGGTTTGGTTTTACACAAACACAGATGTCACTGAAAGAGCGCACCCGGAAAACGCCACTAACAACAGATTCTATTGACTGAAATCGCATGTATCTGCTTGTAACTCGCCAACGGCGCACAGTGGTCAATAATTGCTTTTTGGCGGACATAAATCTGCCATTTCCACAATTTTACAGATAAATTGGTGGGATTTTTTTTATTACCTTCTTAATAAAATTCAAAAACCAAGGAAACAATTCCCGTTAAAATTGCTTCGGTATAAGTGTCCTTTTTGCTTACTTAAAACCAGCTTTCTTGTGTGTTAATGGATAGTTTTCGTTAGTATGCAAATAAACATGGAAGAACTCAATATTTTTCAGAATTTTCTTTTTTATTTTTTTAGTCTGACGCTTTCATACCACCGAGTATCCAAAAGAAAATTCAAATTGCATAGAAGTTATTGGTATTTTAAAAACAACTTAAAATTCAACATTAAACTCGATTTTCTCCTTTTAGAAATAAGATATCAATATACCGATTTCACTGAAAGTTTACATTCAACGGCTAGTATATTACGTATGAGCAACATGAATTTGGTTTGCCTATTAGGGTACAAAAGCGATTTATATACTAATTTTTTTCAATAAAAACCGTTTTTCTCGGTTTCAAAGGGGTGCTCCCCGGAGTTATCACTGGGGTAATTTCTAGTCTTACTTGTACTACGACCACATAAAAAGATCAGTTAAATTCACTTGCGCCTTTTTTAGAAAAGCATGTTTTGTATATATTTACAGAAAAATTGGCAATGTTTGGCCCTGTAATCTGCTCTAAATGTTACAGGTACATTTACTAGCTCCTTCTAATCTGTAACATAAAACGACTACACCTATACATAATGTTTTCACTTATAAATGTATATTGTGGTATAAAATTCTCAGTTAATTCGTCATATCAATTTACACTCGTTAAAATGTTTGGACTACACTTTAGGGTGGACATTGCCATTTTTCTTGTATCAAAACAAGAAGGACTGAATCAAACTTGTAGTGCTATAGATTGTCTAGAGAAAACATAAGCTTTCTTGAGTAAGGCAGACAAAGCCGATTAGCAACACAAGAGTAGATTCATACTAATTCTTTCCTAATTCCTTTACCCTCTACTACAAAAATTCCTGAATAACTATAGGTAGAAAATTATTTTTTCTAGATAATAAGTGTTTGCAGGAAAAGTCATAAAATCCTATGAATTTTAAGTTGTTTTTAAAATACCTATAACTTCTATGCAGTTTGAATTTTCCTTTTGGATACTCGGTGGTATGAAAGCCCACCCTCAGACTAAAAAAATAAAAAAGAAAATTCTGAAAAATATTGAGTTCTTCCATGTTTATTTGCATACTAACAAAAACTATCCATTAACACACAAGAAAGCTGGTTTTAAGTAAGCAAAAAGGACACTTATGCCGAAGCAATCTTAACGGGAATTGTTTCCTTGGTTTTTGAATTTTATTAAGAAGGTAATAAAAAAAAATCCCATCAATTTATCTGTAAAATTGTGGAAATGGCAGATTTATGTCCGCCGGGGGCCGGGATAGCCGAGCGTGTAGGAGCGCGACCCGTTGTTGCACGCTCGAGCCGAACGGCGGCGGTTCGAATCCGCCCTGGGAGGGTTGACTTTTATTTCGTGGAGGCCCCACGGAATAAATCTCGACCCTCCCACCATTGTTAGAATAGGTTGGTACTAGAAGCTAGATAACCTAGAATAGGTAGGGGTACCGAACAAAAAAAATAAAAAAAAAAAAAAGATTTATGTCCGCCAAAAAGCAATTATTGACCACTGTGCGGCGGCGACAATCGGAAAAGTGTATATAATCAAAAATATTCGAATCGACAAACTGTAAAAAATGACACCTTCGAAAAAGCCCTGCGACCATTTTCGCTTACAACCCGCAAACGAAGGGACGCGATTTATTTTAGCTATAGATAAATAATATATGAGAGAAACAATAAAGTTAATTTTTTTTTTTGTTTATACTATCGACATTTTCACTAGGAAAAATGAGTACCACTTAAAATTCTTCACTTCATATGTTCAGAAAAATTGAATAATTTGATTTAATAGCAAATCATCGTGTATATTCATAAAGAAAATTCATAATGTTTCACAAGACAATGCATAAAAAAAAAAAATAAATAAAAAAAGAAAGTCTTTTCAATTTAAATATGGACAAACCTGCAGCTGGTGATATTTTCGTGATGACGCCATATCTCACCTTCCACTGAAACAAATGAAGTATATAATTAAATTAAATCTTACGATTTATTTTTTTTTTTTTTTAGAAATACACATTACATATCGTCGTCGATACTGGAAAAGGTCGTATGTCAGAAATTTTCGATTTTGGGGTTTTATTGGATTTATAATCAAAACAATTAACTCTGGGGGTCCTGGGATCCTGAAAGACGAATTAGGTATGTCACCAGTAAATATAAAAGAAGAATCATGCACATTAAAAAAATATTCGAATTTCAGGATTTGCATGGTCATTAATCCTGAGTGACACCAGCCTACAAGGAAAATTTAAACTGTAACACAAAAAAAGTAGTATGAATGAATATAATGACAATTTTAATGTTTCTTTCGATAGTCAAACACAAGAACAAAAAAAAATTAATTTCAAATGAAATGATTTTTTTGTTCTACTGAAAATTAGCTGTTAATTAACATAGGACTTTTTGAAGTATCAACGACGATATACTTAACCAGGTAAACAGACCTTAAGGTATATTTGGCAAGAATGTTTCTTTTTATTTTTTATTTTACTGCGCTGCGGGATTTCCATATACCATACAAATTAATCAGATTGATTAAAATGACGGAATGGAAAATGATGGATAATAGCAACGCAAAAGTTCTATTCAACGGCTTTGTCAGTGATGCTTTTCCGATCTCAATTGGAGTAAGACAGGGAGATGCACTGTCTGCAACACTCTTCAACAGTATAGTGAACAAACTTAACGTTAGAGGCAACATAATTTACTCCTCGAATCAAATATGTGCTTACGCAGACGATATATGTCTTTTAGCAAGAAATATTCGGTCACTGCGAGAGGTTTTTAAAGCGTTAAAAGACGAAGGAGAAAAAATTGGCCTCACTATCAATGAATGCAAGACCAAGTATATGCATCTCAGTCCGAATGGAAATTCAACGATAGAGAAAAAAATAGAAATAGAAGGATACTGTTTCCAAAGAGTGAAAACGTTTACTTACCTAGGGGCAGAGATCAACGAAGAAAACAAAATCACTGCAGAGATCTATAATAGAATTATGGCTGGTAACCGCGCCTATTACGCCAATATTAAACTTTTCCGTTCTTCCTTACTGTCACGGAAAACTAAAATTAATTTATACAAAACATTGGTGAGACCAGCTGTGACATACACTTCCGAAACATGGACCTTATGCAGCGTCACTACTAAAATGTTGAAAATATTTGAAAGGAAAGTGCTCAGGAAAATATATGGGCCACTTTTTGACGGAGGTGAATGGCGAATAAGGAGGAACATTGAACTGTATGACATGTGCGGAGAATGTAACATTATTAGTTTTATAAAAGCGAGGCGAATAGAATGGTTAGGCCATATAATGAGAATGGCGGAGGAAAGAATGCCTAAGAAGATGTTGTTCACCCCAATGCAAGGTACAAGAGGTAGGGGTCGCCCGAGATGACGATGGTTAGAGGATGTAGAAAGAGATCTGCGTGAGCTTTGCGTAACGAATTGGAAAAGAAAAGCTTTATGCAGAAAGCAGTGGTCTGATGTCGTGAGGGAAGCCAAGGCCCACCCCGGGCTGTAGTGCTGTCCAGTAAGTAAGTAAGTTTCTTTTTATTTTTGTGTTTTTTTTTATTTTTGTTTATCGTAACTCTTTTGATATTGAACCTAAGTTGAAAAGTCTCTATTGCCCCATTACTTATCTGAATCCTAGTAAGAGTGGATAACCAACCGCTTACCCCTTTCGAGAATATTGGAAACGATTCACGATTATTGGGCAATAATGAGGCTCACGATGCCGCCACGCTTCGGCCGACTCTGTGCGTGATCTTTGTGAATCCCGGGAATGGCGAGATACCGTTGCGATCGCGTGCCACTCCCTCCCCGTGGCATCACTTATCTGCCTTCCTATTTCACGAATTGAACTGCCACCGGGCGATAAAAAGCCGCTAGACAAATGTATTATCATCCCGCTTACGTTATGGCCTGTCATTAATTAGACTAATGCTTACTGAATATATATGGGGCTAAATCAAGTTTGAAAAATGAAGATAGATTTCTCCCATCATTCATGAGTACAATATTTTAAAAACTGAAAAGTCTAGGCTGCGTGCAGCCGTCATAACCCTGCTGTTTGATTAAATAAAGCCAGTTACTGAAGGCTTTCGACATGGAATAGCAATATTACATTAGACGTCTATTTCAATACCAAAAGTATTTTTTCCATATAAAAATTATTATTCGGTTACAATTAGGATTCAAGGCCACAGTGGAGCAGTTTCAACGATATACCCTTAACAAAGCTGTTTTAAGCTAAATATGACCATTGGAAACGTTGTCAATCAAAGCTTCCCTTCTTTATAAACTAGAACGTACAGTAATAGTGGTAGTACGCAAATCGCAAAACTGTTCTAGGAAGATTGAGGTGAAAAAGATGAAATATGACGTATTCCTAAATTACCGTGTAATGGCGAAAAAATAGGAAATCTTTCTATTATGTAACCATCAACACTCGGTAATCATTTCAACATCTGACAGTACCAACGCAATTCTATCTTCAGGCATCAGCTGCCAGCAGTCCGTTACGTCACCATTCAATGCGAGCCTCCCATTAATTATCTAATTGAGCACATGAGCCCATGTGCGACCATAATCACAAGTTACCGCAAAGCCGATTAATTACAAGTCATACAGTAAGGACATCTTATACTACAATACTATTACACCAATACTAGCTATTAATACACACACACACACAAATATATATATATATTGGGTTGTCCGTAAAGTTCGTAGATATTTTTAAAAGAAAATTTACCTTTTATTTTTTCTACTAAAATTGAATCAAAAAGCTAATTTTTATTTATATACCTTTAATCCTCATGGAATTAACTATGTTTACACACTGAATTCGCCTTTATTAAGGTAGAGTAGGCCTTTATTAAGGCCTTTAACACAGTAGTGTAGTTAATTGCAAACCAACATGAGTGACGATTCAGTTCATTTTCGGCATATTATGCTGTCCTTTTTTAAAAAAGGGAAAAACGCAGCTCAACCTGCAAGAAAGATTCGTGCCAAGTATAGCAGCGATTCAATTGCTGATAGCACGGTTCAAAAGTGGTTTTCGCTGTTTAGTTTAGTAGATTTCAAGTTGGAAGACCAGCCCCGGGCTACCCGGAGTTCAACTCTTGACATCGAGAATATTATGACGGTCATCGCAAAAATCCACGAATTACTGTCCGTGTGATAGCTGCGGAGTTAAGAGCCTGCAAATCGACCGCTTTTGATCATCTAAAGAAGGCCAGGTACCTCTGTCGTTACGACGTTTGGGTTCCCCATGAGCTCAGTGAAAGGAACCTTATTGATGGGAGGTTTTATCTCACCCGCCGTACTCTCCTAACATTGCTCCTTCGAGTTTCCATCTTTTCCGTTCCCTCAAAAATTTTCTACAAGGGAAATCCTACTCTTCATAAGATGACGTCAAAACGGACCTTTTATTGTTCTTCAGGAGTACGGACGGTGATTTTTGGGAAAAAGGGATAATGGACCTTCCAAGCAGTTGGGAAAGGGTAATCGCTAACGGTGGTAACTACTTTGTAGATTAAATAAATGAATTTTAAGCTGTTCATCAATTTTAATTTTTTCCAAATTTCTCTACGAACTTTCCGGACAACCCAATATACCTCAGTATTGTCTTACTGCTGGATGAATCAAATGGGAAAATCAACCAATCAAAATCAGAATCAAAAGAGTGGGGGGAGAACATGAGTAGTCTGTTGGTTATCGATGTGTTTTAAGTGCTTGTTGGAACAAACCTATTCATAACCTTACCTAATTTTTCAACAATAGATTTAAATAATCTGTACAATAATCGTTTTCTGGAGCGATATTAGCATTAATATTAGATAGATATATATATTCACCGATAACAGTAAACCTTCTTAATTTAGATCTAATCGACGGTTGGACACCATAATCATAAGACCACAAAATTAGTGTGTATTTTTACAAATCAAACTAAAATTATTCGTCTTATTGCATTTTTCCAATTTTTATACCATTTTCAATTTTGCTGTGTATTCATAAAATCAAAAGGTTATTATTTCATACTTTTCAGTGAATTTAGTTTTACTGGTTCCTAGGTTTCGAAGTCGGTTTAATTTTTTTTATAAAATGTTTTTTTTCAACTTCAATAAGTTGTTTTGTTAAGTATCCACGATTGAAAAATTAAAAAAACTGCATTGAAAGTAGTCGTAAACATTTTTTTCAGCATCACATCCAATTTATTCGGAAATATTTCAATCATCGAACATGAGATAAATGCGGTCCCAGGCACAATAAGAGATTAATTACTCCACATAAACATAATCAGAAATATTTTGTAGGAAGAAAGTTTTCCTTCGCCATTTAAGCCTCATCAGAACATTTCTATGATAATAGAACCTACCTGATATTAAAGTACGCTTGCTCCTTAAACATTAATGAGATTAATCAAAATCATTAGAGCTGTTTTTGAGGAAATTGTATAAATGTGATAAAAAACATTTATTTTATAAATATTGCAGCAGTCGCACAGTGTCACTCTTTTTTCATGTCCTTAGGAGTTGCATCACAAGTGTAGCATTTTTTGGTAGGATTCGTGCCACTTGAAATGTTATACACACTACCACCCATCATAGTGAAAATCATTTGGTTTGCTATTCCCCAAGTACCGTGGTCGACTCGCACTTCACTTCAGATTCACAATTCCGTAGTCCATGTTGTCGTGCTGAGATTCAATTATTAATGACGGATTCATTTGAGAAAATAACTTTTAGTAGCCGCAAAATAACGTAAAAGACGAAGTTTTATTTCCTCTCAAAACTATGTTTTTTTGCATCAATCAGACGCAACGGTACGGTAGTGGTCGTCAAGAATAATGATCACTAATTTTGATTATAGACTAACCGTACGAATGGTCTTATATTCTCCTTAACTTCATCCGAACAATCAGATAAATTATTTTCAAGCACTAGTCTATCAAATAAACCATCGTTTCTGGTGCTTGGTTCAGTACTGCGCTAGATTTGATTTGATTAAAGAATTTATTTTGAAATTTAAAACCACAATATCACCGTAAGGAGCAGCCAGAAGCGGATAAACTAGGTATCAAAATAAATAAGAAGAAATGTACTATTTATTGTTACGTTTTTTTAGAAAATCATTTCCAAATTTTAAAAAATGATGAAAATTTCTTATGCAATATTAAACAATAGATCTTACTCATTTTTGTACTTTTGATCAATATTAGTCAATGATTAATTCACTTAAGACTGGCACTTTAGCAGGTAAAAAGGAGAATTAAATTGTTTAAATAATAAGATGGTATTAGCCGTAGTAAGTACGAGTATATACTAACCGAACCAGTTTTTTATCAACAATTCAAGTTATTCCTTAGCTTAGAGTTTTTGTTTTTATATCGAAATATTGATGTTTTCTTTCTTTTCTAAGATTCTAAATTTTACATTAGTTATTTTTGAACACTGCTCGTGACACTGTGAGTCGGCTCCAAACAAGCGATATCACAGAGTTCTAACCACTAAGAGTCAAGATACTTTTCGAACGAGAAAACCAACCAATCAAAAAGAGTGCGGTAATCGAGCTATCATGATAATTATCCAGGACTGCTTGTTGGAACAAACCTATAAAATGATCAGAAACCTAATAATAACTAATAGGACTTTTTTTTCTCACAAATTCGCACATTTTCCTCGTAGGTTTTTTTATCTTTAGCTAGAACACAATCTAAGATCAATCAATATCTTTTGAATTTTTGCTAGGTTTTAAGATCAAATACTTTGCTGGCGGTTAACAGTTACTCGCGTCCTTATGATACGTAAGTACCAAATTACATTGTGTTAGAGTAAACAAGTCTGTCAAGAGTAATACAAAAGCTAAACGATCTACAATATAAGGGCGAACTGAAAGTGCATCCAGCTGAGACATTACTTCCGCCAGTTTGCCACTAACTTGCTCCCTACGCCCGATTAGTCTTCTCCTACCTCTTACACTTCCGCCACAGAGCACAATCGATACCTTACCTAACGTTTCGATTCCGAGTAATTACTTCAAGGAAAGGGGCAAGGGGGAGGGGGGGTCCTGCTGGGGAAAAAATTAATTTTCTTCCAATCGATCGACCCTACTCCTTAGAGAGGTCAATTCCAATACACCTTCAAACAAATCTAAACATAAATAATTCTGCGAAAATTTTCATTTTATTTTTTCAGGAAGGTAACCTGAAGTGAAGCTGACACCGAAAAATTTTAATCAAAACCTTTTCCCTGATATCAACAGTTGATGTTTCGACCCAAACATGTGGTTCTTCATCAGGAGTAAAACGAAACAAATATTTGAGATATCTATAATAACGGAGAAATTATAATGTATATACATAATAAAAAGTAAGTATTTGCTGATTAATAAGATTAATTATAGACCCTGGACTAAACAAGATAAATATCAGAATTTATTTTATCATGTTAACCAACTACTTATTCAAACTTTTATATTTATTTTTATTATCTCTCATAAAATTGAAGCGTGGAAATGCATAAGGGTATAAGTGCCTTAGGAAATTTTTACAGAAATGATGTGACTTGTAACCACTAGGGTGAACCATGTTCAGTGCTTACACCCATGTCATCTTTCATACGTTCAATGAATTCTTTTCTAACAACAAAACATTACTTATACCCATTTCTGAAGAATGGCTTTGGCAAATATAACAATTTGGCAAAAAAAAACTTTGTTTTATTTTTGTTGGCACTTTCCACGCTTCAATTATTAGATTTTTAAAGAACCTATGTCATGTAAACATACCATCAGCTGTATTTTGTTACTTCATATTGTTGCTATCTGTAATTAATCTCATCTTCTAGCAATGATACTTTACATGTTTCTCATATATTTGATATTTCCTTCTAGTCCTGATGAAAAGGCAGTTAAAATAATAAAAAAAGATTTGTTTGACTAAAATTCCTTATTGTTTATTGTCTTAAAGAATCTCAAAGAAATAAGTCGATAGTTTCCTATAATTCTAATAACCAAAAGATTTATGATTAGAAAAGGTCTTCCATAGTAATCTCCTCACCTCTAACAATAACCAGATTATTTTTTTTTATTTTCAATACCAAGCAATAGTGAAAAGTCTACATACTTAAATGCTTTTACATACTATGTGAAACGCTCTCGAATTAACCGATTTGTAAACTCGGAAAATAATTAACAAAATCCTTTTCCAATTAAAGTTGACCAAGTTTCGAAAACCACAACCAGCCGCTGGCCATTTATATGCAAAAGGAGCTCTACGCGGCTCTATCTTTTGGCAATTAACCAAACTAATCAACGAAAGGTTGTGCTTCCGTAGTACTCTGCTAAATACACTAGTACCGTAGCACCATAAAAGGGACGGGAATAATTGATCTTACATTACTATATATTAATATTTCTATAGTTTTATTTTATTTTAGGGAGATTCGTTGTATTCTTCTCTGTCCCAATAGCAGAATAAGTACATAAAAATAAGTAAAAATTTAGAATAATGAGCAAGCATTTTTTATAATGATAATTCGTTAGTAATCGGATCGTGTTAGAACGATTGGACCGATTTACCTACTTTTGGTTTTAGACTGTACTTAACAGACCGGATTAGGATCATACGTAGAGAAAAATTAAAAAAGTTACCTGGGCGGTGCTTTATTTTCTTTAGACAAAATATTTCCCCATCCGCCATAGAGCGTTTTTCTCGCATATGTAATTTTTTTAAGGTTTTTCAATTTCCTAAGAGCAGAAGAAAGAATCATGAAAATCGGAACATTATTAAGCAAGTGAAAGCCATCTTTAAATACATTTTTACTTTCACTTACCTATATATGAAATATATAGTAAGTGGAAGTATTGCGATCGTGAAAAATTTCGACTACAGGTTTTCAACGGAAATACACGTTTTGGGGTCCCCTGAGTCCAAATAACCAAGTCCCGCAAAGTGGTCTGTGTGTGTGTTTGTGTGTGTGTGTGTGTGTGTGTGTGTGTGTGTGTGTGTGTGTGTGTGTGTTTGTGTGTGTGTGTTTGTGTGTGTGTGTGTGTGTGTGTGTGTGTGAACAGACTAGCACAAAAACTATAAACCGTGCGAACCTAAAATTAGGTATTTAGTGTACGTATATGCCCGCGATGTGACAGCAAAAATATCAACTAAATTGCTCAAAGGGAGGGGGTACTTTATTTAATAACTTTTTACGTTTTTTTTCCGATTTTCTCAAATACGCCTCTAACGATTTTGATTAAACTGAGTATTTGATGTATTAATATGCCTGAGATACGACCGTAAAAATTTCATCAAACTCGATCAACCGGAGGGGGGACTTTACTTAATAAATTTTGTATCATTTTCACGTGTTTTTTTTTTATTTACTCAAAAAAGGCTTTAACGATTTTGATCAAACTGGGTATTTGATGTATGTATATGCCAAACGTGTGATAGCCAACATTTCATCAAAATTGGTCAAACGGAGCGGGCACTTTATTTCATAATTTTTTTTCCAATTTTTACCTTTTTTTCGATGATCTCAAAAACGGCTTTAACGATTTTTATCAAATTCGTCATGTTAAATGAAAATTAGGTGTTCTTTAATATCAGGTAAGCTTTATCATTATTAAAATGTTCTGAGGGGGCTTTTTTTTGGGGGGGGGCCTATTTTTTTTGTTTCCCATAAAGTACCTTTGTTTTTGTTTATATGGAGAAATTAACTGTCTCTCGTTACACCTAAAAATAAGAAATGGCTAAATATGAGATATGTTAAAAATAAAGAAAACATAAAGAGGAGAAAAAAAAGAAAAATATTCAGTCATCTCATAAAACTCGTTGAGCCCACGCATGCGGGGTACGCCTTTAATGACAGACCATTGTTCATAATTAAAGCCGTTCTGTTCATTTGAGAAGTGGCAATTAACAAAACGCATTAATTTCTAATCTAAGTAAGTTGGTAAGTGAAAGTTGTGTGTTGCGTGCACGCACCAGATTTTTTAAATATCAGGTCATCCCATAAGTAATGTCGGTTTTTAATATTCTGCTTGTTCACGTTTAGATTACTAATCCCTCCTTTTCAATTTGTTTTTGTTTACATTTTTTGTTTATTATAGAATTAAATACACTTCTATTTATGATGTTTTGGTTGGCGAAACTTATTTATTCTGGGCTGCAAATTCATTTGAAATGGATCTCCCAAGAAACCACTTACGTCATGATATGCTTTGGGAACCTTTTCTGAACAGGATAGTAACTGGAGATGAAAAGTGGGTTTTTATCGGAATGTTAGACGGTAGCGGCAGTGGTTAGGACCTGGAGAAACTCCTACGACGGAAGCGAGAGAAGGACTTCATCAGAAAAAAGTGATGATGTCTGTATGATGGGATATGGAAGGAATTCTTCATCATGAATTCCTTGATCTTAACCAAACTATCACTAAAGATCTGTATTGGACCGATAGAAGCGAGCAATTGAGGAGAAACGTCCATCACTTATCAATAGAAGCGGAATTTTATTCCATCATGACAATGCGAGGCCCCATGTTGCAAAAAAAACATTGCAAAAATTAAGGGACTTGAAATTTAAGGGATGGGAAATTATTCCTCGCCCACCGTATTCCCCTGACTTGGCGCCTTCGGATTAGTCAGGTAGTCAGGTTTTCGTATTTCGTGATTTCGCATATCACCTTTTCCACAGTCTCCAAAACTCATCAAGCGGCAAGAACATGGTGAATTCAGTCGATGAGGTGAAAAACGAATTGTTAGCTTTCTTTAATTCAAAACCAACGGATTTTTTCAGAACAGGCATTCAAAATTTGGTTTCAAGATGGCAAACTGTTGTACAACAAGATGGTAAAGACATTTTAGATTGAACGTGTTTAATTGATTTTATCAGTAGCGGATCCAGGGGAGGGGCGTGGGGAGCGCGCCCCCCGCCTGTGACGTGAGGACGTATAAAAAAGTTTACTATTTCTATATAAAATATGCTTTATTTAGTAATTTTTAAGTCCTCAAATTGAAAATGGATTTTATTAAAACATTTAATAGTAATTTACAACGTCACTTAATACTAATACATGTTTTAAATTAGGTCCTTCATTACTCATGAAATTAAAAAAAAAAGTGCGCCCCCTCAGAAAATTTCTGGATCCGCTACTGGATTTTATCATATACCTTATAACACGTGATATAACCTGATACATTACATACGTTTTTTACATCAGATATATATATATATATATATATATATATATATATGTCAAATTTGTAACTGAATCCAAGCATTATCTGTGACTTTTTTAAGGAAAACGTCATAAATCTAAAGAAACTATTACAAATAAAAAAATATATATACACTTAATCAAAAATCAGTCATCACCTAACTCGATCTGATGCACAGTAAAAGGCTAAATCGGAAGCTTAATATTTTATTCCACTTGTAAACTTTAGATTCACTATCCCCAAAAACCATATTTTTTAGAGAAACATGACGTAGTAGAAATGAGTGACCTTATCGGTACATTAAGATTTTCATGGATTGCTACTTGCGAAAATAAGCAAAAGATTTCGAATAATTTTTAAATGTATTTAAAATAAAATCTCATCTTTATAATGTAGTTATTTTAAATAAAGACAAGTTGATAAACAGACTTAGGATTAGGATCCATCAACGTGGAGATGTGATTGGAAGAAGTAATCTTCAAGATAAGAAATCAGAGCCGAGTGGAAAACACAATATGAGAGGAGATGACCCAATCAGCTGTTCGATATCCACACTTAGCAAATATCGCTTCCAATCATTGCCAATATCTCTACGCTATCTCCACTGATTGCTTTTATTGTCCATGTCCTACGAGTTTGCTTAGTGGAGAGTCTGACTTGTTAGCACGTCTCGTCACGGGGATGTCAAATCGTTTAAAAATCTGTAGCGTACAGGACATTGTTTGGTTTCGAATCTTTTACAGAAATTTAAGTAATAATAATTTACGAATTATCTCAGAGTTGGCTTATGTAACAGAAATCTCTTCACGGAAGATTCTTTTAAGAAGTTTCCTTAAAAATAAAAATATTCTTTTCTTGATTTTGAATACATTTATACTTCGGTATAGTGGTTAGCATGGAAACCTTCAATACTCAAGGTCGCGGGTTCGCGCCCCCTGGTGGACCTAGGATTTTTTAAAGAGAGTAAAAAATCCTTAGCTATGCCGTCCCTCGGATAGGACGTAAAATGGAGGTCCCGAGCCTGTACGATGTCAGGTACTCGTTAAAGATCCCTATCCTAATTATACCTGGATAGGTAAAATTAAAGACTCCCACTGTAGCATCGTCGACGTTAAACAAACAAGAAGTTTCACCAACAATAAAAATATTCTTTTACTGCTTGGTTTTGAATACATTTACATTTCAATTATATTTTCTATTCTTATAAGCCAGCATTTATTTCTTGTTCTCTTCCAGACGCCTTCAGCCTTATTAGCACTGATATCCTAGGAGTTTAATCGTAGTTGCACGAATATGGCAAGTAAACACAGCACGAGATACGGTAGTATGGTAGATGGCGCACGGTGGTTCCAAATGACCAATTTAGGGCACAAACCCTTAACCGGTCACAAATGAAAATTAAATATATACATTCCATAATTTTTTGGGTGGTTGAATCGATTTATGCCACTTTCAAAGCTGAGATTTTCATTTTAATGGTTACAGGCTAAAAAAATACGCATTTTAAAAAATAAAGTTTTGATTTATTTGGATCGTAATAAATTAATAAAATGAAAACTTTTTTCTTTTACTATAAAAATAAATATTATAGGAACCAGCAGAATTTCAACTAAAATTGAGTATACATATCAGTATAAACATCGAACTAACATGATATAAATATTCACAAAAATAAAACTTTTCCAACATAAACAAAACAATTGTAGACAGGTGCGTTGGTTGTTACACCATCTTCAGTACAACTAATAACATTAATATTTATATAAATCATTCATCACATATTTATGATACGATATTAATCTTCTAAAATCAAAGCAGTCGCATCGACATCTAGAAGAATTTTCTTTCACTGATGTGTGGGTCAGATGACACCGACATAAAATTGAATACATTTTCTTTCGTTGCTCTTCGAGATTTCCTACTACATTCAGATAAATCTTTAGTTGGACGTTTTCGGATCTGAAATCTTTTGGAATGAACGTCAAGAGATGCCCAAAATTGGACAAAAATTGTCCATCTCCCGTAAATACTCGCAAAACTTGCGAGATCGTGGGAGAGGTGTCAGGGAAGAGGAAGGATTTGGCGCCGTTTGGAAGCGACTCCGTGGTGTAATGGTTAAGCATACCGCGCATGTCACGCGGAAGACCCGGGTTCGATTCCCGGCGGAGCCAAATCTTTTCTCTTCAAAAATAAATTATTTAAAATAATTTAAAAAATAGGTAAATTAATATAAAACAAAATTTAATTTATTTTTTATCGAACTAGAACACTATCATTCCTTTTCTTATTTACCAATAAGTGGGCTTAAAAGTAATTTTTTTTGTGTGTGGTTTTACTACGGGTAGTTCGTGACTAGCGTGATACTAATGGCCGGACTTGTATAAAATTCGTCGTTTTCCCCAAGTAGCCTTATTACTTGTAATAATGGCTTTGATAACGGCGCACATGCCTTCTTTATTCTTTCCACGTTAATTGACAAACCTTTAATCGCTTCCTTTATCGAGCATTAAGTTGATAATTAAAATGGGGTAAAATAAAACAAATATAAAAAAAAAAAAAAAAAAGATTGAAAGAAAGCAATAAATAATATCGATTTGGAGAAAGATGGATCATAACGGAGGGTTTTCCTTATCTCAGAGTTCGCATGCCGCGCCACCATCAAGAGGCTATCGCGGCCATCTGTATCGCTGTCTTAGCTTGCCCATACCGATCTCCATGATTTTTATTACACTGCCACATCAATACCAGTGTATTTTATTGTTCTATCACATTAATATAATCCTTTTTACTGTGCTTTAAATGGTGACAGTTTCGAGTAATTAATACCTGACACGTTTAGAGCATTAAAATTACGAATATTTGATGAGGCACTTCAACCCGGCGCCGTGACAAGTAAACATCGTAAGCTGTCTTCACACTAGAGATGCGACCTCAAAGGTAAAACATCGAAGTTTTTACAATCAAAACATCGATGTTCAAGAACTTCGATTTATACATGTGTTTTTTAATTTATCCATTCTTTAAACATTAGCATATTAGTGCCCAAACATATTTAAATCAATGTTTAAGTGTAAAGCATGTTTATTTTTCTAAATCAATATATATTATAAAACAAGGTGTATAATGTGCGTACCGATAAGGCTCAAAAAGACTCAACGTATGATCAAGAAAGTTTTGTCAGCGAGTACCTATAACCCCTAACGGAGAAGAAGGTTTCCGTTTCCTTGTAAAGGGTGTAAAATTGAAGAGAAAATGACTGGAATTTTAAGCCTCTCGCACCATGTAATTAGCCTATTTGAGATTGATATAGGAGTTTATGAATGAAAAATTTAGTTCCAGCTCCAGACTACCAGGAAGTGCTAGGGTGCGTTTCACTCAATGTTTATTGTTCATTCATTCAGATCAGTTTGTAAAGGTTATATATTTTTCCAGCTGTTCTTTTTAAATTACTAAAAAATTAAGCGATAATAATTAGTTTATCCTTTGCTTTCAAAATAAAATAATGATTCTACATCTCTGCAATCAATTAGAAAACCAACTGGATTCCTTAAAAAAATAATTTTCTCTTAAGAACGCTAATTGATCAACATATAACATTTAATCAATATATATTATATACTTAAGTTAATTTAATGCAATATTAGTGAACATTTCTTATTAGTGCAGTGAGTGAATAAAAACAGACATAAAAAAAAAGAGATGAATTGACTGAATATAAATGGAAAATAAAAAGTTTGAATTGTTCTTATTGTAGTTATGAAAAATATGTTGGTTCGATTACTATGTACGATGGGCATTCTAGTTGAAAAATGACTAACTCCAATTACAGCATTTTTTCTATAAGTATTTATCATCCCTCATAGTTCAGGATAAAATGAAATATGGTGAAAAAATTGTGCCTTCATGAAATATTGGTTTTCACTTTGTAATAGTAGTAAGATTCGAGATCTGCAGAGTCCGCCCAAATTACGGGGGGATATCTTAAGGGAGGTTGAAATGGAAGAAAGGTCTCAAAAAAAAAGTTTTCATGAATCTATGGTAGTTTCTATCCTTCTGAATCTAAAAGGACCATCACAGTAGTCGGCGCTTAAGTTATACTCGAAATATAATATTTTTAACTAAGATATCAGATTTTTCAACTATAATTTAATAAATTATTATCTGCTGATTGCTTGGAATGGGCTTATACGATTCAGAATCACAGAAACCATAAAAAACGATGCATAACTCGACAAAGTTGCATTAAAATTAATTGTTCATTTTCCATTTTCAACCCCCAATAAAGTATATAGGGTTCCTTATTTGGGAGGACTCTGCAGTTCCCGAATCTTAATACTGATACCAAGTTAAACATTCAGCAACAGGCTTTTTAGTAATTTTATTCATTTATTTTAGACGGTAACAATAATGAGATAATAGAAAATAATAACCTAAATAAAATAATAAACTTGAATTATTTTTTATCATAATAATTATTGATTGATGCTCGTATACGATTTTCAAACCTAATGATTCTAATAATTGAATATTTATGACTATTCATAAATATATATGTAATAAATATATTGTAATTCAATAGTTATAACAAGAACAAGTTTATATTTTTTGATGTTTCATTTTTATTTAAACAAAATATGGTTTACATTTTACAGTTCATATAGAGGAATATATTTAATTTAAAAAACAAAAATATGTTTGCTTAGAAAAAAATTCGTTCCCGTATAAAGTTTCCTTGAACTGTAGTTCATTTATTCAATTCTAATGCAATGGTCATTCAATTTTGTGTATCAGGTACAAGAGTATCAAATAAAAGTAACAGATCCAAAAAAGTATCAGTATCATTTGTATCAGATACAATAATTTCCAGTATCAACCCTATGCCTATGCCTAGAAAAAACTCTGCATCGCCGATAGATTTGGTTGTGGAGAAAAGAGGAAGAGAGAGAGTTAAATGTCATATTATACTACTGCTGGTACAAATAACATAATATTTGCTAGTTGAAACGATAAATCGGTTACTTTAAAATAATGAGTTGGAATAAAGTGATCCCGATTTGTAAAAGCACTTATTTAGAAAGACTTGAGTTGAGAATTGGACATCGAGAGATAAGATATAGGTGCTGTGATTGGAAAAGGGACAAATGTCCCGACTCGAATAGGAATTTAAAGTTAGTCAGGTCGAAAAAATATCTCTCCAATTCAGCTAAGAGAAAACGGAAAAGAGGAATAGTTCTCCCATCAATTGGTGACAAATCTAATTATTCTCTCAGCTTTCAATTAGATTTATTTTTACTTAGTAAGCATTTTAAATCCGCCTTTTAGTTATGACAAATATTTATGAAAACTATTTAAAAAAAAGCTGCACAGCTACCACGTATATAGCTGCTGGAGGGTTACAGTACTGTGGAAGGAAATACAGTGACATACGTACATAGCCATAGGATACTGACTATAGGTTTAGTCCAGGGTTGGTCAAATTGTAGTCTGAATGATGATTAATGAATATGAATAAATGGTAATCATAAAACAAATAAATAATGAATAACCATTATTCATAATCATCACGGAGTATTTTTAATGATTATTGATTGTTTATGGTAAGTATTCGTTTGAAATAAATAATGAATAACTGGTATTCAGTTATTCATGATTAGCGAATACTGATAAATTCAGTTAGTCATTATTCATGAATAAAATATATTCATGAGCTAGGATTAATTTAATATTCATCAATCATGAATTACAAATATTCGCAAATCATCAATCATGAATATAACTATTATTCATTTAAATTTAAAAGACGAGGAAGCATTTCTGAATTAAAAGTTGTCCTAATGAGCAAGAACAAGTCCTAAGCAGTGGGTCTACTCAAATGAACAGAATTTGAAGTCACAAGTAAAGAATTAGACCCTAACTCCAATGGTTATTATTAAAGATATATTGACAAGAATGGAAAGAGCAAACAAATTTTCATGATTAGTAAGACTCGGAATTGAGATTTTTTTGTAATCATGATTAATGAATTTATATTATTTATGATTGATGAATGATCTGGAATCATTAGTAGCGAATTCCCATTAGTCATGATTAATGTGTAATGAGTAATCATGAATAATTAATTTTCTTAATCATGATTACTGACTAACATGTAATAATGAATAATGGTCATTCGTGATTGTTGAATACATTATATTCATGGATACTCCTCGACCAGCGATTAATACAATTCATGATTAATGATTCCGAGCTAAAGAATGATTAGTGAATGATGATTACAATCATTATTCACATTGTTGATTATTAGTCATAATCATGATTAAATTTTTATTTAAATATGCCCAACTCTAGTTTAGTCTAATAACACTATTCTGCATCAAAATCAAATAAATTTAAATACAACAAAAATGTTGTTTCCTTATGTTTTGAAGTGTGCTGAACACGAATCCTAAGTCCGGTGTGGACACCAATCAATTATTACTATTTCTGTATAAAAAGGGCTATCTCTTATAATTTTTTAAAGCTCCTTAAATAAAAAATGTATTGTATTTAAACATCTAATAGAAATTTACTACTTGTGCACTAATATTTTTAATTAGGTCCTTTATGACGCAACTATTTTATAAATAAAAAACAGCCCCCCTGAGAAAATTTCTGGATCCGCTACTGTTCGCACCTGGTATGAACAAACCACTGAGCAAAATTTGGAGAATTTAGGACAAACAGTAAGGATTTCTATAAAGAACAAACAAACGAACAGAATTTCATCTTTATATAGATTACAAAATGAAAAAAATTGTATTAAGAACAAAAGAGCAAAAAATTAAAATTACGTGGTCGAAGAATTGCTTTCCTAATATAAAGGCTTAGGTTGCAACATTACATTAATAATTCATTTTTTGCATTCCCATTTGGATTTCTTCCCTCCCAACTTGAGAGCAGTTACAGATTAACACAGATTTCATTAAGAGATAGCCCAAATGGAAAAAAGGTAAAGCGGTAAATGCAATGAGAAAACGCTTGCAGACTACTGTTAGACTCTAACGTGATGAGAATACAAAAAAAAAAAGAAAGTTGTAATAACTTTTGTTTTCACCAATATAGTTATTTTAATCACTTGTACCAAAAGTGGTTGTTTTCGGTACGCGGTCGAGGCGTAGCCATGCGCGGAAATTAGACCAAGCACCTCAAACACACTTTTGGTACGTGTTATGAACAATAATTTTCATCGTACTGCTCATACTTGAGTACATTAAAACACTTTTATATTTCATTAATAACTTACAGATACAATATAAGAAATTAAATTGACATTTGTTTTTTAAACATCTGTTTATTAACCTATAATAGAAGAAAAGTACTTATATATTTACATTAATATTTATAGTAAGATTCTGATTATTCATTATCATTATTTTGTCCATAAAGTTTAATTATTTTAAGCCATAAAGGCTTTAAGATTTTTGCCTTTTCTGAGCGATAAACAAGCATAACTTCATCACACACAACCCGAACATTTCTTCTTTCTAAAAAGTAACGAAATCTCTTGTATTCGCTTTCATATTAAGCGCGAAATTTAGCTGGAAGTAGTTCGTTAAAGCTTCTTGGGCTTCTTCTAAAATATCTTCTGATATCCATGTTATGTTGCACTTCAAACGTAATACTTATATTAGAATGAATCACAGTTTAGCTACAAGTAACCTCCTTCAAACACATTTTTATTAATATATATTAGTAGTAGGTAAGGTTAGCGCACCAAAAAGATTTTTCAGGCCTAGGCACGAAAAGTACTTCAAACCGAGTATAAAAAACAATGTTTTTGACGCAGTATGATGAAAAAGTGTTTAAATAACTAAAACAGTGCTATTTCTTTTTTTTCTTTTTTATACCTCCAATCTCTAATAATGGTTCATGATAGAATTTTTTTAAATATTGATTAGAATTCAGCACATATGTAAATATAAAAGTCACATATAATCTTCATAGGAGTAAAAAAGAAAAATTAAATTTAAAAAAATAAATAAAAAATACACCATTTCTGATGTTTAAAAACCAACGTCTAAGGGTCTGGCCACACATGTCCGCACCGGATCAGCACCGCAGCAATAATACAGGTTATGATCAGAATATTTTTAATTTAACTTACATATTACCCTTAGTTATGTCTAAAGGTCAGGCCACATATATCAGACACAGGCCACCTTAGTCATAACTGAAGGTAATATGTAAGTTAAAATAAAAATATTCTGAAAATATATGATAACCTATATTATTGTTACGGTGCGGATCCGGTGCGGACATGTGTGGCCAGACCTTAATTCAGAATAAAGGAAAATATAATTTTTTTTTTTTTTTTTTACAGAACAGTGTAAGCAATTACACCACCTTCACGACATTAGCTTGTGCAGTACTCCTTGACAAAGAGACCAGTGTTCCAACAAGAGCCGAACCACTTTTCTAACGGGAAAATCATCCAATAAAACAAACAATAGTAAGAGAGGTAAAAGGGACATGCGCAGTAGTTGGACTATCCTTCCATGGCTGTTGAAACAAAACCCATGATGCACATATGAGAGAAGTTGGTCGATTAACAAGCATTGTCATTTTTTTTTTCTCATCAGTAATCTTCCTTAGGGATTCAGTAAGATTCAAAAGGCTGTACCTTCTTAAGTAATTGTCCGATTTCCAAAAATCGATAGTTTTTTATTTTTGGCGAATAAAGCATTATTTTATTAATGGCTCTTCTCCTCGCGATTTCTGAGGGATTTGACTTTTTTCCTAACTTTATGGAAACAAAATCTTTAAAATAATACCTCAATCTTCAATATGATCTGGTATCAAAAAAAAATTATGGCGTAACGAGTTCAGATAAAAAACTGAAAAAATAATAAATAAATGCAATATAAATACCGTATACCGATACTAAAGTTCCTTATAGTATTGATTATATAGCTATGTACCACGTCAAAATGCATTATTTATTGCGAAACCATAAAACTTAATAATAATAAAAAATCTTAATATTAATAAAAAAGTCTTATTACACACACTCATGTAAATGTTTACATTGCTTCAAGTGCTAAAACTTTTTCGAGTTCTGTGAGTTGAAGAGGATATGGGGAAAAGGAAATGATGTACATACATACAACAGATAACGTATGACAAGATAAAGGAACTCAGGAAACATTTTGCCCTCTACTTAAACCACGATATAAAAAACTGAAACGAAAATCACATCTAGATAGAATAATTCAAGTATTGTTTTGAGGGAAAAAACAGAAGTTGTTTTCACATATTATCCTGAATTGAACGGTATCGGTCCCCGTGGTCCGACTGCTAGCATGAGCCACAGACGATATCGGACATCGGGGTCCGATGGGAATACTTTGACGAAAGCTTTTTTATCTTTTGTTTAAAAGGGAATTAAATGAGCGTCTCAAGGGCATTATCTCTTGGTAAGGATTGGAACTAGACATAATAGGCGCAGGACAGGCCGATACAGGATTTACGTCATTCTTTATCGAAAATCGGACCTCAGAGTCCAATTCTAAAAAACAACAGAATTTCAGCTGTTAGCAACATTTTCTGCACTAGAATGCAATAATCTCATTAAAAATCGACTAAATTGAGTATTTGAAGTGTTCGGCCTTTCGGACATTTGCTTGTGAAAATCCCGGGGACCGATGCTGCACCTAACGTGTTAAAAAACTGGGCGATGTAAGGGAGGGCATGAATCAAATACTAACTAATTGTTTTTTTTTTTTGTTTTTTTATTTAATATATCTAACAGAATCGAATTTCAATTCTCACCTCGGTGTTAAAATTAAAATTCTATTATTTAGTTACATTCAGTTGGAACAACAATTCTCTGGAACATAAAGGGTTCAAAAGTAAAAAAGAATCAGTCCCAATATTTATTATTAAGGCGGGTTCACACGGGGTCGTGAATTGGGCGAGAGCACTACCTGCCGGTCAGTCAGTCGTGATCACTACCACGTGTGAACTAGTGGTAGTGGGAATGTTGGTAGTGCACGACCTTGAAGTGACGGGTCGTGAAATCTCCATTTAGTTGGAGTGAGCACGCCCGCTTCAGTCGTATATCGTCCCTGGAGTGCTTGAGAAATAGGGTAGCTCTGACTCTAAACTGCCTCAACTGAATAGGTGGCGCTTTCTGGGGCCTCAGGTACCCGGCTACAATGACCATAAATAAGGGAGTAATTTTGGGTACTCTGAGGTATGCGTCCCTTAATAAAGGTAGTAAATGAATACGCATTTATTTAATTGGTAGTTTTTATTTCTAAATTTCTTGGGGGTCAGCTGCCCTTCCCTGCCTCCCCCCCTGAGGACCCATAATAATATAGTAATATAGGCGCCGAGTGATTACCGCCTCTTTACCCAGTCTCGAAACTTTTTCAAGTGAATCCTCAACTCTTGCACTAATCGTTCGCATAGAACTTTTGCGGCTTCATATTCTGCCATAACGAGAACAAGCGCGAGAGAAGCACGACCGGACAAAGGCACTTTACCGTGTGAACTATATAAGGTCGTGAGCTCCTACTCGGGAGAAAGCAAGTCGTGTGACATGCGCATTACTGGTCGTGTTCTCGCCCTGTTCACTACCTCGTGTGAACCCGCCTTTATTATTATTATTATATTCATTTGATCAAGATAATATATACAAAATATTATAACACTGATGTGGGTTTAAATAATTTGAATTAACGAAAAATTTTAATTCACAATGTCAGACAAACAATAAAATCACACAGTCACACAAAAGTAACGATATGATTCGATATTCAAGGCAAGACTTTGAACTACTCTCCAGTTCATCGCTCCATATATTTAGTCTGCATTAGAACAGTCTAGAAGGTTCCTGACAAGCCTAGAAGATTTTCGAAGTCATGAAAATATACGAGAACAGTTTGTAACTTTTCCAACAAAAAGTCTAGAACTCTTTTCGAACATATGTTTTTTTTTTTTTTTTTTTCACGTTACATTATAAAAGAAAATTTAAAATACGATTGCCCTAGAACCAGTATGCCGCACCAAAACCTGTATTGTCCAACGCGAAGAAATATATTAGAAAATGAATAAAAATTAACTATTCCGTATAATGGTATACAACACTCAAACTAAACTTCAACCCTACGGAAAAAAAAATAGAAAAGAAAAAAAAAACAGAAGTAGGTACAGCTGTAACACTGTAGATAGCGTGGCGGGAATCGTTTCCCCCAAGTAGTCATGAATCATTTTAACCCCAGATCAATGTAGTTCTTCAAATATTGCAGCAAGCTAGAAATTGATATCCTACGATATTTTAGTTTCTATATCACATTTTTATTTTATTTTTTTTTTTTTACGTTAAATATTTATATCAATGACTAAAATATTTGGAGGAAATGTAACATTATTTTTATGGCGAGGTGCTTATTTATACCCCTCTCCCCTATACTGAGCTTTAAAATTCGGTAAGCCATCAAAGCTAAAAAAAAATTGTTCATATTTGAGTTTAAATTTTTTCCGACTAGGCAGAAGTTTTGGCATAAATTTTTTAGCCAAAGGGTTACAAGATCAGCTGGAAATTAATTATTTAAATTGAGTCAACAAGTGAGGGATAGGTTTACCGAAAGAGCCAAAAATGCCGAACACCATTTGATGTATAAAAAATTGAATTACGAAGTAACATATTTTGAGTCAGAGAAGGACATACATTATATCTGACTTATTTATAAGCCGGAGAAGAACTATTTAATCTTAATCACCAACCATGGATTAATAAAAGGAATAATTGCTCATTATGCAATTGAAATTTTGCTGAGAATACGATGCACTTTATCTCGAACTGTCCGGTGCTGACAAAATTTAGATTAATTTTCTTAGAAAAAAAAAAGTCTAAATAAAAAAAAAATATTGAAATTATTAAATGGTCCAGATTATGGAAAAATATATTAAATCTAAAAAAACCAACTGAATACGGAAATGAATTAGTCAAAGAATTTAATTATTAAGTGTTACAAATGAAAATCTTAATATATACTTTTATATATGTATACATGTACACTATTATTGTATAATACTGATTGTATTTATATTGATGTTAACAGATAACGTGTATTATAAATGTATTTAAAAAATAATAACCTTGACAGACGAACTTTTGTTCATTGTCTATATACGTGATTAAAAGACAAGTATATTTTAAATATTATTAAATAAACGTACCTATCTATCTAAACTTTCTTCCATTCAATGAATAACTTTTGACTTGGAAGTCAAATTAAGAGAATGGGGCAAATGGGCCACAGAAACCAAGAATAAAATAACATTATACTACACAGTTTACATATAGAATTAAAGAACCGATACCGCTATGGTTTTTAAACTAAAACTTTTATTTTTAAGGGTAGATTTAAGTTCCATAGATTCTGTTTTATGTCAAAATAATAGAAAACAAAAAGTATATTATATTCAAGCCATCTACCCTTGTGCACTTAAACAAAAAAATTTCGTCTGATTCGAATTCAGTACCCTCAGATAAATTGAAAAAGAAAAAAAAATTATATATAGGGTAACTGTACCAATAGTTGACAATTTAAGAAAAAAAAATTATATTATTGACACCGTTTACCAATATGTTGGTGTAAGGATAATCTTTGTTATGAATTTAATTAGGCCAATCCCTCTAGAAAACTAGGAATACAATATCCTATGGTGTACATTTACGGTTTTTATAAAGAATGATTTCTTAGAAACTTCTAAAATGAACCAATAGTTGACACATCAAAATGTAAAGATTTGGAAAGTTGACATTTATGGTTTTAAAGATACATGCATCAATATTAAATTTCCTACAATAGATTTATAATAGGTAATAAGGACTACAATAAAAGTTTTATTTATAAACTAGTAAATTCACAATGGAAACAAAATAAAATTTCCACAATTTAATTATTTTATACACAAAAAGCTTAAATGACAAAAACAAACAAACATATTTAAACGAAAAATGAAATCACCCTGTTAAGTAAGTATGATATATAGATTTTATTAATGGCCAAAGTTTCATTTTTTTAATGTTGGGTTCGCGCAATTTTAGACTCTCCAATGATGAACCAGTCCCTTTTAGACAGTTAAAGATGGCCACATATATTGATTGGGTGAAAGGTGTAGCATTTTGATAGAGCGCGACTAATAGCAAGTATCACATGTTCTTTGCAGAATCGGGAAGTGGGGAGAGTCAGATGAGACGCTTGTCCATATAGGAATAGGATTATCGGCAATGCAATTTCGCTCTCAACGATCCATGGATAGAGCACACTAGCTATGAATTCATAAAATAAGACACCTGTCATCCATACAGACTCAGACTTTCATAAACCACCACCAGATGGAACACTTTGCTAATTCTGTGGGTAGTTGACATCGATGTCAACTATTGACATTATGGATTAATATCTGTTCTAATAGTTGACACTACATTTAATCCCTAAAACATTGTATAAATATATAAAAAAGGATATCAAATGATTCTCATGAAACTAATGAATACCATAAAAGTAATTAAAACATAATTGAACTCAAATAAACCAACTAAAAAGCTTATTTAACTTGACTTCCACCTTAATGAAACAGGGTAGCAGAAACCAAGTTTTCAGGCCACTAAATAATTCGCCATTACAACCTCTCACAAACAAGCTTGAGTTTTCATCAAACTAATGTCGATGGCAGCACAGCTAACTAGGATAACTTGGCAAATTACCGCCAAATTTTGAACCAAAATAATCAACCCTGAATCTTATTATTCACACTTTTTGTGCAAAATGTCAACTATTGTAGCAATGTCAACTTATGGTACAGTTACCCTATTATATATATATACTTATACATTATGAAATAAAAACGTTGGTTCATTACCGATAGAATAAATTTTAATAGCTTGTTGAGTCCAGAGTAACACTGTGAGTCCCTGTATTACTCTGGACTCATATAGCCTTGACGAAGATTTTTTGATCGAAAAAACCTGACAATTAATCATCTTATCGATTCTAATAATAAGAAATATTATATATATATATATATATATATATATATATATATATATATATATATATATATATATGTTTGTAGAAATAGTTATTTATTATACAAGTGACGAAAGTAGATCATTTTTCAACTCGAATTAACCCACACGAGCGAAGGGAGTGTGGTAATTTCACCAGAGTTGTAAATTCTACTTTTTTCACGAGTGTAATATTAAATTTTTTCTGTAATCGTGTAATACATGATCAGATCTAACCAGAATATGAACAAAATAAGGATGTTGTGAAGATTATGGTATGTTGTTGGTATAAGCATGGTTGTGAAAGGTTATAAGCATAGTTATAAAACAACTAGTATTAATTTATGTTAACATTTTATTTATTATATATATTTATAGTTACATTACATTTTTCCCTATTTTTATGTTGGGGGCGTTTGAATTATTTTGGTCATTAATTAAAATGATTGTGAAGTAGTGCAGTTATAAACAAGTGCAGGTTATAAACAAGGAAGGTAATTATTATTATATTTAAATTTTAAAATATATTGATTATTTCCACCAATAATTCATTCACATTTAAATTTATTTTTTTAAAATAAATTCTTACAATGTTAAGAAACATTTAAAAGCATTTAATTTCCAACTTCAAATTATTTTTTAATTTATACTTATTACTAATTAAGAAGGCAATTCACTTTCTTCACTTGTGAAGAAAGTAATCACTTTCTTCACTCTATTGCAAAATATTTCACTTTCTTCACTTATTTCAGTTTAGTAATGTTACCATTATTCAACGATTACAGAAAAAAACTATTTTTGTTGATTTTGATGAAATTATGAGCAACAATCATTTGAGGAATTTTTAAGGAACATCGGTCTACTTCCCAAAACGACCACATATATCAGTGTTGAGTGCATTTAAAATTTCTGGAAAACGGATTTACCGCTCGCGTAAAATCGGGGTTTCCTGTATATACAAGTAAAATAGCAGCATACATCCTATCAGGTTAGTGCACTCGATTCTTTATCTTATTCGAGACAAGAAAAGGGAAAGGTTTTGATATTAGAAGCTAAGCGAGGACTAACTTGAACCCGGGCCAAGCACCTGCAACTGGTAATTTAACTCAGGGAACTTGAAATTGCTGGAGCCTTAGCCACTTGATGAGATCTTTCTTACATCAACTCTAGGATGTCTCCAGTATTATATTATTATGAATAAGAAGTTGGGATATGCAAAGATAAGTTATCTACCTACTTCCGAACATAGTTCTTCTTAAATGCAAGACATTAAGAAAAATAATTTATCTCATTTGCCATGCGTTCGAGAAGAAGTTTTGGTTCTGGCTAGAAATATAGTAGAGCTAGGTTATGCCGATGACTTAATGCTGCAAATTGAACGTACGGAAACTACAGTTGGCAAAAAAAGTCTATGTACACCATGCCAAAAATCAAATTTTAACCAAGAAAAAAAGGAAAAATAACAGACTATTCTTTTAATTTTTTCTTAATATATTAACCCTTGATACTTGAACATCTTTAAACATTTTCAATTTCATAAACAACGTTTTAAGACATTTATAAAAATTATTTATACAAAATAAAAAAAAGTCTGTGTACACTAATTATTTCAAAAAATAATATTTTTTTTTTTTGTAAACACATTGTTACTGTGGTGTTACTATTAGCTGGTAATATTGTATTGCAGCGCAGTGGTGCACTTATTGTAGGATTATCATTCACAGATCGCAAAATTGCAGGCCTGTGATTTCTACAAAATTTATTTGGGCCTCCCAGATCTAGGTTTACTTTGAAGATAACTTGGTAATGCTTAATTATTCTTTTAACAATTGAGTGACGTTTCTTAATTATTTCTGCGATTTCTCTCAAAGATTTTCCCTCATTTCTTAAATTAATAATCAATTGTCTAATTTCTACACAAATTTCCATTTTTAGCAGAGTAACAGAAAAACTCGCATAAAGACTTAACTGACTAAAATAAAGCTTTTTATTTATATTGAAAACGTTTGTTTATTATTGTACAGTATTTGTAGGAGTTTATAATAAATGTACACAGACTTATTTTGCAATGGTTCAGGAGTTCTATTAGCAATTATCTTTACCTTATCTTTAATGTTATATTTATTTTTCTTTTGGTAGTGAATTTTAATTCTTTCAAAGTTACAGTTTAAAAGAAAATAATATAAACAATTTTAAATAATTTATTTTTGAAGAGAAAAGATTTGGCTCAACCGGGAATCGAACCCGGGCCTTCCGCGTGATATGCGCGGTATGCTATCCATTACACCACGGAGTCGCTTCCAAACGGTGCCAAATCCTTCCTCTTCACTAACACCTCTCCCACGATCTCGTAAGCTTTGCGAGTATTTACGGGAGATGGACAATTTTTGTCCAATTTTGGGCATCTTCTTGACGTTCGTCAATTTTTTAAATTATTTTATAATAATTTAACCATCATTGTGGGTGACCACCTATTTTTCAAACTTTTTTTAAACTTCAAAAATAAATTATTTAAAATAATTTAAAAAAGTAGGAGGTCACCCACAATGATGGTTAAATTAATAATATAAAAAATGTTTTCTTCATTCCCTTTGATGTCTTGGGCAAACTTAAAAAATTTTAATATGGTGTACACAGATTTTTTTTTACTAACTGTATATAAAGTCAACTTTAAATGTTTCGGGCTTCGATAAGTCCTTAAATACGAGTCGAACAGAATCTGTTTTCCCGATTCATACCCTCCCTACACCGACTCATACTCATACTTCTCATACTCATACTCATACTCATACTCATACTTCATACTTCATACTCTCCCCTCTCCCCTGATAACCGCGACCAACTTTGTAATGCGAGCTCTAGTTGGTTCTCGCGAACTTAGATTTTCAAATCGTAATTAATACGGCTTTTTTTTCGTGACTAATAACTCTCGCATAGGTAATTAGTCCGAAAATCTTTATTAGGTAAGACTATAGATTAGGGCGGGGGATTATACATTTTAACTCAGTAAGCAAAATGAAGGAGAACAACGTTGAAAATTACATAAATAAGTCAAACAAAAAATGGGATTCATGGGAGAAAACATGTAGAACCTCTTTGAGTTGGAGCTTAAATGGTTTAAGTATTTGATTTCCTTTTAATGCTTAGCTTTTCATTTATTTATATCATCATCGTCAATTTTTAGATATTCATTTTTTGGCAAAGACTCTGCGAAAGTTGAAAATTCTCTCAAATAATATTAATCTGATTCGCGGAGTAAGCAAATGAGAAAGAAGTCAGGCCAGCGAATTTTTAATTTAGTGCAACACATTTTGAATAAAGTTCTTTACGTTCGTGGAGTTATTACTACGCCTACTGTCAGGTATCGTAAACATAAAATAATTCGCAGTACCTAGATGTTCAAAAAATTATGAATAAGTAGTGGAAAGTAATAGCCCCTAGAAAGTCGAAAAACCAACATAAGCTAAGTTGTATACAATAGGTACAAAAGATGTTCCAGGTGTGTAAATATGAAACCGGAATTTTTCAAATAGCAAATAAGAGTTGATTGTGTAAAAATGATACATACTTTTTTATTCGAAGTACTGTCCTTCGCTATCTATGCATTTTCCCCATCATTCAGGCAATTTGTGGATTCCCCGCCAAAATAATGCTTCCTCTTCTGGGTCAAACCAATCACATAACCAATTTCGTTCATTTTCATAAGAAGTGAAGCGCTGCTCAGTTAGTGCGTGTCCCATCGATGCAAATAGGTGGTAATCGGATGGGGCCAAATCTGGTGAATAAGCCGCATGCGGAAGAATTTACCAACCAAACACTTGGATCGTTTCCTTGGTCCGTTTAGTCGAATGTGATGGGGCATTGTCATGGAGCAAGATCACTTTGTGTGTCCTTTCTTGATATTTGGGACTTTTTGGCGCAAATCTTTATTCAAATTTATCATCTGTTGTAGGTAGCGTTCCGTATTAACAGTTTCCCCAGGTTTCAGCAGCTCATAGTAGGTAACACCCATCTGATCACACCAGACACAGAGCATTTTCTTCCTCCCTAAGCGATGCCGATGGTTCACCAGGAGTTACCCAGGATTTTTTACGCTTAGGATTCTCGAAGTAAATTCACTTTTCATCACCAGTCACAATTTGATGAAGAAATGACTTTTTTTCTGTACCTGGCGATCAGCATTTGCCATGAGGTTTTTCGAGCTTCCTGCTGCCTTTCATTCAGTTGGTGAGGTACCCATTTTCCGACCTTCTGGATCTTTTCCATGCCTTTCAAACAAATGGAGACGGTGTCACATGTAATAATTATCCAACAAACGCTTCCGAATCAGCGTTTTCAAAGTTTTTTTTTTTGTGGTTTTCCACGGTTTTTGTTTCTTTTATCGAAATCCATCTTTAAATTTTTTGAACCAATCGAAACATTGAGATTTGCCTAGGGCATGCTCCCCGTAAGCTTCAACAAGCATCCTATGTGGTAATGCTCCATTTTTTTTTCAGAAGGAAACGGAAAATAAATGCTGTCCGCAAATCTTGATTTGTTGGCACAAAAGTCGACATGTTCAACGCCACTAAAAACACGGTTATAGAATTAAACTGATGTTGGTATCAATCGGATCTCTTTATTACATGTAGGCAAAAGCAGATAACACCACTGATGGATTAGTTAGAAGATTATATTGACTGCTAACTCCTATCATTGGCGAATTCCGGTTTCATATTTACACAACTGGTATTTTAGTTAAACGTACAATATATAGCAGGTACAATGTAGGTATAAGTTATATATAATAGGTACAAACGAGGCTTCACAATAATTAGAGATTAAATTAGATACGTACGTTTCTTTAAAATTCTTAAGTATCATAATGTTAAAAGTCGCTATGTTATACGCATGTATCGCTATGTTATGCTATGTAAACTAAATAGCATAGGTATTTGTTTAGTTTTGAAGTTTATATTTGTTTGTTACATCAATTTATATTAAATTGATATTGTAGTTAGGGAATGCATAATGCCTTGAAGATAAATGCAGCAATAAATAACGAAAATCTATTCTTAAGTATTTTATGCTATATGAGCACGCTATTTTAATAAGGTATTATGTTACTTTTCTCAAATGAATTAACGTAAAATATATTTTTAAAAAATGAATAAATTGTTAATAAAACGTTTTAACGATAAAACAAAAAAAAAAATAAAATCCAATAAATGTTTATATTAATATAGATAAGCGTATTTTAATTAAGTATGTCATGGAATATATATTTTAAATCTTCAACGAAATCCTGCTGTCGCCTTTATCCTGCATGTTGATTTTATGTTATTATCGAAATCACAAGCATAGGATAGATTAATTTTTATTTTTTTTCTGTTTTGTAGGGAATATAGACTTTTCAATTTTGCATAAACAAATTCGAAAAAAATCTATAGTTTTTGAGGAATGTGCAAATAAAGTATTATTTTATTCATAGCTCTTCTAGCATTTTCTGGGGGATTGGGATTTTTTTCCGCCTGGAGGCATCTTTAAAATGATGCCTCAATGGTCAATGATCAAAGAAGTTATGACGTACCGATAATAAAAACACTTTTTGGGAATTATATATATATATAAAATATTATAAACACACACACAAACATAGACAGACTGATGCTCCAAATTACAATATACTAAACATCAAAAATAAAATTGATAAGATGATTAATAGTCAGAATTTTCAGTTAAATATTTTTTTTTTTAATTTTGAAAAGCCTACGTTTCGATCGATGTGGATATTCATTAGGGCAAACTAACCCCTACCACCACTCACCTTATAATTTATTTATTTTTTTGTATCACTCTGGACTCAACAAGGTAAATGTCAGATTTTATTTTATCATGCTAACCAGCTACTTATTCAAATATTCACGTATAATTTTACTATATTTTATATAATTATCAGCTTTGTCAAGTACCTATGTCATTTAAACGTACCATCAGTTGGATTTGCTTTCCATTACTTTGTTACTTCTTGTTGTTACTATATATAATTGATAATTCTTCTGTCATAATACTTTAGTTATGTTGCTCATAAATTTGTCTTCTTTTTAGCCCTGATGAAGATCCACACATGTTGGGATCGAGTCGTTGGCTTTTCAAAATGAAAAAAATTTGGTGCGTGCGCACAACACACAACTTTCACTTACGAACTTACTTAAATTCGAAATTGATTTGTCGAAATGTTTTGTTAATTGCCACTTCTCAAAGACAAATTTTTCCACATTCATTTATTAATTTTGTTTTTAATTTGCTCTATAAAAAACACTATTTTTTTTTAATTTAATAAAAGATTTTACTAACGACAGGCCTACCTAATTCGGCCATGTAAGCATACCCAGTTTGATCACTATCGTTAAAGCCGTTTTTGAGTAAATAAAAAAAGCACCTGAAAATGATACAACATTTATTCAGTAAAGTGCCCCCTGCGGTTGATCAATTTTGATGAAATTTTTACAGTCATATCTCGGGCTTATTAATACATCAAATACTTAGTTTAATCAAAATCGTTAGAGCCGTTTTTGAGAAAATCGAAAAAAAACGTAAAAAGTTATTAAATAAAGTAAAGGAGGGGCCCTTTGACCAATTTTGATGAAAATTTTGCTATAACATTGCGGGCATATACATACACTAATACCAAAGTTCAAGTTAGCACGGTTTATGGTTTTTGAGCTAGTCTGTTCGCACACAGACCATTTCGCGGGACATGGTTATTTGGACTCAGGGGACCCCAAAACTAGCCGTTGAAAACCGGAAGTCGAAATTTTTCACGATCGCAATACTTACTATATATATTACATATATACGTTAGTGAAAGTAAAAAAACATGTGTAACTGAGAATCCTGACTATTAGCCAACCTATCGTAAAGAAAAACAGTTGACTCTTAGAAACTTCTACAATTGAGTCATTGACAAAGATAAGGTAGTAAGCCAAAAAAAAACATTTTTATTTTGATATGTTAAATTTTGATTTTGAGCTGCTGAAGTTGGGTTTATTCGTAAAAACCATCTGCCGGTGTTGATAGCAGCTAACCCAATTTGAACACTGATTAACTACTCTTCCTATACTAGAGGCATGACTTCAAACTACTTTTTCCTATAAAAATATCAAAAAAAAATTATTTTTTTTACTTACTACCTTTTCCATGTAAGTGCTTCAATTGATATTAATTGAATTACGTGTTATTTTATATTCTAATACAAGTTATATTATTTATATATTATATCTTTTTGCGATTAAACTCCTCTTGTTTAATGATAATCGAGTATTCTTTAATATCATTAAACTTTTATCAATGTTTTTTTTTAGATTTTTAATAATTTACGTATATGAAGACCAATTAAAATAAATTAAATAAAAATTTACACTTCAAGACTGATTTCTTTTATTAATATTTTTTTCGAAACACTACATCAACCGCTACTGTGCATTATAACTGATGATTACCCTCTTGGCATCCCTGAACTTGAGGTAGCCGGAGATGACGACGAGATCGGAGTCGACTTCCTCATCATCGGCGAGCTCTCCCTGTACGGAGCGCGCGGGGGAGCTGGAGGCGCTGCAGCTCATGCCGCCCGACTGAGGACTGAGGGTGGTGGGGGCCGTTGGGGGCGGTTAAAGCCGTGGTCACTGCCCCGCGATCAGCGGCCACAGCTGGGTAACCGGGTCAAGTTCGTGCAGGCTCTTCATCATGAAGCTGGGGGAAGGCTTTGTGTGTCGGGATGTAATGTCCAAGGAATGAATACGTCTTTGACTATTGCTTATCCTATATATGAAATATTATAATAAGGGAAAGTATTGCGATCGAGAAAATTTTCGACATCCGGTTTTCAACGAAAACGCACGTTTTGGGGTCACCTGAGTCCAATTAACCAAGTCCCGCAAAATGGTGTGTATTATTTGTAACTAGCTAGGGTGCCCGGCTTCGCTCCGGCAGTTGTGTGGTAGTTTTAATAACAGAAAACTTTAAAATTAAAGGAAATATAGAACAAAATTAGCACCTTCTTGAAACTTCGGTTTTAACTTGGTATTAAGATTCGAGATCTGCAGAGTCCGCCCAAATACGGAACCCTATAAACTTTAAGGGGGGCTGAAAATGGTAAATGAAAAATTGATTTGGCTGCAACTTTTTCGAGTTATGCAACGTTTTTTATGGTTTCTGTGATTCTGAATCCTATAAGCCCATTTCATGCAGCCAACAAATAATACGTTATTAGATTATAGTTGAAAAATCTGATATCTCAGTTAAAAAAATTTCGAGTACATCTTACGCCCCGACTACTGGGGTGCTCGACCCCCCCCCCCCCCACCTTATTATTTATATACACTCATTATCTCTTTTTTTTATGTTTTTTTTTTTATACGCTCACTATACTAATAAGAAATAGTCACTCATATTGCATTAAATTTACTTATATATTATATATTGGTTAAATGTAATGTGTTGAGAAATTAGCCTTCTTATGTAAAATTTAATTGTTAAGGAATCTAGTTGGTTTTCTAATTAATACTAGGGATATAAAATCATTATTTTATTTTGAAACGCAAAGGAGAAACTAATTATTTTCGCTTAATTTTTATTAATGTAAAATGAACAACTGAAAAAATATGAAGGGTCAGGGGGAAAAACCACGGTAGTCCACTTTTTGTTGATTTGAAAAAGTTGTGCCATCTGATGGTATAGCAAGTGTACTTTCTTTTCATACTACTTATACTTTCTATTTCTCTTCTATTAAATATGCTTTTAAACTATTTAAAATAACAGGTATTTTTCCTTTTAACTCTTTTGGGTCATCTATTAAAGTTATATCAGCGAATCCGATTTTTTTGTAAAATTTGATGTGTGTGCCAATTATATTTTATATTTTTTTCCGGTTGAGTTATATACTTCTGTTTTAATTTTACGAGGCATTGTTTCAGATATATTTCGTCGTTCATCTCTAATAATTTTAACAAATTTTTTAAAGTTTACCTTTATGTACGAAAAAAAAACCCAAAATATTCTATACAACCAATTTTCCCGACTCCTTCCTTGTTCCAGAAGCCACGGTCGGTCAGATTCAATTAAGATTATCTTTATAAAGGTTGAGAATTATGTAGATTATTCTGGCTTAAGTTGGGTTAAGCCATATGGTGGATCTATTTTCGACAGTGATTGGGAGCCCTGCCACAGAGGTTCCAACCAACCTCATGACCTTTGATCACGCAACAGAAAACGTTAATGAGCGAGCTTGTTTTATCGATAGCACCTGCATTTATCTTGCTTAATGTGTTTTGTTATTATTGTAATAAACAACAGTCAATGGTTACAAGCCTAATCCTTTATAATTGTAAATGTCATGAGGAACAAGGTAATCTATAACATTATTATATATTTATAAGTAAATGTACATAATTTTTAAAAGCATTTTACTCTCGCTAAACCGTATCTTTGTACATACTTGTTCAAATCCAATATATGAGATATAAGATTGCTATCCGCTTCCAGATTATTTAGCATATCCTCCATTTTTAATATAAACAGTAAAAATCTGTTCACTTACCAACTTACTTAGATAAGAAATTGACGTGTTTTGTTAGGTATCATTTCCCAAAATCACACATTTTTCTACATTCATATCTTATTTTTATTAATCGTTAAAGCCGTTTTTGAGTAAATAAAAAACCCCGTGAAAATGATACAAAATTTATTAAGTAAAGTCCCCCCTTCGGTTGATCAATTTTGATGAAATGTTGGCTATCACATATTTGGCATATACATACATCAAATACCCAGTTTGGTCACAATCGTGAAAGCCGTTTTTGAGTAAATAAAAAAAGCACGTAAAAATGATACAAAATTTATTAAGTAAAGTGCCCCCTGCGGTTGATCAATTTTGATGAATTTTTTACAGACATATCTCGGGCATATAAGTAGATCAAATACTAAGTTTAATCAAAATCGTTAGAGCCGTTTTTGAGAAAATCAAAAAAACACGTGAAAATGTTACAAAATTTATTAAGTAAAGTCCCCCCCCCCCCGGTTAATCAATTTTGATGAAATTTTTACAGTCATATCTCGGGCATATAAATAGATGAAATACTCAGTTTAATCAAAATCGTTAGAGCCGTTTTTGAGAAAATCGAAAAAAACGTAAAAAGTTATTAAATAAAGTACCCCCTCCCTTTGAGCAATTTTGATGAAATTTTTGCTGTCACATCGCGGGCATATACCTACACTAAATACCCAATTTCAGGTTCGCACGGTTTATAGTTCTTGAGCTAGTCTGTTCACATACACACACACACACACACACACACACACACACACACACACACACACACACACACACACACACACACACACACACACACACACACACACACACACACACACACACACACACACACACACAGACCATTTCGCGGGACTTGGTCATTTCGACTCAGGGGACCCCAAAACGTGTATTTCCGTTGAAAACCGGAAGTCGAAATTTTTCACGATCGCAATAGTTCCACTTACTATATATTACATATATAGGTAAGTGAAAGTAAAAATCTTTATTAAGTTCTCTTCTATTCTAATCACAGCCGGATTCACCAAATAGTTGACCGCCAGGGGAGGGGGGGGCCTGGATCATTCAGAATATAAGAAAAGTACACTTATTTTAAAAAAGAAAAAAATACTTAATTGACTTAAATTTACATAATGAAAAATATCTATGGCACATGTCTGAGCGAATCAAAGCCGAGAACATACGTCAAATTTTTACAGTGTAGGGAATTCAAAATCAGATTGAAAAAAATTAAAACTATAAGAGAAACGCTGGCATCAAGTGTTGGTAAGACAGGCACTGGTAAGAGTGATTGAAACACAAAACCTAGCTTTTCATGAGTCCAATGAAAATTTATTATCCCAGTGGCTCTAGTGGGAGTGGAAACTTCCTAGCAAGCGACGGTGCTGCTTCTTGACTGGAACTAGAGGAACCGAGATAGAAACCGGGCCAGTACCTAAGATTCATAGATTTTTTATAAGTCTTTAATTTATTTGTCCATCATTAAAGCCCGAAATAGCAAAAAATTATTTGAAAAATGTCTAATAGGTATTGCTCGGACCCTCAGTGTTCAATCAGAAAATCAAAAGATGTGTAATTCCATTTGTTTCCAAAAAAAAAAAAAAAAATCTGGTGCTTGCGCGCAACACACAACTTTCACTTACCAACTTACTTAGATTAGAAATTGACGTGTTTTGCTAAATATCATTTCCCAAAGTCACACATTTTTCTACATTCATATCTTATTTTTGTTAATCGTTAAAGCCGTTTTTGAGTAAATAAAAAAAGCCAGTGAAAATGATACAAAATTTATTAAGTAAAGTCCCCCCTCCCGTAGATCAATTTTGATGAAATTTTTACAGTCATATCTCGGGCATATAAATACATCAAATACCAAGTTTGATCAAAATCGTTAAAACCGTTTTTGAGTGAATAAAAAAAACACGTGAAAATGATACAAAATTTATTAAGTAAAGTCCCCCCTCCCGTTGATCAATTGTGATGAAATGTTGGTTATCACATCAAGTAAAGTCCCCCCTCCGGTTGATCAATTTTGATGAAATTTTTACAGTCATATTTCAGGCATATAAATAGATCAAATACTCAGTTTAATCAAAATCGTTAGAGCCGTTTTTGAGAAAATCGAAAAAACTTAAAAAGTTATTAAATAAAGTACCCCCTCCCTTTGAGCAAATTTGATGAAATTTTTGCTGTCACGTCGCGGGCTTGTACATACTCTAAATACCCAATTTCAGGTTCGCACGGTTTATAGTTTTTGAGCTAGTCTGTTCACACACACACACACACACACACACACACACACACACACACACACACAGACACACACACACACACACACAGACCATTTCGCGGGACTTGGTTATTTTGACTCAGGGGACCCCAAAACGTGTATTTCCGTTGAAAACCGGAAGTCGAAATTTTTCACGATCGCAATACTTCCACTTACTATATATTTCATATATAGGTAAGTGAAAGTAAAAAGCTACTTAAAGAGTGGATCGTAAAATTAATGATAGATAAGCCTGTTTCGAAACATATGACGATATGTAGTCTTCATTTTAAAGAAATTGACTATATTAATCCAAGTAAATATTAGTATTTGACATTTTGTCGATTTGATGATTGGGACCATAGATTTTCCCCATTTTTGTCTTACATCCTTTGTAATTCCTGAAAGTATTAAAAAATAAATAAATAATATGACAAAGAAACTAAGCTGTCATAACAGTTATTGTATGAATAGTTAATTAATATTATTACTAACCGAAGGACGTATTGTAAAGTTGCAATTATCATTGCTAACTATGCTAAATGCTACCTATAAATCATAGGGGAAAAAACGTTTTTATAAATTATAAGGGATCCACTTCTACAGTAATAATTAAAACTCAATGTTATAACCACAGAAATTGATAGGAACCTCAAAATCATGTGTATTTAGTTTATATTTAAATGTATAATTCATTTCGTCAGCTCTATTGAGATAAGCATGGATGTTTTATAGAAAATAGTATGCTAGTTAAAACCTTGGACCAATGGTGCACCCCGGTTAGAAGATTTAGGGCAACTGTACCATAAGTTGACAGTGTTTTAATAGTTGAAATTTTGCACAAAAAGTGTGAATAATTAGATTCAGGGTTGATTATTTTGGTTCATAATTTGGCGGTATTTTGCCAAGTTATACTTAAGTTAGCTCTGCTGCCATCGACATTGGTTTGATGAAAACTCATCCAAACCATTGGATGTGTTTGCATTTACCATTACCACCAGCTTCAAACGAACAATCACAAGAAAATTGCTTATTGTTATTAATAAATTATATTTTCACTTTTATTTGATGGGGCAGGCCTTTAAGATCGCTTGTTTGAAGGCACAAGGCTTGTAATAGAACTACTTTTCGCTTCTAGATACTATTCCACATGTAATTATGTGGTTTTCATCAAGGATCGCTTGCCCTTCAATTAATGGTCTTTTGAAATTACCAATAATGTCTGTCACATCAACTATGTCTATCCACGTTCCTTCCGACATTTTGCAAAACAACTAGCGCACCCTATAGTCAATCTCGTCTGCGAATACTTTGTTGAGTACCCAGCAATTTTTATCACAATGTGAGTGAACGTAGGAGAGTGGGGTAGCTCTTTAGTAAGGCATTCGATCCACGAATCATTACTACAGATTAAATAAAACCACTAGAAATATTGGGAATTTTCAACGTTTAACACGTTTAAGACTTGAGAGAAGAGAGGTCCGTAGGATTTTTTAAAGGGAGTAAGAAATCCTTGGCTAAGCCGTCCATCAGATAGGACGTTAAATGGAGGTCCCAAGCCTGTACGATGTCAGGTACTTGTTAAAGATTCCTAACCCACTTCAGCATCGTCCGATTAACCAAAACAGTTATGTTTTGGGAACAAAGTTTGGAGCCAGTTTGGAGCTACTCTTTTTGACCACCAGGGGTTCTTATTATATGGTTGAATTTTTTTATCAATAAGGAATGGAAATGTTCTAGTTAACTTATTGTCCGGTTAATACGAAGAAGAATAATTACGGGTCAATAATCATCCCATGATTGATCAAAACAATGTGATACAGGACTATTTGATTCATTGTAATCGCCCCTGGTGGTCAAAAACCGAAGCAACTTTTAGTTCCATAACCTTTGTAGGGGACGTTAAATGAATGTCTTGACCCTGTGCGATGTCAGAAACTCGTTAAAGATCCCTATCCAGACAATACCTGGATAGTATTTAGGACTCCCACTGTGACATCGTCCGAAGTGACGTAAAATAATCAAACGAACAACATGCTTCATACAACAGGCATCTGATTCATCTTTAATGTCAATTCGGTAAAATGGAAGCTCTGGACTCTTCATTTATATTATACTTCATTTATATTATAGCTAGGGTGGCCGGCTTCGCTCCGGTAGTTGTGTGTAGTATCCGGTAGTATAACAGAAAAAATTAGCACCTTCTTGAAACTTCGGTTTTAACTTGGTATTAATATTAAGATTCGAGATCCGCAGAATCCGCCTTAATAAGGGACCCTATATACTTTATGGGGGATTGAAAATGGTAAAAGAGAAATTAATTTTACGCAAATCAAGGCACAATATCTTTACCATATTCCTTTTTATCCTGAACTATAAGGAGTGATTTTATCTTATTGAAAATATGCTGAAATTGGAGTTAGCCATTTAGTCAATAGAAAGGCTGATCATATATATTGTAATCAAACCAACTTCTTTTTCATAAGTACAATAAGAACACTTAAAACTTTTTGTTTTTAATGATATTCAGTCAAGTTATCTCTTTTTTTTATGACTGTTTTTATTCGCTCACTGTACTACTAAGAAATTTTCAATCATATTGCATTAAATTTACTTATATATTATATATTGATTAAATTTTTCTTCACAGTTAAAGGTTATACTGCTACAAGACGACATAGCTTTCTTAGTCGTACGTGCAGTCGTTTTTGAGCCTTTTCGGCACGCACATTGTACACTTTGCTTTATAATATACTATCTAGGGTGCCCGGCTTCGCTCCTGTAGTTGTGTGGTAGTTTTAATAACAGGAAAACTTTAAAAATAAAGGAAATATAGAACAAAATTAGCACCTTCCTGAAACTTCGGTTTTAACTTGGTATTAATTTTAAGATTCGAGATCTTCAGAATCCGCCCAAATAAGGAACCCTATACACTGTAGGGGGGGGGGGGGCAGAAAATGAAAAATTAATTTGGCTGCAACTTTGTCAAGTTTTGCATCGTTTTTTATGGTTTCTGTGATTCTATTGATTGTGATTCTGTGATGCATTGATTAAATGTAATGTGTTGATCAATTAGCCTTCTTATGTAAAAATTAATTCGTTAAGGAATCCAGATGGTTTTTTAATTGAATGCAGAGATGTAGAATCATTATTTTATTTTGAAACACAAAGCAGAAACTAATTATTTTCGCTTAATTTTATACTAATTTAAATTTAAAAAGAACAGCTGAAAAAATCTATAATCATTACAAATAGAATGAATGGACAATAAACATTGAGTGAAACGCACCCTAGCGCTTCCTGGTAGTCTGCAGCTCGAACTAAATTTTTCATTCACTAACCCGAAAATGTAGGCTAATTACATAGTGCGAGAGGCTTAAAATTCCCGCCCTTTTCACTTCAATTTTACACCTTCAATATAAAAACGGAAACCTTCTTCACCGTTAGGGGCTTTAGGGGTACACGACGAAATAAATTTCTTAATCGTAAGTGGAGTCGTTTTTGAGCCTTATTGGCACGCACATTGTACCATACACTTTGCTTTATAATATAAATTGATATTGATATTGATGATTATATTTTATAGTTAGTGATCTAACAATAATACCGACATAATAAATATGATATTTTTTGTTCTTAGAGTGAGTATCCATCATTTCAATCACGAACAGGCCATAAAGATCCGGAAGGACTTTTATTTTTAATCTTAAGTAAAAGGGATAAAGTGCCAGTAAATATGGTAATGGGGAGGCAATGTTGATGGGGGATAATGACATTGGTGTAATGGGCGCTAGGGGTCGCTAGCCTAGCGTGCTGCTCCCTCTAATCCAAAGAGGTTAATCAAAGAAATTATATCAAAACCTACCTCGATTCATCAAGCCCTCTCACCATTAAGGATGCTACGTGTTTTCTCTTCAACGAGGATAAACAATGCCAGGGATCGGGAAAGAGGTCCTTCCTAGATTACTCTGTCCCTTTGTGTAGGCAGCCTTTGTATAGTAATATACAAATGTTCACTAGGTACATCTCGAGTAATATGTTCTACCTCCCCAGTATATAATACCAGTTCTACATATTTTCGTTCTAAGCAGCGATGGAAAATCACGAGAATAACAAATGGTAAAAGTGACATTCAGATAAAATCAATCATGATTTTTCACCAAATTTTCAAAAGTTTAAATTTTGTTTTATGTATGATTTTGTTATATGAGTAGACCTTAGATCTCCCTTTCAGTAACAACCATACGTTCTCCATATACTAAAGTTAACAATGAAGATAACCAACTATGTTCACATGTTAACAATGTTCACATAACCAACAATTTGTGTACTATGTTCTGTAGGAAATATAGTTTATTGTATTATTGTTTAGTTTAGTGTATCCATTATTTGCAGTCTTAAACAATGAAGTTCTTTCTGAAATTACTAGTTCTTTTTGTTATTTATTGCAAGTGGCTATTATTATTATCTTTATTTATTTTTTTCTGTATCACCTTTATATTCATTTACTTATTTTATTTGTTTTTATTAAGAGGAAGTGAGCGGGGTAGCCTACTGGTAAGGCAGTAGACTGCTGTGCTTAAGGTCCCGAGTTCGAATCTGACATGGCTTATAATATCTTTATTATTCGCCACAGTTCGTCTCGTGGGCCGAGAGACCCTCCTGGGGCAAACCCAGCCTCTATAAAGTGGGTACCCTTAATTGAAAAATTAAGGGGAAAAAACCTGGCGGTTGAGCGTGATCACGGTCAAATCACCTCCTTGCACGACCGCTGACCAAGAAACAGTACTCTTCCTTACATAGTACTGCACCCAAGACCCTTTATGGGTTGTAGTGGTACAGGTTTTTTTATTAAGAGGTGATTAATGGGCGTACCCAGCGGGGGGCAGGGGGGGGCAGCTGCCCCCCCTGGAAGGCTGGAAGCAACAAATTTTTAGTCTTTTAAGACTGGAAGCAATAATAGAATACATTTTTTTCAAGCAAATAATTGTAATGACTTAGTTAATAAAGCACTGCTATAACTATACATAATTTTGGTTTCATTCACCTTTTCCGCGGCAAGATGTTACAACCTGAACGACCATAGCTTGCCCCCCCCCCTAGTTTTTAGCTTGCCCCCCCCTAGTTTTGATCCTGGGTACGCCCTTGAGGCGATTATTAATATTTTACTTTAAGTTACTATTAAATCAGAACTCCTGCGAATGGGAACAGTTTCCCACTGCAGTGGTGTTTTGGTGAGATTTTCATTGTATTTTAATTTTTTCTGTTTCTGTATATAAATAAACACATTCGTCTGTCTGTCTGTCTGAGTAGACCTTAGAAGACGAGGGGTCTAAGTTTTAAAAAATCAAGTTAGACGTCGGATATGGACACTCTTTAGATTGGTAATGAGATCGTAGTGGATTAAATATGTGTGATATATATAATTGAAAATACTAAGCTGATATAGTACTTTGGTTAATAGAAAATCACCCTTTTTCCAAGAAATCTTTAAACATTAGAGGATTAAAAATTTCATTAGAGTAAAATGCTATTTGAAAATTGGATTTTGCATAAGAATCAACCATCAATAATATACCATTCAATTGTGGATCCGAAGTTAGGTGCACTAGAGAAGTTTACAGAAACAGTAATATCAAGCAAGGATAGGATATAATAAAATAAAATGGTCTTCATCACTTTATTGTGTGTGTTTATATGTGTATTGTAAAATTTTTTTTTTACTTTTAATCTTTATTCACACCTGTTAATACAATACTAACTATCAGTGAATTTGCTGACATTACAGTAATAATAATGGCATGAAGGGCATGAGGGAGGACACTATCCAGTGGCCTCTCCTTCTGGCTTGAATTTTACTAGGACTGATCACTAGAAGAGGAGGTCCCTCATCCAGCTCCTCTTTAGCCTTCTTCGGATGTTACCTGGCATGAGTTTTGTGGCCATGTTATTAATGAGTGAGTTGGGGTGTCCTTGTAATTTGTCATAGAAAACGTATGTGTTCGTTGACAGTCGGCATGTGGAGGTCGGTGTGTAAATTAATGTTGCTAACATACCATGGTGCTTTAGTGATTGTTCTGAATGTTTTTGCCTGAAAGATTTGTAGTTTGTTAATATGTGTCTTTATTCTATGTGTCTAAAATGTCCCATATATCTGTGATGCATAGGTCCAAATGGGTTTCAGTAAGTACGTGTAGGTGTTCAATTTCTGTCTTAGCTTTAGTTTTGAATGCTTTGAAAAAAGAGAGTAAAAATGTTTTATTCTTTGGTTTAGAGTTTTTTTTTTCTTAATATGTGGACCCCGTGTCAGTCTTCGATCAAATGTCAAACCAAGGTAGTGAACTCTGTCTGTCTGTGGTATCTGTGAATTGTCAAGGAAAACAGGAGGACACGTTTCACGTCGAAGATTAAAGGTTATGTGCTGTGATTTGTCGTGATTTAGTGGGATTTTCCAAAGTATAAACCAGTCATGTAATTTTGTCAACAAGTATGTCGACAATTCTTTAGTACAATAGGCTTTCGAAAATGTTGGATTTTATTGGAAGTAAACTGATTGTTCGGTATAATGAAGGTAAGTTTTTGTCTTTGTTTGGCTTTTGAATCATTGCTGTTTGTGAATATTTCCATTGTAACGGGAATTTAGTAGGTATTCTAACGTGAAACAAAAAAACAGCAGATTAATATATTGTAATGTGAACCACAAAATATATGTTGAAAAGAGTTCTCAACATGTTGTTGGAACAAAATGTTCTAGTACATGTTTGTGACGGTTCGAGAATCTTCTACGCTTGCCGGAAACCTTCTAGATTGCTCTGATTCAGACTACATATAAGGAGCGATGCACTGGAGAGTTGTCTTGCTCTGAAGATCGAATCATTTAGTTTTTTGTGTTTCTGTGTCGTTAGAAGTGGATACTTTTTGTAACCTTCTTAATAAATTGAGTTTTTATATTGTTTGTCTGCCATTATGAGTTAAAATTTTTCGTTAATAAAAATTATTTAAACTCACTTAGTGTTACAAAATATAGCATTTCTAAGTCAAAAATTTGCGATTATTAACAGTGAGGATAGTTCAAAATCACATTTAATACTTTCCATACGGAATAGATATTTTCACAAACCAAATTTAGTACTTTTCATTTCAAATCAATTTAAGGTGATTAGTTTAAAAAAAATATTGTGTTAAAAACCAGCGTCTGAAAATTCGTTAAATCGGATAAGCCGGTAAAAAATTAATAATTCTCACCCAACCCCCACCACTTTAAACATATCTATAATAACATCAATGTGGAATTTACCACCTTATAATATTATAACATCCGAGAATGGAATGTACTTTAAACATCGTCGAAATCAGGTAGAATGGTAAAAAGTTAATAATAACACAATACCCCTCCCTTAAATCCGATATTTTAATATTTATTCTGCCATTTGGAGCGGATACAAATCTAAGATCATAAAAATCGGCCATGCCTTTCTTGATTAATAAATGGTGGAAATAAGTTCTCAAAGTATAATACCAAATATTGTGGCGCAAGCATTAGCGGGTGCAGAAATTATCTGAGGGGGGGCGTAATTTTTTATTGTTTTAAATTTTTATGCATCATAACGGATCCAATTTAAAATATTAGTGCATAGTTAAGTTTTGAATTTTTTTTAAATGTTTAAGTACAACCATGTTTCATTTAAGGAGTTAAAAAATTACTAAAGAAAGCCTTTTTTATACAGAAATAGTAATAGTTGATTGGTGTCTTCAACTTCCAGGGTAAGGGGGCCGCACCCCCGAGCGATGGAGCAAGAAGTTTTAAATTAAGTTATTAATATGCATAGTTTATCAGATTTCCCACCAATAAAATAAATATATAAAGATGTATATTATTCTGATAATGGTGAAAGTGCCAAAAAAGGGAGATTTAACAGAGTGCAGCAACTGGAGGGGGATCACGCTCCTCTCCGTGCCTAGTAAGATCCTGTCCAGGATTATCCTAAGAAGAATTCAGCCTGAGGTTGAAAAACATCCAAGAAGAGAGCAGCATGGTTTTAGGCCGAATGGCTCCAGCGTGGATTTAATAAATACCATGAGGATAATTCTGGAGCAGTCTAGAGAGTATCAGAGCCCTCCCTATTTGGTATTTGTTGAATTCTTGAAGGCTTTTGACAGCGTGGAAAGGGGTAGGATTTGGAAAACTCTGGAAAGGTGGCAGATCCCGGAAAGAATCATAAAGATCATCCAAGCTATGTATAGAGAGTTCCAGTGCTGCGTGGCGCATGAGGGGAATCTCTCTGAGTTTTTCTACACCACAAAGGGGGTTTAGACAGGGCTGCTTACTGTCACCTTTATAATAATTGCGCAATTAGTAAATTTGAATGAGCTCAGTAGAACTTATAATATACATTCACTGAAAAGATATTGAATATAAACATTAATATAATTATATAAACATTAATATATAATACCAGAATGGTTTGATTTATTTTTATGTAATTTGCAGAAGTTTATTTTTTTTTCCTTTTGTAAATTCTTTTTATAGCTAATTTTATTTTATGTTTATAAAGATAAAGAAGTTGTATAGATATATTTATTTAATTTGTAATTTTTTTCTCATTTATTCTCATCTTTTGTTTTTACTAATAACTTTTATCAATAAAGGGTTAAAAAAAGCATTCGGAATTATATTTTGAAATTCCTTAATTTGAGTCTTTACATTATATTTTTAAAAATGTTTCATATTATATTAAAGCTTATATTTTAATTTAAGGCTCTTTAAAGGTAACCAGTGTTTTTGCATTAGGGACAGGTTGATCAAGGTTGCAAGTCTGTGAACCTTACGACGCCCTAACAGAGCCTTTATGAAGTTTCGCCACCTATCTCGATCTGGAGCCATCTCCCTGAGGGTGGCCCACGTATGATTTTGGCTTCTAGCCTCTTCCAGGACAGAGCTCCTCCTCGTCTTCCTTGGCCTTCCGACACGACGCTGGCCCCGAGGGTTCCATTCAAGGGCCTCCCGGACGATGGTGTCTCTCCTCCTTAATGTGTGGCCAATCCATCTCCATTTCCTGGTTCTAATTTCGGCTTCCACTTTCTTTTGTTTTGTTTTTCTAAGTAGTTCCCCATTGGAGATGATTCTTGGCCACCAAATTCCCAAGATATACCTTAAGCACCTATTACAGAAACTTTGCAAACGGGCTGAGATAGATCGTGCCACTCTCCAGGTCTCTGATCCATAGAGGAGAACGGACTTCACGTTTGAATTGAAAATGCGGAGCTTTGTTCGCCAATTTATTTCCTTGGCACGCCATAGAGTGCAGAGCTGGGTGAAAGCACCTTTAGCTTTTTTTTATGCGGCTTTCCACATCGTTGTCGGCTCCTCCATCTTTTACCACTACACTTCCTTAAGGTATTGGAAAGCCTCCACTTCTTCTAGTATTTGGCCTTGGATTGTTATCGGCTGCTCGTTTTTATTCTCATCGTTTTTGTTTTTGCGACATTAATTGCCAGTCCATATCCTTGTGCCGCCTTATCTAGGTCGTGCATCTTTCCTTATATATCCGAGAATCTATGGGCCATTTCGCATATGTCGTCCGCATACATAAAACAAAATGTCTAAATACCCTGGGTAAAGAATCAGGCGATGTTGTCGAAATCATTGATGGACTTCGTGAATACCATATGAGTTGATCAACTTAAAATTTCGACGGTGAGTAGGCGTCCATTCCGTAGAAGATCGTAACAATACAAATTGGTGTCGTCTTGCTGGTGAACCAACCTGGAGAAAACGAAACGGCCTCCACACTGCCGATAACCGACCGCACGATCGGAAATTTTAATCGCAATATATGCGATTAATGATATTTGAAAAAAAAAAATAATGTTCGTAACAGTCACAGAGCACCTGTGTACCAGCTGACGACAAGTTGCCTACTGCCGCTTAATCCTATACATTTAGTACATAATTTCGTTATTTGATTCAATTATATCAAGAATTATTCAATTCAATTATTGATTCAATTATTCAAATTTTGAGTTTCGACTTAACGATAAAAAAAAATGAATTACAACTATTACAATAAAGATAAAGTAATTTTTTTTTTTTTTTTAACTAAAACATCTTCGTTACGATTTTTTTTAATAACAAATGAGCGGCCGCAACATACCGCCCACCAAATTTTATGTAATAAAATTTCAATCAGGTCCTTCCTCTGAAGGAGGTAACAAAGGTGTTAACTGAGCAACTGGTCGCACGTATTCTCCTGTTGCGGTTTTTAACTTTACTATCCTAACAATACCACCTTTACTGGGATAGGTCTCAATAATTCGTGCTACTGGCCAACAACGGGGAGGTAATCGTGATTCTTTTATTAGAACCAAGGTTCCTGTTGTGACATTTTTTGTGTGCGATCTCCATTTGACCCGCTGTTGTAAACTGTTCAAATATTCTAACCGCCATCGCTGCCATATGTCCTGAATTGATCTTTTCAATAATTGCCAACGGGTCAATCTGTTCATTGGAATGTCGGTTAGAGTTAATTCCTGCGTGGCAACTAGAGGGCCTCCAATAAGGAAATGACCTGGTGTTAACGGATCGAAGTCATCCGGAGATGAGGAAAGTGGGCACAATGGCCGAGAATTTAATATGGCCTCGATGTTGGTAACAATGGTATAGAGCTCCTCAAACGTAAGACAGCGCTCATGTAATACCTTTACCAAATGTGTTTTCATTGACTTTACCCCCGCTTCCCAAAGACCTCCAAAGTGAGGGGAGGATGGAGGGATAAAGTTCCATTCAATCTGTTTCATATTGCAATGTTCAGTTATTCGCTCTTGAGTCCCTGGGTTTCTGAAATAATTCCATAACTCCCTCAATCTTCTATCAGCCCCCACAAAGTTTGTTCCGGTATCCGAGAAAATGCGAGCAGGTACTCATCTTCGAGCAACAAATCTATCTAGGCACGCTATGAAGGCATCGGTAGTGAGCTCAGAAACCAGCTCAAGGTGAACCGCTTTTGTGCTCATACAAACGTACAAGCATACATAGGCTTTGGTCGCATGTGCATTTTTTCTTGAAGATTCCTTAAATAGGAAAGGTCCGGCAAAGTCTACTCCCACATTGATGAATGCTCGGCCTTGTTCAAAACGAGTGGCTGGTAATGTACTCATAAATGGCGCAAAATTAGTTACACGTAAACGGTGACAGGTAACACACTGATGTACCCTTGACCTTATAAGTTTTCTTGCAGTTGGTATCCAATACTGTCTCCTAATTAGTGAATGAAGCAGTTGAGGTCCAGCATGTAAATAACATATATGCAAATGATCCACCAGCTTCCTTGTAAAATGAGATTTAGGATGTAATATAATTGGGTGTTTAGCCTCATAAGTCAAATGACTGTTATGTAAACGCCCGCCCACCCTCAGAACACCAAGAGAATCTAAAAAGGGTGCAACGGATGATAATTGCGTTTTATCACCTTCTCCACTTGCGACCAGACGGTAAAAGTGAGCTTGGTTCATTTTTATGCAGATCTCGGTTGCCTTACGAATCTCTTTTAAGCTCAGAATGCCCGTCATTCGTACTGAATTCTTTTTAGAGTTGTTGATGAATCTCAGAATGTAGGCAGTTATTCTTTGAACTTTGGTAAAAGAAGAAACATTTTTTAACCATTCATCCTCTGAGATTATGGCAGTGTATGCGTGACACAAAAGGGTAGAATCAGATTTAATTTCAGGTAGGTTGTCTGAACTTTTATTAAATGCTTGAGTTATTGGCCATGTTGAGGGATCCTCTTTTACCAAAACTGGTCCTTGCCACCACAACATTTGATCCTTGAGAGAAGCTGGAAAGACTCCTCTAGAGGCTATATCAGCTGGGTTGTCCTTTGAAGAAACGTGGTGCCAGTTTTCCAAACGTGATAATTGTAAAATTTGTACGACTCTATTCGCAACAAATACTTTTAGCTTATGTGGAGGTATCCCTAACCAGCCTAACACAACAGTTGAGTCAGAAAATAGAAACATGGATGTTGGAGATAGCTGCCAAATTACATCATTGCAGGAATTTAGGAGATTCACCAACAGCAATGCTGCACACAATTCCAATCTAGGTATAGATAAGGGTTTAATTGGGGCGAAACGAGTCTTTGCTGCTAACAAATAGGTATTAACTTCCCCTTCAAATGATTGTGATCTTAGATAGATTGCAGCTGCATATCCCAAGTCTGATGCGTCCGCGAACCCCATCATGAAGCGTTGGTGTGTTTGAGATGGCATTATGCAACGCGGAATGTGAATTGTTTCTAAAGTTTTAAGTTCATTAATAAATCTTTCCCATTGTGTGTTGATATCATTAGGCAAAGATTCATCCCAATTTAATTTAAGTTTCCAAAGACTTTGCAGTAGTCGCTTGGCCTTAAAGAGTACTGGAGCCAAATACCCCAGTGGATCAAACAGTCTAGCGATTGTAGATAAAACCGATCTTTTTGTTCTAATTATTGAAGATGTACGAACATTATAATAAAATTTGTCAGATGTTGGGTCCCACATCATTCCTAGGATTTTTACTGACGATTCGTCAGATGTTGTAAATTCCATTGGAGTTTCTCTTAAGCCTTCTGGAATTGATTGGACTACCATGTTGGAATTACTAGCCCATTTCTTCAATTCAAAACCCCCTCGAAGTAAAAGTTCCTGGAGCTCTTGGTACAATTTTAAAGCTTCTTCAATATTATTGGCACCAGTTAAAATGTCATCCATGTAAAGATTATGCTGCAAAGCACTGACAGCTAAGGGAAAAGCTGACCCTTCATCCTTGATTAATTGCTTTATTACCCGTAACGCTAAGTATGGAGAGCATGACATGCCAAAACTTAGCCTGGTTAATTCGTATTCTTGAACCTTCTCTGACGGGTTAAAACGATAAAATATGTGCTGATATTTGCGATCTTCTGGATGTATTAAAATTTGTAAATACATTTTGCAAATATCTGAAGTCAATGCAACAGGAAATTTTCGAAAGTTTAAAATAACATTTTTAATGTCCGCCTGTAATTTTGGACCTGTTATTAGTTTATCATTGATTGAGCCTTTAGAAGTTGGCATAGAAGCATCAAGAACTATGCGTAGTTTTGTTGTAGAGCTGGCCTTGAAAACCCCATGATGAGGTAAAAAATATGCATTTTCTGAAGAAGTGGGAACCATGAAGTTTTTATCCAAATATTCTTGAAATACTGAAGAATATTCCAGTTTTTTAGCCGGGGATTTAAGGAGACGGGCTTCTAGTTTGTAAAAACGGTGGAGGGCGGTAGTTCGAGAATTTCCTAATATTACCTCTGAAGGATTTTTAAAGGGCAGTCGTACCATATAGCGTCCTGAATCTGTTCTGGAATGAGTGTTTTTGAAAAATTCTTCACAATAGATATCTTCTTTGCTGGCGGGTATTGGGACCTCAACCTCTTCTATATTCCAAAAATTTTCTATAAGTTGGTTCAATGAGGGTATCACGGCAAGCATTGCATTAACTTGATTTTGTTGAGATGAAACCTCAATCTTTCCTGTGATGACCCATCCAAATATTGATTTTATAGCATTGGGATACCCTTTCGCTGTTATGACGGAGTCGCTGCTAAGAATTTCTCCAAACAGATCTGCGCCTAATAAAAAGTCTATACGACCTGGGTGCCAAAACCCTGGATCTGCTAATTCATAGTCTTTAAAATAGTCTATGACGCTGCGAGGTACTGGTGAATTAGGCATAAGTGCTGTTATTTCTTTCACAACCACTGCTTCTGTTTGGAATTGTGGGTGAAAATTATCTTTGGAAGCTAATACGCATGTGACTTTGAATTTTCCATCTTCTATTGGAATATTACCAAACCCACTGAGATCCTGGGAATTTCTTTGTTGTCGCAGAGCTAACCTCTTTACGCAAGCTTCTGTGATGAAAGAGCGTTGGGCTCCGCTATCGATAAGCAAACGAATTGTATGAAATGTTCCAGTCAGGTCTTTTATTCTAGCTAATGCAGTCCCTAAAAGTACCAATGATTCTCCTTTCATAAGGCCCGAAAGTACTGCACCATGAGCTTGATCATGAACCGGTGAGGCCATAGTTTCTGTTAAAGGAACACAATCATTAGGAGAGCCTTTTCCATCTAGGTTCGTTGTAGTATTCTGAGACTTTGGACTAGCAGAGACCTCCTTATTTTGTTTAAAATGAAGTAGGCTATGATGCTTATGGTTACAGTATCTACAAGCATTTGTAGACCTGCATGTTTTTGCAGAATGATTTGGGGCTAGGCAGTTTACGCATAGTAGGCGGGTTTTGATTTCTTTAAATCTTTGCTGTGGAGTCATGCTTAGAAATTTACTACACTTGTATATACGGTGTGGATTTTTACACAGTGGACATAAGTTAATTCCTTCTGAGGTAGTAGTAGTCATAAATACTTGCTTCGATGTTCTTGGTTTTGCTGGAATAAGTGAATGAGATCTCGCCCCTTCTGATTGTAATATTGTACACTGTTTGTGTATGAAATTAACAAATTCTGCAAATACAAGTTCTTCTCCTCCTATTTCAGATTCAAACTTTTCCCTGGTTTTGGGGTCCAATAATCTTAAAGCATATGAGATGAGGATAAAACCGGCTGGGTCTTCTAAACCAAGATTTTTAAAAGCCAAGGAACTTTCCAATATAGTGTTGGAAAATTGTTCAAGTGCCGGAAGCGTTATCTTAGGCATCGGTTTATATGAAAAAATGTTATTAAGATAATTAGCCGCCTGTACACGTTTATTGTCATATTTCTTGCATAGAACATTCCATGCTTGCAGATATGATTCAGCTGTAATAGGTATTGCTGCCATTGATTGAAGTGCTAAGCCTTTCAAAGAACTCTTTAAGTAATGAAATTTTTGAATCGGTGACAAGTTATTATTTGCATGAATTAGTGACAAAAAAGTGTCTTTATAAGATACCCAGTGGGAAATGTCCCCATTAAAAGTTGGTAGCGCAATTGGAGGTAATTTAAAAACCTTATTATTACTTGATTCGGATAGGGAATTATTGACTACATAAGTATTTCCTCCTTCATTATAGGGAATATCGTAAGCTAGTGCATCATAAAATGCATCGCGTGTTTGAGAAATCAAATTTGTTATATGGGTTAATTCAGCCGTTTTCTCCATCTGAGCAGCTGTCCGTTTTGCTTTCATGGCAATAGAAAAAAATTTATCCCAGTTCGAATCGATTCGGGAGACCTTAGCTTTAAAAATATTAATTTTAGCGGGATTTGAATCGAGTGATTGACCTAGAGTTTGAGTATCTTTGATGTCTGAAGCCAACTCTTTGATTTCTTCCATTTGTTCTTCGAGAAGTTCTACTTTATCTACCTTAGGAGCCATAGTTATGAAAATTAAAAATAGCAATTTAAGAAAAAAAATCAAAGGAGAAATAATATTAATAACTGAACAAGGAGAATACGTGTCACAAAAACCCAATGTACATAAGAATTAAAGTAATTAATTACAACTCTGAAAATAGAAAAAAAAATATAAATATATGTGTTGATTAATACCAAAAAATTATAAAAAGAAATTTTCAAAAAAGCATCCGGCGGCCGGAGGACCAAATATTGTGGCGCAAGCATTAGCGGGTGCAGAAATTATCTGAGGGGGGGCGTAATTTTTTATTGTTTTAAATTTTTATGCATCATAACGGATCCAATTTAAAATATTAGTGCATAGTTAAGTTTTGAATTTTTTTTAAATGTTTAAGTACAACCATGTTTCATTTAAGGAGTTAAAAAATTACTAAAGAAAGCCTTTTTTATACAGAAATAGTAATAGTTGATTGGTGTCTTCAACTTCCAGGGTAAGGGGGCCGCACCCCCGAGCGATGGAGCAAGAAGTTTTAAATTAAGTTATTAATATGCATAGTTTATCAGATTTCCCACCAATAAAATAAATATATAAAGATGTATATTATTCTGATAATGGTGAAAGTGCCAAAAAAGGGAGATTTAACAGAGTGCAGCAACTGGAGGGGGATCACGCTCCTCTCCGTGCCTAGTAAGATCCTGTCCAGGATTATCCTAAGAAGAATTCAGCCTGAGGTTGAAAAACATCCAAGAAGAGAGCAGCATGGTTTTAGGCCGAATGGCTCCTGCGTGGATTTAATAAATACCATGAGGATAATTCTGGAGCAGTCTAGAGAGTATCAGAGCCCTCCCTATTTGGTATTTGTTGAATTCTTGAAGGCTTTTGACAGCGTGGAAAGGGGTAGGATTTGGAAAACTCTGGAAAGGTGGCAGATCCCGGAAAGAATCATAAAGATCATCCAAGCTATGTATAGAGAGTTCCAGTGCTGCGTGGCACATGAGGGGAATCTCTCTGAGTTTTTCTACACCACAAAGGGGGTTTAGACAGGGCTGCTTACTGTCACCTTTATAGTTTATAATGGTGCTGGATGAAGTTAAGAGGGAAGCTGCAACAGGAAGGTGGCGAGGGATCCAGTGGGATCTTCAAAAGCAGCTAGAAGGATTTGAGTATGCGGACGACATATGCGAAATGGCCCATAGATTCTCGGATATATAAGGAAAGATGCACGACCTAGATAAGGCGGCACAAGGATATGGACTGGCAATTAATGTCGCAAAAACAAAAACGATGAGAATAAAAACGAGCAGCCGATAACAATCCAAGGCCAAATACTAGAAGAAGTGGAGGCTTTCCAATACCTTAAGGAAGTGTAGTGGTAAAAGATGGAGGAGCCGACAACGATGTGGAAAGCCGCATAAAAAAAAGCTAAAGGTGCTTTCACCCAGCTCTGCACTCTATGGCGTGCCAAGGAAATAAATTGGCGAACAAAGCTCCGCATTTTCAATTCAAACGTGAAGTCCGTTCTCCTCTATGGATCAGAGACCTGGAGAGTGGCACGATCTATCTCAGCCCGTTTGCAAAGTTTCTGTAATAGGTGCTTAAGGTATATCTTGGGAATTTGGTGGCCAAGAATCATCTCCAATGGGGAACTACTTAGAAAAACAAAACAAAAGAAAGTGGAAGCCGAAATTAGAACCAGGAAATGGAGATGGATTGGCCACACATTAAGGAGGAGAGACACCATCGTCCGGGAGGCCCTTGAATGGAACCCTCGGGGCCAGCGTCGTGTCGGAAGGCCAAGGAAGACGAGGAGGAGCTCTGTCCTGGAAGAGGCTAGAAGCCAAAATCATACGTGGGCCACCCTCAGGGAGATGGCTCCAGATCGAGATAGGTGGCGAAACTTCATAAAGGCTCTGTTAGGGCGTCGTAAGGTTCACAGACTTGCAACCTTGATCAACCTGTCCCTAATGCAAAAACACTGGTTACCTTTAAAGAGCCTTAAATTAAAATATAAGCTTTAATATAATATGAAACATTTTTAAAAATATAATGTAAAGACTCAAATTAAGGAATTTCAAAATATAATTCCGAATGCTTTTTTTAACCCTTTATTGATAAAAGTTATTAGTAAAAACAAAAGATGAGAATAAATGAGAAAAAAATTACAAATTAAATAAATATATCTATACAACTTCTTTATCTTTATAAACATAAAATAAAATTAGCTATAAAAAGAATTTACAAAAGGAAAAAAAAATAAACTTCTGCAAATTACATAAAAATAAATCAAACCATTCTGGTATTATATATTAATGTTTATATAATTATATTAATGTTTATATTCAATATCTTTTCAGTGAATGTATATTATAAGTTCTACTGAGCTCATTCAAATTTACTAATTGCGCAATTAAAATAAAACAAAATGTCTAAATACCCTGGGTAAAGAATCAGGCGATGTTGTCGAAATCATTGATGGACTTCGTGAATACCATATGAGTTGATCAACTTAAAATTTCGACGGTGAGTAGGCGTCCATTCCGTAGAAGATCGTAACAATACAAATTGGTGTCGTCTTGCTGGTGAACCAACCTGGAGAAAACGAAACGGCCTCCACACTGCCGATAACCGACCGCACGATCGGAAATTTTAATCGCAATATATGCGATTAATGATATTTGAAAAAAAAAAATAATGTTCGTAACAGTCACAGAGCACCTGTGTACCAGCTGACGACAAGTTGCCTACTGCCGCTTAATCCTATACATTTAGTACATAATTTCGTTATTTGATTCAATTATATCAAGAATTATTCAATTCAATTATTGATTCAATTATTCAAATTTTGAGTTTCGACTTAACGATAAAAAAAAATGAATTACAACTATTACAATAAAGATAAAGTAATTTTTTTTTTTTTTTAACTAAAACATCTTCGTTACGATTTTTTTTTTAATAACAAATGAGCGCAACAGGCTCTATGTCCCACTGAGGGATAACAGGAAATAGTATAATATAATATATATTATTCTACTGCAGAATATTGGTGGGAAAATAAAAATATTAATACAAACTTTTTTTTTAGTTGCCTATGTTATAAATTATTTCTAAACGGTCTTTTTCTCGCTACGCCATAACTTTCTTAATATTTTATCATATTCGATTATTAAGATATCATTTTGAAAATTTCCTTTCCTTTCAGCACTAAAAATTAGTTAGATCCTCCAGAAACCCCTGGAAAAGAGCTATGGTTAAAATAAAACTTTGTTTGCGCATAACTTAAAATTTAGATTTTTATGCTAAAAGTGATAAAATGCAAAAGTGAAAGATCTGTATTCACTACAAAATGAAGAAAAAAAATCATGAAAATCGGATTTGTCTTTTAGACAGCAGCTCCATCATGGCTTTGATGATAAAATATATCTCTGCGGAAATAGTTTCCAAATATCCAGAAGCTAAGTAATTTTTAAGTTTACATAAAACAAAAAAATTCTGTCTGTAAACTATGGTGTGTTTACTTAATTTCATATTGGGGCTATAAGGTAATTTATCTGTGTGCTCAAGTACTGGTGTTTAATATTAACAAATTTCTTTTAGCATAAGATAATTAAGTAAATTTGGAAATCTAATTTTTCCTTTTTCAATTAATTAAAAATAATTGTATTAAAAATGATATCTAATATTAGAAAAGTGTGAAGACTATTAGTTAAATATGTGTACTCAAAATTTAATTTTTTTATAAAAAACATTTCTAACATAATCCAAAAAATAAGTTATATTAGAAAAAAAACAGAATATTTTAAGAATTCGTTATTTAATTAACACCAAGTACGTAAGGAATGTGTTAATTTTGTCAGTTCAAAATACCACGAGCCGGTAAAGTTACCGCCGTTAGTAAATTACCTTCATCGATCAAAATTCTCATTCGACAATTCCTATATTTTTTGGGGTATTCATTACTAAACTATAACGTTTCATTATTGCTAGGAATGTTATAAAGAGAAAAAATGCACCAAGTGACGCTAAATTGGCAATAAATTACGCAACATCTTCTTAAAAAAATTAATTTCATTCTAAAAATGACGAGTGACATTCAAACATGGCGTCTGCGCAGTAGGAGTCAATACCGTAATGTTACCTCTTTGTAGAAAATGTAATTAGGTTAGAAGGAACTGTACAGTTATGTTTTCTTATCTTCCCGAGGTTCGTGCGAACTTTAAAAAATAAAAAATCATTTAACTCCTCTGTAATGTAGCCCGTAATTCATAATTTGTATTTTTTTCCAGTTTCAGTAACTTGATATCATATCGGGTTAAGGGTTGGTTTCGACGCCATTACCAGTGGTGAAATTTAGCTAATGTGGATTAGGTGTTGTTCAGTATGTTCGAAAGGTTGACGTGAAATTATATATTGGGAGGAGGTGGAAACATCTTACCAGGTAAGCTTTCCAATTTATTATAAAACTTTTATCTATCCGCCCTACAAGTTCTCTACAGGCATACGTTATAAGTCCATGTTTTCTAGAAATTTTATTTGAATTAGAATCATTAGGTATCCTATATACTTCGTTTATTGTTCCATCAGTTCTGTATCCCTTTTTCTTTATAAAAAATATAACTTATATGAAGTTGAGAGGAACAGAAAAAAAATATGCATTCTTAATCATGAATGATTTATGACACTAACCAAAACAGTGACTCAATAGCAGATTATTGGAAGCTATCAGTGAATCAAGTTTCATAAAGTACTATGTGAAATATTTGCACACATAATTGAAGCATTCACTGTTAAAAATTTAAGTCATATTTTAAGTATCTTATCATTAGTATCATATCATATCTTCTTGAAGTGATGTGAATTTGGGTGTTGGATACTGTATTGGAGTCATTGTACCTCCATATGACTTCATGAGGAAGTAATCAATTCATTGTTAAGATAACATATAGAGGGTTTACTCTGTACCAGTAGACAGAATGATCAGTTTAAACTGCATATAAGTTGAGTTGCTATTTCAGGTAGTTATGATTTTGTATTAGTCTTATTTTTTCATTCCGTGATGTAGTCATGTCATTTTTTATCAATAGCTATTATAAAATACTTAGTAAAAGTGAATTATATTCGATATCACTGTTAGGGAATCCTTCTTAAATATTTTTATCTATGACTTAACTTTATTGTTATATATAAACACTTCTATGACATAGTTTACGTACCAGACATAAAATTGCTAAAAACACATCTCTTTATTCCAGGTTAGGTTAAATGATGGTCTGGATTTTCAGTTTACAATGATTTTATTGTGGTATTGATTTTATTGTAAACTGAAAATCCTGACCATCATTTAACCTATCATAATTGAAGAACAGTTGACTATCTCTCACCTCTATATTATTCCAGGTTTTTTTACTATATATTGTAATATGTTCTTATTTATAATTTGAAGATGGTGGTTTTGTCTGATACACATGTCACATAAGATAAGAACATGTGTTGACCACTTGAGTGGGAAAAAAAAAAATAATGGTTTGGAGAAAGTGAATTTAAAGAAGTTATAACCTATTCTTATTGTTAAAGATTACAATCCCTTTATTTTATTATAAAATGCAATTTATACTGTTATTTTTGCAAAATTGAATATATGTTACCTTGTTACAAATTATTTAAAATAAACTATAAAGTTGGATGTCTCTAATTTGATTTTTTCTTTTCCTTGAGTGTTTGATAAACTCAAACACTTTTTTTTACCAATTGTCTGGAATACCTCAACTTATATACCAAACCTAAAGAAAATACCAATGTTGTTTGTGTAATTTTTTGTCTTTTATAGCCAAAATATTTTAGGAACAAAGTGATTATCAGCTCAATTCCTAGTATTCATCTATTTTATATAATTTCAAAAATGCACCTATTCACTACCAAGTGCCTCTTACTCAGCCTTGAAGTATTCACATTTATTCAAGGATTTATTTGAATTCTTTGCTTTCAATTCCTATGTATGAATTTTTTTCATTATGTTACATAATTTGCATGTTTAAGATACTCTTATTTAGGTCGATTTAATTTCTTATCTTTAATACTTATTTCCTATTGATTTTAAAATACAATTCAATGTTCTCTATATGTAACTTCTAAGATATTCAGAAATTCTATTCTATGAATACTTAAATTATAAGCATTTCTTTATGTATATATACTTAATATATTTATCCTAATTACTTTAATTTAAAATGATAAAAGCGCCTTTTGATAATACACTATTCGGATTTTTTACTGTTTATTCAGCAAATATTTATATTTTACTGTGATACTTCTGCAATGTTACTGTTACGTCTGGGTGTGGCCTCTTTCTACATTTTATGTTACTGTAATGTAAGCAGACTCTCACCGCATCATTTAAAGTTAAAAAGAGCCGTAATCGGCTTTATTAGATCCCAGCTTTCGATTCCCACTCAGTCCTCCGAGATACATTAACCCCCAAAGGGGTCCTTTATAGTGTTGATCGGGGCACTCGAAACGGCACCTTATTGCCTTGAAGTAACATGTCAGTATTAGAAATACCAATTTTACTCCAAAACTCTGTTTATATATCCTAGTTGTATCTTAAAAATGCAGATTAAAGTTGAAGACTTTATTGATTCAGGGTTTTAAAAGAATAACACTTTCAACATTATCAAAATTAAAATAGATCATATCATACCTGAATTTCAAAAAGGTGCCAAACAACAATAAAATTTATTTTGAGTAGATCCAAAAAATAAAAATATCAATGTTTATTTAATTCTTCCATTGATAGCATCATTTTTTTTTTTTTTATTATTAAAATGATCCAGTTTGGATGTATATATGGAAGAGTTTTTTGGTAAAACTTTTTCGTTTTTGTTCATGTTATTCAAAAAATTGAACATATTGTCAGCCTAATTGTAAAACCTCCTAACTCCGAAAATATCACTTTTATTGTTTAACCCTTTAACTGCGGTGGGAGCGGGGCATGAGTTGGGGACCAGCGCGCGGCTGGCTAATACATTAGCCACTAGCAGTTAAAGGGTTAATACACTTTGATGTTTAAAAGCACATGACTCAAAAAAATAGTTTTTAAATCACTTGAAAAAAAGTGCTCAAAAATAATGTATGCAGTATTTGAATTTAAAAAAAAGAAAAAAAAAAAGCTGTTTCTAGCTTGCTTGCGAAACCCTTGTAGCCCTGAAGATGCCTGAATAGGCGAAAATTTGGCATTTAATCTGGATGATTAAGTGAATTATTGAAATAATACGAGACTTTGAGGCCTTGCATTCTATATCTAAAAAAAAAAAAAAAAAAGGTAGTTTTATACTTTACCTGAAAAATTTGGAAAAGTGGGTTTGCTGGTTTTATAATTAAGCTAATAATAGACTAATAGTTATAGTAAGATGGCATACAAAAAATATTTGTAAATATTCCCTTTGCAATATCTCCTTTTTATTGGTAGTCGAGGACCTCTTTTCAGCTCAATTTTTGTGCACATTACCGTTTGACAATATTACTAATTAATGAAGTAATATTATTAATTAAATAAAAAATATTACTAAGAACAATGAAGGTAATTTGTTGACTGTAGAACATCTGATGGAAATGGTTGGGGGTGCGGTCAAGTGAAACACTATATGTGTAATAACATATAGTGTTTTCATTTGACCACACCCCCAACCATTTCCATCACATATTACTAAGCACCTTTTTACAATTCGGGGATGATACATACAAATTAAGTTTTCTGGTATTTCTTAGGAAGTCATATCTATTATATTAAATTTTCAGCAGGTTTCTCGGTGTTTGTTTTTTTTTTTTTTTTTTAACTAATTTAAACAATTTCTTTTTTTTTTATCCTCTTACTTAAAATAATTTGGTTGTGATGATAACACAAATGGTGAAACTGCTCATTCATTGAAAAATTAAATATTTTTTCTATTTATCCCTGGTTAATCCCTAGAGCCATTCAACTTGGGTACAATAATATAATTATGCTTTTTAATTATTCTTACATAAACCAATTTCAGAGTTTTTGTGGTTTTAGGATGCCGCTCCCCAAAAGGACGGTGGAGCCTGTACACATCTCTCGGGGTACCCTCCCCGAAGAGATGAACTTTCCATCGGAGCTGGAGGCAGTTACGAACGGATGCTTAGCTAACGCTGTACGACAGCTGTCCTCTCTGTCCAAGCATGCAGAGGACCTCTTTGCCGAGTTGACGAGGGATTCCAAAGGAATAGCCGCCAGAGCAAATTCACTGCAGGCACGTCTTGACAGGCTGGCTCTTAAGGTCACCCAATTGGATTCCACCGTTGAAGAAGGTGTTTACTAATTATCTTAGTTATTTAAAGTAACTTTTATATGTATTTAAAATATTTGTATAAGTATTAAAATATATGTATGTTTATTATCTAGTTTCTCTTCAAGAGATTCACATGAGGAAAGCTTTCAAAAGCTCTGTCGTATTTGATCAGCAAGTTGTTTCGAGGGATACAATGCCTACAGCCATGATGGAGACTTACAAACTTTGTGACAAACCTCCACCTCTTGATAAACTCAATCCTTACAGGTAACGATTTGTGAATTTTTAAATAAAATGTATTACAAACTTATAGGGCCTCTCTTTTGTTGATTGAATTTAATCAATGAATTTCACATTATTGAAATTTGTCATAGAACTGCGAGTTAGATGAAAAAATAAAATATAGGTTCTTTGGTCGGACGTGGATTGATTGACGAGAAAAAGATTTGAAACTTTAAACTTGAAGAAATCTTTAATAAAAAAATGTTTCTTCTTATAACTGCTGTTTAATTTAATTTTTTAAATGTTTATATCTACTGTGAAAGATTAGAAAAGTCTTCTATTAATTCTCTATGACTAGAAATCCTTAAATTAATTTTAATATTAAAAAAAAATTTGGATGTGTGTTTTCATGTAATTATCTTGACAATTATCAGCAAATGGTCTGTTTTTTGTCTGATAAAAAGAAAACATGGCCAAAACAACAACGATTTTTTTTCCTATTTATATTTAGCAATTGATGTAAATAAAAATTTTCTTTTATATTTTACTCATGGCAAAGATAAATTTAATTGTTCTGATTTATGATAAAAATTTGAGATGTGTTTTTTATATTGGTTTAACTTAACATCTTGTGTTTAACTCTTGTTAAGCCTAACCAGATTTTTTTTTTTTTATAATCTAGTAAATATGCAATAGTAAATCCAAATATACAATATATTTCATTTTTACAATAATTACTATGAATGTTAACATAAATTTTTCATGTTATATTCTTACAATGGAATAGTTTTTATTAAATCAGGCTGTTATTTTTCTATAATAACCATAAATTCTTATTAATAATATAACAAATTAAAAATCTGATTTTTTCCAAATATTTAAAAAATAGTTAAATTTTTAGAATCAGAATTACCTTTTTGATATTTTTATTAAGAAAATCAAATACTTTAAACCTGTATTGATTATACATATAACTATAATAAAGCATTACCTTTTAATCTCCAAAAAATTCAATTATCCAATTGTAGTTTATACTACAATTATTCAACTGTAGTATAAACTATTCAGGTTTTTTTTTTTATTGATGTTGGTGATAATTTTTTATTCAAATCAAGTGCATTAAGTTCCAATTGCAGAAAGAAAGAAAAAAGTCAGAATTTATCTACAGTTTATTGAGTTTGTCTCATGATATAGTTTTTATTGAATAAATTTATATTTAAAAACTGATCGAGTGCATTATAGTAATGAACCTAATCAAATTTTAAAATTATTTAAATTTAAATTTGCTTAGTGTTTGTCGTTATGAATTTTTGACATTTAACCAATTATGTGGTACATGCTGGAATAATTGAACTTAAATTAATCCATACCGCTCTTTTTGCTCTTCTAGATTATTTAACTTCTCTCGAAAGAAATGTTTTTTTTTTTCTTTGTAATCTCTTTTTTGATGTTTTCAACATACTTTACGTTCAATATGATATTCCATTTATGTTAAAGGTAATTTATTAATTATGTTTTATTTTTTTATTGCAGGGAAGACGGAAAAGATGGCCTAAAGTTTTATACAGATCCTGATTATTTCTTTGATCTTTGGCGTCAAGAAATGCTAAAGGATACTGAAAGGATGATGCATGATCGTTGCAAAAGGGTATGTTTTTTCTCAGCATTTTTTGCTCAGTTATGATATGTTATAGTATATATTTTCTTTTTTTAAATAATCAAAAATTTATATTTATATAATTTTTTTTTTCTTCTATTTCCAGCCTCACAAAGTAAGGACCGAAGGTGGCAGGCAGAAAAAGAGGGTAAGACAACCGCACAACACTCGGGAGCGACAGCGACAGATAGCCGTAGGCCATGGCGAGTACATCATGCCTCAGACCACTATCGGCACTCTACAATATCGCTCATCTATTGACCATGCTCACATGCAGGTAAAGATTATTATTTATTCTTTAAATTCAAAGAGAGCGAAATAGGTTTAATACTAAAACCTTAGGGCGTAGTATCAGTTGACATGAAATGATAAAATGGTCCTGACACACTGCTGTTTATTTTCATACATTTCTTTCTGCTTAGCATGAAAAGATTTCACTTCTCGGAATAAAAAAATGCAGTAAACCCTCATTATTACGAACTCGGATATAACGAACACCTCGATATGGCGAACCAAAGTACTATCCCCCAAAATTACCATTATATTACTGCTGAACCCCTTGTTATAGCGAAATACCTCAGTTAGTGCAAACTATGAACTAAATTTGATGTCTGAGAATTATTATATTCTGTTATAACCAGTAGCAGATCCAGGGGAGGTGAGGACACTCATAAATTACTACTATTTCTACATGAAATGAGCTATATTTAGTTATTTTTCAAGTCCATTAATTGAAAATGAATTGTATTTAAACATTTACAGTAATTTACCACGTCATAATGTACTAATATGTATTTTAAATTAGGGCCTTCGTTACTCATGAAATGTAAAAAAAAAAAAAAAAGTGCGCCCCCCTCAGAAAATGTCTGGGTCCACCACTGGTTATAAAGAACTGCTAGAATTTTTATTATTTTTTTTTTTTTTTACTGTATTATGTAGAATGAAGTGGGGAGACAAAGTAGCTCCAGTTTCTAGAATTGAGGTGTTTTTTTTTACTCTTAACTAATCCGATTTCCTTTTGCTCTCTCTCTCTGATTCCATTAACTTTTTTCTCAAAACTAGCTGAGTTCTGTTTTGACCTCTGTATTATTCGAATCAGTGTTAGGTAGTCGTTTATACTGGTTTTTTTAAATACACAATGAGTTTGTTGGTAAACGTGTGTCACAAACATAAATCCTTATCAATCGAGGAAAAATTGAAAATTCTCCAGGATATTGAATCGGGAATTCTAAGTAAGAAAACCATCGTAGAAAAATATGGAATTACAAAAATCAACATGGTCAACCATTATAAAAAACAAAGATAAAATAGATTCAACCGCAACCCAAGGATTAACTTCAGCATCAAATAAACGACTGCGCTCTGCGGCTTATGAATATTTGGGGAAAAAATGATAAATAGCTTTAAGCAAATGAGATCTCAAATACCAATCTCAGACCCTCTTATTAAAGTTAAGGCTAAAGAACTCTCAAGTGAACTTGGCTAGTATATTAATGAATCTCATTGTTTAATTAATATGTAGTTCATCTAAAAATAAATTATATACATGCGTTTTAATTTAACTAGTTCTAATGAATGTTTTTCCTTCTAAGTATGATCAAATTAGTGCGGCCATTGGCTAAATAAAAGAATCCTCGGTTATAATGAATATCTTTATAGCGAACTATGAATATCAAACCCCCTACCAGTTCGCTATATCGGGGGTTTACTGTATACAGAAAACACTGGCCGAGAGGGTAATAAGAGGGATTTGAAATTAAACGGCGCAGCCAATATCTATGTTCCATATGAAAACATGCTAACTTGACTTTGGAATAGAGTGGTTGCCACTTAATCCATTGCAATCGGATCAGGATAAAGTACAACGGATTGACCGAGATTAAACGAAAAATGAGAAATTTAGAGTAAATTTTTAAATGAGAATTTTCTTATTTTTTCAAACATATTTGATTCGTCATAAGTAGATATCTGGCTAAATACAAAGGTGATATATATCTTGTAATATTATCCCAAGTTTATTTTAAATTGTGCCGGAAAACAAATGGTCGGAGGTAGTATTTCGCTGAGCAACAGCCAATGAGATGCAGTATAGAGCAGCAGCCAATCAGATGCAGCATAGGAATATGAGCAGGAGGGGATAGATGTGAGGAGCGCGGGTTGTTTAGAAAGAGGTCACAGGTACGAGGATGAGAGCTAGTAGGGGTAAAAAGAATTGTGAGAAGAGAAGATTTGTGTGAAGCTGCAAGCATTCTCAAGAAGTGAAGCAGGAAGATTATTCATAGGGAAAAAGGAAAGGAATATCATTGGTGTGCAGCAGTAGGATAGTATCAAGACGAACGAAAGTTGACTGCCGTAAAAGTGAAGTGAAGCAAAGACTTGTGTAATAATATAATTTAAATTATAAGAAATTAATGAACGCTAATTTTGTCAACCAAACCTGAGATATTTTATTAAACTTGTTTAAAATAATAAAAAAATTATTCGAAATACTCATTGTTTATATCCTAACAAAGAAATCTTATGATTTATACTGTAGATTGGAAAGTGGTGAAACCAGGATTCCTAATTTTAATGTAGCTTTTTTTTTTTCTGGTAAATTATTTATAAAAACTGAGCTAAACGTTCTCTTTTCCGCGTTACCGACCTATCCTCTGTTTTACAGCAGGACATGAGGAACTTGACACGATAAATAATGTTCACTATTCACAAACTTATTGATATTGTGTGAAAAATAAACAAGTCTCCTTCCCTAGCAATTCGATCAAATTCCACAAATGTCAGGTTCAAATATGAAAAAACAAATGGGATTGATTCCTAGAATAAGATAAAATGTATAAATGGGATCATTTCATTGTTTGGTGTTCCTAGATCAAACAAAAATAATTTCCTCACAAACAAAGAATTATCTGATAAAAAATATATTGTAAAGACCAGTTGGTTCTATCCTATAAATTTTCAACGGAATATCCGAAAAAAAGGATTATCCGACTACGGATTAAGTGGAAACAACTGTACCATGATAGCTCGGGATAGCCTTTGAGACGAACAAATGTTCTATAACTCCCTCCATTTTTCCCTACATATTTTTGCTTGTAGGTTTTTATTACATGATTGCATATATACACAACTTTGTTACCAAAAATTATTTAAAGTTCCTCCACTTTCGTGTTAAATGATTTTAACTAAATCATCAAAATCAAAATTTATAGTAGATTGGAGAAAAAAATCTAAGTTTTGTATCATACAGAATCATAGTAACCTCTTGAACATTCATTACAAAAACATTTTGAAACATAAATTTTGAGAAATAAAAAAGATTTACTGTTTATGTTAGATAGCAGGTTATTATGTCATCTTAACTATTAATATTTTAATTTTCAGATTTATGGCACTATGGACAGAGTTGACAACGAAGAACTGAGGCCGTCAAGACCAAATAGTATTGAATTGAAACGAAGTTACCCATCTAAAATAATATATAGCCCAACGCAGCAGCACCATAATCCTTATCAGTGAGTTCAATCAATAATTACAGTAACATTCTCAGTATTTTTTTTTTTCTGTTATTGAGTGACAGGGATATTGCCCTTCAAAATATCGTGAATGATGTTAAAAATATTCTAATGAACTCATCATTAAATTTAGTAAGTTTTTTTTTTTTGAACATACATCACTCAGAAAAATGAAATAATCTTTTCACCATACTACGATGTAATCACCTGTTTTACACACCTAATTTGCGGTCCGAAAGCTACACTTCGCCGCCCTAGGGCCGAAAATGAATATTTCGCCCTAGGGCCGCAAAATCAGCTGTTTATTATTTTAATTTATTCATTTCATTATATAAATTACATAAGTTTGTTTTGCTCGTATTATTGTTTAGTTATTTAGTAATTATGGCTAATAATATATCAGAATCTATAAATAGAAGAGCAAAAGAAATCATAGCAGATTTGTTACCAGCAAAATCAAAAGATAGGTATGACGAAGAGTATACAAAGTTTTTGAACTGGTTAAAAATGGAAAATGTAAAACCTGTAGATGTGAATGATGAAGTGAAATATATCAGTTGTATTAAATGAAACACACATATGTTCATCTCTCTTTATTAACTTACATAATAACATAACGTAAAACAATCCATACATTAAACATTCATCATGTCCCCATAACCACAAGATAACCTTCTAACAAAGAGGTACACTTAACCAAAAGAAAATCTTGTTTTTGATTAATGTTATATCGTATTAATATTTTTTGTAGTATGGTGAAAAATAGCGTTCGTGCCTCGGGCCAAAGTGCGCTCGACTACGTCTCGGTCAAAAAATATCTCGGGCCGGCAAACGCCCACTTTCGGCCCTTGGTACGAAATATACTATTTCATCATACTGCATCAAAAACATGTGTTTTCAATACTCGGTTTGAGTCCGTAAAATAGTACTTTTCGGGCCGAGGCCTGAAAAATCTTTGGTACTTTTCTGTTATAGTCACGCCCAGAGAAAATGTTTTTAATTTAGTTAGTACATTGCTTTTAGGAGAAGCAGGGTTATCGCCAGTGCTGCTAGGGAGGTAACTAAGAGTTAATTTCACAACTGTTCGCTTACTGGCAACACTGTCAGGAGAAAACAATTCCGTGCCGAATAATTTGATTTGACTAGATAATTATGATTGAGTATCAGTATAATTTAAAAAATATTTTGGATGAGGAAACAGCGGTCAGATTTTTTCAACATTATTATTCAACATATATTATTCCTGAAATGAGAATATATAAAAATAACCATGAGAAGAAGTTAACATTTAAAGGTAAAATTAGATGGAGGTGTCATATAAAAACGTGCAGACAAGAGATTGATTTTATTCAGAAAACATGTGTTTTATTTATTTAAAGCAATGTACTAACTAAATTAAAAACATTTGAAAAATAATACTTTCAATCAAAAGTTATTGGTATTCCAAAAGGCAATGCCAAACAAAGGTTTTAATATAATGAATAATCAGAATTGTACTATAAATATTAATGTAAATATATAAGTACTTTTCTTCTATTGTAGGTTAACAAACAGATGTTTTAAAAAAAAAAACAAAAAGGTGTCAATTCAATTTCTTATATTGTTTCTGTAAGATATTAATGAAATATAAAAGTGTTTTAATGTACTCAAGTATGAGCAGTATGATGAAAAGTATTGTTCATAACACGTACCAAAAGTGGTTGTTTTCGGTGCTTGGTCTAATTTCTGCGCTCGGCTATGCCACGCACTTTAAACTCGACCGCGCACAAAAAACAACCGTTTTGGTACTAGTGATGAAAATAACTATTTTCTATCCCGAATTAGTTTATATTATACTTTAAAATTTCTACTTTAAAAAGTCTAAATAACGAAGGTTCCGCAAAATGGTCTCTGTGTGTTAGTGTGAGTGCGTTCTATTCCTAAGGTTCCCACGTCAAACCATGTGACGAACAGATAATCCTTCCTAACTTTCCCATACAGCCATTTTTGTTCTGTTAACATTGAAGCGTTAAGTTGAACGCACCTGTATACAATTTTTCATTACAAAGAATGTTGAGGAGATATAAGCAGCGTCAAAAACAAGCTTAAAGAAGACCTAGAATCTTGTCTTAACTAACTCAAAAGCTGCAGTAGCACTATAACCAAAAATGCGGCTTAATAGTGCATGAGAGGGGTGTATATGAATGTGGTTCAGCATGGTGTAAATCCACCTTTAGAAAAATAAATGTATTCTCTCCAACAAAAAAATTAAAAATTTAATTTTTTTTTTTTCAGAGCTAGCCATTACCAGAGAGGCCTCGGCCTTTCCCAAGAAGACTCCGGAATCGGTAGGTACGATGACGAGCAAGGCAGCATCGGCAACGGAGGGGAAGCCGCCTACACTAGCCCTCGCAGGCCCACCCAGCCCCCACCAGCGCCTCCAGCAGTCACCAATACTTCTACCAATAGGTTTGTAGATTCATTTATTTACTGTGTTCACATTTGAAGGGTCAGAGGGAAAAACCATGGTAGTCCACTTTTTGTTGATTTAAAACAAGTGGTGCCATCTGATAGTATAGGAAGTGTACTTTCTTTTATAGTCGAGAAAAAAAAAAACGATACTTAACATAAAATCGATACAAGGGGGAAAACAGCTGAAGTCCTGAGTGTTGGGGAAAGATTAACAGTAGTCCATTTCTGTGGTGTTTGTTCATGGATTAAAATTATCAATATTGGTTGTTGGTTCTTCAGTTTGCATTCTATTCCAATCTATTACAATGTTTAACATTATAAAAGTGATTTTATTATTATTAGTACATTTAAAAATGAACAGTGTCTTTAGTTCAAGTGAAAATCGTTAAAAGTGTACAAAATTAACAAAAAAAAAAAAAGAAAAAACGTGGACGAAGGTCTGATGTCATAAAAAAACTCAGACTTTCAACTCACATGTCAGGAGAAAACTGTTTTTGTAAACGATTTAAGTTTATAAATTATGTTAATATAATAAGTTACTAGCAGACCCGGCCACGCGTTGCTGTGGCTCAGTAGTTATATCCTAATATTTTTAAACAAATACAGTAATATCAATATTCATTGATAAAGATGAAAACCTTTCAGCTAATCAAAATCCAACGTGATTGAGAATAGAGCATTACACCATTTAAAAGTATTTGGTAAAGAATATAGGAAAGTTAAAGTTTTTATTTTTTACATCTTATACTTCAATGTAGTTTGATTAAAAAGGAGCTTGTTGTGTTTACGACTCACAGAGCTGCCAACACTATCGCCCTTTTTTTATGGATCGGTATAAACTAACTCGAAATGGCTATATTTTTCCACTAATTTTAAAAAGGATGACTGAAGTAAGTTTTGATAACCTCAGCCATTGATCTATTGATTATTGGCCAAACACTACTTCAACTTGGTATTGTTAGTTTAACAACGGGTTTTTGCTCAGTATTCCATACAACAGCAATTTTGCTCAGGGTCATACCATTCTTGGTTAACGCGTCATATATGTCCTTTTGATAGGCGTTTTTCTCAATTTCTTTGAGACCTCGATTTCCCAACCCTTCGGCTAATAAGTGTTCGGTAGGAGGGTGGTGTGTTGAAGCTTTTAATTTAGCAATATATTTGAGTGATAATAAATCTCTTTTTAAAGAGGTTTTTACATAATACAATTAAGAATTTTTATTTATTCAAGTACTAATTTGTTCAAAATGTTTTGGGTTAACCTGTTTTTTTTTTTTTTTTTTTAACACAAACCAAAGATTTGATGGTTTCCACACACGTGAGCAGGCGATACCCATTTCCCACGTGAGTTATGCCATTGCCCAAGGGAAAAACACGGATTTTCAAATCCAAGTGGACATTGTTTGCCCTTGGGATTTGTTTATGGTCATTGCAAAAGCCAAACGAATAGGATATTGAAGCCTTTTAAATTTTATTGAAAATTCTGTCGGTTCCAAGGGAATAGGTGGCAACAGGGCGATATCTCCTGTAAACCTTCCAGGTAACATTTTTCCTTCAATAACATTTCCTGTGATCCTTTAAATGACCAAACGTGTACACAATTGAGGTGGATTTAAGTTACGAAGAAGAATGATCGGTGAGCCAATATTCAACTGGAGATTGTTTGGGTGTATATCCAGGGAATTAAAAAATTCAGATGGGAAATTTACGGCTTCGTTTACATCTAGAATATTGTCAATTGATTTTGGAAGTTTATTTCATCGAAATCAACATTCTTTGCTGCCAAAATAGCACGACTACCCAGCCACTTATAGTCCAAATAATTGTTCAAAATATCAGGAAAGACACTTTATGTTTCGTAGACAGTTCATTTTTCGTCTCTACAACAGTTCAGAAATTTTCTGGTAATTTGATAAATTTTGAATTTCGATACAAAAAAAAAAAAAAAAAAAAAACCTGTACCACTACAACCCATAAAGGGTCTTGGGTGCAGTACTATGTAAGGAAGAGTACTGTTTCTTGGTCAGCGGTCGTGCAAGGAGGTGATTTGACCGTGATCACGCTCAACCACCAGGTTCTTTCCCCTTAATTTTTCAATTAAGGCTACCCACTTTATAGAGGCTGGGTTTGCCCCAGGAGGGTCTCTCGGCCCACGAGGCGAACTGTGGCGAATAATAAAGATATCATAAGCCATGTCAGATTCGAACTCGGGACCTTAAGCACAGCAGTCCACTGCCTTACCAGTGGGCTACCCCGCTCCCCGAATTTCGATACAGCTAGCTCTATTTCACCGTTTCCAATATAGAGCAATTGTTTAAAAAATATATTTGCCGATGGATTATTTTGCAGTAGTACTCTCATATTTATGGCGGATAAATCTGAAACTTGAGGTTACCCAAATAACAATTATTCCTGTTCAGTAGAGGTGTAATAATCATTAAATGTAAAATTTTAAAAATGCCGCGATTTGTAATCCTTTCTTAATCAACAATCATTTAAAGATAAGTAAATATCATTTCCAATAATAGCCTACTTTAAATTAAAGAAAGAATTAAAATCTTCGCTAACATTTCTTAAACTTTACATTTAAAGATAATTACAACTTAGGAAGTAACAGCCTCTATTAGATTGGGATTAAATTTTCTCAACTTTAAATTATTGTTGATAAAGGAGGAATTACAAATCTTCACTGACATTTTTTAAATTTTACATTTTAGATCTCGGGATAAAAATGATAAAAAGGTTTGGTAAAATAAAAAAACACTGTATTTAAATAATAATAACAAAACGAATAATGAAAATAAAGAAACTTCTGTTAAATAAATTAACTGAAAATATAATATTAAAGTCTTAATTATGCAGTTCTTTAGCAAATCACAAAGTATCCCACAACACCTAATCAAAACACACCCTTTTTGTGAGGGAGTTTTTACGACTGGTTACCCGCAGTGTAGCCAATTGACTAATTTTCACTAATTTTTGGCAACACTGACTCCCCAAAGGAAGGCTTCTATTAGGTTACACCTATGACAGTAGGTGCTGTTACAACATTTATAGAGTATTATTTCAAATAATAGCCTAATTTAAATTATTAAAATGCATTTACTATACTAAAAGTTGATATCAGGGTGGGCCCAGCAAAGCGTTTCAGCGCTTAGCTAGTAATTTAATTTAAATACAAATAAAAAAGGAAAAGGAAGAAAAAGTACCTACACATTTGAGTATTTATTGTAACCTTTTCTTGATTTATTTATTCTTTAATGAAAATTAACAATAAATACAAATTTGTATTACTATTTGTCTGTGGAAAATAATAATATAGGAAAAATAACTGCACTCACATAACGCAATACAAAATTATAATAATGATAACCTGTATTACAATAGCATGCTTATAAAGAAAAACATTATGAAATCGACATATGACGCCATGTTAATAAATCATAACACGACCTACTGTATTTGCAGTAATTCGCTATATAAGAATTATTTTGATCACTAATCAATTTAAAAACTATCCGGTCCGGTAAGTTGGCCAAAACTATATAAATTGAGCCAAATTTCATTAAAATCGGTTGAGTAGTTTCTGAGAAATAGAGAGACAAACATACGGACACGAGATTTTTATATATATAAGGATTAAGTAAACAATTAACTTGGTAGAATTAATTTTGATTCTCCATTTGTCAAACCACTTCTCTAGTTCAAATGGATGGTTTTGAAGAGCAAAGGATGCGATAATAGAATTTTGATGTTATGAAAGCATAGCCGTGTCATGAGCGAAGCTTAAGATGGTGGTGCGAGGGTGTTCAGGGATATATGATGTGTAGGCAGAGAAACAAATTTATTTCTATTAGAAAATAGAAATAATTTTTTACAGTGGTAAACAGTTGTCTGGGTTAGAGGAATAAGTTTTGTGAAACTAATTTAAACTTTTGGAAAATGGATAATGGGGGCCTAAACTTTAAATTTCATTTTTCTCAGATTGGACTATTCTGTAGTAATGTTTAACCTTGATGTTGCCTAACAACACTGATGATGGCCGAACGGCCTAAATGTCTGCTGTTGGAAATTTTTTTTCGAAATAAGAGTTGAGATTTAAAGGTCGCCCTGATTCTCGATTAAAATAAATAAATTTATATATCGTTATAAAATATATATATATATCGTTGCTAATATGATAAAACCACCTAGTATATAACTCATCTTCGTGATACTGTTTAGGACCTGGCTATATTAGTAACTAAACGACTTATAGGTTATGCATGTAAATTTATTTTCTCAATAATTTATAATTGTGTTGATGATGTTGCAGCACACCAACTCTCTCATCCGGAGTGAACACACCCACAAGAGGCTCGAGGAGCGTGTCACTGGGAAGGGAGGCGCTGCCCCCGCCACCCCCACCTCCCGTTGACCTGCCGCCTCCGGCACCACCTAGCCCGCCCCCACCTCCTCCTCCTCCGCCCCCACCACCACCGCCGCCGCCTCTGTCTTCAGGGCCAAGCCCTCCTCCGCCTCTTTCCAATGGTGACATAGTGCATCCTCCTCCGCAGCCGCTACCGGTGAGTTCAGTTATTTATCTTTTAACTAATTTAATATCCTTAAAGTATGATGAAATGAAATGAGTGTGTAATTTTTCTATAATCTAGTATTAAGAAATCACTTAGTTGTCAAGGCAAATCCCTGATTTATCTTGGTATAATATTAGTATGGAATGATTTATATTGTATTAGCTTTAACACATTCATAGAATTTCATTTTTTAAATCTATAAAATCTATAAACTGAGACTTTTATCGCCTCAAACGGTCGATTTTGTAAAAAACAATGTAAAGCGAGATCAAAACGATTATTATAACAATAAAGAATATACCCAGAGATCGGCTGAAGTTATGCAATTTTAATATGGACAGGTGTTCGCACCTGGTATCAAAGAACCACTGAGTGAAATTTGGATAATAAAGAATATCAGCTGAAGATCCGCTGAAGTTATGCAATTTTAATATGGACAGGTGTTCACACCTGGTCTGAAATAACCACTGAGTGAGATTTGGAGAGTAAAGAATATCAGCTGAAGATCGGCTGAATTTATGCAATTTTAATATGGACAGGTGTTCACATCTAGTATGAAAGAACCACTTAGCGAAATTTGGAGAATTTAGGACAAACGGTATGGATTTCTATAAAGAACAAACAAACAAATAAACAAACAGAATTTCATCTTTATTTATATAGACTAGCTAGGGTGCCCGGCTTCGCTCCGGTAGTTGTTTGCTAGTTTTAATAACAGAAAAACTTTAAAATTAAAGTAAATATAGAACAAAATTAGCACCTTCTTGAAACTTCGGTTTTAACTTGGTATCAATATTAAGATTCGAGAACTGCAGAGTCCGCCCAAATAAGGAACCCTATACACTTTATAGAGGGTTAAAAATGGTAAATGAACAATTAATTTTAATGCAACTTTGTCGAGTTATGCATCGTGTTTTATGGTTTCTGTAATTCGGAATCGTATAAGCCCATTCCAAGCAGTCAGCAGATAATAACTTATTAGATTATAGTTGAAAAATCTAATACCTCAGTTAAAGATATTATATTTGGAGTATAACTTAAGTGCCGAATACTGTGATGATCCCATTAGATCCAGAAGAATAGAAACTACTGAAGATTCTTAGAAACTTTTTTTAAGATCTTTCCTCCATTTCAATCTCCATTAAGATATCCCCCCGTAATTTGACTCAGCAGAACTCGAATCTTATTACTATTACAAAGTGAAAAGCAAAATTTCATGAAGGCACAATTTTTTCACCATATTTCTTTTTGAAGAACCAAGAGGGATGATAAAATCTTATTGAAAAAATGCTGAATTTGGAGTTAGTCACTTTTCAACTGGATTCCCATCATACATAGTAATCAAAACAACTTCTTTTTCATAACTACAATAAGAACACTTCAAACTTTTTATTTTCGATTTATATTCAGTCAATTTATCTCTTTTTTTTATTTGTCTTTTTATTCGATCACTGTACTATTCAGAAATGTTCACTCATATTGCATTAAATTTACTCAAGTATATATTATATACTGATTAAACGTAATGTGTTGATCAATTAGCCTTCTTATGAGAAAATTAATTTTTTTATGAATCCAGTTGGTTTTCTAATGGATTGCAGAGATGTTGAATCATTATTTAATTTTGAAAGCAAAGGATAAACTAATTATTATCGCTTAATTTTTTAGTAATTTAAAAAGAACAGCTGAAAAAATATATAACCTTTACAACCTCCCTGGATGAATGAACAATAAATATTAAGTGAAACGCACCCTAGCGCTTCCTTGTAGCCTGGAGCTCGAACTAAATCTTTCATTCATAAACTCGTATCTCAATCTCAGAGAGGCTAATTAAATGGTGCGAGAGGTTTAAAATTCCAGTCCTTTTCTCTTCAATTTCACACCCTTAAGAGAAAAACGGAAACCTTATTCTCCGTTAAGGGGCATACAGTTACACGCTGACATAAATCTCTTAATCGTACGTGGAGTCGTTTCTGAGCCTTTTCGGCACGCACATTGTACACTTTGCTTTATAATATATATTGATTAGTATAATATAAAATATTAGTATTATGATGGGTTGATTGATAGCCAGGAGTTGAGTTAAACATTTTTTATTTTGAAAACCCTGGGCTCAGAAGCCCTGATGAATTAAGTAGGGATCGAAATGTTGGCTTTTCAAAATAAAAAATGTTTAACTGAACTTCCGACTATCAATCAACCTATCGTAAAGAATAACAGATGACTATTTTTCATCTCTATATAGAGTTATCATTTATATCAGTTTATTTGTTTTAACGTCACTTTATGCCACTAAGGCTAAAGGACGATGCTGCATTGGGAGTCCTAAATTTTGCTTATCCAGGTATAATTAGGATAGGGATCTTTAATGAGTACCTGACATCGTATAGGCTCGGGACCTCCATTTTATGTCCTATCCGAGGGATGGCATAGACAAGGATTTTTTACTCCCATTAAAAAATCCTAGGGCTACCTCAGGATGCGAAATTACGACCTTTAGTATAGTAAGGTTCTATACTAACCACTACACCACAGGTGACTGACCCTCTCAGCTATATATTTGTAGGTATGGACTTAGCCCCCTTTTCTTATCCACCTTTAGGAGGTGGATTTGAAAGCCAGAAGTGGTATTTCTTAGCCAGAATAAAATAGCGCTTATTTTTTAAAGATGTCCACTAATTTCCACTAAGAAAAGCTGAGTAGTATAAATTATTGCAATAAAATTTTTCCAAAAAAAATTGTTATAAGATCGGTTGCTGTCGGCGTTAAGAGCCTGTGGAGTACAGTTGAGCCGGAAGAAGTTCAAATGTAAACTATGGTTTACATGGCGGTTAGTCCTAATCAACAACGCAAGTCAGGAAACTATCGGGAGGAGCGACCCTATGAGACTCCCGCTAAAGAAGGAACTGGTAATAAATGTTTTCCTGTACTTTCAGCTGCACACAACGGAGGGTTAACCACAGTGAGGAGGTTAAGATTTATTAATACTTATTGCAATACAGTCGACTCCGTTTAATTGGGACCATCACTTAATTAGGCCATTTTTAATAAAACGGAATCAAATATAGGTGAAATATCACTGTTTTATTGGGACCAAACATCGGCTAATTTGGCCTCTCTGGAACTTAATGTAAAAAGCTATTATCAGACTGGGTATCAATCGAATAACCTAAGTATCTGAGACCACGCCTGTTCCTCAACCAGAAGCAATAAACCGCTTCAAAAAGGTTAGTCGCTTTTTTTTTTTTTTTCACAAAAAGAAAATGAAGAAAGTCCTTAGACATCCTAAAGAAGTGCGTTTAATTATGTTAGTTGTAGTTTACAATGAGTGTGACAATGCACACTTGATTCTTGCCTGTTAAAAAATTTGACGTAAAAACATGTTCTGATTCATTTCGTATTTCGTCTTTATCAGTATAATTTATATTGTAAACAAATAGTTATTTTAATTTGTTTCATCTTGTATATTTCTTATATTAAAACACCTATTTAATGAAAATACATTTTAAGAGGGTTTTTTTTTTTTTTTTTTTTTTTTTTTTTTTGTGTGGCATACTCTAGAGGTGTAACCAACCTATTCTAATCATGGTGGGTAGGTCGAAATTTATTCTGTGGGGCCTCCATCAACCAGTCAACCATCCCAGGGCGGATTCGAACCGCCACCCGTTCGGCTCGAGCGTGCTAAAGCGGGTCATGCTCAACTATCCCGGCCCTACATTGTAAGAGTTAAGTTAATCGTAATATTTTGACTCCATCGTTAAATTAATAGACGAGAATAGGTACACCTAAATGCACCTATTAACTGGGTTTTCCCCCAAATATCTCTAATTTATGACATCAATTATCATACATGTAAGGTAGCCCAGTAATTAGGCGTATTTAGACATTTTTTATTTGAATTTACACGTGGATTCATGGTATCCGCTTTATTGGGTCCTCCGCCTAATTGGGACATAACAAATGTTCTTTTATGTCCTAATAAATGGAGTCGACTGTATATATATTTTTATTTTTTTCCACAGATTATGAACAATACCAGTGCAGTAACGACAATGAAAATGGTCACTTCTCCTCTCACTGATGTCGTCAGGGCAGCGAAAACAGGACAGCCACAGCAGCCTCAGTACGATCCTAGAAGTGATTTGCTTAAGGCTATTAGAGATGGTATGTGTAATAATTAAATTATTTACATCAAATTTTTTAAATTGACTAACGTTAAGTGCGGTGCTTTGATCGATGTTAACGTCATGCTGTTTCTTTCTCTTCGTTTGTCTTAAAGCACTTACGAATAATTTTATATTCTTTGTTTGTTTTTAGGCAGCACAGCCTCATTGAGGGCCTATTATAATTATAATCCATTCAATAGAAAATTTTTACATGCCAACGTCATTTTGTGAACTTGTGTAAATGCAGCTTAAATTGAATTTCTGTGAACAGAAAGAAAAAACATATTACTTTATACCAGGGGTCGAAAATATAAGTTAACTTTTATTTTTAAAAAGTTTAAGTTTAACTTATAATTTTTTTTACCCTACTTGAAGTTTTTATTGAACATTAACTTTTTCATTGCGAATAATTTTTGATGAAGTTATCTTGAAACTTTTATCCAAATAAATTTTTCTGTAAAAGTTCATTTCAAAAATTTATTCTGAAACTTATTCATAAAAAGATTTTAGTCAAAGAAAATAATTTCAGAAAAGCAAAAATTTATTTTCCAAAATATTTTAATTTACACCTATAATCATCAAGAATAAATTTCAAAGTAGAGCACCCATTTTACATACAGTCAAAATCGTTTATAACGAACTTCAAGGGACTGGAGGTTTTTGTACGTTATAGCCGATGTTCTCTTTAAGCGGTATTGTCGGTTATAACGAACAGTTCGCAGTAAACGGTGTTACACTTGTTCATATAGTTACTTCGTCTTAATTTTGGGTCTGTTAAATATTGAACATTATCGATACATATTTTCATCATATGTAGTTTAAGTACATAATTAATCTTACGTCAATTTAAGTGCATAATAACTAATAACAATTAAAGTACATAATAAGGTACTAAATAAACAATATTCATAAAGCAAAATGTCAAAATCTTGGTATTCTAAAAAAATTCTATATAGACATTTTAAATTTTATAAAAAATTAAATTAATAAATATATAATGAAAAAATGGTGAATATACATATTATCAAATCCAAAATTACATATAAATAAGTAAGTTAAATAAAAAAATCTGTCATTCTTGTCTCTCGCCTTCCTCGTAGTTCGGCAAAAAAAAAATTTCGATTGAAGTGGAGACAATGGAGAAAGATTCTTGGACAATTACGAAAGTTTCAAATCCAGTTGAACGAGATATTTCTTCAGGGGCAATCGCACTCGCGGAATCGACTCGGCAAACTATCCCAAACTGTTCCTCAATCGTACATATATTGTTGTCATGGCATGTTTCCTTATATAAATACAAGAGAGAACTGAATTGAGACATTGTCGAGTGCATTGATGTAAAGTAAACAAAACTTTTTTTCTTCATTTCTTAAAACTTAGTCTTGAAATGTACGCTGTAAGCGACCTTTAAACTGCTACTGTGCCAAGAAAATGTTCGCTCTAACCGACCTGTTCACTATAACCGATGTCCGTTGTAAGCGATATTAATGCTTTTTCCTGTATGTTATTTCATGGGGCCGATTATTTTGTTTGTTATATCCGATTGTACGTTATAGCCGGTGTCGTTATAAACGATTTTGACTGTAGCTATCAAATAACATTTATTTGCTTATTTTTACTGATATGGGTTTTAATTTGTTCTAGCTGCACTTCAAGTCACTATTACATAATTTATCCAAAACACTTTTATGGAACCTAAATGAATGGTTTTTCAAAGTCGTTTAAAAATAACCTTTAATTATTCTTTATTCTCTTACAACAGTTGTTAGGACGCATTTAAGAAAAACTCCGAATCACTCGGTCTTTTTTGCGTAATTTGTGAACCATTTACTCACAAGTTAAAACTAAAACTAAATTGAAACCTCTGGAGAGATGATATAATGACTGAACACTAGATTTGTTTTGATTCGAGAAGAATGAAATGAATAATAAGATAGAAATAAATATAGCTTTAACTAATGCTATCACAGGATTATTCATCAAAATAAATATAAGTAAACAAACACTTTTTCTACGATAAAAACTTTTATGACCACAACCCACAGTGAAAAAGTTATGGTTAAACTCACACTCTAATTTTAATTGCTCTAAAAGCTTAGTTGAACATTAAACTTTTTGAAGAAAAACTTTTATCATAAAGTTATTTGAAAACACTTATAAGACATTCAGTTCTTGAGACTATATTGTTTAACAGGATATCAAGAAGGGGACCAAATTAGTCTCAACAATAAATTTTTTTATTTATAAGACGTTTCGGCTCTTTTGAGCCATCTTCAGTTCTAAAAACATTTAACAATACAATTAATAAATCAAAAATATTTGTGAATACAATCATTTAGGATCTGTATTTAATATATACAGACCAGCAAAACAGGCAGACAAATCATTTGAAGTCACATAGGGCAGATACAACTCTCAACCAATGTTCCCCAACCCCAAGACACCCAAAACACTCAGGGTGAGCAAAGTCCAATTCATTATAGTACACCCCTAGCAAAGGCCTATTATTTAGAAGAGCCAAAACTACATCATGTACATCAGCTGTATACTTCCAATTAAAATTAATGACCCATGCAATCCATATAAACTTAAGTATTAATTTTTCTTAATATTTCCCCATATTGTATATTGAGACCTTTAGTGTCTGTTTTAAAATTGACAGACTTGTCAATATTTTCTGCAATATACGTTGCTTCTAATAACTTCCTCTTTTTGTTATTACTTTCTTTATGTATAATGTGGGCCCCCTCAAAGTAAAATTCATGCTTGCTTATATGGTGGTGCTGAACTAGTGCTGACTTTTTCCTGTTCTCTTCACTTTTTTTACATTCATTTTTATGCTGATAAAGCCTATCCTTTAAATATTGCCTAGTTTCACCAATATAAGTAGCCGGGCACCTTAAACAATCAATCTTGTAAACCAGACCTGACTGTAGATTTGTATCTATTTTATCTTTCAGATTGGTGTACAAGTTTTGTATTTTGTTTGTTGGTTTGAAGGCCAGGCTAATGTCATCCACATCATAATCTTTGATGACCTACTAATTGTCTCCGACAGCCCCTTTACATATGTGCATTTATGGAATTTTTTTATTACTGGTTTTTTACCTTGAACCACATCATTATTTAACTGAGTATTTTCAAAGATTCTATTGTGGTTAATTGCCCAATATTTCTTAATTAATGATTTAGGATACAAATTTTCCAGAAATAGATCAAAGATTTTAGTTTTTATCTTTTGCATATGCTGAAAACTTTTATTGAGCAAACTTCTTCCTAGTAAGTTTTTCAAATACTTTTAAAATGAAACTTATTTAAAAAAGCTAATGACTTATTCGACCCCTGGTATACACCTTTTTCCACCACATGCCCCCCCCTTATTTAAGTAATATCATTTTCTATTGAGGATTAAATGTATCTCCTTTTTTTCTTCAGGTATAAAATTGAGGAAAGTCGAAAAGATTGAACAAAAAGAGGGCGAACGAGTTAACGCTCTCCATGATGTCGCTTCAATACTCGCTAGGAGAGTTGCCGTAGAGTTTTCAGATTCAGAATCGGGCTCGGATTCCGAATACGACAGTGAGGGATGGGGAGAATCCAACACGTAACAAAGCATGGTCGTTCTTCAGGCGCTGGTGGATAGCCAACCATCGGAGGTGAAGGGTTTCGCCTCCTGCCTTTCAGGCTGCCTCTGTGTACTCTCCTGTCTCTCCGCCAAGGTATTCTGTGGACTCACGATGGCTGTCTCTGACGATAAAGGAATATTCTCGAGGAGTCAGAGTCTACCACGCATTGTTTAGGTTAGCTATTACTCTTCCTAGAATCTTTACTTCATTCGTAAAGTTATAGTATTTGTTCATAATACTTAATTATTGAAAATTGGAAAAAAAAAATAATAAGAATGTAACCTTCATATAGTATAAACTAAACTGTCACTGTTTAATTAATTACTAACTAGTCTTCCTTACTTGGTAAATTTTTAAATAGTTTTGCATCTAAGCAGTTTCCCAGTATGTATATATTTGTGGAATATTCAATCAGAAAGTTGAATCAATCATTCACCATAATTTTAAATCGGAAATCTAGAAAGTATGTTTAATAATTTTTCTTTGAAATAGAACCATATATATATTTTTTTTAAATATAAATTGTATTTCTCCTTTTTCTATTGTTGTACCTGCATCTTCTTTTTTTCTGACAGTTAAACAGACAAAATTATTGATCAGTTAAATTTTTCTAACTGACTTTAAAAATATAATAATAAGTTATATATTTATTCAATTTTTTTTTAATTTTTTTTTTTTATATCCTTTTATTTTTAAATAAAAAAAAAAAACTATTTACTGGCATTATTTTGTTCATTTATTTAATTTATCATCGAGTTAGATTTTGTAATTCAATTAAAAATTACATTAGTTACTATGTCTCTAAACAAAAAATTATTTTACATATAATTTATGAACCAAAGAATCGAGAATAATGTTTTCATTTGTTTTGTTTTTTACTTCCTTTCCCCTCTCTTTTGAAAATTATTTGTTATTCATTGTTAAAAAAAAAAAAAAATGATAAAGAAAAAATTTTACTTAAGAAAAAATTATTTTTTTCTTCTTTTTCTTTCACTCACTTCACTTCCTCTAATTTTTGTTTTTTAACTTTGTGAAATAAAATATACTGTGAAACAAATATACTCATTAAATTTTTTTTTTTTTTTTCTCTATACATTTAAATATGACATTCGCTCAAGCATTATAACGGTTTCCTCTTTTTTTTCTTTTTTTTAAATTTAGTTTGAATCATTGTCTGGTTTGTCGTAATTACTTCTTTTTATTTTTTTATTTTGGTACATCGAAATATGTAGCACGCCTAGAAAAGAGACTCATATTAGATAGATAATTAGCATGTCTTCAGACAGCTTCCAAAACATGTCATGTGAATAACATTCATTATAAAATCATTATTCACTAAGGCTATTAAAAAATAGAGCTCAAACTTTCGAAGGCCTTTTTTGTTTTTCTTTTTTAGAACATCCTGAGTCAAAAGTTGATTTTAGTTTTAGATAATCATAAAATGAAGAAAATTTAATTTTCTCTTTCTCTAGTTCTCGGGGCACAAAATTATATGTAATCATAATGCCATGTAATGAGCACAAGACGATAGTAGTGTATAACTTATGTCTAATGTAATAAAAGCATTTAAAAATAGATTAAGCAAAAGATATTCGAAGGCTTGTAAACTTACATATAATTTTTAAAAAACTTGAATTTATTCCAATTAAAAAATTAGACTTATAGTTTTTATAGAAGACCAGTGCATTCCACTCCAGCTATTGCTGATTTGCTCAAAGTCGTAACATAGTTAGATCTGCCTAGCCTATTGTCTGTATTGTGTAGACACTATTCTCTATTTCGTGTTTGATGTTCGTTTAGTTCGATCGATGACTGTGAAATTCATAATGGTATTATATATAAGCTGTCTTATCAATATAGTAATAAATTTAAGTAATAAGACTGAGAAAAGGATAAAAAAAAGAAAAAGAAAAAATCATTTTATTTCTACCATCAGTCATAAAAGAAAATTATTATCATATAATTTTAGGACAGAAAAATTTCAATTAAATGCAATAACAAAAAAGAAGTTAGTTGTTTGCAATGTATGGTGAGTACATTTACTGTGCTGGGCGTAGCCTACCCGAAATTATTTCATGGTCAGTTTGATAATGCGTAGCATTACATTTGACATCATCTAGCGTCAGTACTAAAAATACTTATATGGCTATAAGTCGGAATTTTTCCATTTTTAATAAATCTGTTCAAAATAAAATAGGAAAGGTTACCTATTTATCTTAATCATTACAAATGTTTTGCTGTAGATTTAAGGTTATTAATTAAGAATTTTAACTGTCTACAAAAATTGAAATTATAAGATGTATCCTTATGTGATTGTTTTTATAAGAAATTGCCTGATTTTTTTTAAATATATATGTAAAGTAATTTATCTCAGGTAAGGGGCTGTTTTTGATAATGCTTGTGGTCACGAGTTGGTTTGTATTTTGGAATGTTTAGAATTAAACGTTGTATCTATTGCATAATCAGAATAAGGGTCTGGCCACACATGTCCGCACCGCAGCACTAATACAGGTTATGTTCAGAATATTTTTAATTTAACTTTCATATTACCTTTAGTTGTACTTTCATTGTACCTTTAGTTGCCTAAAGTGGCCTGTGTCTGACATGTGTGGCCTGACCTTTAGGCATAATTAAAGGTAAGATGTAAGTTAAATTAAAAATATTCTGAACATAACCTATATTAGTGCTGCGGTGCAGACATGTGTGGCCAGACCCTTGGGCTTTTGATCGTGGAAAAAAAAAAAGTATTTGGGTTCGATATAACTATTCAGAATGCCTTTTTTAATTGAATGTTTTCCAATATATTTTAACCTTAAAAATCACATGTTATATACATATATAACTTGTACTTTACGGTTAACTTGGAGATTTATGTTATATAATTTTATGTTACTCTTTCCTTTCTTTTTTTTTCATACCTTTTTATTTAAAGAAATTTAAAATGATAATTGGCGAAGCTCTTGTAGAAAGAAAGCTTATGTTTCTGGGACTTTCATTTCAGTAGTAATCAATTGCACAAAAATCAGACACAAATGAATTTTTAATAAGTTTTAGAGAGTATTGTGTATTCTCTTAGCTTAGAAATAAATGTCTACGCCCCTTCCCCCGATTACTGCACAAATTAATGTAGAAGGGGGGACAAAATCTAATAATAATTGTTTATTATATTAGTTCTCGATAATTTTGCAACAGTTGATGAATCGGGATTATTATATCTCTAACCCAATTGGTGAATATTTTTCTTGAATAAAACATGATATTATTTTATTTTAGTTCAAAAGTAACATAAATAAACTCTGTACTCCATCTCATTAAAAATTAACTCCTTCTTTAAATAATAACCCCCTTCAAGATAAAATATGAAATGACCCTTAATTACACAAAGATTTTTCTTGTTCATTTATTTGGATTCTACCAAGTAGCTATAATAGCCAACTTAAAATACTAATTTTTTGCCTTTATATAGTATGTTTGAGTTGTTTATCATTTCCTTGTGTTATTGTTTATTTATTTTTGTTATATTTGAAGTATATAACATATATATATATATTTTTTCTTTAATTAACACTAATATTATATATGAAATAAAATATTAATATATAAACTGTGCTGTATTATACTTTGAGATATATATTTAATATTTCTTGGTCCATGTACATATGTAAATATATTAGTGTTTAATATTATTATTTAAATAATAAAAAAAGAGTATTAGTTATGGAATAAATTATATCTGATAGCCAAAGTTTTAACCAATTGTAAGAATTATTAATGTCTGTCGTAACTCTTCCATACTTGTTTGTATATAATTATTATGTGTATTATACTTTCATTTTCATCTTTAGCGAGTAAGTGTATATTTATAGATTGTATACACTAGAATGTATATATAAATAAGAATCGTGATTTATAACTGAGACTTTGTCGTGTTGAAAGAAAACTGATTCTATTAGTTTTCAACATTCCCAGTGAATCTTATTTTTTTTTTTTTTGGTTTTTTTTTTTATTATTATTATTTATTTTCGTTTTCTTTCAAATGGTCACTAAAAATGAAGATAACCTAAAAAGTATATATATATATGATATGCTTGTACTATATTTATAAATGCCAATATATATATATATATATAAATATATTTATTTAAAAAATTGAAGTGTGTAAGTTTGATATTATGCGGATAATTGTCTTTATGAAGCTGTTTAAAAAATAACATTTATGAATCATTATTATTTTTATTTATTTATTAATTATTATTTTTTTTTTTTTTTTTAATAGAACGTGCCTCAAAATGAGTTAGATATATCACATTATGCTTAAGAAAATTAAAAGACGTTTTTTAAATTTGATATATTTTATTAACCGTTTTGCTTATTATTTCCTGTCGCTCCTTTTTATTTTAATTACTAATATTTCATTTATATAGATACTTAATTTTTTTTTTTTTTTTTTTTTGTATTAATACATAATATGTGGGTCTTTATAAAAAGTTAAAGATATGTAGAAGTGTGATATTTTTGCAAGTACCAAAAAACAGTCAAACAAGAAGAAGCTAAGAGTTTCCTTAAAATTATAAATTGAGAAACCGTACAGCCTAAAATTTAGTTTTATTGTTTCGTTTTGGTTGGGTCCCGGATGATGCTATATAGCCGAAAATTCTAAGAAAGCAACCTGTGAAATTTGGATTGGTTATTAGCATAATGGATAAGACAGATGATCAATTTATAATATCCATAACTAAAAATATTATTACGATAATATATTAATATTTCTACATGTTCCTATTTCGATTTTTCGTACATTGTTGCTTATATTCCGAAATCATACAAGAACAAACATTTTCAAATATACTTAAAGAAAGTTTTATGATGGATAATTTTTTGTTTTACTTTTAATAGAATAATGAAGCCGTAGCTCAAAAATGACTCGCACAAAACATTTAGTGCTAATCTCTGACACAGAAGAAAAATAGAAATCGCTTCATTGTCTAATAATGTTAGAAGAAAAGCTTTAAAAAAATTAGATGAAATTACGAATTGGCTAAGAAAAAGACTACAATTTCATTTTTCGGGTTAAGTAGACTTCCCATTTTGTTGTAGTATAGAAACCATCTCTGAATTTCATTTAGTTTTGATATATGATGTATAGTTTGTTTTAAAAAAAAAATAATTTTATTTACAAAAAGCATCATTGTCTTATTATTTACCAACTGGTATGTTAAAAACGCCATATATAGTTATTATATTCTAAAAAAAAAATCATCATTACATTTGCTTACTATAAATCAATAAATTGAAATAATCAGAAAACTTATTTAAAAGTTTATCAATAGTTGGTAACGTTTTAATGTTATTTCTCCATAAGGAATTTACTTAGCAATTTTTTGTTATAAACCAACATTTTTTTCCGCACTGCCATTTAAATGTGTTGAACATGAAATCTACATTATTAATAAAATGTAAATTGTAAAAAAAAAAAAAATTAATCTGTAAATCAACATTTTTCTTATCAAACAAAAACAACAATCCCAATTCTGTAAAAAATATTATTGACAGACCCGCTGTTTCTTAACTGTTGTATGTAGTTATTTCCTTACGAGAATTACTTAATGCTTTATATCAATATTTATGATGTTAAAGTTTCCTTGATTTGACTTGTTATTGGTGGAATGAATTATTTACGATCAGATTAACTGCCAAAAATTAAGGCCTCAAACAAAATAAAATATATATATTTTTTAATTGTTTGTTAATTTCCATTCCACCAAAACATAAAACCATTAATTTTTATACTAACTTGTGTTAAAAATATTTTTATAATTATTGTGAAGTTTTGTAATAACCAATTTGTATTTTGTCTTTGATTTTTTCTTAACAATATCAAATAAAATGTTTTGTATACTATTACAAAATTGAGAGAGGCTAGTTCTAAGTATTATTATAAGCTTTTATAATCAAATGAAATTATAAAGCTAGAAAATATGTATATTTTGTCGGACATATCCTTTCCCTTTCCTCCTATAAAATTTTGATGTGTATCATGTAAATTATTTGTTTGTTATAAAGATTGATTAATTGCTTAGAAGATTGTTTATGGCCATCCCATAATCCTAACTGTTCCTGCTAATTATAAAAAAAAAAATAATTTGACATATTTTATATTAATCAGGTAAAAATCAAAATGATTTATTCCAAGTGTGCAAAACGGTTCATTCTTCCTTATTTTAACGCTTGATATAAGAATAAATCAAAAATAATATAAATCAATGTTTTCTTTATATATAAGATATGTTTTCTTGCCTACTGATATAAATGTCACAATAGGTTTCTTGAGGTTCAGTCAATAATAAAATAGGGGAGAGCGGGGTTGGTTGGCAACAGTTTTCACTTTTTTGATTGTTGAGTCCTTCCTGTTAATATAATCCCAATGGGGCTGATACCACTGTAAACTCCAAGTATAAGAGTACTTCAAGTATTTTTTTCACAACATAATATTTAATACTAAGATCATAGAAAATTGAAGAATTCGTCAATCCTGAGTGTGCCAATTAACCCCTTATGTGGGGCAGGTTGGCCTAGAAGGTGGGGTTGTTCAGCCATCTCTTTCAAGTACTGCCTGACACATATTAATGTTATTAAAAGCTGCATTATAATGGTATAATGATTTCGAATCGGTTTTTAACAGCTTTTAAGGGGAAAATAGAATGACCATAGAAGTTTAGACTGTTGTCACTTTTTGCATTAAAAAAATTGCTCTCATCTTCCTCGCTGGAACTAAAGACAATTGGTAGTTTCACCTTTGATTATGTTTACCTTACTTTAGTGAGTTGCTACTGCACCAAAAAAAAAAGGTGAAGAAAGCCAACTAACCCCACAGGAGAGATCATATGAAAGATGACTGCCAGGACAGGGGAGAACAATCAAACAAGAAACTGGTTAGTCGAAAGGTTAGGTTTTTCAAAGGAGTTTGGGGCTATGTGAACAGAATCAGAGTCAAATGTTTTTCCATGCCTTTAAACCAACTTTACTGAAAATACAAAAATTTACTTAAGTACATGCTGTAAAATCAATCAATGAAGCACACTCTTATCTACACTGTTAGCATCCGATTGAAAACTCAGGACAAGACTCCCTTGGTCCAGCAGGTGACATGGGACAATGGTGGGGCCTTACAACAGGTGTGACAGAAACTATAAGCCAATGACCAACCTACCCCCTATGCCAACCCACCCCCAACCCCAGCTCCCCTACTATATTATGGCATAATATAAGTGTTTATTATTGACGAAACTTCAAGAACCCTATTATAATATATATTTTTGCCACATTGAATTAATTCCTTTATTTCAGAAATAGGGGTGCACTTCTTCAAACTTTCTGAAAACAAAAACTTCCTTTGAATATTATAATAAATGTTTGCCTAAAACAAAGAAACAGTGTTTTCTCAGTATCCCCTAAATACAAATAATGGTCAGTTTTAAAGATATACCCAATTTATATAAAAAAAATTTTGAATTATGAAGATTTTCGGGTACAAGTACTGAAGTAAGGCTGATGCGTCGTTCACTAAGGCGCCCTTCAAAGTAAGGCCCGATCTCCACCGAAAAGGACCCTTTTGGAGATTTATTTATCTCTGAAGAGCGAGCGGGAGTCGAAAGCTAGAATCTATTAAAGCCAATCAAGGCTTTAACTGAAAAAAAGGCGATGGGAGTTTGATAACATCGCGTTCACATAACCTTTCAAAACAGGCCACGCCCATCAGCCGCTCTTCAGTACCTTTACCTGAAATTCTTTGTATGTCAATACTTTAAAAAATTAGCTTCTGAACAGCGGCTCGAGTGCCGTTCAGTAAGGCGCCCTTCGCAGTAATGCCCCATCTCCACTGAAAAGGAAGGACCCTTTTGAAGGTTTAATTTTTTGAGCATAACGAGGAAGAGTGTAAAGCAAAGATCTTTTCAACTGAAAAAGACGCGATGGGAGTTCGACAATATGGCGGTCGCATAGACCGGGGGGGGGGCGTGTCCCCCTAAATGTAATAAATTAAATAATACTATTTTAAGGTGCCTTTACGCTCTACGAACTTTACCTTTGTGAAGCCTTCATGTCTACTGTTCGGGTGTTCTAGGTACTTCATCTGTTCGCCTGGGTTCGGGGGTAGCGCTAGTGTCACTTTTGATTTGGAGTTTTCCTTAAGTGACAGGAGTTGTTTGTGACACTAGTGTAATTTGTGAAACGTTGTAATTCCTCTCCTATTTTTTTATTTTTCAGATATTATGAAATATATTCATAATAGAGATTTTTTCTTTATCATAAGCTAGCGTTGGGTGCGTCAGCCATATTGGTTCGCTTAACGTCACGTGAATTATAAATGGCTGTTCGCTTCACGTCGGTACGGCAAGGTTCGAAGGAGAACCTGTTCGAGGATGAGGTTCGTAGCGTGTAAGGCACCTTTACGCATTAATCCGAGTTTAACCAATCAAATTTAATATGATATAAATGTAAACAATTAGTTAATTAGGGTTGTAATCTAAGTCCTCTGCGCTTTACTCTGTTTTTAAATGATCTCAAGGAAAGCATAACTGGTGGACTATGGCTGAATGGTTACAGAATTAAGCTTCTACTATTCGCAGATGATATTGTGTTCCTAACGGATAATGCTGTTATGTTACAAAAAATGATTCATCAGCTCGAGGAATACGTCGCAAGATGGGATTTGACTGTTAATTTATGTAAGTCAAATGTTATGGTGTTCAGAAAAGGTGGAGGTAGATTAGCTAGATCTGAATCATGGAAATTTAACAACCAGCCCATTACTGTTGTGAATCGTTATAAATATTTAGGCATCGTACTAACTCCATCATTGTCTCTCACCGCACATTTCAACAAAACTGCTAGTAATGCTCTCTTAGGTCTCAATAGCGTTTGGAGCAACCTGTTTATAAATAAGCACATCCCAATCTCAGCGAAACAAGACATCTTCAAATCTGTACCTAGATCTTTACTTACATATGGGGAACCAATACTTTGATAAGTTAAAAAGTATCCAGAGAACATTCATTAAGAAATTATTTAAATTACCTAAAATCACACCATATTATATGATTTATATTGAGTCCAAACTGACACCGGTTCATGTGTTCACTTTTGAACTTCAATTTAAATATATTTTAAAAACTTTAAATCATACAGGGTTTCGTCTAACTAAACTGGTTGCAGAAGAAGTTATTGGGAAGAAGGTGTTATAGTTCAAGGATTGGATAGATTGGGCTAGAAAAGTGGAATGTGAATTTAGCGAAATATTTATCTCTACTGAACAATGGAGGAAAGAGTTAAAATTATTGAAAGCTGGGCTCACCAAATATTATGATATTAGTTTTAGAGAAAAAGCCAGGAATGGGGTTCATCACCCAATTTATAAGCGACTGTCTTTCGAGGTCAACTATGTCTCTTCAAGCCTGGATGTTTTTGATATGGGAATAATATTTATAGTAAGAGGGTAATTAATAGATTTAAACTATAAACCTTTTATTGAAGGAAGAAATTATAATTGTTCCATATGTAGCATGCAGCAATTCGAGACTGTTTTCCATCATTTAGGCCTATGTAAGGTGTTCGAAGGCATGAGAAAGAAGCATTTTGGTTTAACCACCCTATCCGAGGCCCAAATGTTAATTTATTTAAATGGTCATGATTGGTCAGCCTTAGCGAACTACGTAAAAGAGGCCTATATCTACCGCTCATTTCTCGTTCGGAACTTTAATTATTGAAAGTATTTATATGAAATTTATAATTATTTATATGTATTTAATTTGTTATGTAATTTTACTTATTTATGTAATTTATTTATTTAGTAATTTTAAAAATAAATAAATATTCAGCGCTCCTGACAGACAGCCTTCGCGCTATGTCAGAACAATTTACATTGTAATTACTCAGTATTATTTTCTATGTAAATTTTATGTTGAATAAAAGTATTAAAATAAAAAAAAAAATAAATAAAATAAATAATTAGTTAATTACAGCATACTCTATCGATTGATTATACCCAATTTCTTCATCTGATACTTTATTTTTGCAAATTGGCGTTGTGTCGCTTTTTTAAAATCATCGTCAGTTATATTGTATATTAGAAGAATTATACAATTTTTATTTCAGCTTGAACTGTATTGTTTTATGAATTTTGAAACAAAGTTGGATATCGGGAATTGGTCTCCATTTCTTTTTTAAACCAAGCAGCTTGGTCCTAATTTCCAAAAATTCTATCAGGAAATTTCGGCTCACTTTCATCAAAATGAAGCCTTAGCAACTACCTATATTCTGAGACATAAATTGACAAGTTTTAAGATACTATAAATACCTTTAAAATACATCGCTAGTGGATGAATTAAATGTCCCAACAGTTGTTTTAGGGGTTATAATTTCAACTTTTAGCCCCTGGAATTCCTAACTACCTTATCTAGGAGAATATTAAGTGGTCCCCCCCCCCCTATAATTTGGTGCTGGTGACGCCTATGATTTAACTTAGTTTTATTTATGTAAATATTTTATAAAAATAGAGAAAATCGTAACAATTTCACCCTTTCTCCCCAACAATTTGGTGCTAATGAACACCATGGTCACTTAGGTCAATAATATAATGGCAGTTTACTAGACAAGGGCGTACCCAGGATCAAACCTAGGGGGGGGCAAGCTATGGTCGTCAGGTTGTAACATCTTACCGCGGAAAGGTGAATGAAACTAAAATTATGTATAATTATAGCAGTGCTTTATCAACTAAGTTATTACAATTATTTGCTTGAAAAAAATTATTCTATTACTGCTTCCCGCTTTAAAAGCTTAAAAAATTATTGCATCCAGCCTTCCAGGGGGGGGGGGGCAGCTGCCATCCGCTGGGTACGCCCATGTTACTAGATGTTAATACCTATAGTAAACTTCTATTTTATTACCTCTTCCTGTAATAGTTCTATTTTTAAGAAGAAAAGAGCAATATAATTTTTTGGGTGGAGGAAGTTGTTGGTTATTGTGCTTGAGTCCTCCTCCTCCTGTCAACAATACCAATTATGAAATACTAAATTAGCTTTAAAATATTTTATTCCTGATTTTTCAAGGAAGGTATGAATACATAAGGTTAATATAATTTATATGATTTTAAATATTGTCGACCTTGAAAACTTCTGATTTTTCTTTTCCTATCCATACTTGATTCTTGGATAGGTTAAAATGGCATAATATGACCATGATGTGTTTGCGGTTTTGAACACATTGTACAGGTAATATTTTTATATATTTTATTCCCATTTTTCCCGTTATCCTCGTTTATCTCACATTAATGATTATATTAATGACTGCTACAATCACAATCTATGCCGAAGGAAATTTTTTTTCTGTAGATGTAGGGGTACAGGTACTAAAGAGTGGCTTCGAAGCGGAGCCTGTTCTGAGAGGTTATGTGACCGTGATGTTATCGAACTCCCATCGCGTTTTTTCCAGTTAAAAAGTGCTTTAATAGATTTCAGCTTTCGATTCCCGCTCGCTCTTCAGAGATAAATAAACCCCCAAAAGGATCCTTTTCAGTAGAGATCGGGCCTTACTTTGAAGGGCGCCTTAGTGAACGGCGCAGAAGCCACTGTTCAGTACTAGTACCGATGTAGAAGTTTTACTTATTTTTTTACTTTCACTTACCTATATATGTAATATATAGTAAGTGGAAGTATTATTATTATTATTATTATTTATTTATTTGTTAAAGACAAAGTCTTATACAAATTTATATAATAATACTGTATAAAATACAATTATATATATTTTCACAAGAAGAGTAAATATGTATATATATATATATATATATATATATATATATATATATATATATATTTACTCTTCTTCCGAGCCTTTCAAGTTATAAAGTTCTTGGTAGAAGAGGTGTAAACAATATTAAATACTGTAATAGTATTACATATTAAATATAAATATAATAAATACTATACGCGGGAATAATATTAAAAATCGGTGTAACCGCTCTTACCCACCCCCTTAACCCTAATTTATGACTTGGGTTATCATACCTCGAAAGCATACAAATTGAACGAGAGCGGAGTGTTAGGCAGTATAAAAATTGCCAATTAGATCGAAAGAGTAAAAAGGACTACCTGAATCTTAATATTAAAAAAAAAAAAAAAAATCTAGCGTAGCCACGGCTCTAAGGGTAGAAGCTAATTATCGGTGATGGAAATTGGATGAGACCAAAAATAGGGGGTAGGTGCAGGACCCACCCACCACCCACCGTCCTCCGCCCCTCGGCTAGACAGCAATTTCGTACCTCGAAAGCATACAAATTGCACGGGAACGGAGTCTTAGGCAGTATAAAAATTTCTAATTAAATCGAAATAGTAAAAAGGAGTAATTAAATAAAAATATTAATAAAATTAAAAAAAAAAAAAGTTAAAATCGAGCGTAGTCCTCGTCTCAAAAGGTAGAGGCTAAATATCGGTGATGGAAATTGGATGAGGCCAAAAATAGAGGGGTAGGTGCGGGAATAATATTAAAAATCGGTGTAACCGCTCTGACCCACCCCCTATACCCTAATTTATGACTTGAGTTATCATACCTCGAAAGCATACAAATTGAACGAGAGCGGAGTGTTAGGCAGTATAAAAATTGCCAATATTTATATTTTATAAAACGCCTGCACCTACCCCCTATTTTTGGCCTCATCCAATTTCCATCACCGATAATTAGCTTCTACCCTCCGTGGCTACGCTCGATTTTTTTTTTTTTTTTTTTTTATTATTAAGATTCAAGTAGTCCTTTTTGCTCTTTCGATCTAATTGGCAATTTTTATACTGCCTAACACTCCGCTCTCGTTCAAATTGTATGCTTTCGAGGTATGATAACTCAAGCCATAAATTAGGGTTTAGGGGGTGGGTAAGAGCGGTTACACCGATTTTTAATATTATTCCCGCACCTACCCCCTATTTTTGGCCTCATCCAATTTCCATCACCGATAATTAGCTTCTACCCTAAGAGCCGAGGACTACTGCTCGATTTTAATTTATTTTTTTTTTAATTTTATTAATATTTCGATTTAATTACTCCTTTTTACTATTTCGATTTAATTAGAAATTTTTATACTGCCTAAGACTCCGTTCCCGTGCAATTAGTATGCTTTCGAGGTACGAAATTGCTGTCTAGCCGAGGGGCGGAGGACGGTGGGTGGTGGGTGGGTCCTGCACCTACCCCCTATTTTTGGCCTCATCCAATTTCCATCACCGATAATTAGCTTCTACCCTCCGTGGCTACGCTCGATTTTTTTTTTTTTTTTTTTTTTTTATTATTAAGATTCAAGTAGTCCTTTTTGCTCTTTCGATCTAATTGGCAATTTTTATACTGCCTAACACTCCGCTCTCGTTCAAATTGTATGCTTTCGAGGTATGATAACTCAAGCCATAAATTAGGGTTTAGGGGGTGGGTAAGAGCGGTTACACCGATTTTTAATATTATTCCCGCACCTACCCCCTATTTTTGGCCTCATCCAATTTCCATCACCGATAATTAGCTTCTACCCTAAGAGCCGAGGACTACTGCTCGATTTTAATTTATTTTTTTTTAATTTTATTAATATTTCGATGTATTAGGGGGTAGGTGGTTATAATGGTAAAAAAGGAGCTCTTTTGTGACAGCAAAAATTTTATCAAAATCGCTCAAAGGGAGGGGGTACTTTATTTAATAACTTTTACGTTTTTTTCGATTTTCTCAAAAATGGCTCACAAGTTCGGCTCGAGCGTGCAACAGCGGGTCGCGCTCCTACACGCTCGGCTATCCCGGCCCCTCCCCCGCCGCTTCACCACATAATAAGGACTTTTTGAATATTTACCTTTGCGAGAGGTAATTAGCTAGGAAAAAAAAAACCCATAGTAATTAGTTAATGAAAATTAACAAATGCGAGAGCTAACTGAAGCGCGGGGACAACTAGTTGGCGACGGTGGTGGTTCCTGGTGGCGTCGGGGAAAACCCCCCCCCCCTCCCTATTCTATAGTCTTACCTAATAAAGATTTTTGGACTAATTACCTATGCGAGAGGTAACTAGTCGCGAAAAAAAAAGCCGTATTAATTACGGTTTTTAAAATTTTAGTTCGCGAGAACTACCAACAGATCGCATTGAAAACGTTGGTCGCGGTAGCCAGGAGGGGGGGGGGTAAAACCCCACCCGCCCTCCCCCGCCGCTTCACCACATAATAAGGACTTTTTGAATATTTACCTTTGCGAGAGGTAATTAGCTAGGAAAAAAAAAACCCATAGTAATTAGTTAATGAAAATTAACAAATGCGAGAGCTAACTGAAGCGCGGGGACAACTAGTTGGCGACGGTGGTGGTTCCTGGTGGCGTCGGGGAAAACCCGCCCCCCCTCCCTATTCTATAGTCTTACCTAATAAAGATTTTTGGACTAATTACCTATGCGAGAGGTAACTAGTCGCGAAAAAAAAGCCGTATTAATTACGGTTTTTAAAATTTTAGTTCGCGAGAACTAAAAAGAGATCGCATTGAAAACGTTGGTCGCGGTAGCCAGGAGGGGGGGGGGGGTAAAACCCCACCCGCCCTCCCCCGCCGCTTCACCACATAATAAGGACTTTTTGAATATTTACCTTTGCGAGAGGTAATTAGCTAGGAAAGAAAAAAACCCATAGTAATTAGTTAATGAAAATTAACGAGTGCGAGAGGTAACCGGAGCGCGGGGACAACTAGTTGGCGACGGTGGCGGTTCCTGGTGGGGTCGGGGTTAACCCGCCCCCCCTCCCCAATCTATAGTCTTACCTAATAAAGATTTTTGGACTAATTACCTATGCGAGAGCTAACTAGTCGCGAAAAAAAAGCCGTATTAATTACGGTTTTTAAAATTTAGTTCGCGAGAACTAAAAAGAGATCGCATTGAAAACGTTGGTCGCGGTAGCCAGGAGGGGGGGGGGGGTAAACGCCCAGCGGAGTGCTAGAGGACAGCTTACCTAGAGAATAAAGTTTTATAATTGAATTTTCGGACACTTTATATTTGAATATCCTATAAATGAATAACACACCTAATTTAATTTAATTAATGCATGAAATTAATGCGGTTTTACTTAATCGGTGTAACCGCTCTTACCCACCCCCTAAACCCTAATTTATGGCTTGAGTTATCATACCTCGAAAGCATACAAATTGAACGAGAGCGGAGTGTTAGGCAGTATAAAAATTTCTAATTAAATCGGAATAGTAAAAAGGAGTAATTAAATCGAAATATTAATAAAATTTAAAAAAAATAAATTAAAATCGAGCGTAGTCCTCGGCTCGAAGGATAGAGGCTAAATATCGGTGATGGAAATTGGATGAGGCCAAAAATAGGGGGTAGCTACAGTGACGATTCCACCAGAATTTCAAATAAAGCTTTTTGATAAAAATATTAGCTAATTTAATCTTAATAATAAAAAAAAATTAATATCGAGCGGAATCATGGCCCTAAGGGTAGAAGCTAACAATCGGTGATGGAAATTGGATGAGGCCAAAAATAGGGGGGTAGGTGCGGGGCCCACCTCCGGTCCCCCGACCGCTCCTCCCCTAGGCTAGACAGCAATAACTTACCTAGAAAGCATACAAATTGAACGAGAACGGAGTGTTAGGCAGTCTAAAAATTGCTATTTAAATCGAAAGTGAAAAAAGGACTAATTTAATCTTAATAATAAAAAAAAATTAATATCGAGCGGAATCACGGCCCTAAGGGTAGAAGCTAACAATCGGTGATGAAAATTGGATGAGGCCAAAAATAGGGGGGTAGGTGCGGGGTAATTAAATTAATTAATTTAATTAAATTAATTAAATTTAATTAATTTAATTAATTTTTAATTAATTTTATATTACACCTCTTCTACAATTACCCCCCCCCCCTTCCTGGCTACCGCGACCAACGTTTTCAATGCGACCTGTTGTTAGTTCTCGCGAACTAAAATTTTAAAAACCGTAATTAATACGGCTTTTTTTTTCGCGACTAGTTACCTCTCGCATAGGTAATTAGTCCAAAAATCTTTATTAGGTGAGACTATAGATTGGGGAGGGGGGGCGGGTTAACCCCGACCCCACCAGGTACCACCACCGTCGCCAACTAGTTGTCCCCGCGCTCCGGTTACCTCTCGCACTCGTTAATTTTCATTAGCTAATTACTATGGTTTTTTTTTTCCTAGCTAATTACCTCTCGCAAAGGTAAATATTCAAAAAGTCCTTATTATGTGGTGAAGCGGCGGGGGAGGGCGGGTGGGGTTTTACCCCCCCCCCCCCCTTCCTGGCTACCGCGACCAACATTTTCAATGCGATCTGTTGTTAGTTCTCGCGAACTAAAATTTTAAAAACCGTAATTAATACGGCTTTTTTTTTCGCGACTAGTTACCTCTCGCATAGGTAATTAGTCCAAAAATCTTTATTAGGTGAGACTATAGATTGGGGAGGGGGGGCGGGTTAACCCCGACCCCACCAGGTACCACCACCGTCGCCAACTAGTTGTCCCCGCGCTCCGGTTACCTCTCGCACTCGTTAATTTTCATTAGCTAATTACTATGGTTTTTTTTTTCCTAGCTAATTACCTCTCGCAAAGGTAAATATTCAAAAAGTCCTTATTATGTGGTGAAGCGGCGGGGGAGGGCGGGTAAGGTTTTACCCCCCCCCCTTCCTGGCTACCGCGACCAACGTTTTCAATGCGATCTGTTGTTAGTTCTCGCGAACTAAAATTTTAAAAACCGTAATTAATACGGCTTTTTTTTTCGCGACTAGTTACCTCTCGCATAGGTAATTAGTCCAAAAATCTTTATTAGGTGAGACTATAGATTGGGGAGGGGGGGCGGGTTAACCCCGACCCCACCAGGTACCACCACCGTCGCCAACTATTGTTGGATATTGTGTTGGTATTATTATTATTATTATTATTTATTTATTTGTTAAAGACAAAGTCTTATACAAATTTATATAATAATACTGTATAAAATACAATTATCTCTATAACAGCGTGTCTTATATAAAAAGATTTTACATAAATAAGAATAGAGAATACTACAAATATGAACATAGTATGGAGTTGGTCGAGACCATGTACAAAAAAATAAATAAAATAAAACCAAACCAAAACACCAAAAACAATATGGTTATATCCAAAAGAAAAAAAAAAATATAATAATAAATAGTCCATAATCCTCTAGCTGTGAAATAAAAACATCTAGCTTAGTTTTTACAATAATATTTACACCATATGATTTATATAAATAAAAATAAAAAAGCTTTCCTGAGTAAATCTAATGTGTACAATCTAATATGTTTCATGGACGTATAATTTACTAAATTGTAATATTTTACCTATTGAAATTACCAGGATGAACAGAAGTTTCCAATTTTATATTAAAATATTGCTGAACTATTAAGGGATAATTTTAATGATAGCGGAAAGAAATAAGAATAACTTGTGTAATTTGTCAGTGTTGTTTATATTCAAGATATTTTCAAATGATAGTTTGTAGTCATTCACAATAATTAAGTCAAGCAAGTATTGCTGCCTAAGAGGTTTAAGAGCTGAGCAGTCCCATATCACATGCTTTGTACAATCAGTAATGGTTATATGGCACCATTCACATACTTCCCCAGCCTTCACTACTTTATATCCATCTTTATGTAAAATTCTAATATATTCGTTGCTACTGACTCTGAGTTGACTAACTGATCTCAACTTGTGAATGTTAACGTTGAATGTTAGGTAATTCTCCGGGTTGGGGTTCATATAGTTGCAGATATTTCTATATAATGGATTATAATTTGAATTGAGTGCTCGGTCAACATCTTTGGAAAATAAATGGTTCCTTAATTTTTCTATGATATCATTTTTATTGGCAATTAAGTGTTTAACATTAGAAAAGTTAGAGAAATCATCGAGAACATTGTTAGAAGCTGCTATCATTTTAATCTGTGTTATCCAGTTATAGTTTAAGTTTGGTATAGTTAAGTCTAGATCAAATAATCTGTCAAAGCATTTACGCGGGATTCTTTTTTCACTAAGTGACATAATTTTTATACAACAATTAATAATTTTTTTCATTACTATTATTTTGAGAGGGTCGCGGCCTGTTTCTAGTCGGACAATATAATTTGGAGTAGTTCTTGCCCAAGAGTATAATGATTTTAAGAATTTTATTTGAGCAGTTTCGATGGCATCTATATAACATGGACTCCAAATTTCAGCAGCATAAAGTAAGGTCGCGGATACCATAGCATCGAAGAGAGTCCCATTTTTGTTCCCATTTTTGTTTCCCAAGCATTACTTTTCCCTCTCTTAAGTATATCTTTAACTTTCGCACTTGCGACGTTTGACCTTTGTATAAAATGTTCTGATGCTTGGAAAAATTTTCCTGAGGATGTAAATGGAACTCCCAGATAAGTATATGTTTTAGTAAATTCTAGTTGGTTATTGTGCCAGTAAAGTGGTTTCAATTTTTTCATTTTAGGTGACTTATGGAAAACAACCACTTTAGATTTCTGTGGATTTAAAATTAACGAGTTTTGAGCGCAGTACGATTCCAGTATTTTGAGCTTTTTATGAGCACTATGCCAGGAATCACTAAGTAGAACAATGTCATCGGCCAGCAAGAGCATTATGACTTCTGTTGAACTGTTTATTGAGATACCTGTTGCTCCGTTCGACTGAAAATAAGACACTATGTCCGCTATAAAGAGGATAAAAAGAGCTGGGCTAAGACTTTCTCCTTGTAGTAATCCTGATGTTATTTTTATTTCTTCAGACAGTTCTTGGCCATTTTTAATTTGCATCATTGCTTGTTTGTATAGAGCATTAATAATTCTAACTATTTTTCCACTAATTCCAAAATCATACAGCTTTTGCCAGAGGAGTTTATGGTTTATGGAATCGAATGCCCTTTTGAAGTCCACAAATATAGCATAAATGTAGCTTCCCTTAGCTCGAAGATTTATTGAGATTAGCGCCGTTAGTGAAAAAATTTGTTCCAGGCAGCCTCTTCCTTCTCTGAAACCTGCCTGCTCTTCAGGAATAAGATTCTCTGTTTCAGCCCAGCCCATGATTCTACGCGCTAGAATACTAGTAAATAGTTTTGTTATGTTGTTTAGCAATGAAATCCCCCGATAATTATCGAAATCGTTTTTGTTTCCTTTCTTATATATTAAATTCAACAAAGATTTTGACCAGGCCTTCGGGACTTTTTCCAAATCAAATATGTTATTAAATAAGTTTAATAAATAATGCTCCCATTCAGGCGTTAAGTTCTTGAAGACTTCATAAATCATTTTGTCGGATCCAGGAGACTTGTTGTTTTTACTACGAGTTATGCAGAATTGTAATTCTTCTAGTGAAATAGGAGTATCTAACACGGGATGAGTCACTGAGAAAAAGTATTTTTTCTATTATTATATTTTCATTATAAATGGTTTCGTAATATTGAACCCATTTAAATGTTTCTATTTCGTTAATTTGCGTTTTTCCTGGCCTCAGAGATTTTATTATTTTCCAAAATTCATTACTATTTCTTACATTTTTTAGTTTATTAATGACTTCATTCTGATATTCATTTTTTTTATTTTTTATTGTTTTCCTATATCCATTCCTGGCGTTTAAATAATCTTCCAGTAAGTGTGAAGTGTAGTTTCCTCTAAGCATTTTCCTATACTTTAATCGCATTGCGCATTTTAATTTCTTGCACTCGTAATCATACCACTTATTTGAAGGTTCTAAGTGCCTTTTTTCTTTCTTATCCACCATAAGTCCAGAATTAATTAGCGATTCTGTCAAACAAGCAATGAGATTTTGATAGCAAAGATCAGTTTGTTCGGAATTAAAATATATTCTACTCGAAGAGGATAAGTAAACTTTTATAAATACCCATTTTATAAATTTCTGTTTGCAAGTTATCTGATTAAAGGTTTGATTGTTGCTTAAAGTACTATGAGACAAATCTTGTAATGACAAGATACATGCTAAGTGGTCGGATACTTCTGAGAGGGTAGATATTTCAAAATCTTGAAAGAGAGAAAAACAATTGTCATTAATCCAAATTAAGTCTATTGTACTTTTCCCTCTTCTTGAGATATAAGTATATTTCCCTGGTCTATCGGAAGCGGACCGGCCATTACACAAAAGGAAACCAAGGGACTCCATTGTTTCTACGAGAAGTTTTCCCCGTCTATTTACATGTGTGTGGTTAACCCAACGTGTTTCATATAAATTTGTGCCCTCAAGAGAATGTTTTTCCACATTATTTAAATTTCCGACGTGACCGTTAAAATCGCCGCACAGGATTATATGACTTTGTGGATAATTTATAAAAATGTTAGCCATCGTGTAGTTAAGTAAATCCAGGGATGAATCAATATCGCACTCAGGTGGCAGATATATATTTCCTAAAATTATATGTTTTTTATTCATAAAGAAGCCTGTGATAAGAAAGTATTGGTTGCATTCTATTAAAGTACCATCTTTAACTAATTTTTTATTGAGAAACGTAATAATACCACCACTAGCATGCCCAGTATTTTTTGTTTTAACAGCTTTGCTTACAAAAGGGATATATTCGCTAAGCCAGGAGGGTATGACAAAGTTTTCACTTGTTAACCATGTTTCTACGATGCACATTGCCAGGTTATTATTGCAAATATTCAGTTCATTTAGGTTAAAATTATACAGATTTGAAAAACCATTAATATTACAAAAAACAATATTATTGCTTACTAAAAGGTTAGAATTAGGAAAGTCCTTACTTATATAGAGTTTTTTAGGTTCCGTTGGTTGCTTAAATGTTAGGTGTGAACCAGGATGATGATCCACATTCGTAGGACATCAGGATTTGCCGGGTTTTACAGCGGAAGAAGAGTGGGCTCTGGGGCGGAAGTGAAAAGGTTCTAATTTCTCCGCCGTTTTCCTCTTCTTCGACGAAGAATCTAACATTTCTTGAAGATCCTTGCTGTCTTTATGGGTGCTTAGTATTTCCTCAACGTCATTTAGCCGGTAATTATTTCCTCTAAATTTGAAAAAGCCTCTTCTGTAGCTGGAATTGGGATCGACTAGCTTTAGTTGACTTAAGTAAGTATATATTTTTTTTCCTTCCTCTCTTTCTTCAGGGGACCGGTCATGACTGATAAAGATGCTCCTCACTTTTAACTCGTCTCTTTTTTTAAATATATCTTGTTTAACAAAATTGTTATTTAGAGAAAGAAGTATTGGGCCTTTTCCCAAACGAAAACAGTTATTTATAGAATAATCTGGAAGTACTATGTTGCTATCTGAGCATATAGATTTGACTTTATTTAAAACATTTTCATTTTCTGTGATGGGTACGTTGTGGATGACAAGATTATTTTTACGAAATTCTTTTCTTAACAACTTAACTTCTCTTTCAAGTGCAGCGTTTCTCATTTTTAATTCGTTAAATGTAGTTTTAAAACATTCGAATTCTGATAACATTGAGTTCATAATGGTATTATTAACTCCAAGTTGTGATTTAATGTCTTTTATTTCACTTAAGATGTCATCTAATGTGGCCATCTTGAAGGAGGAGAAGTAATAAATAGAGATGAAATATTATTAATTACGTCGAACTGTAAAGAAAATTTTGGCATTAACCACCTTTATAGCCAAGGTCTGGGGACCTACTAACGGACTCTAATTGTTTATAGTCTCCCCTCTACTCCAACTATCACGCACTAGAGATGGGATGTGAGATAAGGAACTAATTTACCTTATAATATGTTTCTTGAAAAACTGATGATCCGCTGGTCGTATATTTATAAAACTCTACACAACCACAGTATGCACCTTAAACCGCACCAGTATGAAATTTCAGTGAAATAGGACCAACTTTAACCACTTAAAAACACTTAGCCACAGAGACTGATCTACACTGCATGGACTCTCGAGCCAAACTCCCTAGTAAGTGGAAGTATTGCGATCGTGAAAAATTTCGACTTCCGGTTTTCAACGGAAATACACGTTTTGGGGTCCCCTGAGTCGAAATGACCAAGTTCCGCGAAATGGTCTGTGTGTGTGTGTGTGTATGTGAACAGGCTAGCTCAAGAACTATAAACCGTGCGAACCTGAAATTGGGTATTTAGTGTAGGTATATGCCCGCGATGTGACAGCAAAAATTTCATCAAAATTGCTCAAAGGGAGGGAGTACTTTATTTAATAACTTTTTAGGTTTTTTTCGATTTTCTCAAAAACGGCTCAAACGATTTTGATTAAACTGAGTATTTGATGTATGTATATGCCAAATATGTGATAGCCAACATTTCATCAAAATTGATCAACCGAAGGGGGGACTTTACTTAATAAATTTTGTATCATTTTCACGGGGTTTTTTATTTACTCAAAAACGGCTTTACTGATTAATAAAAATAAGATATGAATGTAGAAAAATGTGTGATTTTGGGAAATGATATCTAACAAAACACGTCAATTTCTTATCTAAGTAAGTTGGTAAGTGAAAGTTGTGTGTTGCGCGCACGCACCAGATTTTTTTCATAGAGCTACAGCCTTTGGATCTTCTTTACAAAACGACCTCATGTTACTTTTTAACTGTTACAATTACATTTATAAGAACAGATGTTAATTTATAAAACCATGTATATTTTAGTAAATAAATGTCATAGGTAATAATAGCTTTGTTTAAAGGTAGCTTGCTAAAATTAAACCAAGTCTCCTTAAAAATACTAAAACTTGACCTCCAACCTTTTCTGTAGCATCTCCATCTTGGTGTGTGACCTCCTGTAATCTCCAACTTCATGTCATGTTCCAGGTAGTGGTGGGGTGTGACAGATATTTTCTGTCACTGCAGTGACCAGTGACTGCTCCTTAAAAGTCACAGTGACAAATACCAGTGACTTTGTCACTGTTGAAGGAATGACGTCAACAGTGAATGGTAACCTCACTCTAAGGTTGTAATTGAGAGTTTTGGCATCAATCAATAAGATTCTCAAATTCTCATTATCTTATTAGAAAATGTTGACTTAGTAATTTATTAATTTAATTAAACTGCACAGATAAAACAGTTTCCAAAATGCAAGGTCTAATGTAATACGAAGAAAAACAAATCTAAATAATGGTTTATATCACATGAATTCGTGTGCTTCCCGCTGGTGGCCCCGTGCTTCTAGGGGCTACGCAACAATTATTTGCTCTATCCGAAAATTTGTGATTTTAACCCCATAATGTTCCGTTATCGTAAAACAATTGATACTGCATAGATTACATTTTGTATAAATATTACAAGTATTTACTTTACATTGAATATTTTTTTTATTTTATATTGAAAAAGGCACAATTTTACTTTGTGTATAATAGTTGTAAATGTATATTTTTTTAATGTAAAAATATAAGTTATATTTGTTTTGAATAATCTTTGCCCTTAAAAAAATATTTTATTCATTTGATGGTAAAAATAAAAATAAAAAAAGATTTAGTTATAATTGGACAGTTATAACTGGATCATTTTGCTTTTATTTATAATGCAATTATGTAAAAAAAAAAAAAGTGGTAAGCACGAATAAGGTTTCGTTAGGTAAACACTAATAAGGTTACCACACCAAGGTGTTGACTCACTTCTAACTAATCCAGAACTTAATGAGTTAATACCATCTCAACACAAGCTCATAGACCTAAAGAATTTGATCTAAGGAAAAGTCTATTTTTTTAATCAATTAACTATCATGATACCATTGAAACAATAATGGGGACACTTTAATTATTTAAAAAGTAATTTAACACCTTCTGCCACCAAAGGCTACAATCAGAACTTTAACCATTAATATAAATAAAAAAGGAGACTAGGTTAACCGGTAGGGTATTTTTTTACATTTATTTAAAACGATATTTTTATTCACTTTTAACAAACAAATAAAAACATTTTCTGAGTATTTTACACAGTTCGTAAATTATCGAGTAAGAACGAAATCTTCGCCTTTCAATATATTTTTTTTCAGTATAGGAATAGCTTTTTTCACTAGCTCCTGTTCCATTTCAGACAATTCAGGGACACCTAAGATTTTCTCTATTCCATTCGGACCCAAAAGTATAGGACTGGAAAAATAGTGCAGCTGATCGTAATCTTGCTCTACAAAACTACACTCTACAATGTTCGAATCCCCCTTCATTGCACGCATAATACTGTTTACCATCCTAGATCCGGCATACGCCATAGACAGGGTCGCACTGCCTGTCCCTGCTTTTGCTTTAACGACTTCTGTCCCAGCGTTTTGAATTCGCTTCGTCAAATCACAAATTTCCTCTTCTTTTATCTTTATACTAGGCTTGCATTGTGATAGAAGAGGGACGATGGTTTCTCCAGAGTGACCCCCAATCACTGGAACATTAATCGTTGATGGGTCAATGCCTTTGAGATTCCCGAGGAATGTACCAGCTCTAACTAAATCTAATGTCGTCACTCCAAACAATTTCTTCGGATCATAAACTCCACGTTTCTTAAGCGTTTCTGCTGCAATTGGAACGCAAGAATTCACTGGGTTAGTAATAATCGCTATTATAGCTTTAGGACAGGTCTTTCCAATGGCATCTACTAAATCCCTAACAACTGATGCGTTTGTAGAAAAGAGATCCTCTCTCGTCATGCCTGGTTTCCTAGGGACACCTGCCGGTATCACGACAACTTCCATTCCTGTCAAAGCTGCTTTCAATTGATCAGAGCCTCGAGAACTCTTTGTAGTCGAATTTCTGTCGATATGGCTAAGATCTGCCGTCACTCCTGGTGTATGTTTTATGTCATACAGAGATAGTTCTGTGACCAAGGGGTTTAATTTCAATAGCATAGACAATGGTTGTCCGATACCTCCGCTAGCGCCCAACACTGCTACTTTCACTGACGCTACTTTTGAAGTTGTAAAACACCGTTTAAGGTACAGCATTACCGTTCATTTAATGAAATCTATATAAATTGGTAACATTATTAAATGCATATTAATACATTTATATTACATAAATGTTAGTATAATTGTCAAATGTAAATCCAACCATATGTTTTTGTTGAATTCAAGTCCACTTAGGAATTCTTCACATAAACTCTTTATATTTTTTATATCCGAACGCATTGTATATATAGTAGATTGAGTGTTCTTTGTTCAGCTAGACAGGAAGGTAGACATATGCCAGAAATACTAAGCGATTAAACGGAAAAAATCTTCAACGGCTGAGTTAAAAATACTCACGAATAATAGACCTCTGATAATTCAAGAAGTCAGTTAGTTATTTTTTACCTCAGAAACAGAATCGGAATGTTTTTTTTTTTTTTTTGTTTTACTAATTGCTGAAAAAAGAAGTAGTATTCTGTTTCCTAGCAGAATTTGTTTAGTCACTAATTCAGTCCTAGCGCACCTATCCTGTTCTCTTTTTACGAGTTGGTCCTCCGGTTCATTCCTGTCTGGATTTGCGGAATTGATTAAACTCCTCCAGAGCTGATCCTCTATTTCTTTCAACTCCTCCAGAGCTGATCCTCTATTTCTTTTAACTCCTCCAGAGCTGATTCTCTGTTTCTTTCAACTCCTCAAGAGTTGATCCTCTGTTTCTTTCAACTACTCCAGAGCTGATCCTCTCGGGATGTCTAGAATGAATTAGAAGATTGTTCACTAAGCTGTCCACTAAGCCTGCTGTTCACATAATCCCATATATGTTGATTCAGAAAAATAAAACGGATTAGATGAAATCACATTAAGAATTAATCACAACTTATAGTCTTTTATCTCGTATACATTGGACCTAACTGGCATTAGAAGTTTTTCAATCATTTTTAAATAGTTGATAAATGCCTTAGGAAACAGTCAGTTTATAATAAAAATCCTTCAAAAACTTCAAAGAATTAGTGATATAATAGTGTTAGCTCTATAAGTAATGTTAGTAATCACGAACGGGTCAGTCAGTACTTCAGCTGTTATCAATTGTCTTCAACCAGTTGATAACAGCACTTGTAATGAGAAGAGTATTATAGACTTTATTTTAGATAAAAATATAACCTTTTATGTATTAGTTTTGTTACATATATATTATGTATGAATGATAAATGTTTTTATACATTATGAAATATCTCTCCAGAATAGCCGTTGTTATCTTTTAATTATAAATTCAAGTTTATATTGTATGGCATTCCTAGATTTTGCTATAATTTTGTTGAACCAGCTTATGAATATGAACTGCTCTGTTTTAAAAAACAAATGATGTTGGAAAGAGTGGTAGGAAGGTTAGATATTTTTTCTATAAGTGTTTCCTTACTGTTAAATTTGTAACTTTTTGCTTGTAATTAAACTTGGCTTTCATTTCCCTTAAGTGATCCTTCTATTAATGTTCATTAAAAGTTATATAATTTATTTCCATATTCTCTAATTTCTGTGGTTAAAGAATGTTCAGATCAGCAATGAGGCCACCTCAGCAACCATCTACTGTTGTTGTTAACCAAGATGAGAGCACCACTCAAGACAAAAGCTGTCAATCTACGGGTGTTGTTGAGGTTTGTAAATTCAGTTATCAGTATTTCTTGTTCTTGTAGTTTGTAGTCCAATTTTTTTTTTTAATTTTTTTGAGATGGCTAATTAGGAAAATCAATATTTTTATGTGGTGTTCTTTGTTTTAGATTGACAATTCTCAACATGTGCTGGTAAAAATTGCGACATTATATGCCGAACGCTTGATGAATGATATCTGTTTGGTTGTTGGTGGTGTTGAGTATCCATCTCACAGGCTCATATTATGCGCCTCTAGTGAGGTTTTTCAGGTTAGTATATCTTGTTCGAAAATTGGTTGTTATACTATTAAAACAAAAATTAATGTATAGTTCAATTATATTTTGGTGCTAGTTCTGCTATGTGACTTCTGGACATGGTCAATATGGTGCCAAATGGTCTGGCACAGATCTTAACTGCAAATTGCCCGGTTTTTGGGTACATTTATCCCTTGAGAGCTAATGTAGCAAGCAGAGGTCGAAATGTGGAATCTGAAAAGCTATTGAAGGCCATTTTTAACTGAAAAGGACATGATGGGCAGTTATTTTATATTATATTAACAAAACTTTTCCAAATAGACCATACCCAGAAGTAGTACCTATATTTTAGTTTACGAATTAGTTTTTGGTATAAGAACATTATGCCTCTCTTACTTCACAAGAGAGCTGTATGATTAAATGGTCCCTTCTTGATAAAGGTTGAATTTACAATTTTTATTTTTATTAAGGATTTTTTCATGTTTGAAGTTACCCTCAGACAAACTTCTAGTCTCTTTCACCACACATTTATGACAAGGTTGTACTTTCGTCTCCTCTTCCATCAGTACATGACTTGCCGAAATTTCTTCAATTTTATCTGTCCACTGTATATGTAGTCTTTCATCTGTCTTCCATTCCATTATCATTCTCGGTATTTTTATTTTATTTTTTTTTTTTTTTAAATACCATAGTGGTCTAGAAGGTTACATTAATTCTGGGGAAAGCAAGACTACTTATACCATAATAAATAAGTAATAAGAACTCTCACATCAGATATCAATCTTTCTTCTCTTTTATAAGTACATTATATATGTGTAAATGATTGTGGAGAAACATTTTTAGTCTAATAACCATATAATATTGAAACTAAAGTCTATTAGTAAAGCTACATCTTTCTTAAAAACTGAACTAGTTAAAGAGTTAATCAACAAGACTCCGCAGTCCATAAAATTACTCAAGTCCAATATTATGCTCAAAATGACCATATGGATGGTGCTAAAGGAACAAGATCGGTTTCATTACATGTTATGTTCATACAAGTCATATTTAACAGTGTTTCATGATTAGACATGGGGGGGGGGGGGACATAATCTCTTTTCATTGAAATGTATAAACCTAAGTGGTGTGATATGGATCCCACAGAAACACTAAAACTAGGGTAGGCTCTGGTGAGAGGCAGTATTTTATTATGCTTTACCCTGACTTACTACTAATCTCCACTAAAATTTTAGTAAGATATTAAAAATCAGAAATGGGATTCTATACCTTGAGATTTTAACACCTCACTTATCATCTTTCATCTGCCCTAAAAGTCTCTAAAGAGATCTGTACTACAAAATTTATATTTATAGTGATTTTTATAAATGGCTATACTGTCCCATATCCTTTAAATGCAGATTAAATGTTAATACTCAACCATTAGCTAATTTAGTATTTGGTACTTATATACTATGTGATGTTTTTTTACTTTTAGTTTTTTTTTAAGAGTCGAGTTTGTATAATAAGTTTTTTTTTTTTCTTAAAGGTTATGTTGATGAATCCACAATGGAGTGAATCACATAAGAGTAAGGTAGTACTTCAGGAGACTCCTGCCTGTGCAGCTATATTTGGAGAGTTCATTAAGTATTTCTACACAGGCCAAATCAAGATTAACCACACTACAATCACGCCAGTCCTGGCTCTTGCTGATAAATACAATGTTAAAGTAAGATTAATAAAAACAAAAAAAATTAATCGTATGTTGTTGTTCAACTAAAGTAACTTATTCAAGAGCTACAAAAAAGAAAGAAAATTTATTTCAAAAAATTCAAAATGTAAATATATATAGCTAGTATTAAAATTCTCAATAATATGGACTATTACAAACATTAAAAGAAAAAAAAAAAAAAGTAGCTAAATCGGTCCAGCCTTCCTCATTTGATTCGGTTACCAATGAACGTCATTTCATTTCTATTATATAGATCATAGCATGATTATATACTTGATATTGAGTCATTCAGAAGTCTACACTTTCTTTTCAGAGGGATAAGGAGACGATTAAAGTTTGTAGCTGCTTCCTTAATATAAACCATAGAACCATTTTTGTGTGTGTTTTTTTAAACAAAATGTAAATAGTTTTGTTCAAGAACACTATTATATTGGAAAAGGTCTATGATACCCCATAAGTCTAAAATAATTAGTAATTCAGTCATCCTGAAGCTCTGAAATACTCAATGAAATCTACAAATTGAACCATACTGATAGTGTTGATGAACTCATTTAAAATGACTAAAACTCTTATAAATGAAATAACTGAAAAAGACAAACTGAATTTAAACTTAAACTTAAGTATTTTCATCATTTCTTGAAATAACTGTTACTTTGGAATATAGTAGGGCAACTTCCTACTAAATTGCAAAATGCGATAATTTTTTTAACTCTACCTACTTTGACTAACTTACTTTACTTGAAACTGCCTTTTAATACCTTAAGCTATACCTTTATTGTTAAACATGAAATAGCATTTTTTTTCTTCTTTTTTTTTTTTCAGGCAGACCTTGTTTCTTGCCCGAAATTGGAGCTAACCCCTTATTGCTGCACAGACTTCAATGGTTCATGCTTTATTTATGCTAATTTTATTTTCAGGACTTGACGAAGCTGTGTATTGACTACATGTGCAGCCATATTGCTCTCGCTGCGGCCAACAATCAATTAATTACCTGGTACCAGTATACTTTATCCCTTGGTCATCACAAGGTCGCACTTGTAAGTCTTCAATTTTATGAAGTCAAAGAAATTAATGTGATATTTATATAAAACCTAGTTAAAAGATTTTAATCATTGAAAGTTGTGATGATTTTTAATCTAATGAAATAAATAAAAAGGCCTTTTTTCCACAATTTTCGCAAATTTATTTTTTATCAGAAACATTACTTAATAAATATTATTTTCCTTAAGATTTTGAAATTTCAAATTTAGATTTGTACCTACCACGCATCACAATTGATCCATTTTATGTAACTGAAAACTATGATTACCATTAATTACTAGTTGCTGGAGGCGTCGACTTATATTTGTAAATCCCACTTGCCTCCCCTCACCAGTACACTATTAAGATCCAAGTCAACTGTGCTAATTGCTTGGATTTAGTATCTTGAGTTATCAACCTGTAAATATAATTTTTCTACCAAACTTCGTATGTATCTAATTTTAATACGACGTAGACATATTATACATTTTTATTTGCAAGGTTTAAATAAATATTAAACTGATGCCTCCTGTTACTAGTAATTAAAATTGATAATAGTTTCCAGTTACAAAAAGTGGATCAATCGTGATGCGTGGTAGGTGCAAATCAAACTTTGAAATTATCTAAATCTTGTGCAAATATAGTAATGTAATATTTATAAGTAACGCTTCTGGTTAACAATATTTTTAGGTTTGAGAAAGGCTCTAAGAGCCGAAATGTTATTTATTGAATAAAGTAAGACATTTTTGGTGAAAAAAAGGCTTTTTTGTTTATTTCATCAGGTTTTTGTTTGTTTATAATTATTTAGGATTGTACATAGATTGAGTGTTCCTAATTTCTTGTATATTTAATTTTATTATACCAATCAGGAATTTTAAAAATATTACTACGGTGGAGGACGATTACTTTCTTTGGTGAGGAAATAATCAAAAATTCACTGTACATTTTTTTAGTGGAGGGGAGAGCCTGTTTGCATAGTAGATGAAACACTTATTTATATTATTTCAGCTGGTGTATTATTATTTTTCGGTGGATTAACACTTAATCCAAACTATGACACTGTCAAGTTATAAATGATATATAGAAGAAGACTGCTACAATACGAAATTTTTCATTATTTATTTACTTTTTTTTTTAACGATATATCTTTAATATCCAATCATTACTTTGATTTGGCTCAAATAATTTTGATTGGTCTATTCCAGGCTTGCCAGAATTTCCTCAAGTGGAATTTTGAACTGGTCGCAAATACAACAGACTTCTGTAACTGCAATCATGAGATACTCTCGAAGCTTCTTCAGATGAACGACCTCGTAGTCGTGAATGAGATAACTCTTTATAAGTAAATTATCACTTTCTTATCCTAAGGATAATATTTTTTTTTTTGTATTTTTTGTATATCACAGGATATTTTTTCTACCCTGCCATATACTGTCCTTGGGATCTGTAATTACCTCTCCAAAATTGTTAAACTGTTATTTATATAATTATTCTACCTTGATTATATTAAGAATTGAGCAGAGCGTCTAGAATGCGTGAATAGTTTGGGAGTTTTTAATTTTGAACGGAAAATGCAGGAATTTCATTCAAAAATTTTCATTTAATTAAATTAATAAAAATTAAACAATTCCAGCTTTTGGCATTTCCTTATCTTACTGCCCATCTTCTCAATACTACGTACTGCTGCTTCCTACCCTAAATGCCACCTTATCTGATTGTTGCAAAAAAAAAAAATTGATGTTCGAAACAATTGTGCATGCTTAAATATTGCACCATGATTTTTCTAATATGGCAAAAAATGAATAATAATTGAAAAAAAATTCAAAGATGGGATCGACAGCAAAAATAAAATATTTCTTACTAAAAGGTTTTTTAGTCATATCATACATTGGTTGCCACTTCCTTAAAAATTAGTTTTTTATTTTCTGAGTGAATTTTCTCAATTCATCATTTACATTAATTATATAAACATAAATAAACGAATAATCAAAACAGCGGTGATTTGTCCTTGATGATATTCTTGTATATACAAAGTTCAAAATTAAAAATAATCTGCAAGGTATCTTTCTTAATGTATAGAACTGGATTCACGACCTAATCCAGAAATATTGATATAAGTGATAATAAAACATCGGGCCCTTAAGTAATTTTAATATAAAAATTAATATTGGTTTGTTTCACATGAAATGTCCGTTTTCAAGGTTAAGGAATTTTAGTAAAAACACAATATTACTTTCCCTATGCACTTTAAGTGTCTGAAAATGGTAGGTGCACTTGCATTTAGTTGTGCTGAGAGTTCTCTAACTGTTTGGTAAAGATGGAGTTCTTCCTCGGGGCTGGATTTCCAAGTCGGTATCCCCAGCCGAAAGCATAGCAAACCAACGGCGAATGGTTCGTTCATTTAAACTCCCTTCCCCCAAAGCCTTACAGATATTTCAAGCAGCCTCAGCAGCCGAATGGCTGAGCTTAAACTTATAAAAAAACATTTCATGAAAATTGTGATATTATACGAGCTATGAAATATCCATGTTCATATTTGGAGGTATAATAAAAAGTGTGTAATTGATAGGGAAGCTAATGTTTATTAAAGAAAAGTAGAGGATTATTAACTGCTTAATTATAATATGTAAACATTTGGAAGTAAACAACAGAGACCCGCAAAATCCTCAATATATTTCAAAAATTATAAAATCGCACATTTCATGTGAAACAACCCAAAAGGAGGTAACTTTACAAGAATAAATTTATGTTAACATCTTGAATTTTTGTTACCTCTCATTAAATTAATTCTTAAGTAAATTTTTTATTCTTCTTGTGGAAGGGGTGTGAATGCAGGATGCTTAGAAGGCCTACCTAGTATACATCCTGAGAGAGAGGGTTCCTATTTTTTTTTTTTTAAGGTTTTTCTTTTTTCTTTCATATCCTAACTTATAGCAACATATTTTTCTCTTTCTGAATTATTTAGTTTAATTTATTGATTGAATATTCCAGCCATGTAGTACGATGGCTAGAAGCTCAGAGGATTCTGCTGACATCTGAATGCGATACTTCCGAGTCAGTAGAAACATATATGGCAGCGCTGGTACAGGACGTTATGTCTCACATTCGCTTTCCGATGATGTCCCCTCGTCAGCTTGCCGAGTTATTATTATCGCCACTCACCACTAAATATAAGGAGTTCTTTATCGAAAGAATGGCAATTGGAATGTCATTCCACTCTGGTAATATTTTTTTTATTTTTTCCATCCATATTTTAATATATCACAATGATGATGAAAAATAATCTCTATGATAAAATAATTGGTGAATAACACAATCTTCCAGTACCCTAGGACAAAGATAATAAAATTCAATGTAATGTGTTCCATAAAAAGTGTTATTAGTTTTAATGTAAAAAAAGTGTAAAATAAAAAGAAAAAAACTTGACCTATTACATATGTAATGGATATGTGTTTGATGTTGAGAAAAAAAAGCAATAGATTGACCAATACAACCACAAAAAATGAAAGGAATTAATGTAACACAAGGAAAATGTCCTGAAGATGGACGTAAGGTCTGAAACATTGGGATTTGGCCTTTTTTTAAATTGTGACATTTTAATAAACTAATGTACTGGAAGATTGTGTTATTCACCAATTATTTTATCATAGACCTATTAATCTTCCCTTTATAAGAAATATAAACTATTTACACTGTTAGAGAAAAATTGATTGTGTAATGTGATGTTGTAGATCAGCGTGAGAGGCTGAATGAGATTTGTAGCCAGGATGAAAACGGGCGTTTACTATTTACACCTCGACTTTATACTTCAGACACTTACAGCTCGACATTGTGTATAGAACATTTCAGCCATTTCCCATCGTACAACACCAGGACGCTTGTTTTTTCATCGCACACGGGTCTCGCTGAACATGCTGGTGATAAGACTTGTGAATGGGTAAGTTGCATACTTTTTATTTATTTATGATTTATGATCTAGTATAACACATTCATGCCGGCATGTATCACTACTGGCTCACACTTGATTGCCTCATCGGGCAGTTTGTACCACCATTGGCTCGCACTAGAATGCCTCCTCAGCCAAATAATTAGATCTTAACACTCTGACTGCCGAAAAAGAATACCTGAGAGTCAAGCTCTCATTTCGACTCAATTTCAATATTTAATTCTCTGACAAGAGAACAGTTAACCGATTTCATGTGAGATGGCAGTCAAAGGGTTAAGAAAGTAGAAATAATTTCTATATAACTGAAAATTAAAATAATGAAGATTTGACTTAAATTCATTTATTTATATTTATATTCATACACTTATAAACGTATAAACATTTATTTTTTTAATAACAATTATAATTAATATCGTATTATAAACAGAAATAGTAGGATTGTATTTTTTAATGTTTATTTTATTATTGTAAGCCCAGGAATAGCTCCCGTCCGATAGAGCAAAAACATTAAACTCAGCCGTCAATGGGCGAGGAGCATGAATTACCGTCCTGGCATGAATGTGTTAATTTAGTAGATAAAGATAGATTGATGATACTAGACATAAATTTAAATTTACTGAGTTTTCTTAGTCATATTTTTTTTTTTTGTCATTTTATTCCTCAATTAAGTTACTTAAAATGATAAATTAACAATGATTGATATTTTGTAGGTGATAGACATGTTTCCAAAGGGAGTATGGTTCCAGAGGTTCTACCTCATTGTTTGGCAGGGAACTATAGACGTGCCCGAAAAGGTGCTGAGGTCAGTCCGTTTATCGATAACAGCTAAAGATGTTTCAGAGGATTATCTAAAAGTTAAGGTGGTGAACCTTATTATTGCCAATAAAAAGTTTTGTTAAAATTTAATTTTTAAATATATTCATATTTTTTTTTTATGCAATAAATGATAAACTTCATTTTCAGGTCGGTCTGCTGATGGTTGGAACTTGTGATGGAATAGAACACATCTGTTCCGTTATTGTTAAGAACCATCACTTCAATTGTAACGAGCGTGTTCTCAATCTCGATGATGTGATTCCATTCGACGACTTGAATGTTAACCTAATCGAAAGTGGCGATTGCCAGCACTCGAGGCCGAGCAGCTATCTCGTTGGTCAAAACAGGTAAAGAATAGGAGCTACCTCTGAAAATAATTGATTGGAAACAAAGGCCTAGGAGAGAGGTGTAATTGACAAATTCATTTATTGACTAGATTTTAAGGAATTGATGTATTTTTTAACTAAAATATTATCTAAATCTTAAAAATATTATCACGGCTGGTAGGGCCCCTCGGTTAGCTCAGGGGTAAGAGCGCTGCGACGTAGATGCAGAAGACCTGGGTTCGATTCCTGGCCGTGGTCGAATCTTTTTTCTTCTAATAAAATAGTTTAAAAATTATAAATTAATTGTATGCATTTCTTCTTCAGGGTTTGACCATGTAACAGGTTTTTCCACTGCCAAGCTTTCACCCATCTTGCTGTGGAAAAACCTGTTACATGGTCAAACCCTGAAGAAGAAATGCATACAATGTATTCAGACCATGGAAGCTTGAAACAACTTATAAATTAATTATCCAACAATAACTAATTTAATATTTAACAGAACTTTTACCGACTTTTTAAATTTTAGCGATTTCACGACGATATTTCCCTTTTTTTTAAGATCTAAGAATGTTAGAACAATGCTAACAAAGTTGAAGTTGAACTCGTAATACAATTAATTTTTAAAACAGAAACTTTTGTCCCGGGCCTGATTTATTTCCGACATCCCCCTTCCCAAAAAAAAAAAAAAAAAAAAAAAAAAAAAAAATTATGTATAACTATTAATTCAAATCCATTGATATGAAGTCCCTTTAGTAGGTGAAGCCTGATCCACTCCCTCTGTAGGTACATCACTTTATGAAGTACTAACGACAGCATTTCCCAATTGATTAAAAAAAAATCTGGTGCGTGCGCGCAACACACAACTTTCACTTACCAACTTTCTTAGATTAGAAATTGACGTGTTTTGCTAAATATCATTTCCCAAATTCACACATTTTTCTACATTCATATCTTATTTTTGTTAATCGTTAAAGCCGTTTTTGAGTAAATAAAAAAAACACGTGAAAATGATACAAAATTTATTAAGTAAAGTCCCCCCTCCGGTTAATCAATTTTGATGAAATTTTAACAGTCATGTCTCGGGCATATACATACATCAAATACCCAGTTTGATCAAAATCTTTAAAGCCGTTTTTGAGTAAATAAAAAAAACACGTGAAAATGATACAAAATTCGTTAAGTAAAGTCCCCCCTCCGGTTAATCAATTTTGATGAAATTTTAACAGTCATATCTCGGGCATGTACATACATCAAATACCCAGTTTGATCAAAATCGTTAAAGCCGATTGAGAGTAAATAAAAAAAAACACCTGAAAATGATACAAAATTTATTAAGTAAAGTCCCCCCTCCGGTTAATCAATTTTGATGAAATTTTTACAGTCATATCTCGGGCATATTAGTACATCAAATACTCAGTTTAATCAAAATCGTTAGAGCTATTTTTGAGAAAATCGAAAAAAACCTAAAAAATTATTAAGTAAAGTACCCCCTCCCTTTAAGTAATTTTGATGAAATTTATGCTGTCACATCGCGGGCATATACCTACACTAAATACCCAATTTCATGATCGCACGGTTTATAGTTTTTGAGCTAGTCTGTTCACACACAGACACACAGACACACACACACACACACACACACACACACACACACACACACACACACACACACACAGACCATTTCGCGGGACTTGGTCATTTCGACTCAGGGGACCCCAAAACGTGTATTTCCGTTGAAAACCGGAAGTCGAAATTTTTCACGATCGCAATACTTCCACTTACTATATATTTCATATATAGGTAAGTGAAAGTAAAAATTGTCATTGCGGAATAAAGTTGTACGTGTTCCCTTTCCAATTGCACTTAAGCCTTTTCAAAAAAGATGTCTCTTTTTAGTCAAAGTAAGGAGGGTGATATGTGAATAGTGGTTATGTGAGCACCATAACAGATTTATTAATGTAATAATCATAAAATAAAATTCATAAAATTAATTTTTTTTATTAATCTAATATTAGTTCGTGGTTGACCACCATTTTAAATTATTTTTAAATAATTTTATTTTTTGAAGAGAAAAGATTTGACTCCGCCGGGAGTCGAACCCGGGTCTCCTGCGTTACATGCGAGGATGCTAACCACTACACCACAGAGCTCGGCTCAAGGCAGAGCAAATTCTTCCTCTTCACTGATACCTGAGATAAGTAGGTATCAGTGAAGAGGAAGGATTTGCTCTGCCTTGAGCCGAGCTCTGTGGTGTAGTGGTTAGCATCCTCGCATGTAATGCAGGAGACCCGGGTTCGACTCGCGGCGGAGCCAAATCTTTTCTCTTCAAAAAATAAAATTATTTAAAATTAATTTTTTTTACATATTTAATTGCTAGAGAAGCCATAAATGCGAGGGAACGAGAATTCACCCTTTGTAGGAGAATTGTCCATATTTATATTTTTAGAGTCACATATATATTTATTTTTCAATTTATTTTTTTATAAAATTTATTATATTTTTTAGGGATACATTGAAGGTGCATATCACTATTGTGCCGTTGTCGGATGTTTCCAGTTTAGATCCCGAAATAGACACCCTCATCATCCCTTCGAGGTAGTTTTGTCGATTTACATTTTTCAACAACTGTTTCATACACAAATATATATGTATATATGTAATATTACATATACTTAAATAATATTATATCCTTAAATTAATTGATGTGTTTATCGATACTTCATTGTTGTTGAACTAAAAAAAATATGATTGGAAAATTAATATATTTTTTGCTTGTGATCGAAAGTATGTTAGATAATCAGTGATTGTATTTACCGATTATCTTAATTGGTGAATTTACTACTATGAGAATAGAAAATGGAATGTTATTGACTTAATGGATGGAGTGTAACCAATTCCTGTTGCACAGCATAAAATTTGAAAAGAGGCATTATAATCATACTGGAGGTGTTTAATAGCATTACTCTGTATGAACATGTATTTATTTTTGTTAATGGAAAACTCAATATTATTTTTTGTAAATACATACTGTATAAAATTAACGATACGATTCTGTTATATTACCATTTAATTTAAATTAAAGCCATGTTACCTCATTGTGTATAACACAATAATTATGATAAATTATTATATTAGCAAATTATTGTATCTAGGTGATTGATATCGAAATACTTGTAAAATTTTTGTGAAAGTTCAAAAAGTATTTTAAGCAAAATGTGGTACAATACACTTAAAATTTGGCTAAAAAAGTAGTCAAGTTGGGAAAAAAATATGAGGTTTATATATTTGTTATACTCTGTATATCGACAGTCTTACTACACAAGCTTTTGTGTACACTTTTTTATTTGAAATGCTCGTTTAGATTTTTTCTGGTCAATCTTATTCAGTAGGCATTTTCAGAAATATGAACCAAAAGTGTTATTTAAAATATTCATCATTGGCTAGTGACACATAATATAAATAATGAACAGAAAATCTGGTTCTTAAAATAAAACAAAGCAGTTTATTCGGTCTTCAGAATAAATTTTATTTTTTCACTTACAAACTTTCATAATGTGGCTGTCTATATATCGGACAATTATTTTTTCAATAATTAAGCCCTTAAAGTAATGATATCTCTGTGATAAAGAAATGAGTTACTGCTTATTCTAAATTATTCTTATGTTATAAGAATTAATTTAAAAGTTTAAAATTATGTTGTGAAAAAAAAATAGTTAAAGCAGTAAAGCATTAAGCATAATAAATTCTTTTCAAAAACAACATATATAAGTGCAATATTCATATGATTTTTTTTTATTATTATCTTCCTCAAATATTTAAGTTCTTGAATATTATGTTAATAAATAAAATAAAAACCAACATTTTTTTTTTTTTATAACCTTGCAGTAAATTTTCAAGTAAGATTGGTTATAGGGTGAGAGTTGGTATAGTTTTCCCCTCCTTACAAAGAAGAGAACTTGTTCCTCTTTGTAGAACTTGTCTACATTTCTTAGTATTTTTTTAAACCTCTGTGTAATACCATTTTAAGACAATTTTTTTTTTTTTTTTGTTTCTCCCTTTTAGTTATTTTTGCAGTTGAATAAATGTTATATGGATGATTCTCAGATTATGGATAAATATAGTGTTCCAAGAATATAGATTGATTACTGTGAAGTAAGGCTCAGAAAACACTCATTCAGTGGAGGCTATCAATGAATAAGGGAAACCATAATCAACTGAAAGACTAATGATTAGGAATCTTAGAATATCCCTACTTTAACTTCTACTGTCCCTGCTTACATCTTCAGTGCCTCAATAAGTTTTGTCTTAAAAAATCACCAGTATTCTAGAAAGGAAAGTCTGTTTATTAAGAACCTTTGGGATCTTAGATCATAAGGGTAGGGACACCCAAGGCTCTCTTAAGTTTCTCTACTATATCAATGAGAGTATGTTTTTAAATTAACAAATTCCAAGGAGATATTTATTTATGGTACTTTTGATTTATTATTTGCAATAATGAACTTTTTTATTCAACCAAGAAAAGTAAATTATCTCAAAATTGAAGGTTTTATGTTTCAAGATAACTGGAATCGAAAAAAAGGAATAAATAAAATTTTGTCCAACAATTACTATTTGGACACCAATCTACTATTACTATTTCTGTATAAAAAGGGCTATCCTTAGTGATATTTTAAACTCATTAAATGAAAAATAGACTGTATATAAATATTGAATAGAAATTCAAAACGTAAATATAAATTAATATATTAAATTAGGACCTTCATGACACCTACAAATTTTAAAAATAAAATGTGCGCCCCACCCCCTCGGAAATTTTCTGGATCCGCTACTGATGTCTATGATGGAAATGCCACCTCAATATGACTTTAGAGTGCTTTATAGTCATATTTCATGTGGCATTGCCATCATAGACATATAATACTACATAATATACAAAAGACGGCAGCTACAATTTATTTTTATTAAAAATGTTGCTTGGCACTATTTTGCCCCGACCCCTTCAATTATTATTGACTTCAGAAGATTACTCTTTAGCAATGCACTAGAGTCGCATTTTACTCTAAAAGAATAAAGATTAATGAACAAAGTAATCTTTGATAGATAGCTAATATCCGTATTGGAAGCCCTGTGCGATCGCAAGTCAGCGTTCTTTCGGCATGAGGCGTTAAGGGGTTTGGTCAAAAGTTGGATCAAAAGCCTTCGCCAATGAGAACTAACGAAAGAAATACGAATTTCAAAACTTGGCATACAGGTAGCTTAGCAATTAATTCGACGTCCAATCACTCATTGCATTATGTCAAACTGTAGAATTAAAAAATCTGGAAAGAACAAAAGAAAAAAATTTATTGTTGCAATGTCATCAAAGAGAGCATCAGCTCCATTTTCTTTTTATGTTGAAGCATAAAAACCTAATATTCCCAAGATGGCGGGTTTGTAGCCCATCAGGTGGCCCTAGGATTTTTAAAAGGAGTAAAAATTTCCTTGCTCGTTCCGTCTTTTGGAGGGGACGTTAAATGGAGGACGCGAGTTTGCGCTATGTCAGGTATTCGTTAAATATCCATATCCTAATTATACCTGCATTGCCAAATTTTAGCCTCCTACCGAATCATCGTAAGATTAATCTAAGTAATGGCATTAAAAAAACGGTAAAAGTACAGAACACCGGCTGCTGGGCGTGGCCTGTTTTGAGAGGTTATGTAACCGTGATGTTATCGAACTCCCATCACCATTTTTTTCTGTTAAAAAGTGCCTTGATTGGCTTTAATAGATTCTAGCTTTCGACTCCCGCTCGCTCTTCAGAGGTAAATAAACCCCTAAAAGGGCCCTTTTCAGTGGAGATCGGGCCTTATTTGAAGGTAGCCTTAGTGAACGGCGCATAAGCCGCCCTTCAGTACTTGTACCAAAAAAACAATGTATTGGATAATTGAGCGTGTATACAAAAAGGGAAAAAATTGATGCAGGATGGCATAAATTATCGAGAAAGAAAAATAAACAATTTCATTTTTAGCCTACGTTTCGCCCAAGAATGCAAGTCTTCTTAGGCTGGAGAAAGACAGACGATAACATTCGCCTCCGACAAGAAATTGATGAAAGAAAGAGTGATTTCTTCTTCAGTTTTCACTATATCATTAAATATCAATCGATAATAGTATAAAGTCTTGTTTTTATTTTTAGTTAGCACAACTTATAAATTGCTTAGTCCATAAAATTTAAAAATAAAAATTATAAAAAGGTTGTTCTGGACACTCTCAGATTCTTTTTCGGTACCTACCGAAAAAAAAAAGTTAGATGTGTTTACCAGAACCAACCTCTTAGGATTGTAAACATAACCTGTCGGATGGTTTCTAATTAATTTAATTTATTGTTAAAGGTGGATTTAAATCTTGTTGATAATCCATCTCAAAAATGCTATGAACCCACCGACTGCAAGGAATGGTATAACTTACCTTCAAAATTAATGTCTTCATTTAATATTTTTAACCTAAAGAGCCATATTGTTACTAATGTCAAGATGCATTTGTGTTTAAGGAATAATTCAATCACCAGAATCTCCTAATGGACCCGTTTGGAAACCAGATTGTGAGTTAAAAAAACAAATCTGCTTGTAAAATGCTTTGATATTTTCTTGATTATATCATTTGCCTCCATACTGCATCCCAATATTCTTCTTAAAATCTTTTATTTTTATCAATTGTTATTCTTCAGTATTAATTTATTTTTATATTATCATTATATTTTAATTAACTTTTACTACTAATCTAAATTAAAATTTTTTCTCAATTTGTACCGTAATATTTATTTAATTGAACATATTCCTTCCAAACGATGTGATATTATATTTAAACATAGTCCGAAATATGACAGCCAGTCACATAATAAATGTGATCTGAAATGTCCAGCATTTCGACCAACTTCGTAGAATACTGTCTCCTAGCTGACTTAGGTTGGAATAAGCGACCTGAGTGTCTCTACTTAAGTGACAGCTTGCCTTTGATTTTCCTATAATCACCTAGTCGATTTAACGAATATTTCAATTTAGGAATTCGGTTATGATTTTAGGCAAAGTGTGGTATAAACTTTGGTATATTGTATACCACAATTATCTTACTGATATTTTTTTTAAAAACTCCAAAACATTACAAAATCAAAATGATACAATTTAAAAAAAAAATTCACCCTCGTTTAATTTTTTCTGAAAATCCGTAAGCTTATGTAACTTACTTAAACATTTTGTATCCCTAATTGAAAATGAATAACCTAATATATAATTGGTATGATGCAAAGTGTACTCATAGATCAAAAAGTTAATCTCTTGGATAGAAAACCAATAAATATCATTCACTAATGCCTTGTTATAATTTTTTGTAATGTAGCCTTACATTAGGCATGCACATCATCAAACAATGAAGTAGACTCTGTAATATTAACATTACAAATTTGAAATAAGTGATCTGAGATAAGTTCATTTTCTTTTCTCGACAATGTTTCTCTTTGCCTATTTTTGTATTATAATATATAAGATTTTATTTTTGTATTAATTCTAATGTATGTCGTTTAGTGTATAGACTGCAGCGAGAAGCCCCAGAGGCCAGACCCATCCCATGTTCGAGAATAATAGAAGATCGGCCAGCTCACTATGGAGCCGAGTTCCATGGGCGTCTGTCCCACCAGGAGGCTAATCAGCTCCTGACTGCTGATGGAGATTTCCTGGTCCGTTACAGTGGAGCGAGTAACCCCCCCATTCCAACGTTATCCTTCAGGTATATAGCAATCTTTTTTATTCATTTATTCTACAAATCTGTTTTTATATCTTGATAAAAAGGATTATTGTAAAATACAGATTGCATAATAATTTGACGGTTGCCCTTAAAGTCAATAATATTGTACAAAATTTTGTTTTTACAATAAATTTGAATCATTTGAAGGCGACATTAAAGTTATTCAGTATTTTGTGCAACCACTAGCACTGATGGCTTATTTGCGTTATTTTTCCAACAGCACATCGTCATCCTTTCCTTTTTTCCTCATTTAACAAACAAAAGAGCAGGAACGCCATGATATGCTACGATAAATTCTAAAATGAATTGTTTTTCTGCACTTTTCTCACCCATGACGATCCGAACTGTACAACTTATTTATATTTCACAATAATGCTAACAGACGGCCCAATATTTTCCAGGTTGCACCATATATTTTTAACTTTTCGTTAATCACACAATATATTGTGTGCCGCATATGGGCAGCTTAATGTGATCATTTTGTATTTAAAAAAAATAAATTTAAACACATTTAAATAATAATAATAATAATAGAGCCATTTATTATGTTCATAACACAACAATATAAAACAAATTAAATTACTTTTCATATTTCCAAACAATAGTAAAGTTTAAGTAATAATGGAGGTAGATGGTTGACTGTAGAAGTTTATGTGATGGAAATGGTTGGAGGTGAGTCATTCTACAACAGTGAACTCGACATACCTTATGAAGACCTGAATCTTGGGTCAGCAATAAATGTTATTGCACATTAGCGTTGTTTTATTTGACTGCACCCCCAACCGTTTCCATCTCAAAAATGTATAATACCTTATTTATGTCTAGTAACTACATATAAGTGATAAGAATTAATTAGAATTTAGGTCTCCCAGTGGCTAATGTTCTTAAATGAGTTTAATATGATTTTAACTTGTAATGTTTAAATATATATACCATTTGATTGCATGCATTAAAAGTGGATTTTATAATTATATCTTGTTATAAAATAGCTTTTTTTTTTTTTTATCTCAAAAGTTTTTTATATTATATGCATTTGGTAAATATTTTTAATATTTCTCAAAATAGGACAGCATTAATTGGAATATTCTGTTCAATTTAGTTAGAGATGGTTTAAATCGACAGATTTCAGGGTAAAATCAAGCACTATCGACTTTATTACGATGGCCAACATTTTGTCAAGGAGAAGAGGTTCGATTGCGTGAGTGATCTGGTGCGAGATGGACTGGTTACCCTTCACATTGAGGCGAATGCTGGTCCTTACATCCAACTCATGTGTGATGTCGCCAAATATGAGAAATCGCCTGCATATCTCACCCTGACGAGGTATATAATATACTGTTGACATAAATTTGACTCTTATAAATGATTTTTATTTCTTATCAATGTTATTGCATCTATTATTTATTTTTACATTGAATTACTTCTAACAGACAATTTCTTTTTACCTCCTCATACTCCCCAAAGTGGAAGAAATTTTTCATATTCAGTTGTTATGTGAATGTAGGCCTCTTAGAATTGAAACTATCATAATTATTATTTAGGTTTGACGGTTGCCCTTAACGTCAATAACATTGTACAAAATTTTGTTTTTACAATGAATTTGAATCATTTGAAGGCGATATTAAAGTTTTGCAGTATTTTGTGCAACCACGAGCACTGATGGCTTATTTGAGCTATTTTTCCAACAGCACTTCGTCATCCTCTCCTTTTTTCCTCATTTAACAAACCAAAGAGCAGAAACGCCATGATATGCTACGATAAATTTTAAAATGAAATGTTTTTTTGCACTTTTTTCACCCATGACGATCTGAACAGAACAACTTATTTATATTTCACAATAATGCTAACAGACGGCCAAATATTTTCCAGGTTGCACAAAATATTTTCAACTTTTCGTTAATCACACAATACAATTGCACTAGCTTTCAATATTGTTCACAAACGATCAACTAGATTGCACTACCCAAAATATTGACCATCTATGCTTAATGTGATCATTTTGGATGTAAAAAAATAAATTTAACACATTTTAATAATTATAATAATAGAGCAATTTATTATGTTTACAACACAACAATATAAAACAAATTAAATTACTTTTTATATTTCTAAACAATTTTAAAGTTTAAGTAATAATGGAGGTAGATGGTTGACTGTAGAAGTTTATGTGATAGAAATGGGGTTGATGTTCAATGCTAAGTTGATAAATAATAGGTAATATTGTTCTTCCTTTTAATAAAAAAAAACGCAAAATTTTTTAGGATATAAAAAAGTCCAAAGCAAAAATAATGAGGATAGCGAGAGTGGAAGAGAGATATAAGCCAACTGCAAGAAATGGAACTGAGGTTTCTGGCAACAATAGCGAGAAAAACAGGAAGGACAAAATCGGAATCACCACCATAAGAAGTAATTCGGAATTAAAACCACCCCAAAATACAATATAAGAAAATAAGTTATGCTGGTTTGGCCATGTCAAGAAAATACAGGAGGAAAGAATGGTCAAAATTATTCTTGAGATGAAAACGGAAGGAAGAAGAACAAGAGGAAGGCCCAGAAAGACATTGGAAAATGCGGTCAAAGAGCCTTTGGAGTGGAGAGGGCTGGACTGGAACTGGCATAGATGGTTGGTAAACGACAGAACTGCCTGGATTGGGCTCTACATCCTATATTGACAAAACAGAGGAAGAGGAAAAAAGATACTAACCTTTTTTTTTTTTTGTACCTCAAAATAAAAATATCTCTGCTTTATTGATAAAGCAGATATCTTACATTCCAAAAAAACAAAATAATCCTACGTAATTAGATCCATTACCATTACATTTCAACATAAGGATTAATCATAAGTATACATGGAATTATATACAAGTTCAAATATCTTTCCTAGAAGGCTAACTAATTTTGACAGGAATGGAGTAGGAAGCAGTCTAAAAATACCATGAGGTAGCTTGGACTCTACCTCATTAAACGTGAAGTAAAGGAGTAAAAAAAGTAATTAAAATCGAGCGGAATCACATCTCTAAGGGTAGAACCTCACTATTTGGGAGGAATGGAAATTGGATAGACAAAAAATAGGGGGACAGGCGAGGATAAATATTTCGGATGCAATGAAAATAAGGAAACGTGTGGTTCTATGTTCAAAAATTGGTGTAACCGGGCCTAACCCTGGCCTAAACATATAATTTCTATTAAAATATTCAGTATCATTACGTTTACCACAGTTCTTTGATTTTGCTTTATTGGTTGTTACAGGTATAAACGGAGGACAAAACCTTTGCAAACCACGCAAGAAGAGGAGATCCATTACGATAAGCCTCATAATTTTAAAACTCATAATTTCAAAGGACTCAACTGGTGTGAATTTTGTTCTAACTTTCTATGGGGTTTCTCTGCCCAGGGAGTTAAATGTGAAGGTAATTCATTACATTATAAATATAATGAAAGAGGTATATATTGCAGATTTTAATAAATATTAAATAGCTTTTCTTCACAACAATATGTTCCATAATAATTCAATAATTTACCTATTATTATAGGTTATGTATCCATAACTAATATTTTTTTAATATATTGACTATCATAATACCTGATTGTTAATTGATTATAAAAAAAACTCTCCAGATTGTGGATTCAGTGCTCATGTCAAGTGTTCGGAAAAGCTGCCTCCTGATTGCTGTCCAGAACTGAAAAGTTCGCGATCTGTGTTTGGTGTAGATTTGACGACTCTCGTTAGAGCCAAGAAGACTGTACGTCCATTCGTAGTTGATAAATGTATCCAGGAAATCGAGGTAAATAAATGAATTCAAATAACAAATAAACTCTAATTCTTTTTCTTAATTTAATTTTACCATTTAATTAATTTTCTTAATTCTTAAAAATTAAAATTTATTAAATCTAATATTAACAATTTTATGTACTGCCTAATTAATAGAAAACTAAAAATTATAATAATTATACCTTATAAACTTGTTATATAAACTTACTAATTAATTTAAATATCTAATCTAAAATAATAAATCTGATTATTTTGGGGTATAAAGCTGATTGGGGGGTGCTTAAATCATTTCATTGAATTTTAGAAAAAAATATCCCAATATATCTGTCTTGTACAAAATGTACTATCATTTATTTGACGATGAAGTTTTTTTGGTGATGCTTAAAATTTAATTTTAATTCAGTATGTGATATTAGTTTGAAAAAAAGATTATTTCTGTTGTCTGGGGCGGGGGGAGGGGGGCCTTCAGCCCTTGGTTGCGCCAGTGGTAGTACCTATATTATTTATTTAAACATAAATCAAAGTCTTTCAAGGTCCTTACTTGGAACTGTTCATAGAAACAATAACGTTTTTGCAAAATGTTTTTTGTTTTGTTTATTTATTCTGGACTTCTTGAAAAAAGAATTCACAACGCTCTCTCTGCCACTCTATTCTGCCGATAATTAGAAGTTTACTGTATATGTTAAGAATATCTTTATTTTCATTATTTTGTGCATAATTGTGAAACATTACATAACAAAACATAATCAAATTTTTAATTCCAACTTGGTTTAGTTCTTTTAATGATTTTTTTTCTTTTTTTGTATTAACTTTTTTTTTAACATAAAAGTTTATTTTTTTGCACTTTACCAAGTTTCCATTACATAAAGTTTCTTATTTCAGTTCTCAAATAATGTTGTTTTTCTCTCCTTTTTTTTTTTTTTATATGTCTTTTGTTTCATGTGATTAAACATCTAACCATATTACTATTTGCACATAGGATAATAATAAAATAATCCTTATAAAAAGATATAAACTACGTGCAAATAAAAATATTATAATAGTAATATAGTTGGATGTTTAATCGCCAGAAAAAAAAGGTATAAAAGAATAACAATAATCATCCAAAGTAAAATTATTTGGAAAAGAAAAAATAAAAATGTTTATTTCAGGCTCGGGGTTTGAATATGGAAGGGATCTACAGGATATCTGGCTTTGCTGATGAAATGGACACTCTGCGTATGTCTCTTGAGAAAGGTAAGATCATCATTTATTTTCTTTAACATTAGTATTGTAACGTTAAATCGATAAATAAAAAAACATATGATTTGAAATCCCAGACCGTTTGTCGGAACAAACTAAGCGGTTGGAGCAAACTGTTTTGATCTAGATGTTTTAAGCTCTATCTACGTCGTTCCACCAGCTTCCACAAGAGTCTACAACGTTCTAGACCCTCCTTACAACTATATATAAGGAGCGATTAACTGGATAGCCTTATGGCCGGGTGTACAATAGTCATTTAAATTGGGTTTAACAGGTTACTTAAACAGTTGATTAAACACAGAATTTAATATACTACACAGGTGATAAGGGCTAAACAGCGTTTAAAGTTAAACGGTCAATAATGGCCGTTTAAACACAGGTTAACTATAACCTAACATTATTTCTGTTTACTAATTCATTGGACCATAGTGAGTTGCTTAAAGTGCTAATATTATTCATTTTTCGTTACCTCTAAGTTCTTTTTATTTTTTGTTTGTGTTGTTTGATTTACAGTTTAAAAGAATACCAGTTAGGTTGACAGTGCACTCTCTAACCACGGGACTAATAACGTATTGTACCTAACCTAGATAAAAGTAGTTCTGTGGTTAAACACTTTATTTCTCTTTATTGCTATTAAGATTTTACATCTTGGAGCAAGGAGTTCTCCAGGCATAAATTGTACATACAAAAAAAAAAAAAAAAAAGTAAAATTAAGCAATAGTAAACACGGAATCTTGTTTAAACGACGTTTACCTGATTCCCTGTTTAAACGGGGAATTGTAAACCTGGCCATTAGTCTTTGTCTTGACTGTGTAGCTCAAGCCATATGATTTGTGTGCCATAAAGTTCAAGTAAACATATCGTTTTTGTAACCTGCTCGAATATTTGCGTTGTGATAATTCGTTTGGCATTGATAATTGTATATTTTTGTGGAATAAATATTCTTTAACCCACAGAAGCGTTACAATATATTGGTGATATTTAAGTTTACAGTTAAAATACAACTTCCATTGTATCAAATTATTTTTTTCTGTTCTTGGTAGTACACTTATATCAGATTATACTGATTAATTGATATGTTCCAGATGGTGAGAACGCAGACATTAGTGCTGAAGTTTATGATAACATTAACGTAGTCGCTGGTATTTTGAAACAATATTTTAGGCTGCTGCCGATTCCACTGCTCACCTATGAAGTGCACCCAGTACTACTTAGGGCAGTTCGTAAGTATAATTTTTAATGTTTTTCTTTTCATATAATAATTGGTAATGTTTTACTTTTGGTTTTTTATTTTGTTGTTTTTTTTTTTCTCAATATATCTATGCTGTGTTCATTATTATAGTACTCTCATCATAGCACTATTTTGATGTACCAGGTATTGATTGACCACTATTGAACTGTACCCAAAGTTGACAGTTTAAGAAAAAAAAATTAAATTATTGACACTGATTACCAATATATTGATGTTAGGATAATCTTTGTTATGAATTTAGTTAGGCCAATCCCTCTAGAAATGTGGGAACACAATATCACATAGTCTGCATTTCTGGTTTTTATAAAAAATGATTTCTTAGAAACTTCCAATATGAACCAATAGTTAACACATAAAAATGCAAAGGTTTGGAAAGTTGACACATGCATTAATTTCTATTTCCTATGATTGTTAACTGGCAATTAGGGTAATATGTTTTTTATTTATTAACTATTAAATTCACAATGGAAACGAAATAACATTTCCACAATTTAATCATTTTATTATACAAAAAAAAAAAGCTTAAATGAGACAAAAAAAACAACAACATACTTAAACGAAAAATAAGATCACCCAGGTAAGTAAGTATGATAAATAAATTTTAGTAATGGCCAGAAGCTTTGTTTTTAATGTTGGCTTTGTACAATTTTAGACTCTCTAATGATGAACTTCACTCTTCCAGTGCTCTTTTAGACAATTAAAAGAGGCCACATTCATTGGTTGAATGAAATGTGTAGCATTTTGATAGAGTGCGACTAATAGCAAGTATCACATGTTCTTTACAGAAGTGGGAAGTGGAAAGAGTCAGATGAGACGCTTGTCCATTCAGGAATAGGATTATTGGCAATGCAATTTTGCTCTCAATGATCCATGGATAGAGCACACTAGCTATAAATTCATAAAATAAGACACCTATCATCCAGCCAGACTCAGACTTCCATAAATCACGCCCAGATGGATAAACCACGCCTATTGAACTATTGAAATTAAGGATTAATTTCTGTTCTAATAGTTGACACCTACATTTAAGCCCTTAAACATTGTATAAATATATTAAAAAGGATATAAAATGATTCTCATGAACATAATGAATACCTTAAAAGTAATTAAATCATAATTGAACTCAAATAAACCTACCTAAAACTAAAAAGCTTATTTAACTTGACTTCCACCTTAATGAAACAGGGTAGCAGATACCAAGTTTTCAGGCCACTAGAAAATTGGCCTTTTTAAACTCTCACAAATAAGCTTGAGTTTTCATCAAACTAATGTCGATGGCCGCACAGCTAACTAGAATAACTTGGCAAATTACCGCCAAATTTTGAACCAAAATAATCAACCCTGAATCTTATTCACACTTTTTGTACAAAATGTCAACTATTGGAGCACTGTCAACTAATGTTTCAGTTACCCTTCTTATATCATCTTACATACCATGATATATCATCAAGTTTTATCAAGACAGAGAACATCTTTATTTCTGAAATGATTTAGAAATTTCAGGTTTAAAATTGATTATGAAAAAAATTAAAGTAAAAATGAAATTATATCAAAATTTTTATCTAGAATTTTGAAAAAACATTTGACGACTTTTATCGAGAGTGGTATTTATTTTCGCTCAAAAATGGAAAAAAAATCATGTCCTATTTTAAATTTGTAATTTTAAGTTGTAAAAATACATCAAACCCTATAATTTATAATTTCATTTTCATGTTTGTTTTTTTCTCTAGCCAAAAAGTAGAAGGTATATAATCCTTTTAATGAATATTTAAGGCATTGTTTGATTATCATTGAAAAATATATTAACGTTTCTTCAGAGTTTGGTACGCTGCGAGAACAGATCAGAGCGACAAAGGATGCACTCGCGCTGTTACCTCCGGCGCACTATAATACACTCAAATATCTAATGGCCCATCTTGCCAAGTCAGTATTAATATATTTATCATAAGTATGTTTAATTTAATTTTTATTTATATATAATGTTTATTTGAGGTATTTATATTTTGTATTTAAAAAAAAAAAAAAACCAAGTTTCCTATACATAAATATAATTTCTGATGATAGTCTGTCTTTGTGTTTTGAAGTCAAATTAAACTTTCTTATAGTTCGTATTTATTAATAATAATTTATTTATCTAAAGTATTTTTTTGTAATTGTATTTTTTGAAATTTACTACTTTACTGTTCTGAATAAAATATGACTATCAAATATAATCAATGAACCAAAATATTAAAAACATTGATAAGCTTGTTGATTAGAACTCTATCAAAAGTTGATGTAGAAAAATAAAATATTAAAAGGGGGTTAACCCTTTTTGTAATTCTCTTTTTCCCACAACAGTGTTACTTATCTGGTAATAGACTGTATTTTCTTTGTTAATTCTATTTGATATTTCCACATCTACTTTCCCAGACCTGTCTAACACTATACTGAGATATGTGAAGTCAGTCACAACTTGCATTTCCTCCCCATTGCAATATATGTGGATATCTTCTTGCTGCCTTCCCGCTTGTAGGATCTTGCTTTTTTGGGTATTAATAAGCATACCTTTTCTGTGGAGTTTTTCATGCCATTCTATTACCGCCTGCTGCAATTTTTCAACAGAGTCTATAATTAATACGACTTCATCTGCGTATAGAAGAAACTGTATTATTACTGGTTTAAGATTCCTACATCCCAGAAATGTCCTGTCTGTAAAATAATGGAATAAAAAAATGGAGCAAAAATAAAGATATAAAATTGAATGGATGTAAGATCATGACTTTAGACAAATTTACCAAATTATAAGTATTTATTAAAATATTTAACAGTTCGATTTAATCTATGTTAGCGTTTTTATATATGCGATAGGGTCGACGAACAGCAACAGTTGAACAAAATGAGCGCTTACAACCTGAGCACCGTATTCGCACCCACGCTAATGCCTCCCCCGACGACCGGCTCTCATCAGATCCCGGACATGTCGGGCGAGATCAAAGCTATCTGCCTCCTCATACAGCACCATGTAGCCATCTTCTAAAGAAGATGTATGTGTTTATTCCTTGCCGCTGAACATTCCTTCTTATTTTTATCGATTGAAATGACAGTATATACTTTGATGATATAGTTTTATACGTATGTGTTATTTGTTTTAGGATTTTGTTTATTAAATGTGTTATTTGAATAAAATTTATCTGTTTGTATTTAGTTTATATCTCTCTTCCTTTACCTGGACCTCCTTTTATTCAGATGACATTGTAATTAAAGTGTGTTTTATATAGGATTTTTGACAATTCTTTGGCAAATCCGGTATATTTTGTAGTTAGTTACGTAACTGACGCGAAATATACCGGATTTGCCGAAGAATTGTCAAAAATCCCCCTTCATGAGCGTTTCTAGTGAAGTCATAAACTACGCAGCATGGCCAGTAGATCTACTGGGTCCATGCGGTGAGTAGACAGGCACTCAGTAGATCTACTGGGTCCACACCGAATGTGTTAAGTCATTTATCCAATAATATTGCAGGGGTTATGGATGATTCCTGTTAAGCTTAACATTTTCAAAAATACTATCTCAATAATCTGCAATTTTAACCTATTGTTGTTTTCAGAATGCCATGAAATAATGTTATTTACTTCAAATATAGTCATATTTTGTTTATAATTTAGTATTTAGAAGCAATATGGACTAGATCTGCTTCAAACCAGTTTTAGCTTCAAAGACTAGACACTCCTCTTGATTCCGGTAATTGGTATTAATGATAATTTGTAAAAGCCTTCATCGATTTCTTGTGAACTCCTTGCTTCAAAAGATATTTTATTGATGAATATTCTTCTGTCTCTTTTTAAGTTGAGAAATGAGAAAAAACTTCTCGACTGATGGTGAAAGAATGGAGTCTTTCATGAACAGAAAAGTTTATAGCCATGAATTCAGATAATGAAAGTAGTACCTTAGTTGCTTTCTCACATGAAGATTCAACCTGCATTAAAATCATACATTATTTCAGAATTGCTTCATCTTTTTTCTTTCTTAAGAATGTTTTATACACAAAAATATTTCAATTGTTTAATATACATTTAAAAAATTATGGCGGTATATTCCTAGTTTTTTCCTGCATATTTTTATATGGCATATTTGGATTTTTAAACAATTTTATTATAAATGGAAAGATTCGACCATGGCCGGGAATTGAACCCATGCCCTCTGCATCTTTGTTGCAGTGCTCTTAACTCTGAGCACTGCAATGGAGGTGCAGAGGAGCTGGGGAACTCCTGGATTAATCCATTTATTGAAAAATGTAATTATTTAAACATTTAATTGTCATTAAAATGTTTTCTCCTGCATATTTTAATTAAGTCCTTCTCTGTTTTATACTCTTACTGCAATGTCAGTCATCAATGGTCTTTACAGTAATTTTACTAATAGAATTAGATGCCCTGTAATCTAAATACTTCTATAGAATAAAAAAAATTTACAATAATTAACCATTAATAGGTACTTCAAGATCCCGAAGAAATCAATTAAGATAGTTCATAACAAAGTTTCGCCCCCCTAAAAAATTCCTGGATCCGCCACTGATGCCCTATTAAATATTTGATCTAATATTGGAACTACAAACACTTCTGTGTTTATATTCTTGGCTATTCCGTCTCTCGTATTGGACGTAAAATGGAGATCCTGAGCCTGTACGATGTCGGGTACTCGTTAAAGATCCCTATCCTAATTATACCTGAATACGTAAGATTTAGGACTCTCACTGTAGCATCCTCCGATTAGCCTTAGTAGCATTAAGGGACGTTAAATAAACAAACACACCAAGTTATGGATTCGCTAAGAAGTGATTTCACTTTATAAGCAGATAAAGTTTACTTTAAATGTTTGTGAAGATATTAAGGCATGAAGTTGTAATGATATATGTTACCTTTTCCGTTAGTGTTACTTGTTTCTTCCAAACATATTTTCTAACCCAAAATCTATTTTTACTTTCACTTACCTATATATATATATATATATATATATATATATATATATATATATATATATATATATATATATATATATATATATATATATTTGTAAGGGAAAGTATTGCGATCGTCAAAAATTGACATCCGGTTTTCAACGGAAATACGCGTTTTGGTGTCCCCTGAGTCTAAATAACCAAGTTCCGCGAAATGGTCTTTGTATGTGTGTTTGTCAGACTTTGGCAATTTTGATTAAACTCATATTTAATGAGAATCAAGTATACTTTAATATCAGGTAAGCTTTGTCATTATTAAAATGTTCTGAGGGGGCCTTTTTTATTTTCCTATAAAGTACCTTTGTTTTTGTTAATATGCAGAAATTATCTGTCTCGCGTTTCGCCTAAAAATAAGAAATGGCTAAACATAAAATATGAAAAAATCAATTAGACATATATAGGAGAAAAATATTCCCTCAACTTATAAAACACTTTGAGCCCACGCATGCGCAGTACGCCTTAAATGACAGGTGATGTTTATAATTAAAGATGTTCTGTTCCTTTAACGGAAATCATTTGTTTCATGCCAACTAAATGAAGTTTCCAACAAATACATATAAAATTTTAACATCAGACGACTTGAAGTATTATGATGCTTGCATTACCGAATTATCATAAGTAATAACTTAATATTAATTCAATCTTTATTGTGGGTAACCACCTTATTTTAAATTAATTTTATATATTTTATTTTTGAAGAGAAATCTATTCTTGCGGGAAAATTGCGAGATCGGGGGAGAGGTATCAGTGAGGACGAAGGATTGGCTCCGCTTGGAAGCGAGCTCTTTGGTGTAGTGGTTAACATACCGCGCAGGTCACGCGGGAGACCCGGGTTCGATTCCCTGGGGAGCCCAATCTTTTCTCTTCAAAAATAAAATATTTAAAAACTTAATAATAATAAAAATTTAGTGTACGTTAAAGAGCAAATGCAAACAAAAATAAATAAATAATTAAGGAAAAATGTGTGACTGAGAATGGAATTTAACAAAACACGTCAATTTCTAATCAAAGTAAGTTGGTAAGTGAAAGTTGTGTGTTGCGCGCATCGCACCAGATTTTTGATTTTTTGAACCTTCGCATTCTTAAAAATCCACGTTTTTAAACCATCCACGATTCATTATATTTCAATTCTTCTTATCTCAAGAGTTTATTATTAATTAAATACATGATATACATGATATTTTAAATACTGTTTTTTTTATTATTTTTTTTTTTTTTTGGTAATTTATTTATACGTCAATCTGTTAATTCTGCGTCAGTTCCTCAGATTTGTTGACATTATTACTTACATAAAATATTGTAAGACTAGCGTGCGTCAACAAACTGAAGAGGTATCTGACAAACCAAAACACTCGAGCCCTTATTGTTTACATTTCTTTATTAAATATAATGTCGTGGCTAAAGGCTATTTGAAGTTGTCTTGATAACAGAGCAAGATAAAAGTACATCTTGCTTCTCCATCAACGTTCAGTTGTCATCAGTGTTTCTTTTGATAATCATCTACAAACATGGCAAGGTAAGTATTTTACTTTTTTAACTGAGCACATTTTTTTTTTTTTTTCTTATGTAACAAGTATTTATGTAATGTTTTCGAATATTTAAATTACAGCTTTATTTATATAAATAAACTTATGTAAATTTATAAAAATAGAGAACATCGTAACAATTTCACCCCTTATAATAAAAATAAGCCATTTTTTTTTTTTTAAATTGTTTCATCAAAACAATATTTTACGAAAATTTGGGATTCGTTGTAGAAATCTAAGCTTCCTATTATTATTTACTTTCCAGATACTAAAAAAAAACCTTGATCTGAGATTTCTACTAAAATCTATCTTGTATATCCTTATGATAACTTAACTACCTATACCCTGCTTTGCTCAGGGAGTTGAGAGATCGTTTGAATAACAGAATAAAATTTAAAATATAATAGTACAAGAAACATTTGGTGGTTACCCCCCCCCCCCCATTGATACGGGCGGACTTTGAAGACCTCGAATTTTACAACTAATACGAGGTTAAAACAGAATTTGTTGCAATCATGGTTAATTTTGATATACTTTTCCTGTGCTATTGTATTTTTATTTGATTTTGTTATTCGCAGTCGCGCTACTAGTTTTGCAAAATGTCGGAAGAAACGGGGATAGACATAATTGGTCATTTCAAAAGACCATTAATTGAAGGGCAAGATATCCTTGATGAAAACCACATAAATACATGTGGAATAGTATCTAGAAGCGAAAAAGTTGTTATTTTACAAGCCTTGTGCCTTCAAACAAACGATCTTAAAGGCCTGCCCCATCGAATAAAAGTTGAAATTAAATTTATTAATGACAATAAGCAATGTTCTTGTTATTGTACGTGTAAAGCTGGTAGTTCTGATAAATGCAAACACATCATTGCAACTTTACGTTTTTCGGTTAGTAATAATATTAATCACCTATTCATAAAATCATTGTTATGACAGCTTAGCTTCTTTGTCATATTACTTATTTATTTGTTAATATTTTCAGACATCGCATTGAAAACTTGGAACAATTAAGCACAACGGATGTAAGACAAAAATAGGAAAAATTAAAAAAAGAAAAACAAATCTATGACACTATGGTCCCAATCATTAAATCAATAAAATGTCAAATACTAACATTTACCTGGATAAATATAGCACCTTTCTTTAAATTGAAGACTATATGTACATCGTCATATGTTTCGAAACAGGCTTATCTATTACTAGCTAGGGTGCCCGGCTTCGCTCCGGTAGTTGTGTGGTAGTTTTAATAACAGAAAAACTTTAAAATTAAAGGAAATATAGAACAAAATTAGCACTTTCTTGAAACTTTTAACATGGTATCAATATTAAGATTCGATATCTGCAGAGCCCGCTCAAATAAAGAACCCTATATACTTTAAAGGGGGTTGAAAATGGTGAATGAACAATTAATTTTGCTGCAACTTTATCGAGTCATGCATCGTTTTTGATGGTTTCTGTGATTCTGAATTCTATAAGCCCATTCCAAGCAGTCAGCAGATAATAAGTTATTAGATTATAGTTGAAAAATCTATTAGTTAAAAAACTATATTTCGATTACAACTTAAGCGCCGACTACTGTGATGGTCCTATTAGGTCCAGAAGTTAAGAAACTACCGAAGATTCATAGAAACTTTTTTTTTAAGACCTTTCTTCCAGTTCAATCTCCCTTAAGATATCCCCCCCCCCCGTAATTTGGCCGAACACTGCATCTACTATTACAAAGTGAAAACCAAAATATCATGAGGGCACAATTTTTTCATCATATTTCTTTTTAACCTGAACTATGAGGGGTGATAAAATCTTATTGAAAAAATGCTGTAATTGGAGTTAGTCATTTTGTCAACTGGAATAATGCTCATCATACATAGTAATAAAACCATTTTTCATAATTACATACAATAAGAACACTTCAAACATTTTATTTTCGATTTATAATCAGTCAATTCAGCTCTCCTTTTTTGTTTTATGTCTGTTTTTATTCGCTCACTGTACTGCTCAAAAATGTTTATTCATATTGCATTAAATTTACTTAAGTAGGTATATATTATATATTGATTAAATGTAATGTGTTAATCAATTAACCTTCTTATGAAAAAATTAATTTTGTAAGGTATCCAGTCGGTTTTCTAATTGATATGTAAAATCATTATTTTATTTTGAAAGAAAAGGTGAAACTAATTATTTTCGCTTGATTTTTTAGTAATTTAAAAAGAACAGCTGAACAATTACATAACCTTTTAATTTTACAAATTGAACGGAATGAATGAACAATAAACATCGAGTGAAACGCACCCTAGCGCTTCCTGGTAGCCTGGAGCTCGAACTAAATTTTTCATTCATAAACTCGTATCTCAATCTCATAGGGGCTAATTAAATGGTGCGAGAGGCTTAAAATTCCAGTCCTTTTCTCTCCAATTTTACACCCTTAAGAGAAAAACAGAAACCTTCTTCTCCGTAAGGGGTTATGTAGCAACACGCTGACATAACTTCCTTAATCCCACGTGGAGTCGTTTTTGAGCCTTTTCGGCACGCACATTGTACACTTTGCTTTATAATATATATTGATTAATTTTACAATCCACTCTAAAAGTAGCTTTTTATTTTTTGGAAACAAATGTAACTCCATTGATATTTTTTGATTTTCTGATTGAACACTGAGGGTCCTAGCAATACCTATTAGACATTTTTCAAATAATTTTTGCTCTATCGGGCTTTAATTATGGACAAACAAATTAAAAACTCCCAAAAAAACCTATGAATCCTAGGTACTGGCCCGGCTTCTATCCCCGTTCCTCTAGTTCCAGTCAAGAAACAGCACCGTCGCTTGCGACCGTGAATTCAAACCAACACAACTATTTGAGCGAAGCTAGTAGGTTGCTGATGATTGTGAAACTTTAAAATGATTAGTAGAATTACCTAATAGATACAACCGTATTAAATTAATCTACTGGCTCATGGAAACAAAGTGAATTGCATAGTGTTATTTCATTTGTTTATAGATTAAACATTTTTGTTTGCAGGCACAGTACGCTTTTGTTGGGATTCGTCCTCTTGGTGGCAGTGAGCCTCGTTTTGGACAGCGCAGAGGCCAAGAAGAAGTCTGGAAAGGAGGGAAAGCAGTGAGTATTAATTATTTTTTTATTTATGTCCTCCCTACCTTGTTTTTGAGCAATATGGGTGTTGCCTAAAAAACTTTATTTTGGTTGTTCTTCTATCTTCTCAAATTAAAACCTTGGTTCGTTATCTATGAATACTGTCCAGTGTTTAGCCGTCTGTCCGGTGGTGTTCTATGTGGTTGTCCCCTTCTTCCGAGATTGAATATCCCTGGGCCGACGGCTTCTTTCCACCCCTATACAAACTCTTTGTATTAGGGGTAGTTCCTTTCTTTCATCAACTCAGGGAACTGGTTCTCCGTGAGGACGTAGAGCCCCCAGTATCCCTGAGTAGCTTAGACTCTTGCCTTATTACTAATGGTGATGAAACTGAAATGCCTCGATTAGTCACCTTATTTATTAAATAGATTAAGATAAAAAATCGAAAAATGGAGTACTTTTTACATGCAACGATTTCTTGTCCAATATTCAATGTCAACCGCGGTGAACTTAGCTTCTGCCATAGAGTAAGCACTGTTGTGTTCTTATATCGCTTCCGTAGCAAAATAAAGTCCCAAAGATATAAAAATAGAATTTTCTCATATCAGGGGCATAATAAGAAGGGGACCAATACCCCTAGTAAGTGTCATAGCCTTTATTATTTTAATGATTCATGGGCGGATCCAGCCGGTTGGAAAGGGGCGCTGCAACCCCCTATGCTCTTCCCCAGGATCTGTCTGTCAATCTGCTTTTTTACCTATATGTACCTTTCCCACAATTGAAATTCATCTTTTTTTGCATATCATTTGTTCTTTACCATACTTTCTTATTTTTATTATACTTAAATTATAGCTTTAAATGACAAAACATTTTCCAACGGGGGGGATGCAGCCCCACAGCCCCCTCCCTGGATCCGCCAATGGTTACAATCGCTAATAACATTATTTAGTTTTCTTTGCAGCATTGCGCCAGAACCAACAAACGTTCCGTCGGCCATTTAACATAAAATTTAACCAAAATACTGGCTTAATTATATGGGAATGAATGAAGAGACTGATGTAGTATCAATATTATTAGGACCTTAATGCGTCCGTTTTATGTTTTATAACAATTAGTTTTATGTTTTATAACACTACCACTTTTTGTTTAAGCTACTATTTGAACGGACATTGCCGCCCTTCTTTTTTAATATCTTATATTAAAAAATCAGATATACATTACTTTTTCAATTTAGTCTGCTGATTTAACGCCATATACGATGCAACATTGGTAGTCCTTCACTTTGCCTACCTAGGTATAATTACCATAGGGAATTTTAACGATTACCTGACATCGTACAGGCAACATTTTACGTCCCCCCCGAAAAGGATGGCGTAGCCAAGGATTTTTATCCTCCCATTAAAAAATTCTATAGCTACCTGTCGGGCTACGAACCCGCGACCTTTGTGTCGTAGTTGGAGATGCTAAACACTACACCAAAAGTAACCCCCCCCCCCCCAATTTTAACGCATACATGTTTCTCAGTTCTTTTGTGCGTCGGTGTATCATAAAGGGCAAATCCAACAATTCACTACTTTTCTACAAATCATAGTTATAAGGATTATTATATAAAGATTTTTCTATTGTTACATCGGTTGTTATACAAGAGGGATATACAATTCCGGCAGTTTACATATATATGGAAGTCCGGGTAATATGTCAACTCAGGTTATTAATCTATTATTTGTTTTTAACAAATATTAGTTACGTGTTGTTGTATTTTAAAGGTACTGACAAGTAGTCTTATACATGGTCATTTCATTATGAAGAGACGGGACACACTTCACATGATGGGTGTCGAAATAGAGGACCAAGCAAAGACGAAAGAATTTCTTAATGGAATATTAAAACAAATGTTCTAAATCACCCTGTTACATAATGTTTATTCATTGATTACGCTTCTTGGCCGCAGTAAAAAATCAAGAGTCTTACGTAAACAGAAGCATATTCTAATCATGAATTCAATTATAATCACCTTAAGGTTCTCGTTAAGATATTATCAATTAATAGAACTTGATGTTGGTTTAAATTATTGAAACGAATTTTGATTACGAATGTTTGTTTAATTCACGTGCCTACATTAGTCCATTATACACACCTCAATCTCTGAATGAAATTTCAAAACCATGTATTACAAAATAAAGAGGTTATATACAAAGAAGCATTGGATGGTTTGAATGTATTAATTTTAGGGACTACCTGTTAGATTTAAAACAATATTTAAATACAATACCGTTTTCTTGGGAAGACGACTTAGGGTCTGGCCACACATGTCCGCACCGGATCCGCACCGTAGCAATAATACAGGTTATGTTCAGAATATTTTTAATTTAACTTACATATTACCTTTAGTTATGCCTAAAGTGGCCTGCTTCTGACATGTGTGGCTTGAACTTTAGGCATAACTAAAGGTAATATGTAAGTTAAATTAAAAATATTCTGAACATAACCTGTATAATTGCTACGGTGCGGATCCTGTGCGGACATATGTGGCCAGACCTTAAGGGTATTTTTAATTTAACTTACATTTAAATTTTAAATTTTGTATCTATTGAATAATCAGAATAAGGGTCTGGCAACACATGTCCGCACCACAGCACTAATATAGGTTATGTTCAGAATATTTTTAATTTAACTTACATATTACCTTTAGCTATGCCTAAAGTGGCCTGTGTCTGACTGTGTGGCCTGACCTCTAGGCATAACTAAAGGTAATATGTAAAGTTAAATTAAAAATATTCTGAACATAACCTATATTAGTGCTGCGGTGCGGACATGTGTAGCCAGACCTTTATACGAACAAAGAAATTAACGTTAAATAGAAACCCGAAGAAGTGTAGGCAATCTCGTCAAATGTTTGACGTTTGCAATCACTATAATTGAATCGGTCGTTTCATGTCCATGGGCGGATCCAGCCGATAAGGAAGGGGGGGGGCTGTAGTCCTAAAGGAGGGGGGCTGCAGCCCCACAGCCCCTTGTTTGGATCTGCTCATTAGCTTTTTTACCTTTATTTTCCTTTCCCACAACTAAAATTCTACTTGTTATGCACATTTGTTCATTACTTGCTTCCTTACATTAAGGAAAGTCAAATTCGATCTTAAAATGACGAAAAACGAAAAACTCCAAAGGGAGGGGCTGCAGCCCTCAGAGCCCCTCCCCTGGATCCGCCAGTGTTCATGTCCACATATTCAAATAATTGGAAAAGTAAAAACCACTTTTCTACTTTTGCATTAAGAGATTTCCTTAACTTAAATTATTTTATCAGACACATATTCCTACTTAGAATACATTTTCCATAGTTTGATAAAGCTATCTTCATTCGATAGGTCTGAAAAATAAATGTTTTTTTGGCCATGTTATATTTCTCATGATAATGGAAGACAAACGATTGTTAAAAACATATATTTTGAAAATTACTATACAAAACACTTACAGACTTACATACTGGGTCTAATAAATGAAAAAAACGAGTGAAAGTATAAATATATAAGGTTGAAATGGGCAAGATTCAAAATATTTGGTTCTTCATTCAAATCTTCTATATGTTCTTTGACTGTGACAAGCAAGCAAAATTTTTACGCCAAAACGTACTTATTGCTTAAGTTGAACGAATATCCTGGATTTCTCGAGTGTCTCCTGACAAGGATTCTTTGAATGGTCTATAAAAGCATATACATCAGCTGGGTTTGTCGAGTATCTCTTGAATTAGATGTTTCGGTATGCAAGGAGTTCAAAAATAAAATAAAACAAATCCCATTTTCTTGGACGACTAATTCAATTACGTCCGAATTGAAGGGAACCGAACTTTAGAGGACAAAAAACTACGGCATTACGTATAATCTACTGATGGGAATTAGAAAAAAAATAAAAAATCTTACATGCAGTTTATACATGATGAATTAGGGGTCATCTGTGGTTTAGTGGTTAGCATGGCAACCTACAATACTAAAGGTCGCCGGTTCGCGCCCAGCGGTGGCACTAGGATTTTTTAATGGGAGTAAAAAATCCTTAGCCATGCCGTCCCTCGGATAGGACGTAAAATGGAGGTCCCGAGCCTGTACGATGTCAGGTATTCCTTAAAGATCCCTATCCTAATTATACCTGAATAGGAAAAATTTGGGACTCTGTAGCATCGTCCGATTAGCCTTAGTCGCATAAAGTGACGTTAAACAAACAAACAACATGATGAATTAAACATGAAGTAGATAAGAATTTTTATTTAATTTTTTTATCATGCTGTAGAATATGGAAAGTCAAACGTGTTTATGATCTGCGTGTATTTACCCGGATTCGTTTCTTAGTCTCCGAGCTCACCCAACTTAACACTTCTTAATTTTTACTTTTTGGGAACTTAAAAATATAGCTATACAGTACAGAACAGGCTTCGGCAAAAAATTTACATCAACTAATCCATAATATAGTTAATTATATGCCGGGGAGGACGCCTCCCGCATATTTTGGAAGAGGCAACTACTTACACTCTAACTGTGACATAAATTGGCAAGCTTTCTAAAAACCTTAATAATACACGATTGGAAGAGGAATTGAATGTCCCAACAGTTGATTTTAGGCGTTGTTATTTCAACTTTTAGTCTCTGGAATGTTTACCTATCTATGAGAATATTGAATCGCTACCCCCTCCCCAAAAAAAGTTGGTGCTTGTAACGCCCATGATTATATGCAACAAAATTACCAGGAAATTCGAACTAAACGAGATCTGTAGTAGAACGATATTACGCTTATATGATCATAATGAGATGAAGGAACTTGCTTTACTCAAGGATCGTGAAGTATGTATTTCATTTATATAATGTCGACCTATAGCATGGGCGGATCCAGCCGACTGTAAAGAGGGGGCTGCACTCCTAAAGGGGGGGGCCTGCAGCCCCACAGCCCTTTATTTGGATCTGCCAATCAGCTTTTTATCATCATGTTTCTTTTCCACAAGTAAAGTTCTGCTTGTTTTGCGTATTATTTGTTCTTTAACTTGCTTCCTTACTTTAAGGAAAGTCAAATTCTATCTTTTAATGACGGAATTATATTGTAATATCTTTTAATGACGGAATTATATTATACTGAAGACCCACTGTATACGGCCTTGGAGGTCGAAACGTCTGTAATAAATAAAATAAAATAATCAAAGTAGCAGAGACTAATATCGAAATTAATTTTTCTCATACCTAGGAAGTCTCTAACTTTATTTGAATAAATTACACTTATATTTATGTGCATGGATAATACTTTGAAATGCATTACTGGATCTTTCAAAGCTAAAACACATGATACGAATACAGAAATGACATAAACAATATCGATTTTCCATATTCTATGTTTCATTCTTTGGTAATAACTTTCAAATAAAGCATTTATCTGCAAACTGCATACGAGATTATTTTTCTTATTTCTGCAATCATATTATATTGCCGCTATTTGTCGGCTTAATACCGGGATATCCTGTACATTAGTTTAGATGTTGCTATTATTCTGCGAACGAAAATGGGCAAAAAAATTAATTCGATTTCTTTTCTCTTTTGCAGGAAAAAGGATATGGGGACAGAGAACAAAGAGAATTGGAAAAATAAGGAAGGTGTCAAGAAGGAAGGAAAGGGAATGAAAGAGGAACGCAAACATCAGAAGGGTACAGAAAAGAAGAAAGTGAAACAAGACAAAAAGAACAAACTAGAGGAACCTGAGGTTCCAGCTGAAAGTGAAAAACCAGTCGAAAAGGTAGCGAAGAACAAGAAGCAGGAAATGAAATCTGAAAAGGTCAAGAGGAAAAACAGTGAGCCACAGGCACAGGAGAATAAGAAAGACAAAACAAAAAAGCAGAAGACCGTAGCCAACAAAGAGGACAAACAAGAAAAGAGGGCCAAGAGAGAAGTCGAAGAGGTTGTTGAAGCCCCTGAACCAGACGTCCTGGTAGAGGAAGAGGCTGTAGGCTGCACCGAGGGTGCGGAACAGCAGAAGATTAAGGAGTCTTGTGACGCCGCAAGTCAACAAGAAGCAGCTCCTGTATCTACTCAGGTGGAAGAGGAAGCAGAAGTTGTAGAATAAAATCTTCTTTATGAATTTTTGGATACTGTCGATGAATTGTCTCAAGGCATTCAAAACTGCCTTCTAATTTTAAGTTATACATCTCTAACGAACTATTTTGATACGTTATTTTAATAAAGTTTTATATTGAACATATTGTAATTTAAATTTAATATACCTTATACCTGAGAACATTGATTGTACCCTACATGTAGTGTATGGAGATGGGATTCTATGCAGGTGCGCCGCTAAGTGGAGGCGTTACCTTTGTCAGCATTAACAAAACCTTAACACGTTCACGCCGGGACTGTTAAATGCTTTTGCTCTATCGGGCGGGAGCTATTCCAGGGCATTATGAAGTACTGACAATCCAACAATTATAAAATAAACAATAAAAAATACTATCCTACTAGTTATTTTTGTAATTGTTATTAAAAAATAAATGTTTGTACGTTTATAAGTATATGAATATATATATAAATACATATAAAAACAAATGAATTTACGATATATTTTCAGCCATATAGAAATTATTTCTACTTACTTAACACTAGGCTGCCATGTCATCGGAAATCGATTAACTGTTCTCTTGTCAGAGAATAGCATTGGCGGATCAAGGGGGGGGCCTTGGGGGCTGCAGCCCCTCCCTTTAGAAAATATTTCGTCATTTAAAGATAGAATTTGACTTTCCTTAATGTAAAAAAGCAAGTTAAAGAACAAATAATATGCATAAAAAGTAGAATTTTAGTTGCGGGAAAGGAACATAAAGGTAAAAAATCTGATAAGCAGATCCGAATGAAGGGCTGTGGGGCTACAGCCCCCGCCCCCCCCCCCTTTACGATCGGCTGGATCCGCCCATGGAGAATAGTACATTAAAATTGTGTCGAAACGAGAGCGCGACTCTGAGGTATTCTTTTTCGGCAGTCAAAGTATTAAAGATGTAATTATTGGGCCGAGGAGGCATTCTAGTGTGAGCCACTGGTGGTACACGCCGGCGTGAACGTGTTAAACTGATAACGTTTCTACAAAGAAATTATGATTTTATCAATATAATTTTGTTTTTTAATAGAAAAGAAATCATAGTTATCTAAGGTTTCTTTAAAAAAGCACAACTCTTCGAGAAGCGCAGTCTTTACCCATAAGCCCATTAATAAGAAGTAAAGGCGTACTGCGCATGTCAAAGAGTTGTCGACTTTCAAGTGCTGTTGGAACAATCCTCAAATATCCAGGGTCTCACATCAGTGAGGGAAGATGTGGGACGCATTTTACCTCCGTTGGAGTTTTAATCCTATACTGACAGCTGATTGAAATGAATTCTTTCAAAACAGTAGACAGTAACTAATCATAAAATGAAAAGGCAGATAACACTAACTTTGAAAATATTATACTCTTTATGTCTTGTGTGCAGTAGGGGATCCAGGGGAGGGGCGCCCCCCCCCCTTGAGACGTGAGGAAACATGTAAAAGTTTACTATTTCTATATAAAATGTGCTTTATTTAGTCATTTTTAAGTCCTCAAATTGAAAATACGGATTGTATTTAAACATTTAATAGTAATTTACAACGTCACTTAATACTGATACGTACGTTAAATTACTCCTTCATTACTCGTGAAATTAAACAAAAAAAAGTGCGCACCCCCTCGGAAAATTTCTGGATCCGCTACTGCTGTGTGTAAATCTTTATTCACTATTGCTTAGTTCTTTTTCCTAGAATTAAAGAAGGGGAAACACTTTTTAAATCTCTATCTCCAAGTAGTAATACACTTTCTAAAGTAAATTCTATCAATCCAGAGTATGTTAATATTATTGTTTTTATAAGAACACCTACATAGCTGATTAGAATTGCTAGGCCTTATTTCTACACATACTCCCAAAAAATAAATTTTACCTTATCACTAAATAAATTCATTATAATAAATGCTTTCATATATTTTAAAACTTATGAGCGATATTTTTTTTAATTTAAGCTTAATTTATTATAATGTATAAAAACCATTACCTGGAAAAGGAACTGTGTGGTTATATGAGAATGGAACTATTGCTATATTTGTTAAATGACAAATGTTCTTATTTCTATGTTTACCTAAGATTGATTTAGTATGCTGATTATTTAATGACTCTATGCAGTTGCCCCTTAGACTGCTGGGCCATCCTGACTGGCTAGGGACCTGGGTTAACTTACTGGTAAGGCAGTGAATTGCTGTGTAAAAGGTCTGGAGTTGGATACAGGCTAGGCTCAGGATATCTTTATTATTCTGCCACAGTTTGCCTAGTGTGCTGAGAGACCCTCCTGGGGCAAACCCAGCATTTATAAAGTGGGTACCCTTAATTGAACAATTAAGGGGGGAAAACATGGTTGTGATCATGGTCAAATCACGTTACATGACAGCTGACCAAGAAACAGTTCCTTACAAAGTAATGTACCCAAGACCCTTCATGGTTTGTAGGTACAGGTTTTTCTATGCAGTAGCATTACTTTGGCACTCAATAAAGTTAGTCTTTCTCCCTTTATGATGAATGTCCTTTTTATAAAATCTGTTTTTAAACATTTTTTATTTTAAACTCCTCTACTTCATTTTTTAAGGAAAATGCTAAATATTTCTTCTTTGAAAACTCTAACCTTTTCATATAACGAAGATGTGGCAGAAATATTAAAATATAACAGTTTATCAAGCATACAAATTAAAACTATATGATTTTTTCAAGAAATATTTCTAGAAAAGTTTTCCTGAATTTTTTTTTAAATCGGAGTTATTCTGTCAAAGGAATGGCTCATATTTTTCAGTGGTTAAGTCAAGGATGGTTTGAGGATATTAAAAATAAGGCTTTCCACAAGTCTTCTGCTTTTTCTTTGGTGTCCCTTTTATCATTTCTATTACAGTAATTTCTCCCGTTATTGCATGATAAAAAGAGATAGGAGATACTGACCAGCGTATGATGAGAGAATAAATATAATGAAACTATAATTTGAGTAAGCTACAGGGCATTAACCCTTTAGCGTCCGAGCAGTGCGAGTGTATTGCAGGCCCTATGGCCTGAGACCTTAGACCGGCTGCCGTGCCTGGTGGCCTGAATACTGTTTAAAGCCAGAAAACAGACCAAAGAATCGCCCTATTTGACTGAGGAATAAGGTGCAGATAAAATTAATTTGGAAAAACCCGAAAAGAACCCCATGTCAATTAGTTTACAACCCTCGGAAATTTTTGAGGTAACCATAAACCTCGTCACTGGGAAATACCGGACAGGCTGGAAACAGCCGGTTGGAGAAACATGAATGGCAATTATGTAAAAATAATTTTCATATGTCCTCCACTCGTCCTAAAGAATAAGATGATGATTAGTGTGTACCTAAGTAGACATACTTACATATAATTTTTGGAACTGTTACATTAAATGTTTAATATATCTGTATATTTTTTATAACATTTTTAAATTATATACTATAAATTGCTACAAATTTTTACCTATGATAATGATATGATAAATCCGAAAGCGAAGAGTAAAAATTCAATTTTTGCTTTAAAGGAAGCCACAAGAACATTTCTTAAGAACTACTGGGGGTTTTACCCTAGTGCAAAAGTAAAATGGAAAGAGTTAAGAAATCAATTAAATAAGGTCCGCAGTTCCAGTCTTCAAACGCTGAAGTGGGCGGAACTGATATATCAGTCTACAAGCTCCAGGGACTGCAGCACTCGAACTGATGATCAGTCTACAGGCTCCATGGACTGCAGCGCTCGAACTGATATATCAGTCTACAGGCGTTAAAGGGTTAATCAATTACTATGACTTATTACCACATGTGAGGAACGGGACATTAGGCCAGCTTCATTCTTTTAAATCTGTTAGGGCCACTAAGAATATTTAGAGGGTTTATAGGTTTTGCTGACATACAGTGAAAATGAGGGGACTGAAAGATTCCTTCATATAAAAGGACATTAAAAAAAAAAATTATATATAAACCTAAGAACATATATTCAATTTCGCATTTAACAAAAATCAATAAATAAATAAAAAGTAAGGAGGGGTTAAACATTGGCTCTTATCACCAGCTATCTTGATGTCAATATTTCAGAACAAGGTTAGTACTCTTAAATAAGCCCAACAGATACTGTTGATTTTGTTCATTCCAAGAATCTAAATCTTAGGGTGAAACAATTCATGTTTCATAGTAAGCAACAAGAAAAGTATAAAAAACACATTAGTTTGATGGAACCGTTTAAATATTTACTTGTTCAAAGAACTCCTCTGAACACAGGCGCTCCAGTGGCGCAATCTCTTGATGAAGGGCTGAACCCCTTGGAAAGCCTTGCAGGAAAGGATAGGAAAAGTGCAAGTCCTAAGGAACAGAGATAGAAAAAAGTCCTAGGCGTAAGTGCACCAGAAGTTCATATATATAGTTTCCATTACACCTAATAATGGAGTAATCACCTAAGGGATTGCTGGCCACCGGGGGAGGATAGGAGGAGGACCACCAATGATGGGAGAACAAATACAGCCCCAGGAAATATCACCATGATACACATTGAAGGGAGAAGAAAGTCAACAGGTACCATCCACACCATCAAAACCAAATCATAATATTATTGTAAACTTACCAAAATATAATTAACCCACTAATAATATTGTATCCCTTTTGGCAAACAAACCAGATTTATAATAACCATATTAAATACAGTCCATTTCACCACCATTCATTTATATTAATCACCAGCCCTAAATTAAAATATCCATCATGACCCACGTTCTTTGCATCCCAAACCGTGGGTCATAAAACATACTATTAACTGATATTTTGTCTTAAGCATTTAAGAATATGATTTGAACCTTAATTTGTGTTTGAAGAACCAGAACTGTCATAGATCCTTTCTAATTAATAGGTGATAGCTAAACTAGACCCGATTTCGAATTCTAGGTAGTGACTGCTTCAGTGACTTCATAATGCAAGATGGAAAATAAAGTAGCAGTATTGGCACCACCCTTTATGCTTACTATTCTTATATTAACAGCTAATCTGAAATGGTTATAATATACCAACTATTTAAAAAAACCACAGAGAAAACTAAGAAGGAAATCTTTAAAGCATTAAAGCTCAAAAAACTTAAATCTCGATTTCATAAGAATGTAATACACTGTTTGATATTTAAATAATTATGAAATCAAGTTAACATCTCAATCATAGACGGCTGATATAAGGAAAAGGGTAATTAATGAAAACATACATAAGTAACGTACTTTATAAGGTAATATAATAAATCATTAGTATAAAAGGGTGATCAAGATTATCGCTTCCTACGCAGCTGCAGCGTGTTCCTTCTCACCCAGGCGGCCTTCCTGGAACCTCCCTTGGTCTGTGAATACCTGTGGCCCTTGCCGAGACCACGCGACTTTCTAGCAGCACTGGTCTTACCACGCATCTCACGGTGCTTGTGCACCGGATCACATATCCAGTTAGCTTTGGCATCTCTTCTGATTGCCTATAAAAAATTTAAAAAAATGTAATAATATAAAAAGAACATAATTGAGAAAAAATATATAATTAATTGGGATTTTAGACTAAATACTTTAGACAGAATACTAAAAAGTACTTGGGACAGTTGTGTTAATAATAATAAACACTTCTGAAAAAATCATAATTATATAATTTAAAAATTAGTTGACAGTGGGAAGGTAAAGTGTGCATCAAACCCTAAATAGGAGCAGTTATTTTCTTTTCCCCATTTTATATTCTAGTAATCATGTAATATAAATAAGAAGATGCCAAGATGCTTCTTTGTCTGCTTCCCAACACGATGGAATTCCCTGCTACTTAATACTTTTGCTAGCAATGTTTAAATACAAATAATTCTACCATTGGAAGTTTGAACTATTCAAAAACCTCAAAATTTGTTTTTCTAGCATTCCCGCTCCCCACAGTTATCACAAGTCATAAGAGTGATTTCCCTCAAATAATGCCACCCTATTGACAAGTATACCCCATCCCATTATACCCATTTCATACCCCAGCAAGTATGATAATAGGGAAATGATCAATAGGTTACCATCACTATCATATTCCAAAAAGGTGTGCTATTTTTAATAAAGTAGTCATTGAAGAACTGACTTTTAGTAAGTAGTTTATGATAACTGTAAATGTTTAAGTATCTAATTTAAAGACTACTACTGCTACTACTCAGCGGCGCAACAACTCATTGTTGAGTCAAGGCCTCCTGGATCAGCCTGCGCCATGTGTCACGATCTTTTGCCGTTTGCATCCAATTGCGCTTTTTAATTCCAATTTAAAGACTACCAATGAACAATATTTATTTTAAGCAAATTCAAATGTTTTGTTAAAATATTATGTAATTGGGGAAATAAATCATATAATTATTTAGATTTTGGTCACATATTGGTCTCTTGTTTCTATGTAAATTTTTTTTTGAAGGACCTTGTCTTAAAAAAGTAAGTTAAAATTCCATCTTTTTATCTAATACAAAGCATTAACAGGAATATAATGTAAAGTAAGACACTAACCTTGTGAGCTGGGTCGACGCAGATGACTTCATAGTACTTGTACCTAGCGTCTTGGGCTACCCAATAGGAGTTCAATACCCTCAGTCCACTACATTTCCTGCCAACTTTTTCCTATAGTAAATTACAAAAATTACTGGTTGAATAACCAAGCAAAACTCATTATAATCGGTAAGTAAATAAATTGCTTAATTGTACCGGATCAATAACATATAATAAGAGTTTAACTAGAAAAACAACAATATAAAACTTAATAATAATATATGGTAAATATTTCCCGATGATACTTCTGGGTATGGCCTATTTCAAGAGGTTGTTACCATGATTAAGGGGGACTCTCATCGCATCCTTTTTAGTTAAAAAGGGCTTTGATTTAACTCCTGCTTGCTCTTCAGAAATAAACCCACAAACGGATCATTTTCAGTGGAGATTGGTGCTACAGTAAATGTTACTATGTTGGCTTTACTCAGAAGTAGCATCGGGTAACTAGTACCAATTTGTTTCTTCTTTAACAATATTTATAACTGCACTATATAGTATATTTAGCAAAACTATTGTACATACTTAAATTAAGAAAAACAAAATTAAATTTAAAGTAACTTGCTGATTTTCATTGATCTACTACACAGGTATAATGCATGAATTAAACAAAAACAAATCATTGAACTTTTAACTTAGAACCATACCTCAGCCATAGCATGAAGACTCCTTGTAGGTTTTAGCTGGTTCACTCCATGGCTTTTGGGCTTGCCATAAGTGGCACCCTTTGGAACTGGACGTTTCCTACCTCCCCTCTTGATACGGATCCTGAAGATACAGAAACCTGTAAAAAGTAGAGTAAGAGAGTGAGTTTGTGAGAGAGAGAATGGGAGGGAAGAATTTATATGTCATTAGCAGGCGCTTTATTATAAACAAAGCATAAAAATGTCTGACGTTTGATAATTGAAAACAGCTCTTTTAAGTTAGATGATTAATTTAAATAAGGAATCGACAAATATAAAATATTTTACCCATACATATATCTTTCAATTCCTTTCTCTAACGATTTAACCATTTGTATAATGTATAATAGAAATTTAATAAAGATGAAGATGTATTCATGGCGCCACTAAAGCTATGTAACTTCTAGACCGAACCTACTTTGACAGACCATGTGACCATTTTATTAGCTTAATTATATCACGACATTTTCACTTAAAATCAGGGCCTCGATTAGCTTTTGGAAGATTGCAGCTTTCTTTAAGGTTGAATATAAAAGATGGTACATTTACAGAAGTATGTGATGCTAACATAACTTGATTTAAATTTTAAATGAATAATGAAACGTACTTGAAGACATTGGGTTATTAGTTAGTAAGGAACTGGCGTTTTCATGTTAATAACTGTAGGAGACAGATCATGCTCAGGATTAATTATAATTAAAAATCTTACTTTAAAGGAGGCTAGATATGTTTAACAACTCTTGGTAGCTATATAACACTAAACAAATCAACTTGAAAATTTTACAGGGTTTTTGTCCCTATATTACATCTGGCTGCGGCCAATATGGCACCATTTAACGTGGCCTTGATTCCAACTGAAAATGCCATGTAAAATTTTTAATGGCCACACTAAACAGCGTTATACTGGCAACACTCAAAAGTAACAGCGATGGTAGCTCTTCATAAACCCTTTATGGTATTCACTTTGAGGGTTAATTCCATTAAAACACTGGTATGAGCACCATATCATTGTCAATCAATGATTATTGACTTAACATAGCTATTATATTACTGATTCCAAACAACAAATTGCTAAATTGAAAATAGATACCTTGTTTGTTCTTAAATCCCAATCTTCTGGCTTTGTCAGGCCTTGAAGGCTTCACGACACGGTGCATCTTGGTCATCTGTCGGTATTGCCAAACCCTAATACGCAGCAGATACCTCATGGCATCTGACTGCTTTTTCCTGTACAATTCCTGAATGTACTTGTAAGCCCCCATTATGAATGAAGGCTAAAAAGAAACAGAAAAAAAATTACAACACATTAAAAACAAAGTATATAACAAAAATAATCCTTTAAATAGATATAAAAATGAGTATATTCAAACGAAACAACACTATGCTCAATAAAAATTAAGAATGAAAGACATTTTAATTAAAAATAGTTTAAAAGATACTGTAAATTATAAGATTAAAAAAGAAATCAATTCATACATAACTAAAAACATTTTCTTGATATGATTAAGTAACATAGAAAATTTATAATGTAACAATTATACAAGAGGTGGAACAACTTCAATATTATTCATAAATCCTAGAACTCGTAGATTTCCAGATGAAAAGCAAAAATTCAATAACAATTTGTCAAAGAAAAGAAAAATCAACCTAATACTAATAATCCATAAAAATTAACAACTTATACAGAGTTATGCATAACACAATGTTATAACAAAGTGCGACACTTAATAATGTTAAAAGGACCAACACTTTATACTTGATAAACACTAGTCAACAAGCCAAAACTTGAGTATAATTCATCTAAAGAAATACCTCCTAACATAGAATAAGAAAGCACTTCAAAGGCAAGAGATTCATAACTTCAAAACTTGGGCATTGATACAGACAGTGTCATCAATACATGAGTGTCATATCATTTACATTGATTAAAAATATAATACAAAAAAAAGGGCAGAACCTTGAATGGTTATGCATAGAACAATCAAAAAGATTGTAATGAGATGAAATAGGAAAAATATTTGAACTTAACTAACATTAGTATATCTAACCCACTCAAATAATTCTATATTATTGTAAACTTTGGTAAAATCAAAGATTAATGATTAAAATTTTTTAATTAAACTTAAATATGCAGAACCTCCAAATATGTAAACATAGTTCCAACTCAACATACATCAGGAATTCAATAGCAACTACTATGCTTCCTAAAACCGTAAGTAGAAATTACTGAGATTCAAAGCAATCTTCAAATCTATTCAATGGAAGAAAACCACTGATGTTACAAATTGAACCGAAAAACGCTGTCCTTCAAATACCAACACAAGTCCTACAAAACACTCAAAACTGCAACAAACCCTACATAAAACGTTAGAGTACTAAGAAAATCAACACATAATGCCGTAATGTACCAATGTTTATTAAAAATAACAATGTGCACTGGAGGATCTGTTATACCTGAACACATAACCTTCGAATAAAAACAAAGATTTTAATGAAACACAAACTGAAAATTATACCTATGAGGTGAATAACGTAGTGTGAAAAGGAATATTAATAGCGATGTATTGGGATATTAAGAGAAAAACATTACGACATGAAAGACCTACCTTGGAGACACACGGTAACGTGAACGAAGAGCTTCCTCAATAGTCCGTCAAGGCTGGCTGAATCGGCGCTGATTCCGATAAAGAAGGCGGTGAACAGCTGATAACTAACCGACGAAACAAGCCCATATGGCCCGTCGCTATAAACAAATTCATCACCAGTCTGTTATTGTATGTTTTAAAGGTCGAAAGTATATTATCTTGAAATCTTAAGGCCTCATTCTGCCTTAGCTCGGGTGAAAAAACATTAGTTAGTGTTGGGACCATTGGTGGTTGCCTCTAAAAATCAGTAATGTCAGTGATATCGGAGTTCATTAGTGGTTTACCATCTTATGATGAAAAGAATTTTTCAAGATTTCACGCAGACTCTCACAGCAATAAGGCCTTCTCCAAGAGACCCTCAGTTTACCTCACTACGAAGGATCATCCTTCAGAACAAGTTATAGTTACTGAGAAGACTAATATACTCCTTAGGTACCTGCACCAACAGAAAGATAAGAAAAATGTCCATAAAAAGCGAGATTTGAATGTAGATTCAGCAGATGAAGGATCTTCTAGGAAAATTCCAAGAGTAGATAATTCCCCATAGTGAATATATAAATTCGAATGTATGGTGTCTCCTCTTATTATCTTCCTTCATTTTGTACATACATCATTTCCCACTTTCATTAACTTATTAATATCTAATTCATTTATACTTTTATATTAAGGAAGTGTGAGTTGATGTCTTATGATTTAAAATTACCAGTTTTCATTTCTTATATATTTTTGTTTTAAGTTTTCTAATAAGATGTGCGTTACTGAGTGCACTAATCAGTATCAGGAAAATAAAAGTTAAGGATTTTAGATGCATTGTATGAAATAAGTTTCGAGTTGAAGTTATAAATCTTACTCTACCTGGTATTGTAAGTCTTAACATTTATTTTATACTTGGTTATGTTTTTGATTAAAAAAGAAATCAAGACAAACTATAAACATGCTTTATTGTACATATATTTATACTTTTCTATTTATATATATTTTTTTCTTTTAGTTTGTTATTTCTGTTTATAATATATTATTTGTTTCAATTGCTGTAATTTTACAGTATTACTCATATATTTGTTGCTAGGAGACCCATGAAACTTTATTATTAGCCTTTTTTTTTTTTATTTTATCCTGTGAAAAATATATATATTTTTGACATATATTTTAATAAAACAGTTTATGTTTGTTATGCTTCATTTTAGTCTCCTTTAAGAAAACCTCCATTATGTTTAGCTGAATTGATAATTATTCATTAGGTATTCTTGAACAGTAAGACATTTAATTGTTTAGTTATTTTAAAGTGATATTATTTGAGCACAATATTTACAATGATTGTTTATTGTTATTTTTAGCATACATAGAATAGATTTATTCTTGGGTGTCGCCCTCTCCCTGGTATTTAAGGAGTTGTGCTCTCAGCTCTTTGACCTGCTCATTTTTTTTATTTATCATCATTTTCATGTTGGTATAAGCTGCGGTTTGGTTGAATTTCCTTTCAAGCTCCTAAAAAGTTATCATTTTTTCTTTAAAGCTTTTAATAAAGCTATCTCAATGAGGAAAAAATATAAATTACCTGTTCTGCTAATGATAATTGTGATTGCACCGATATGATTTCTTGTTTCATCGATTCCAATTCCAAACTCAATTGGTCACGCAATATTTTCTCATATTCTTTTAACAACGTTTCAGAATCTTGCTTCTGGAAAATGAAAGTTAGTCAGTAAAGATTGAATTTATTGTTGGGAATTAGCTAGGTATGGGAAAAGTTACGTTATTTTCAATGTTTTCAACATTATTTGAATGATCTGTGTCAGCTGCCCTTTGAATATTTGTATCTTCAACTTTATTCTCTGATATAAGGTGTTCCTTTTCATTTTGTAGTTCCTTTATCTACAAAAGAAAAAAATTATAAAACTTATAGGCCTAATCTTATTTGTGAACTTTTTTTACCAATGAGAGAATATCAGTCTCGTTAATTTAGAAAGGTTGACCTTCAATTCAGCCGTCTGCAGGTTTGATTCTAATTTTTCATTTTCTTTTTTGATTCTATCAATTTCAATCCTCAGTAGCTCCATAGTTCCATTGCTTTCTACAAGGGGTTGAAGTTTTTTTTTCTCAATGTTGATTTTATTTTCATGTTCCTCCATCAATTTAACTTTATCTAGCAGTTCCCTATTGTCGAGTAAAAATGTAATTAATTTATTGTGGTTGTTCTTTACAAGTAAGGAAGGTTTTGTTTTTATTAGTCATATATCCAATCATATAATTTTTTTTGCTTATATTAATGCTAAATAAAAATTATATTTGAGTTGTCTTTTTTCAGATAATTGATTATCATATATTGAATTTACTGAACTTTTACCTGTTCTGAATTTCTGATAGATCAACTGACATCCTTAGATGCCATTTCTCAGCTTGTTTCAGTAGTTGACTGAAGAGTAGAACATTAGTGTGAGAAATGTCAATAAGGTCAGCTTCTACTTCACCTTCAACGAGGTCTTTTAAATTCTGCAGAAGTTCCTTGACCTCATCCCTTGTGAAGGTAGTGTCTGTTAATCTATCAAAATGAGTATCAAAGTTTATGATCATTATAACTATATTGTAATATTTACAATTTATTAAGCATTGGCTTGGAATATGTAAACCGTGTATTACATTTGAAGTGATATGTGCTTTATTATTGTTTTAAATAGTCATATTTTATGAGCTTATGTGTATCTAAAAAATAATAGCTTTCCAATATCTGATGGCGATTGTATGCATGGAGCTGTTTACCCTCCTCAAAAATCCTGCTGCGCCAATTCCAATTTGGCTTATGTCAGTCAATCTTTTCAATGAAAATAACATTATTTATGCCAATAATATAATTTTAACGGTGTCTATAATGAACAACTACTCTATGAAGATCATATTCATATTAATGTAACAATTGTGTTTTATTCTTTCTCCATTGTTATGTTAATATCTAAATAATATTTAAATTTGATTTTATAGATTAGATGTTCGATTCTTTATTTAGAATAAATAGACATTCATGTTATGTATTGTTTGATTTATTATGCCCTCAAAATCAGTTATGAACTGCTATTTTATAAGTTGGATCAATTTTAGAATATTCAAAAGTAATTATGTCATACACATATGTTTCAAACGGTACCAACCTTGCGTCAATAACATCCTGAAATGACATGTCAATAAATTGTATATTCTGGCTTCTCTGGTATTTGGCAAATTGCATATAACTCTTAATGATATTGACATGATATTCATTCAAACCAAGATCCTCCTTAATGGAATGACATATAAAATACTCTAATTAATATTGCAATCGCAATAATATTTTATTAGACAATTTAAAAATTAGTGTGTTATGTTCAAATTTACCATTTCGAAGATTTTTATTACAATGAATAACTAGAATAGAAAGGGGCAGCGTCTTTACAAGATTGTATGCAAACAGAATAAAGTCTGTCAAGAGTGGTGATGGTGTGTTACTATGCCGCTGCTATGGAAACTTCCAACTATTCTAATCAATACATAAGAAATATGTATTTGATATAATGCTTAACTGAATATAAATGATCAGTAAATTTCTCAAAGTACTTACTTGTCACAAATGTTAGAATTAAAAAAAAAAAAAAAAAAAAAAAAAAGAACAACCTGTTTCACCAATACCTTAAAGATAAAATTTTTTTTTTTTAATTGCTGGTCAAACTTAATCTTTAACTTCAGCTATAACTGCCTGGCATAAATTAATTATTAAGTAAATAATACAATTATAGATTGACAATAGATGTTATAATATTTAAAAGTTGTACTAGTTAACATGAAGATAACAGACGGGTCGTAAAAAAACATATAAAGAGGACTGAAAGTAGAAAAAATTTGGTGTTACAATGAAATGGATTTTTGAAGAAATGGGATCTACAAGAAGGGTAAAAAGCAATCTTGTTTAAAGATCAGAGCAAGCTGTAAAATAATTTATTATGAAAGGAACTTTTTGGTTTCAAAGGATTGGTCAAGAAAGATACCTAAGAAACATAAAAAACAGAAAACATGAAAAAGCCACTTAACTCAGCATAACATATAGAGGTATGAAAGACCAAGAGAAAAAACTTATGAGAAAATTTATTTTCTTCAGTCTCATCTCGTACCCCTCAGACAGACCACAATGTACAAGGCAGTTATAGTATACCGTTTAAAATAAACAAAAATTTGTTAAAAATAAAAGTTTACTAGTATCTAGATAAGTAAAATTACAAAATCTTTCATGATAGCAATAAATGTTTTGTTAATAAAGTGCATTGCTCAAAAATCAACCCAAAGTTTCTGTTGAAAGAGAGGAAACGAATATCTAAACTGTTAAGGTAAAATTTGCTGCAATTTTTTTAAATTTCAAACAATTATAATTGATTTATTAATATACTATAATTGGTTAACAAGATATAGTTTTCTTGAAGGCTAAAGAAAAATAAAATGTACAATTTAGCAGTATATATATGTAGGGCATACTTGAAAATAAGAATAGTTCCAGTAATGATTATTTCAGTACAGGTACTATATTTCCAGAGAAAAAAAAACTTGAAATTCAGTAATTAAAATTAAAGTAAATAGAATTAATCAATTATTATTAGTGAATTTTATCAAATATTAGTTTACTAATATTATTATTATTATGTTTATAATAAGAGAAGAAATAAAAATTGCAGAAACCTCTAATGTTAAATACTATTGATAAAATGCCTATAATGTGGCCCACTCTCTAGATCCTCTTCAGGGTTAAAATAAAAGAATAAAGTCAATGTATAGGATAATAACCCTCAAACCTAGCCTGTATCACACATAGAACTTTAAATTTCTTAATTTTTTTTTCTTTTTTATCAGGGAGCTAAACTTTTAACACTCTCTTTAAGGCAAATGTTTTTTTTAATTTTTACTCATGTTTTCACTGTATATTCTTCATAGAGCTCAACTATACCTTCTACCACTTATGTCAGATTAGGAAACCGTTTAGAATAAATAAGAAAAAATTATTTTAATTAATCGATTTGCTCTGCCTTGAGCCGAGCTCTGTGGTGTAGCGGTTAGCATCCTCGCATGTAACGCAGGAGACCCGGGTTCGACTCCCGGCGGAGCCAAATCTTTTCTCTTCAAAAAATAAATTATTTAAAAATAATTTAAAATTGGTGGTGAGCCACAATTGAAGATTGGATTAATTAAAATAATTTAAAAAATTGACGTAAGTCAATAAAATATCATAAATTGGACAAAAATTGTCCACCTCCCGCTACTACTCACAAAACTTGTGAGATAGGGGGAGTAGGTATCAGTGAAGAGGAAGGATTTGCTCTGCCTTGAGCCGAGCTCTGTGGTGTAGCGGTTAGCATCCTCGCATGTAACGCAGGAGACCCGGGTTCGACTCCCGGCGGAGCCAAATCTTTTCTCTTCAAAAAATAAATTATTTAAAAATAATTTAAAATTGGTGGTGAGCCACAATTGAAGATTGGATTAATTAAAATAATTTAAAAAATTGACGTAAGTCAATAAAATATCATAAATTGGACAAAAATTGTCCACCTCCCGCTACTACTCACAAAACTTGTGAGATGGGGGAGTAGGTATCAGTGAAGAGGAAGGATTTGCTCTGCCTTGAGCCGAGCTCTGTGGTGTAGCGGTTAGCATCCTCGCATGTAACGCAGGAGACCCGGGTTCGACTCCCGGCGGAGCCAAATCTTTTCTCTTCAAAAAATAAATTATTTAATAATAAGAAAAAATTACTTTAAAAAAAGAACAAAGGTAAAACCTTAGTAAAGTATCCTTTTTTAGCATCAGGTCACAATAGTCTAGTATTGAGATCAAATAAGATTTCCAGATAATTAATGTGTGTTTATGAAAAAAGTTTATTATTTATTCTGAGGTCTTTGCTCATGCAATCCCTCTTTATTTCATCAGGCTGTTTTTCCCGAGGAAAATAATTTTAGTCTAGTTTCTAGAACAATCTATTTCTTGTACCTTTCTAAAGCATTTTAAAAACTAGATGATTGGAGCACATCTGAATTTTGTAAATTTGTTATAGGGGAACAGTTAATTAAGATAAAGGTATTTAAATACAAAGAAGTAGAAAATCTTGACTCATATATTTATTCACATGACGAAAAAAATAATATACATGACATAATCTGCTTATATAAACAATTGAAAAACAAAACTATGCTGTTTCGTATAAACAATTTAAAAACAAATTAAGCTATGATGTTTCATAGTTTATAAATGTTTTCTATCTTCACCAAAGAATCCTAATATTTTGGAGCTGGAGACTCTAATTTGGCGTAATCCACATTTGGCGAGAAAAACTGAAAAAGTAAAATTTATGCAGATTAAAAAAAAAAAAAAAAAAGTAACCTACATTATGTATAGGTGACATAAGTAACAGTTGGAATGTTTAAAATTGACATGTCAATTCTCCATGATTAACAGGCACAAGGTTTTGTGATCACACCCTGAGAAAAATTCTGAGAATGATAGAGCATTGCTGCGTTATGGAGTTAAATTGGTTCCGCCTTGTAGATCGAAAAATTTGACTTATGTAAAGAGTTTAATTTAATTAGATAGCACCTTTCAAATTCTGCAAGCTGGGATAGCTTATATGGAATAGACAAACTGCCATGGTTCAGTTTCACTTAAATATCGTTTAATCATGTCCTACTTTCTAAACACTTATTTTTGGAATTCAGTCTAGGATGTGATGACAAGATCTTGGCCCATCAATGAAGGAGGAATGATCCTTGTGTATGTCCCGACTGTATAAGGAAATCACCCTCAAAAAAATCATTTTGTTCTGCTCTAAAACAATATATTTTTTCAGACAAGATTTAGCTTATTATATTTTGCCAAAAAATTATTTTTCAAAAAAGGAAGTGCGAGACTTTTGTGTATTTGCTCCGTAATGAGAGGGTGGCCCTAATACAGGTAGGAAACCTCCTAGGGTACCTACAAACATTTCTCAACTTTTACTGTATTATATATGTATATATATATATATGTAAGCATTGTGCTCTTATAATCCGCTACTCTATAGAAGTAGCACAGCAGAAATACTAATACACTTCAATCAAACATTTAAGAATAATTGAGCCCGTAATCATGAAAATGATATAATAATAAAATTAAAAAAAACGGACATTAGTTATTTACATCTAATCACTTTAAACTAAATTAATTCAATACAATTTTTCAGGCATGGTAAAAATGAACCCTTAGACTTTAAAATATATGGATATAGATTAGACTTTAAAATATAAATAGTGATTTAAAAAAATATATGGAGTTCATTTAATTAAGGTAACGTAATATGAAATAACTAATGAGCTAATTTTTTGTTTGTTTTTATTTTGACTTAAATTAAGATATTTAACTTTCATAATTCAATTATGATACAGTTATGGTCCCAGATTAAAAAATAAACATTTAAAAAGCAATACTAATTAAATGTCATGTCAGCCACACCCAATTTGGATTAAGAATCAATAACCGTTCAAACTTCATCTCACTTTGTATGATATTGAATCAATATTTTCAAAAAAATATATACCACTAAAACTTTGGTAGATATAAATCAACAAAAAGGCAATTTAATCCTAACTGTGACATCCTTCATAAAATAGGATGGCACATAAAATAGCGGTCCCGAGCCTGTGCGATGTTAGGTATTTCTAAAGATCCATACCCTAATTATACCTGAACAGGCAAAATTAGAACTCTCGTAGAAGCATCGTCTGATAAGCCGTAGTGGCATAAAGTGACGTTTAACAGTAACAGTAAAAAGAAACAAAACGGCAATTTTTAGTATTTACATACAGAAAAAGCAGTAATTGGATTGTTTAGTGAAAAGAATGCACTATTCCAATGCGATAGTACTTTCAGATATAATAAGAATGATAATTTGAACTTATTCATTTTAACAATAATATCATTCATGTTTTAATCAGATCTCCTGACAAGTATTGGCATATCAATTTAAATCTATTAATAAAAGTGATGTAACAAGTGGGTAACATTTGTAACTAACTTTTTTAACATCATACTATGTTATAATTATTTTTTTCGTAGGTATAATCAATAAAAAGTTATTTATATTAAGGCTCTAAGTATGAGCTGAATTATGTTTCAGTAGGAAACTGATTTTGACTTCTTGAACTTATAATTTGACTGCTGTGACCTTTCTAAAGTCAGCACTACATGAGCCTTCCAGTTGACAAATGACTAACTACAGGAAAGCACTTTAATTAGAATTTCTCTTTGGAAAATCCATAACTTTTTATTTTGCAGTAGTATAACAGAAATGATAAAACATAAAATTTTACGAAAATATACATGCGAATTAAAAAACAAAACAAATTTTCCAAAGAAAATTTAATTTCATATAAATTTAGATTCCAAATATTATTTAAAGTGCCTTCCAGCAAAACAAATAAATTACAGTAAGTCATTCTGTCAATTGAAACGCTCATAAAATATCTTAGCTTATGCCACTAATGGGATATTTGCCAAAGATGACCACAAAAGTAAAAATTGCATTAGTATAATTTTAGATAGTAATTCTCAATAGCAATAATCAATAAAGTAATAATAGTGTCAGTAGTGATGCCGCAATAATGTTATGTAAAATTAGAGTTTCTAAATTGGAAAGATTGTAAGGGCATATTTTTTTTCTCATTGAAACGTACATTAGGTAATTTACATACCTAATAATCTATGAAAAGCTCTCAAGCAGCTAGCCCGTTATTATTGTTGTATAAAGCTTATTTCTGAACCTGAATTAATTATGTTGAGAGAATGATAAAAATAAGTGACCACTTGATGTGGTGCTTACTAATTTATCATATAACACTCCGATCACATAAGAAAATTTACTATGAAATCTTATAAGTTCTACATATAAAGTGATTTTAAAATCTTAATATTACAAACCTTATACTGTTTCTTTTCATATTCTTGCCAAGGTTCTTGATCTCCCTTCTTATTCCAAGATACTTCAGGATTCCTGAAGGCAAGCCTTGCTAGGTAAAACATGGATCCAGCACATCCCAAACCCACACACACAAATAGAGGGATCAACTGTAATAAATCCAATTTAATAATTGATAAAGATAATTAAAAAATAAACATTGGCTAGTGTATATTAATGACATCAAAGTTGACAGAACTAATCTGGAGGGAAGATAGATAAAATTAAAATTACCGCCGTGTGCTTTTTAAGACTGGCTAATGTCATTCCCTGCATCATCTTGAAAATAGTTAGCAAATAGACACTGAGTTAAAACCAACTAACAATTCGCCAGTGGCCGAAAATACTCAAGACTAACTAGATATCAGCCATCAGTTGTAGAGAAAAACTGACCCAGTAATCTTTTTTTTTTTTTTTTTTTTTTAACATATCGAACAAAATCAAAACTAAGAAAATTAACTATATTCTTATTTTTTATTTTTTTATTATAATATGTCTTTTATTATCATTTATATATTTATATAAATGATAATAAAATTATTTATTTATAACTCAAATGAACTGTGACTATTCCTATACAGCGCCATTATTAGGTAATATTTTGTTTCTTAAATGGAATATGGAATGTGTATGAAATGTAAATTACATTTCATTGTAATTTACAACGTTGCTCTTTACTCAAGGAAGTGCTCCCCCCTCAGAACATTTCTGGATTCCTTACTAAGTGGGAGGGATGGGCAACATCATGACACTTCCTCGATGTTTTATTTCGTAACATAAAGGAAAAATTAACTATCTTTGGTATTTAATAAAAACAGAAAATTTAAGAACTAACTAATACTAAGGACTTATAAAGGCTTACTCAGTTGGTCATTTTTTTGAGTTCTGTTTGGAACAACTCTTTCGGGGCATTCTACATCCAAATTGATGGCGTCAATTTTATAACAACGTAGCCACAATTGATTTGAAAAGCCCAACATTTCCAACTTCAGGTAATTTCCCCCTTTCAACTTCTTCTTTGGAACTGAGTGATTTTCGGCGGAACGTTCAGAATCCTGATTATGTAGGCTTATTATCCAATATTCTATAGTGAATTTTGAGATGAATGCTTTCAGAGTTACATATCTGATTTCAGCGTTAATTACAACTGGTTATGTCTTCAACATTTTTTAGGATCGCTAAGCTGATTTCATCATGGATGTAGTTTTGATAGAAATTGGGTACTATCATTTCCTCAGACCTGTGGAGTAACTACATATCCCAATAAACCACCTTAGATTATTATACCTTACTGTTAAGTACATTATAAATTTTATAGGTCTATTAAAACACCTTGCCAGGAATTCTGTTCAAACATGTCTTCGTTCAAGAGGATTAAGAAACAGCGTCGGTTATTCAGCAGAATATTATTGGAAATCAAGGCAGTTTGACCCAAAAATAATTGAGAGGTAAGAATTGAAGAGATGTTTTCTTAGTATTGATTAAAATTTTAGGAAGGACATATATTAGATGTGTCGGAGGCAGATCTATCGAAGGCAGATCTGTCGAAGTTGGGTCTGGATGGATCATGGGCGGATCCAGCCGATCGTAAAGGGGGGGTGGGCTGCAGACCTAAAGGGAGGGGCTGCAGCCACATTTTGATCTGCTAATCAGATTTTTTATCTTTATGTTCCATTCCCACAACTAAAATTCTACTTGTTCTGCACATTATTTGTTCTTTAACTAGCTTCCTTACATTAAGGAAAGTCAAATTCTATCTTTAAATGACGAAAATTTTCCAAAGGGAAGGAAGGGCTGCAGCCCCCCCCCCCCCCCTGGATACGCCAATGGGATGGATCGGTGGGTAGATGGAGGTATGTAGGATGCGAGTTGTGATTTCGGCATCTTCAGGTAACCGTTAAGCCTGTATTATTATTAAATCTTCCCCTATGCTACTTCGGGGCGTGGCCAGTATCGGGAGGTAATGTGACATTAATGTAAGCGATACCAATAGATGAGGAAATATTAACTATTCGTTGAACCAAATTATGATTTCTTAAATTATTTGATTAACACAGCAATGCTATGACATGTATTATAAGAGAGAATCTCTGTAGATGATTCCCACTATCTCGCTGAAACTACTTCTGATTTTCATATGGCTGTTGTAAGAGAGCATCTCAGGAAGGCAACCTCATATAGGTTTTTATCATTGTCCTTTCTGGGTACGCGCGGATACCATACGGTATTGAAATATGGCATGTCAAGTGGGTGGGGTAACCTACTATTTAAAAGATCGAGTCTCCCTCGGGCTGTGGGCAACCTCTCCCCTGGCCCCGTATTGCCAAAAGGTGAGGAAGATAATAAAAAAAAAAAAAAAAAGCTGATATGTCAATTGCTTCTTTGCTTCTAGTCAATAAACATTTTGGGTACTTGCAGATGATCTCCGCTTCATTTATATATAGTGAATCCGAATTGTTTTGGATAGCTCGCACCTGTTAAAACCTGTCGCACTTAAAAATCATTTGACTCTGTACGGTTTCACTAATAGAAGGTAAGTTATAAGTTTAAGCGATTTCGATTGTTTCTTATCTCCTGCATGCATTAATCATTGCTCCCACTTTCTCGTAATGTGTCTTCTTATGAAGTCAGTCATTGCGAACAGTCAGCAGTTTACTTTCTATATAGGAAATACCGTTCCTAAAGTTTACGACATTGAGTTCCAGAGCTGGACCACTATCGTGTCCATGTACCAGAAGCATAGATCCCAACACCACGCTATGGACTAAAATCTATATACCATAGCGGATCTCGTAGCACGCCTCAAACATGCCTCTACCTAGTTATGTATCATTTATACATGCATTTATAAAATTACATCTTTTGTTTATTAATGTCACTTTATGCCATTAAGGCTAATCGGACGATGCTACAGTGGGAGTCATAAATTTTGCTTATCCAGGTATAATTAGAATAATGATCTTTAACGAATACCTGACATCGTACAGGCTAAGGAACTCCATTTTACGTCCTCTCTGAGGGAAGGAATAGCGAGGCCACCGCGGGTCTCGAAACCGCGACCAATAGTATCGTAGCCTGCTAGCCACATCCCACAGATGACCCCATCTTTATAACCTTAAATTTGCGTAAAAATGACTTATTTCCTATTTTTATCCAATGAAATTAATATCTTTAATCAATAATCTTTTTCTCGCTTTATTTTATTTTCTAATAGTAGAATTTAAAGGTATTAATAAATTAATAATTTTGAGTGAAGAAGCACTATGATCTTCTTTCTGTCTCTTTATTCACAAAATATGGTATCCAAAGAAGTAGCACTCTTAAAGTTTTAAAGTTAAGTATCGATTTACTTATATCTATCTGTATCTTAGGTGTCTATCTAGAGAGCTGTGAAAGTAGTTTGCAAAATAAGTTGCTTGACAATGTTCTGTTATTGAATTGTTTATGTGACTATTTTGTGTTTAAATATCAGTTAAATGCCTTCAATAGATGTAATTCAGCCTCCTCCTCCTCCACCTTCTATGGAGAAGGAGGAAGCGATAGTTCAACCGACCACCAAGCCAATTGTTGGTATTATTTACCCTCCACCTGAAGTAAGAAGTATCCTTTTGTCAATTTACGAAATTTATACTGTTGTGTATGATTTACTTATTTATTGATAAACAGATAATCTATTTTTTGTGTTAGCAATCTCAAGCAATTTGTGGAATATTGTTTGGAGTCGAGTATTATTTGTTTTTTTTTTTGTCAGATTAAGCTCTTTAGCAGTGATTTTTCTTCTTTGACTATTGGTATATTTTTCTATAGTAAATGCAAAGCATTACCTTTATTTTATTTTTCACTATGTTTTAACCCTGCAATACTACTATCCCTAATAAGGTGGAAAACAATACTCTGGGGTTCTGGTGTACCCCAATGAAAAATCAATTCAGGACCATAAAGTTTTTTAGGTACTTGTCTAATATAAGACCGAGTGGCGGTCGTATATTAGACAAGTACCGTTTTTTAATTATAATTACTTTTTAACATAGTTGTTAAATATCATTCATCATACATATTATTGAAAAAAATAAAATTAATTCAACAATTAGGACTTTTTTTTTTTGGTGTAACAAACATATGAACTTTTTGCACTTTTCACATTGTGTTCGGCTTTTTCTGTCTTTTTATTGATCGCAGAAGGTGCATCTTCCAGCGCTTGTTTGCTTAGGTACTACTGGTTCATCAACTATTTCAATTTTTAGTATTTGTTGCAATAGGGCATGAAGCATGAAGTTCGAATGGATAGTCGTGCAGTCATGTGAGGCCTAACTAGTTCCCATGCAAGATCTTTCAGAAACGTTCTCCGATTTTTTATTATTTTTTTATTCTTATTTGCCGAACCATTTAAAAGCACGAGAGAATTGACTCGCACAATATCTAAAATATTGTAAAACAGCCGTAAAGACCAGTGCCCTGTTTTCGTTGTACAGGCATGACACAACTGATCTAGTGTATCCAATGCCTAGTGTGTAAGTCTTCTTTCCCTCACTCTGTTCAGATTTCTTCTGATTGGCAGGCTATCCTAAAATTCCCACTCCATGTTATATTTCTCACGCTCTTCGTCGGTACTTTTGCCGGTGCAAAATCTGGATTGATGGGCCAAAGTTTCTTAAACAATCTTCTTAGGTATTTCCCTTGGCGAGTGTCGGCAGCATTGTCGGTCTTCAGTTTTAATTATTTTAAATTTCTAACAATACATTTATGGCCCCAATAACTTAGGTGGTATTCCCGGAACCTTGTTATTGCTTTCCTTGTTATGGTATTCCTAAGCCGCCTGTAGCTAAAACTGACCACTGGGTTTGAACATATACTGATAATTTTATACTGATATACAGATATGATATACAAAAGCTGAGAACCAGACTTAAAAGGTCAATGCATTGTTTCATAAGGTTTATCTTAGGTCTCCCAGGACATTCTCTTGTTTCACTATTATTTCGAACAATGTTTTATTTTTCCTAATCTCCGAAGACAATACCTCCTTGGTGCCTTCCTATTCCAATCCCTAATAGCAAAAAAACCCTCTATTCCCCTATATTCTGAACCTCCTTACTCCACGTTCATCCATCCATTTGTTTTACACAAGATCTCAACCCACAGATTTGTATACCCTTTCTCATAGATCCCGCACTATCAGTAAATCCTCTATTATACGTCCCAAATAGTTCTGGAATTCCTTACTGAACCCTGTTCATCAAGCTTCTTTCATAGCCTCATTTAAATGACTATTTCTCCATCTCCTGCATTATCAATCTTCCGAAAGAATGTAAGAATTGTAATTTATTTAGTTTTGTCATATATTTTCATGTGTGTACTCACTGTATGTTGAACTCAGTTATTGAAAAAAGGTTTGTCACTAGTTTTTAATACAGCCAGACAAACGCTGCCATGATAACTGTTATTCTCGGGGGACTAAATGTCCCAGAATAAATTTGTCATTTCATTTATAACTTTACAAAGGTTATTCTAAAAGATGTATGGACATTATTGCTTAATACTAGTGCTCAAACCCCTACTCCCAACTATAATTTTGGACCTATTCTTTCTGGTTAAACTCTACCAAATAAAGTTGATAAATCCCAACCGTTCCATTTGAGTTATAATTTGGATAAATCTTCACAAGTCGTAATGTCATTTAACACCACTCTCCACTTGTGTTAGTAAATTAGGAGGAACTCCTTAACAAATATATTATCTACCCAATAATACTTAACACGTTCAGTGCGGCCTGGGGTCAAATGACCCCGTACATAACTATCTCCCAATACAGGTGGGTTTTGAATTAAACTGTCAAAAAAAACACTTAGACTGTTTTTGCTTTATACTTCTAAATATAATTGATAAAAGTATGTTTATGCATTTCAAAGCTAATAAAAACATTGTTGATCATTGAAAATTGCACGGGGCTTATGACCCCGTGCCGGCCTAGAGAGTGATATTTGGGCTGTAGTCCGGCACGAAGTCATAAAGGCCCATATTATTCGCCGTATTTTATCTGTGAATTACGTATGCCCAACCTCTGTAAATAACAAAACACCTTTCAGTTTACGTTTTGCTGTCGGTTCTAATTTGTTTTTCTCATTTTCCTGTATAATAAATTTTGATTGTTATGTGTCGTAATTTAACGATAATTCATTATTTATACTTTAAAAAATTCAAATCCTTCGTTTACCATCAAAATTATTCCACAAAGCAGAAAAATGTTCCTAATAAGGTAAAAAGTGTAAGTTAAATATTCAATTCTACATCAATCATCATACGGACCAAGATATACTACTACATCAAGATATACGGACCTATATGTGACGGAGGAGTCTGGAGAGCAAGGTATAACAGGGAACTCGCCGCACTATATAGAGAGGCTGACATTGTTAGCTTCATCAAGGCGTCTCGCATAAGATGGCTTGGCCATGTGGAGAGGATGCAGGAAGGAAGGGTACCCAGAAAAGTTCTGTACGGTCAACCGGGAGGACGAAGAAGGAGAGGAAGGCCACCACTACGATGGATAGACGACGTGGAGGCGGATTTGAGAAGGCTTGGAGTCGGGCGGTGGAGAGCTGCCGCAGCAGATCGAGAGAAGTGGCAAAAAATCGTAAAGGAGGCCCAGGTCCCCCGCGGACCGTAGCGCCGAGGAGTAAAGTAGTACATCAATCATCAAGATAAGGATGAAAACACGGCCTGCGGCTGTAATATATTTGTTGATGTCCGAAGAGTAAGAAAATATTCAATTATACCAATTTAGTTCATTTTCCGAGAGATCTTAGACTTTTAAATGAAGACAAAAGTACAGGGTCAATTAGCCCCGTGACGCACTTTTGGATAGTTACACTATGGGGTCGATTGACCCCGTGCCGCATTTGTGGATGGGCCACTTTTTTGCCCTCCGCACTGAACGTGTTAAGAAAGACATTTTGAAACTATAGTGGTTTATAGGTTAAAATAATATTTCTGGTGTTTGTTGTTTAAGTGAATTGTAATAATTTATTTGTGTTGTTTATGGTTTGATTTTGCACTTCACAAGTCAATGCGAAACATATTTTAATAGTAAAAGAAATTGATTGGGTGTCAGTCAAGAATAACATTAAATTGTTCCTATGTTTTTTATAGACTATATTCAATATTTTTGACTAAATTAATTATAAGATTAACTTTGTAATATTAATTACTTTAATATTATTTTTTTAATATTAATACTTAATATTATTAACTTAATAATTATGTGTTGTTTTGACATGCCTGATTGAAATGTTTTAAGGATAAAGTTTCCTCAACCTTGTAACAGATATTGTTGATAAAACTGCCAGCTTTGTCGCCCGTAATGGACCTGAATTTGAATCTAGAATCAGGCAGAATGAATTGGGAAATCCTAAATTTAACTTTCTTAATTCTGGCGACCCATACCACGCCTATTATCAGCATAAAGTTAAAGAATTCAAGGAAGGAAAAGGTAGGCTCTCATGTTTTACATTTATCATTTAATGACATATTTAAGAATTGTGTAACATAATACTGTACTGTTAGGATTAAAAATTCATGAACTTATCTATGATACAGTTATCGATATTCTTACTTCCTAATCATCTCTCAATCTATTATCAGATTATAATAATGGTATATTATGCCTGATCTATTTTAAAATTAAAAAATCTATTTTAAAATTTTATATATAGTCGACTCCGTTTTATTGGGCCATAAAGGGAAAATTTGTTTTGTCCCAATTAGGCGGAAGATCCAATAAAGCGGAGATTATGAATCCACGTGTAAATGCAAATAAAATATGCCTAAATACGCCTATTCACTTAGTAAGTTGGACCTATTTGAGGGGAAACCAAGTTAATAAGTACATTTAAGCGTATGTATTCTCGTCTATTAACTTAATGATGGGGTCAAAATAATACGATTACTTAATTAATTTAATTAACAAATTAAAATGACTATTTGTGTATTGTATAAATTATATTTATACCAATTTATGTAAAGCAAAATTTCTAAATAATAAATGAATCAGAACATGTTTTTATTTCAATTTTTTTTATCGGAAAGAATCAGCGTGCCTTGTCACTTTACTTGTAAACTTACGAGCATTTAGGGGGTCTCCACGATTCCTTTTTGAAAAAAAAAAAAGCGACTAAACTTTTCGACGCTGTTTCTTGCTTCTGGTAGAGAAACAGGCGTGGTCTTAGATAGGGAGGATATTCAATTGACACTGTGGCTCATACTTTTTTTAGAATTCTGTTTATTGGAAATGTTTAAGTTCCAGAAACGTTTGGCCCGATTAGCCGATGTTTTGTCCCAATAAAGCGGTGATTTTTTACCTATATTTGATTCCGTTTTATTAAAAATGGCTCAATTAAGCGGTGATCCCAATTATCCGATTACCCAATTAAACCAAGTCGACTGTATAAAATACTTATTAAGGTTTATTTATTTATTTATAATACCAAGATGATAAGATAACTTATTTTAAACAGGGACTGAACCACCTCCACCTCCAGCACCAGTACAGCAGAAGACCGTAGCTTCCGCTACGCAATTGAAACAACAGGAAATTCTAAAGCAAGTCACTGAACAACCTTTCGTACCTAAAGATCCCCCTCCAGATTATGAGTTTATGGCTGACCCACCTTCCATCTCTGCTTTAGATTTGTAAGTTTCATTTTTTCTAAACTTCTTTTATAATCTAAACATTATTATGAAATAATAAAATTAACGTTTCTTTATTATAGGGATATAGTAAAGTTGACAGCACAGTTTGTCGCCAGGAATGGGCGACAGTTCTTGACTAACCTTATGAACAGAGAACAGAGAAATTATCAATTTGATTTCCTTCGTCCACAGCATTCTCTCTTTCTTTATTTCACCAAACTGCTCGAGCAGTATACTAAGGTAAACATAAATTAACTTAACTTATCAGTGTAATATATTATTTATTCTGATAGATATTCTAACCTGCTCATCTGTTTTCTTACATACATCTATATGATCAGAAATACTTACTGATTCAGTTTCGTTTTATCACTTAACTTTTGCATTTCATTGATTTTCAGGTTCTGATTCCTCCGAAAGACCTAATGTCCCGCCTGAAGGAAGAATGCTCCAATCCTACCGGAGTATTGGAACAGGTCAGGTATCGTGCGGACTGGCTTCACTATCAGGAACTGCAGAAGAGGAAGGAAGAACAAGCACTAGAGAAAGAGCGGGGTAAATATTATTGTGATATTTTTATATTTATTTATCGGGCTTAACTCAGGTAATTTATTGATGAAAGAAAGAATATCGAAAATTCTTGCAAATGTTTTTATTAATAAAATTATATTTCTATTTGATCAAACAATATGTATTGTTATTCATTTTATTCAAATAAAGTACATTCAAGAAGCATTGACTCGTCATGGACAAGATTTTGATAATGTTATCATCCCCATTTGGAAGTCTCATATTCTCAACGCAAATTCATATTTCTTTTGATTGATTAATATTTCAACAGTTCATCCCATCTGGTTGATTATTGAATTTTCTAGACTCTGTCGCATCCCTAAAGGTGATCCGGTCTATTTTTAGGAGTGCTGCTCTTTTCTTTTTTTTCTCGAAGAATATCTATCCTTGTCTTCAACTATCTGGATTTTTTTTTTTCTTGTGTGTTGAAATCCACTTGAAAGGTTTGTGCTCCTTTCTTCCTCCTGCTTTTTAGTGAAACTTTTTTTTTTTCTTCATCTCTTTATAATAAATAACTCCTAACCCTTTTGTTGTTACTTGCACATATTTCTGATTCTGAACTAATGTTACTCTCACATTTTTTATTCTGCGGAGACAACATCTAGTGGCTTCTTCATCAATATATTCATTATAAATACTCTGAAAGATCAGTGGATAGAGTAGACACCTCTGTTATAATTTTTGCTGTTTCTCTGACTATTGTTTAATTGTTGGCTATTCCTTTTCCAGCCTTTTATATTTTATGTTAGCCAATCCTGTTTATCTGTTAGTGTCTTACATTGTCGTTTGAAAAACTTAACCCCACCAATGCCAGTCCATAGTCTGAAAGAAAGAACAAGGAATAAACATTTCATTTTCAAGCATTGCAATTTGACACTTGAGTCAAACGCTATCTTAATGAAGTTAGGTTTTACTCATTACTAAGTTATGAATACACAGCCATTTTCGAAAAACTATTTAAAGCTTAATCATGAAATCTTGGCTCATACTAAAACAAAGAATTCATTACCTAAAATCTAAAATATTCTTCTTGAATTTTCAACAATTTAAAAAAGTTTTTAAAGTTACTATTTGTTTTTCCATTTTTTAGTGGCTTATGCGCAGATAGATTGGCACGATTTCGTTGTTGTCGAGACGGTGGACTACATTCCAGGTGAGGTTGGAAACTTCCCTCCGCCTACTACTCCCGATGAAGTTGGTGCTAGAGTTTTGATGCAGGTATTGATATGTTTATTTTATTTTGAAGTATTCTTTTTTTTTTGTTTCTCTTTCTTTTAATTAAGAAACTAAAATCATGATTTCTCCCTCCAGGAAAGAATCTTAGAAAACGGAGGAGAAGACCTTACCGAAGGAGCAGGTAGCGATGAAGAGAGAGAGAAGGAAGACAATGAAAGAGAGGAAGCACCCGGCGGCGATAAAGGAGACAACACTCAGGTACTTTTCTTATCTCAAGCAACCGTAACAACCTTTAAGAAATATTATTTTACGAGTACTGTTATGAACTATATTCGAAATATTATTATTTTTCTTTTCATCTTCTCAGGTCCAAGATATGGAAGAAGAATCATCGAGTGACAGCGATGAAGACGATGAACAAAGGGACCAATCCCTCTCGGAAAAACAGCAGGCGACACCCGCACAGAAACAGCAAGCGCAGCAACAAAACCAGCAGCAGCAAGCCCCATCCGATGGCAAGAAACCTACTCAGCCTCCGATGCAACCTCCCCTGCCGCCCGCTCCAGATAAAGTCATCGTCAAGAAAGGCTACAATCCTAAACAGAGTAAGTACTTTCTGAATATCACATGATAAGATAGAAAATGTATATATCCTCATATAGGCGATTCTCATACTTATGCCAGTTTCTGTTTTTTTGCGACATGATTAAAATTAAATTAAATTTCTTCAACATTCTCCACGATATTATTTATGCATTTAAATCAAGCTGTCTCAAAGGAACACTACAAAACAACACTAGTATCTTTAATCTTCCTTTTATAGTACCCAACTGATATGCAGTTTCATAATGGTTGAAAACAACTGAATAAATAGCAATCAATTCAGGTAGTTCCCGAACTTAGGTATTCTCGCTTATCGTTGGTTCGGATTTATGTCATTAACAAATTTACACCATACCTCGTTTTATTGTTGAAAGATAAACTCAAAGAAATAAATAAACAAAAATAAATAGATGTTACTTTTATGAATGTAGGTTTAAACTTCTGTAATACAACATAGAAAAACAACAAAGGAAGCTTATTCCAACTTATGCTGCTGCCTAATTTTTTGGAAATCTGATTGATTCCGTAAATAAAATTTTTTTCAAGTATTAGTATATATTTCCGAATTTTTTTTTAACACGTTAGGTGCGGCATCGGTCCCCGGGGTCAGATGTCTTACATTCCCTTCTTAACATCCTATTTTCACATGATAATGTCCGAAAGTCCGAACACTTCAAACACTCAATTTAGTCGATTTTTGATGAGATTATTGCATTTTATTGCAGAATAGGTTGCTAACAACTGAAATTGAGTTGTTTTTTAGAATCGGACTCCGAGGTCCGATTTTCGATAAAGAATGGCGTAAATCCTATATCTGCCTGTCCTGTGCCTATTATGTCTAGTTCCAATCCTTACCTAGAGATGATGCCCTTGAGACACTGATTTAATTCCCTTTTAATCAAAAGATAACGCTTTTGTCAATCATCAGACCTCGATGCCCGATACCGTCTGTGGCTCATCCTAGCAGTTGGACCCCGGGGACCGATACCATTCAATTCAGGATACCCCCAAAATACCCCTCCGCATCTAACGTGTTAAGTGACACAGATTTGAATCCACTTAGGGGTTACCTGTGGTGTAGTGGTTAGCATGGCAACCTACAATACTAAAGGTCGCGAGTTCGCGTCCCGAGGTGGCCCTAGGAATTTTTAATGAAAGTAAAAAACCCTTAGCTATGTCCTCCCTCGGATAGGATGTATAATGGAGGTCCCAAGCCTGTGCAATGTCAGGTACTCATTAAAGATCCCTATCCTAATTATACCTGGATAGGTGTCCATTAGCCTAAGTAGCATAAATGGACGTTAATTATTAACTAAACAAACAAACTATGAATCCACTTTGACATAAAACAATTCCTTTAGAAATGGCTATGGAACATAACCTGGAAATTACTTAAAGCGTGGTAGCATAGAATGGAGATACATACTTTTATCTTATCTTTATTATTTATTTGTTTCTTTTTTGTTTACTTTTAAATAACTTTGAATCTCATTTGTATTATTTCATATTGTATTATAGAACTTCAGTACAGCTTTGTTTTTGTATAAATATAAATATATATATTTTCTTAATTTCAGACCAGAAGACATCGAAAGGTGCGGATAACTATCTTATTTCTCCTCTGACCAGCGAAAAGATACCTGCCAACAAGGTGCAAGAACACATGAGAATCGGTCTGTTGGATCCTCGCTGGGTCGAGCAGCGCGACAAGCACATTCAGGATAGAATCAACCAGGAGACCGTCTACGCTGGAGGTAACGTAATACATTTTCAATTTAATTTGGATAACCTGTTTTATTTTTTATCTACGGGTAGCTTCGTAACAAACGTGGCGAGATCTGATTTGCTGAGGAGCATATAAAATGTTACTGTTTGCTTCACATACATAAAGAAAATCTTTTCCACTTTCTTGTGGTTCAGTCTCTGTTTAATATTAATATTTTGTCTGCAGTATCCGCATATCGTTGGAGCTAGTTTACCTCTTCTATAAATAAAGTCTTATTGTTTTTTCTTAGAAGCTAAGGACTAGAGTTGATTGATTTCTATAAAGAAGTTGTATCTTAGAATGAATTTTTTAACAGGTATTTTATAATTATTTAACACACAATATAACTTTAGCATCGCATCAAGCCTATGGTAACCTATGGTACGTCTTTCACTGATGTTACATGAGTTGCTGGTTTTTGGTACTAGAAAAATATTGAAAAATGTTGGACAAAAAGAAAAATAAATCATAGAAATACGATTTTCTAAACTTTATAAAAGTTGTTTTAATTGACCCATTTCGTCCCAAGAGTTGGGATAATACGAGTTTGGGGCGTTAGTATATATCAAAAATATATGTTGAGTGATTTTAACAATTATTTCCTTTCGGGAACCCCATTTTTCTGAAATGCTCCTCTTGGACATTATAGGGCCTAAAGTGAAAAAATTAATAATCCCCAATTTTATTTTATTATTATTACATTCCTTTAATGAAGGTAAAACATCCAGAATATCAATTTGTTAAAAATTTATTTTTCACGATGTTCTTGAAACACTAATGATTTTAAATTATATATTTAAAATAATCTACATTAATTTTGCTGCAGGAAAATTACAAAAAATAACAAAAAGGAAAATATCAAAAAACATAACTATTTTTTAGTATGTATCAGCAAAACATTTTATGCATAATGTCACATTGCACTTTAGGCAAAACGTTAATGGTTTCGAAGGACATCCTTTGTCATGGCATCTTCTTTGCTGTTGCCTTGTTGATACAGGATGATCTCTTCCATCAAACCTAATTAATACTTGAATGGTAGAGACTTGTGATCTTTCAATTGGACGCCCTGGACCTTTTCGGCAACTGTTAATTTTTTTGTAAGTCTAGAAAGTCCAGCAACGCCTATAACAAGCCAATTCCAATTAGACAATTGGTACAGCAGGTGAGAATTTACTACCGCTATATCAATTAGTCTAGTGAAGCCTTCCAATCATGTAAGTCTACTCCTCCCATGTAGGAGCAGTACTCTTTAGCAAGAAATGAGTGTGCGATTGAATTTTTTTTTTCAAAAATTTGTCAGGCTTTTCATACCTTTGTACTCCGTCCGACCGACTTTTTGCATTTTAGGTAAATGTCCGGCTTTTAAAACTTAGGCCTCAAAAACAAAAAGAAAAATGTGTCTTTTTCTCTTGAGGAGAGGACATTGGGACTTGAGAGCCCTACATATAAATAAAATGTAACAGAGATAGATTAAATTATTATCTCATTCAAACATATATATTCATTCGAGGAATAAAATTTACCTTTCCTTTGCTAGGTTCTGCTATTGAGGCCAGCTTGAAACAACTTGCCGAGAGGAGAACTGATATTTTCGGTGTGGGTGATGAAGAAACTGCTATCGGTAAGAAGATTGGTGAAGAGGATAAGAAGAAAGATGATAAGGTAATAAATACTCCAATAACTGTAAGAAATTATTATTATTACTTTTTTAATTCTGGGAGTACATCTTTACATATATTTTTGAAATTCTCTGCCAATTTTAAAATAATATATTTCTCTAATGCACAGGTGACATGGGACGGCCACACTTCAAGCGTGGAGGCTGCTACTCGTGCTGCCAGGGCTAACATCACCATCGAGGAGCAGATCCACCAGATCCACAAAGTCAAGGGCTTGCTTCCGGACGAGGAGAAGGAAAAGATTGGACCGAAGCCTGTCCCAGGAGCAGTGAGTATTTCTACCCAGCTTTGGTTTGATATTCTGAATTATGTTTTGAATTACGTATTTAGTATTTGGTTAATTTTTTTCCAGAACTTTTCTAAAGTAAAAAAGAAATCTGATTGAATAGCTTGTTTTTGTTAATATTTGATTATACTTGTACAGGTGAGCACCAGTGGAGCAAGCGCAATGCCGGGCGGCCCGCCGATAGTTGTGCAGGCGAAGGCCCCGCCGCTGCCCCCACCCCCGAAGGTGCCCCCACTCCCACCTCCAGCTCCCCTACCGCCTCCACCAGGCCTTGTCCCACAGCCCCCCATAATGATGGTACCAGCACCGCTTCGTCCTCCACTTATGGGTAAGTGTTCATTTTATAAATACATATTTAATTCATATTTGGAATCGTGATACCCTAAAGCACAATTGTTTGTTACAATGTTGGTTATTGATAATTCTAAACAAATAGGCAGCCAAAGAGAATGAGCTGTTAAATTGTTCCTAATAAATTCACTCTTTGAAACTCTTCCCTGTATTTTGGAATCTCATGAGGAATTTTTTTTCCCTACCATCAACTTACTCCTAAAACTAAAAAGTACTTATAATTTTAATTTCATACTGACCTTTGTTATTAACCCTCTGGCGGGCGCGCAGCAGGCGCGCTGCGGTGTTTGGACCGTATCTTTGTTTTTTATATATTTTATTAAGAAATTAGCAATCACTTGCTTTTCTTTTGTTGTTTACTCCTTGCTTTAGTATTATACTATTTTTAATGAATGAACATTATAAGTTGTTTAAAGAAAAAGATTGGCAAAAAATCAAAATACCTTTGACGATAAGACAAAAAAAAAACTTATAATTGGTAGTATAATGTATAGAGATAATATAATAATACATTGCCTATTTTAATAAATTTTGCTCATATGTATATAGGAATAATGTTGGAATATGTTTGACCGTTGTTTTAATTAAGAGGGAATGGTGGGGGTGCAGTCAAAATAAATAGCTCTAAGTAATATACAAGAATCACATATTTTATTTTTTCCAATGTTTCAACCCAAATTTTGGTCCTCATCAGTTCTCTTTTGCTAATGCTCTCAGAGTGAACCCATAATATAGAGGTATGGGCCAAGGTTTTAAAGGAAAATAATCTATTACACAGCTAAATTTCACGATAAACTTATTTAGTAAAAAAAGACTAAAAATAATAGTATGTGTAAAAATAATTCAAACATTATTAGACAACGTAAAAACCAAAATACTTGCATTTTAATTTGTAAAGAAAGCGCTGAAAACGATAAAATAATTCAGCAGAGATTTTCTGAATCTATAACACCAAAGGGCTTTCCTTCCTAATTATATTTCGTCATTTGTTTTATTTATATTTCAAAATTATGAATTACAATCGCGATTACATTTACAACGATTTGGTTTTACATAATTATGTTAAACATTTTAAATTAAGTTTATTGCAGTAAATTGTAATTGTTTAGAACATATTTATTTTTATTTAGTGTACATTCTATTGTAAATAGTATTATTTTAGTCTATTAAAGTAAATTTTAATTGATAAGAACATATTATGGCTTTTTATGTAGTGTAAATAGTATTTTTTAATTTTATTACAGTAAATTTAAATTGATAAGAACATATTTAATTTTTCACAGGATTAAACTGGTATTAAATAACAAAATGTTGGTTAATTAGTCTTAAAATATAAAATAGCTTATTATTATTGCTACTATATTAAAAATTATTTTATTGATTATTCCTTAATTCTAATATAAATTTTAAAAATTATAATAAGGTAACATTAACAATATGAATGGTAATAACAAATCAAACTGTTAACTTTATAAATTACCGAGTCTACCATCATGGTTTGCCTAACCTGTTTCTTGCCATTGGGCACATGTAGTTCTGGAATGACATTAATTTTTTACCATTAAAAATTTAAAACAAAACTTTTTAATTATTTTTCCACTGATATACATTAAAAATAGAGTAAAAATTATAAGTTAGAAACAAATTTTTTTTTGTGACCGCTGATGGCTATAATTATCATGAGTTTAACGCTGTCAGCGTCGAACATGTTAATTACTTTATTAGTGAGGTGTAGTGTATTAGTGAGGTGTAACTTTTATTTAAAATGATAAATAAAATATTTTCATAAAAAAATGTGAATGTGAAATGCTTTGTCTAGTTCCCCCTGGAGCGTTCCCTGTTGTCGCTGCTACCCCACCTGCTTTCATGGCCCCACCGGGAACTGCGCCGTTGCCCCCTGCTCCGCAGCCACCACCTCAGGTCACGCAGGTAAGTAGTATCGTACATTGCGTTTAAATTGGTATTATTTGCGGTTAAATTGGTATTATTTCTAAATATTTTTATATTTTTTAGGTTGGAAACTTGTTAAAGCACGTCGCTTCCGCAGCTGCGGGAGAGACTGAAGAGGAGCCTCTGACCAAGAAGGCCAAGACAGAAGATTGCCTTATTCCGGAAGCTCAGTTCCTTATGCAAAATAAGGTAAATCATTCATTATTTCCTCTGTTCATTCATACATCTCAGATGAACAAATTGGATTGATGTTGGTTGCTGTAACATTTTTTGTTTGTTTGTTTGTTTAATGTCCCTTTATGCTACTAAGGCTAATTGGACGATGCTACCGTGGGAGTCCTAAATTTTGCCTATCCAGGTATGATTAGGATAGGGATCTTTAACGAGTACCTGACATCTAACAGGCTCGCGACCTCCATTTTACGTCCTATCCTAGGGATGGCATGGCCAAGGAATTTTATTCCAATTAAAAAATCCTATGGCCACCTTGGGAGACGAACCCACAACCTTTAGTAAAGTAAGTTGCCATGTTAACCACTACACCACAGGTGACCCCAAATTTTTTTTTTTGTAAAAATGTTACAGTGATTAACCGTTAGCATGAACCTTTATTGAATGACCACTCAATGCTACCTTGTTTAAGTGTTATTTTTGAGTTAGGATATGTCTGTACCTTATACTAAGTCCTTTTGAATTTTTAATAATGTTTTATTGAATTTTTAAAATAACTCAGCAAAAAAAAAAATATATATAACCTATTGCTGCTCGATTATTAATTATAAATATCATAATATAAAGTATAAATAAAGAGTCAGAAGATGAAAATGGGAAGCTGCCTTCACGCTGTTTTCTACAAATCTAAATATTTGTAAGAATCAATTATTATTGAATTTGAAGAGGCACTTTGTATGGCCGATTTTTGGGGGTTCGACTGAGTGTAATGCCTCCTATAAATTGTTGATGAAATTCTTGCTACTTAGTTGTGTATAATGTAAATTACAAATCTTGGTCCTGCATTCTCCTAATTCTTTTTGCATTCTATTCTTACATTTTATTTAACTTAAGTGTATTTAATTTAACAATTAAAAATCTAAGCAAGAGATAATTACCCAATCATATCCGGCTCTGTAAGCTTAAAAAATTAGCTCTAGCTTTACAAGACCCAAAAATTGTTTTAAAACAATTGTGCTAATTTCCATTTTTAATACACAAATCTGTATTTAATTTAGCTTTTTCAATACTTAGCAACGGTTGCAAGAATACCACTATTATTTTAATCCTTGTTGATGATCTGTATTTAGAAGAATATAATAATAATCATATTAATAAAATATTTGTTTTCTATTTGTATATATTTTAATATGTTTTTTTTCTGCCCGTGACAGGGCCCAGTCACTTTCAAAGTGGTGGTGCCGCTATTGGCCGACAAACCGGAATGGAAGTTGAATGGCCAGGCACTAACATTGACTCTGCCGCTGACAGATACCATTGCCTCCGTCAAAGCCAGCATTTCAGAAGCTGTAGGTATGCCTGCTGCCAAGCAAAAGCTACAGTGCGATGTAAGTATTAATATATAATAATATGTTTCACAAAATTGATTATAAGAATTCAAAAAGAGCATATAAGGGCTTATTCCTAGTTTTCAATTTCAATCATCGTCGTTTGGTTGTTGCAGGGTATCTTTTACAAGGATTCAAACTCTTTGGCGTTCTACAACATCTCTCCAAACACCGTAGTATATCTGCAAGTGAAGGAAAGAGGTGGCAGGAAGAAATAAAAACAAAATCCAACGTTATATTATTATTATTTTTTTTTTTTTTTATAGATAATAGAAATGATTTTATATCATGTAAAATAAATTGACTAATTTACTTCTTACAGAATTTGTTGCTTTAAAATATAGAAAGACTCTGTATGATGTTAAATATGTATCATTTATGCTTACGTAATATTTGGGTATGATTGTATTTAACCCTTCAACAATAAAAATTTTATTTCCAACTTTTTTTTTTTAACACCAGCATCAAATATTATTATTCTTATTCTGGCGCTACGTTACTGCAAGAACCCGTGCCTCCAAAACCACAGCTGACCAATCTCTGCGATCCTGTGCTACTCTCATCCAGTTTGGTACACCCAGCAGTTTCAGGTCCTTCTCGACATCATCCAGCCATCTGATTTGAGGGCGCCTTCTGCTTCATTTACCGTCCGGTTTCTCATAGAGTGTGCTCCGGCATTCTTTCCACATGTCCCAGCCATCTCAGTCTGGCTTTCTTTATTAACGCCACCATGTCCGGTTCTCCATATAGCTCCATCAGCTCCTCATTCTTTCTTCTTCTCCATGTACCATTTTCGGACACTCCGCCCCAGATTCTTCTTAATATTTTTCTTTCCCCTGCATTGACCATAATTTCTGATTATTTGGTCAGGGGCCATGTCTCATACCCATACAAAACTACCGGTCTTACTATGGTTTTGTACAGTTGAATTTTTATTCTTTTAGAGAATGATTTTACCTGGAACACTTTATAGTGAGGTAACACCTAGTAGTAACACCTATTTCCTACAAGCTATTCTTGCTTGTATTTCACTCCCTACTTTATTGTCAACTGTGACCACACTTCCCAGGTACTTAAATTAAAAAACTGTGCTCTCCTAAACTCACTTTATCATATTCCATAATTTCCAATTTTGAGGTTTTTATATATACATCAAATATACCTTTATTTAATTGATAATAAAGGATCTGGTTTTGTAAATTAATACCATAAATAATGGTGTCACTAGAATTCAAAAAAGGTACTCAAAGCAGTTATAAATAGCACTTATTTGACATTACGTATTTGAGCTTGATGTTATATCTGTCATTTAAGTGAATAAGTCAAAAATCCCCAAAAAGTGTTAAATGGCTACAAATAATCATGGAGATAGCTTTTTATTAGTGATTAAGTATATAAGTCAGGCATTCACTTGAAATGTAGATACAATTTACATGTTAATCGGCTGGTTAACAATTAAATTAGTCAACTCTAATACATCATAATTTATTAGATATATTCAGTTTGTTGAACAAATGTAATCGGCAGCCACTGTATTGGTAGTTTTTACAAAAATTTTAACCGTTGATAACGAAAAACTGATTTTTTACCAATACAGTTGAGACTTGTCACACAATCCAAATCGTGACGTGAAAAGTAAGGATATTCACATTAGGTTGGGAGATTAATTGTTTGCAAATTAAGTCAAAGATAACTGATATCACTCCTTTGGAATACCCTGTACCATTACAAACCATGAAGGGTCTTGGGTTCAGTACTTTGTAAGGAAGTACTGTTTCTTGGTAAGCGGTCGTGCGAAGAGGTGATTTAACCATGATCGCGCTCAACCACCATGTTTCCCCCTCTTATTTTTTCAATTAAGGGTACCAACTTTAAAGAGGCTGGGTTAGCCCCAAAGAAGGTCTCTTGGCACACAAGACGGAATGACAATGTTAAAGATTGCCTGCCAAGCCAGATGTGAACTAGTGATCTTTAGCACAACAGCTCAATGCCTTACCAATTTGCAATGACAAATTTCTTTCTTCCATTGTTTGTAAGAATTAAAAGGATCTCTAAGACAACCAGCTTGAATCCGAATTGGCTAATCATATTGAAAAATTTTCTTTCTACAACAGAAATTAAAAGAATCGACATCATTAGTTTGGTTGCTAAGCAACAAAACAAGCTAATGAACAAAATTTCCCTTGGGGCCCGGTGTGGCTGTGCGGTAAAGCGCCGTACTCCCATGCCGGAGCTGCGGGTTCGAGTCCCGCCCTTGGTGGTGCTTTTCTTTCGTAGGAGAAGTATCACCCAGTGCCATGGGTGTTAGTATGGGCAGTATAGGGCTTCAGTAGAAGCCTTAAAGTCCCCAAAAAAAAAAAAAAAAAAAAAAAAAATTTCCCTTAGTTTTGGAATATTCACTGGATGCCATTGTTCTTTAAAGCGACTATTATCGCAAAAATTAGATTTTAACTTAATTGTTAGGCTTAAAATGTCTGGGGACCCAGTGAAATTAATTTTGAAGGAGTTAAATTTGGTTTTTATAATAGACAACCGCCAAGGAATGTATACTTAACGATTCCATGGCTCAAACTATACTAAAGGTTGAAAGAGTTGGCTCCAAATCTAGAGGCCCACTGAATATTAAGATAAGTAATGATTTCATAACAAAAGGTATTGCTATTCTGCTTTGTACAGGACATAAGATGTTTTATATTTACTTAAGTACTGGCTTCAGCTTGACGTTATATCTGTCATTTAAATGAATAAGTTGAAAATTGCCTAAAAAGCGTTAAGTGGCTTTAAAGAATAAGTATATATTTCAGGTGTTCAATTATAGTAATAACAATTAGTGTTTTAATCGGAAGGTGAAGATTTAACTTAGTCAACTGTAATATCTCATAACTGATTAGATAAATTTACTTAGTTGAATGAACATAATCAGTAGCCAATAGAGCATAATATTTGCAGGAGAGAAATACATCATCCCATTCAGAATAGCTGTAGGCAAGTTCATTCCACATCAGATATTAGCATCTCAAGAGCAACTATATTTATACTATTTATATATTCAATACGGACTTTTAATGTCTCTATCCCCATTAAAGGAATGATAAAAACTCTTGATTCGCCTTTATTTAAATCTTTCAATACATAAACTTAACGTCTTTACAAAAAGTAAAAACCCTCATTCCTAAAATTACAGTTCATTTAAATATAGCTACACGAATGCAATTTTCCATAAATTTGTTCTCATCATAGAACTGTTAGGAGGGTTTAAAACATTAGCACAAGTAACTTAATGGAGCCGCTTCTCAGTCGAGAATCTATTCTGTGGGTCCACTACAAAATAAAGTTTGACCGGTCTATGGAAAAAACCAAACTCTGAGTTGCCGAGATGTAAATATATCGTGAATAGAACAAAAAAATAATCGTGCTATATAATAAACCATCGAACAACAAAGTGATTATATATACCTAAGTAAAAAAATGAGCTTTTTCATTTCATGAAATATTCCGACTCACTAAATAAGATATTTAGTCACATGCCAGTTTTTCAATTTTTTAATAACCTAATAAAGTAACATGATTCAATTTAGTTATCAAAGATAACACCATTATTAAATAAGGTGAAAAGGACTTGAGAATGAAAATAAAACAACATTAAGTGAAAATTACAGCCTTCATTCATTAAACACTTAACAAATAAATTTTTTTATAATAAATTCTCTTTACTTTTTCTACAAAAATTACAATAATCACTTAAATAATACAGGAGTAAAAATTAATATACAAGAAAAATATTTATATACAAGGGGCAAAAAAAAAAAAAAAAATTGTAAATGCACATTAGGCGAAGAAATCCTCCCTATCGGCACCAAGGCTATTGCCGCCTTCTTCTATCGAAGAGAAGTTCAAGAAGTGAGCCGGTCTATGAATCTCGTGATAGAATTCTTTGGGATTTCCTAATGTCAGTTCGTACTTCATGTTAGCATCATGCCTCACACCTAAAATAATTTCAGAGAAATGGAGAAAAAAAATTAATCGAAATTCAATAATGGATAAATATTCTGAAAATAGTAAAAAACAAAAAAAAAAAAACACTGTACCCATGAAATTGTAGTTCCACGAGCCCTGAGCCGGTACCATGAAGAATCCGAGGAACCTGTCCGAGAGTAACATCTGTACCTTCTCGTAATGGCTAGGCAGGTAACCTTTAGGGTTGTTTCCCTTATCTGTGTTCTGACGGCCCCACTCGAACCCTGACGGAGTCAACTTGTAAGCAGTCAGCGAGCAGGAGCCGGGGGTGAAGCTGCATGTTATGATTACTGTTTTCTCGCCATCCCAGGATGGATTGTCAGCCATTACTCTGGCGTGTGTTGTGATATCCTGCAATAGCACACAATATTCAATTAAAATTATAACTCTCATAAACCTTACACCACCTACCACTTATTTTGATCTTTACAAAACTCTTTCCTTCAACGGAATATTATTTATATGCATTTCTTCTTCAGGGTTTGACCATGTAACAGGTTTTTCACTGCCAAGTTTCACCTATCTTGCTGAGGGCTTCTTCAGGGCCAATACAAGAACGAGAGTGGAGAAGGGGATCACTATCTTATAATCTTCCGTCCGGGGAAGTCTCTGTTCCCATTGGCTAGCGCCCGAGGAGGCGTGGTCAGGTGGAGGGGGTTGGGGAGAGGGATGTCATCAGCTCCCTGAGATATGTTGTGTTGTCTAATGTTGTTTAGTGTAGGGTACCAGTTTTTGATACCTTCTTTGTTTATATTATTTGGTTGTTTTATAATTTCTATGGCCTCCCTGATGGATCTATGGGTGGTAGTTGTCAATATTAACCATGGCTCTGGTGTCTTCGAAGGCTATAGTGTGTTGTGTATTGTGAAAGTGTTCTGCTATGGCTGATTTGTCTGTCTGTATTTTCTTAACTGCGGCAATATGTTCTTTCAGTCGTGAGGTGATGTATCTTCCTGTCTGTCCTATGTATTGTTTACCGCATGAGCAAGGGATACTGTAAAGTCCAGGTTTGTTGAGTCCAAGATTGTCCTTGGATTGGGCAGGATCTGTCCAATTTTCCTGTCTGTGGTGAAAATTGTTTTGATGTTTTTAGTGATCCCCTTCTCCACTCTCATTCTTGTATTGGTCCTGAAGAAGCCCACATCAAGATGGGTGAAAGCTTGGCAGTGAAAAAAACCTGTTACATGGTCAAACCCTCAAGAAGAAATGCATATAATGGATTCAAACCATGGAAGCCTAAAACAACATTTAAAGTATATTATTTGTTGATGAGAAAGATGTGAAACCATATCTCAATCAGTTTTTCCCTCATGAGTCTCAGATGAGAGCAGAATAATAAAATAGTTTAAGAGATGTGGGAAGTGGATATTAATAAAAGCATATACATTATTGAATAAAGTTTTTTCAATATATGAGAAATTTTTTACTTCACTCTTCAATAACTGAACAAACTTTTATGGATCCACCCAATAGATAGATGTTTGTGGCTTTTCTTCGTTAAAACTGAAATTATTGAAAAATATCTAAGATTGAAAAAACATTTTTTTAAATAAATAAAGGCCACGAGGGTGGAAAAAAGGCTCAAATTGCCCCAAAAGTAGAGAAATTAAAGTTAAGGCTTCAATCTTTGAAATAAACTAATAAAATATTTTACATAGTTATGTTATAATCTATTTAGTGAAAAAAAGCTTTTAGCCAAAACGGTTTTGTTAAAAGCCCTCCCTTTTGGGTATAAGAAGCTATAAATAAATACCTAATGGAAAAATTGATCTAAGGTAATGGTCATAAGATCTGCAAATAAAATAGTTTCTTACTATTTTATTTAATAGTAGTTTTTTGATATCTTATATAGTAGTAATACTACTTCCTTACTGGTTTGTGCGTATTTTGATCACCAATTTCTTCTTTTTTTAAATATTATCCAAATATAAATAAACACTAATTATTAATACTTGGTCGATCTAATGCCATAGTGAACTAAGCGCCAAACACCATATTTTGAGAAAACTAAAGTTAGAGTTGAATTTTGCGAAATAGAGTTGTGTTTACGTCTATTGCTTCTGAAGTAAAATATATTTCACTTTGTCTTTATATTATTAAAATATAAAGTAGCAGGATTTAAAAAAATAATAGGTAATTTAAAAATAAAGGAAGTAGTAAATTGGTTTGGCGCTTAGTTCACTATGGTTTCAAACCGACCAAATAACCTTCAATTAGCTGAGAAACTGTTACATCAAATTTCCTTAAACATAATGAATGGAACAGATAAAGTAAGAACATAAAATAAATTATACCTGAGGTGAGAGCTGGGGGAGCTCGTTCGGCTGCGTGTGGATCCACCCGAGAGGCTCCATATCCTTCAGGAACTGGTGGCTTGGGAGTGACTGCGGAAGGTGGACCGTCTGATGGGTACCCCACTGTGGAGGCATCACGATACACCTGATCTCCTTTACCTGTGGGTTGTCAGCAGGGCTAACACCGTATAAGTATCCAGCAATCTGCAAAACATTAATTAATCATCAACTTAGTATAGAAATAATCAAATAATAAACACTGATATTTTTTTTTGTGCGTGTGTGAATTCTAGTAAAACACGCAGCCTGGTTAGTTTTTATTTTATTCTCAATGCAATGCTAGTTCATTTCATTAAAAAATCAGGATACTCAGTCTTTCTTGGAATTTCACGAATTTTGTTGTCTTATGATTATGGTGTCCAACCGTTGATTAGATCTAAATTAAGAAGGTTTACTGTTATCGGTGAATATATATCTATCTAATATTTATGCTAATATCGTTATAGAAAAGGACTGCTGATATTTATATCTTCATTTAAATCTAATATTGAAAAATTAGTTAAGGTTATGTATAGGTTTGTTCCAACAAGCACGTAAAACACATTGATAACTAACAGACTGCTCATGTTTCCCCCCCCACTCTTTTGATTCTGAATTTGATTGGTTGGTTTTCCCATTTGATTCATCCAGCAGTAATACAATATTGGGATTTGTTAGTTATCAATTAGTTTTAATAGCTTGTTGGAGCATACCTTATGTTATATATGCCATATGTTTTTCCAATAAGTTAACAATTTGAGCGATAATTAAATAATTATTTTCATGTTTTTTCCCGATAACTTCTTAAAGAAATTAGGAACCCTAAAAAGGTTTAAATGGGACCACCTTGGGAAAATACTCTACAAGATGCAAAAGGTTTCGTTCCAATTGGTCCGCCCATCTCTGAGTAATCGGTGAACATAAATAAAATAAAAAAAAATAAAAAAAAAATGGTCGCTAAGTATACCAAAACAATGTTCCTAACATAGGTATTTATATAAGAAATGCTAACAGTTTTAGATAAAAAAATAAGTAGACTAATAAATTTTACAATAAAATATGTTGATTTTTTTTAATCCTTCTTACTTTAATACTAACAATGTTGAAGAATTATTTCTTATTCATAGTACAAATGCAAGTTGATTTTTTTCATCTTTTATAGAGAAAACATAACAGAAATGAAACTAATGTTTTAAAATTGTCTATACTCTCTATAATGAAAGAATATTTTGAGGATTATAATAAAAAAGTTTTAATTACCTGAGCTCTAAGATCTGAAATCGTAACAAATTTCTTCAGAACATTTTTCGGTAGGATGTACGTGAAGCCAGTTTCTTTAATATCATCTGATGACACGTAAATGTAGTTCGTCCTAAGGTGAAGATTGGTTGCGGAAATGGCCCTTACTCTCCATTCAGTTTTAGAGCTATAAATAATAAAGATCATGTCAACTTTTTATTTTTCTTGAGGGTCTTCATACAAGATAAGAAACTAAATCGAATGAAACGTAAGAAAGCTACAGTAATAAAAGAAGAAATCGTCATGATTGACTAGTTAATAAAATAATTTTAATAAGATATATTTTAGAGTAATAATAATAACATATTAAAAACTATAGAATTGTAATGTTACCATCATTAAAATTATAATTTAATTATTTCTTAAGTTTAGTATTAAAGAAAAAGTTATAAATAATCTTCATTAAAGCAATATTACATTCTTATCGTCAACAATTTTTTATTAGTCTATTGCTGGTATAAGCTCTAGTCATATGTTGAGATTGATTAATATAAATTTACTGAAAAAATATTAGTTATTTTTCTAGTACTCCTCACCTGAAAGTTTGAGTTTCATAGTTAGACGTCGTTGCTGTAATGATTTCGTCACCATGTTTGTTGACCGTTCTTGTCGTCGTAGCGGTGAGCTGAGATTGTTCCTTTGTCTGTTTCTCAATCTCGGCAATCTGTTGCCTCTGTGCTGAGGGTGCAGATATCTCCATACCGAGGATGATGTCTCTTATTTCTGACTGAGTCAACGATGCCACATTTACACTGAAATTATTTCACATTAATCAAAATCATAAAAATAAAAAATCTGGTGCGTTCGCGCAACACACAACTTTCACTTACCAACTTACTTAAATTAGAAATTAATGCGTTTTGTTAATTACCACTTCTCAAATGAACAGAACGGCTTTAATTATGAACAATGGTCTGTCATTAAATGCGTACCCCGCATGCGAGGGCTCAACGAGTTTTATGAGTTGACTGAATATCTTTCTTTTTTTTCTCCTCTTTATGTTTTCTTTATCTTTATCATATCTCATATTTAGTCATTTCTTACTTTAAGGCATAATAAGAGACAGTTCATATCTCCATATAAACAAAAACAAAGGTACTTTATAGGAAACAAACAAACAAAAAAGGCCACAATCCCCCCCCCCCACCCCAAAAAAGCCCACTCAGATCATTTTAATAATGATAAAGCTTACCTGATATTAAAGAACACCTAATTTTCATTAAACATGACGAATTTGATAAAAATCGTTAAAGCCATTTTTGAGATCATCGAAAAAAAGGTAAAGTTGGAAAAAAAATTATGAAATAAAGTGCCCGTTCCATTTGACCAATTTTGATGAAATGTTGGCTATCACATCTTTGGCATATACATATATCAAATACCCAGTTTGATCAAAATCGTAAAAGCCTTTTTATTGAAAATTAAAAAACCACGTGAAAATGATACAAAATTTAGTAAGTAAAGTACCCCCTCCGGTTGATCAATTTTGATGAAATGTTTGCTGTCACATTGGGGGCATATACATACACTAAATACCCAATTTCAGGATCGCACGGTTTATAGTTTTTGAGATAGTCTGTTCACACACAAACGCACGCACGCACGCACGGACGCACTCACACTCACACACACACACACACAGACATTTTGCTGGACTTGGTTAATTGGACTCAGGGGACCCCAAAACGTGTATTTCCGTTGAAAACCGGAAGTCGAAATATTTCACGATCGCAATACTTCCACTTAATATATATTTCATATATAGGTAAGTGAAAGTAAAAATAAAATTAAACAGATTTTGGTAAACATCTTTGTGATAGAGTCTTACTCACTAACCCCCCCCCTTCCATTCCTTCCTGCTGCTACATGTAATAAACTTTAGTCTCATGTTTTTTTAACGTCCGCTTTATGCCATGAGGGCTAATCGGGACAGGTTATCTACGGGTAACCTATCTCTTCTAACCATGGCAACCCGCTGAGTCTGTTCAGTGAGACCGTCACCGAACAGTATCGAGCAAGCAGGCTTAGGCAGGATTCGAACACGCACCGCCAGCGTGGGAGTCGGAGACGCTATCCCCTCGGCCACGCCACGGCCCTAGTCTCATGTTTAAAATAACCAGAATAATGTCAATTGTACTGGATATAAATACCTATTTATCATTATGAGAACTAATAAAAAAATTTGAAAAAAGATCAAATAAACATCATTTACTCACTTGTTTTTCTTGCCGTAATCAGCCAGGATGAGATCCTTCAATTGGACTTCAACTTTGATCCATTCATCGTCAGACAGCGTCGGCCAGATGTGATGTGGTTCGGTGATTGTGGTCTTGTCTGGCTTCAGCATCACTTTAGTCCTCTCCGTGTTGACGTGAAGGGCTCGAAGGATCAAAATTAAACGGGAAAATGCCTAAAATTGAATAAAAATGTAAAGAATAAACAAAATTGTACCTTCCAATCATGCCAAAGCTTTTTATTTATAATTCAAAAATAAAGATGAAAAACTCAGTCGAGTGGGGAGAAAGAGCAAATACTTACAGTATAGGATGAAATAGTCTTAAGCCAATCATCATAGAGATTAAACAGAACCATCTGAGGTTCCGTCGCCTTCAGAATAAGATCACCAAACTTTTCAACTTTCAAACAAGCTTGGAAAGGAAGCTGTAGTTCGGAGCCCTTGATCACGATGTTCGGGAAATCAAGCAAATGCACCTATTTAAAAAAAAAAAAAAAAACTATCAGTAAAATAGTTCCTCCCTAAACATTTTCACAAGTAAATTGATAAATAGCATATGAATAATTTAAAAATATATATCTAAAAAAATAATAATAAGACAATAGACTAACCTCGAGAGGATCCAACATTCCCTTTCTTGTGACGATGATTTGTTTTGGCTGTTCTTCAACAGGCAATGATCTGATCAAAGCGGCTACTTCTTCTGCAGTTTTCCATTTGGCCAACTATAATTAGATAGAGACAAATGTTTGGTATATTTAAAATTTTAAAGTAAGAAAAAATGCAAAATTTAAAAATAGCTTCCCTACTATCAGTAAGATTCCTTTTTGAATGAAATATAAAATTTGACAAGTGAATTTATTATTTCTTAAATTGCTTAAGATAGAAGAAATATTTCAATGGTAATTTTTTTTTTAACAGGTTTTAACAAACAGTAAGTTAACTGACAATGTATCAATTGGTTAAAGTAAATAAGCAAAATAATATGATTTTATTTGAGAAAACATCCTATTATGACTAAAGCTCATTGCATGGAGGTAAAAATAACTATATTACTATATCTGTATCCCATAGGAAAACAACAAGTCCATTTAATTACTGAAATACGTTTAACTCTTTAGATTTAAAAACCATGAAAGATACCTCAAATTACTTAGCAAGATCAATAATGAATAAGCTGCCTCTATAACTAAAAAAAAAACAACTTTAGTAATGTATTTAAATCAAAAGTGTTAAATTTATTTCAGTAATTGTAGTACCCCAGTAATAAACAACTTGTTCTTATCTCTGGGGTAAAAATATATCATGAAGGCATGTACATTTCCAACATAATGAAAAGATTGTCCAAAAAACTAAATAAAATAAAATAACAAAATATTTTTAAAATCGGTTCTCTTTATTGATTCAATAGGGAAAAAAATTGACAATAAAATTAATGTTATTCTGATTTATGATTTAGTTAGTTGTACTCTAATTAGGACTTGTGTATGATGAAAATAACACGAAAATGAACGGTAAGAAGTAAACATATAAATCCAGAGGTATTGTAACACAGGTCAATTCAAGCAAAATATTTTTCATTTGAAATAGATATATACGCCAATGCTTATATCTGCTTACCTGCCCGAGACGTTTCTGCCCGGCCCACACAGATGTGTGAATGATTTTCAAGAAGAGCTGCCCTGTTCGGGGATTGAAGATGAAAATGGCTCCATTGATGGGTTTCGTTGTAAGGTTACCCTCAAAAGTCTTGTGAATAGTTACACGGTACACGTTGGTATCATCAACGAACCTAAATATTAGAAATTTAAACTGAATTATTGCATATAAGAAAATTAGTTTCACTATATTATATTTTATTCAATCAATAAGTGATAAATATTCATAAAAATATGTTGTCAAACATGAAACCAACTAACCAGATGATTTGGTTGGAGAAGAGTTCTCCATAGTTCTGAGAAGAGAGGTAAGGCTCAGTGGGCTCGGATGAATACAGCTGCAATGCCTTCCTAATTCTCTCCCTAAGTACATAAAGGGCAGGATTCGCCTTCATGATTTTGGCCATCGCCTGCTGGATCAAAGGTTTGCATCCCGGGAACCAGTTACCATAAGCACTTAAAAAAATAAAAACAAGACAATCATTAATTTTTTTCTTAATATCTGAATAAGTTAAAAAAAAAAAGAATGAATTGTCTGGCTTAACATCTTAGGATAATCCAACATAAAAAATGCTTTGATATATATTTAATAAATACCTGTGCAAATTGTAAGCAAGGTCTATAGCGATGAGAACACCTGTTGGCGAAGGGTAGATGGACATGTTATCTGTAGTGTAGTCCAAGAATTTAGCTCTGGCGTAACGTTCGATATCGTGAGAATCGTAGTCACCCCACCTAAGCTGAACATCTATCCAGTACTTCTGCGTTGTTGTATTATCCATGGTATCTCTGTGTAAACAAAAGAATCCAATTTAAACTATCTTAATTGACAAGACAACAAAAATCTAACTATAAAAAAAAAAAAAAAATTACATTTTTGTGGTGTCTAGCACTATTGGCTTTCAATATTTTCGTACAGTTCCCCACATATCAACCAGTGAGAAAAAAAAAAATGGTAGCAACTATTTATTTTTATAAATTTGTGGTGACCCACATGTAATTATTAGGTCATGTATAATACGTTTATTAAATATTGCATTTGAATATAGATAAAGTGTATTGATAATTGTAATTGTATTATGGCAGCATTGTATAGATTATTATTGTATTCATTAATATTATATAACAATAAATGAAGTTCCTTTAACTCGTAAATAAGTTAAGCCATAGACGTTCAAAGTGTATACGATAAAGTCTCTCTATGTTTGCATAAGGTAGATAACGAAGACAAATAATCAATATATATTATAAAGCAAAGTGTACAATGTGTGTGCCGAAAAGGCTCAAAAACGACTACACCTACTATATGGAATGTTATGTCGTCGTATTGCCCTATTGCCCCTAACGATGAAGAAGGTTTCAGTTTCCATTTTAAGCCTCTCGCTACATGTAATTAGCCCCTCTAATAAGCCCAGGCGAGTTAATGAATGAAAAAATTTAGTTCGACATTTGCAAGCCAGGAGCGCTAGCTAAGCTCAATTCATAAGGTTATCGTTCATTAGTTCGCTTGGTTATGGTTTTAGCTTCAGCTGTTTTCTTTAAATTACACGAGATTATGTATTTTTTCCTTTTTATTTTTAAATAAGGTCATAACATCTCTGCAATGAATTGAAATTAAAAACAAAACCAACTGGATTCCTAAGCGAATTAAGTTTTACAGAAGAGGAAAGAATTGGTCGAAACATTGCCTTTCATCAATATACAATATAAGAGTAAATTTACAACAAAAGAAAAATTGCTTATTGGTGTAGTGAGCGAATAAAAACTAACATTGAATAAAATAGATAACCTATAGATAATATGAATAAAAGATATAACCTAATGGAATATATGTCGAAAATAAAGTTTTCATATAATATTTCTGTTTAATAGTTCTGTTCTGTTCATAAATTTTCAACCGAATTCGAAAAAGGAGAAGTTACTTGATAAGGATGCGGTATCGTCATGGGAACGGTCTCAATGGAATCAGAACATAGAAACCATAAAAAATGGTACATACCAGGACATATTTGCTGCCAAAATAATTTTTCTTAATCTAGAAAAGGGAAGAAAACGCATTAAGAAAACCGCATTAATGGGGTCTCTTATACTCCAACCATATATGGGCGGACTCTGAGGTTTCTAAACTTACCACTAATACTAAACTGAAGTTTCAGGATGGTACAAATTTTGTTTTAATCATGATTAATTTTGGTTTATTTTTCTGTACTATTGTATTACACTTTAAAGTAATTCTTTTATTCCACAAGTCCCTGAGCGAAGCCGGGGCCGCCCCACAGCTAGTTATTAAATATATAAAAGTATTAGCAAAGGTTAAAGTTATGCTTTATATAACCTTAAGTAGTTGTACTTTAGTGTACTTTGCCAAATAATTGTAAATATCCCCCACCACCCCCCGATTGGTTAGGCACGCTGTTCCGAGATCTCTACCTGTTCTGATAAGCGCACCTCGTTTCATCTTACGTCAGGCTTGTACTTAGTTGTAATTTCATATTGCATGTTAATTTTTTTTATATAACATATATGTGCATGTATGTATATTATTTCAATATAACTCTTTTTCTTCAATCGCTTCCACTGAACGCTTTGCTTTTCTAGTATTCGACCAATAAATCTTTCCATCTATGGAAATTTTATACCCTTTATTAATATTTTAATTAATTTGAATGTAACAAATTTATCTCATATTAATTCTTATATTATAATTAAGGCTAAGATTTTTTCTTCTTTTCTATAGAAGAGGGGATTCAACCTCTTTTAGGCCACTTTTGATATTATTCTGAACCCGTAATATCAATTGGAATATTGATGAATAAAACAGTGAATCAGTTTTATTCATTTAATTAAGAAATATCAAGAACCACGAAAAAAAAAAAATGGCCTTTTAGTAAAAAAATAAAATTATAGAAAATCCATAATTTTTGTTGATCCCATCTCTTATCTCTGAATTGCTTCTTCAGCTTCCATTCATTTCATCCGATATTAGATAAAAAAAAGAAAAGATTGTTCCTATGTGTTAAAATCTTTCAAAACATTGAATTTTGCCTTCAAATATATTTCAATTATCAGAATCTTTACTGAATTTAATCAATCATCAGTATTCCTACTTGATGGTAAATGGTATTACGTCACAACCATGGTCTTCTATCGTACTCCGTATTCCAATTCTTATAAGAAATTACAAAACAGGATCGATCATTGGCAGTAATTTTTATTAATTTAATTTGAAAATATGTTAAAGAAATGTTTGAATTAATATCCCAGTTTTCTGTTCAAAATTAAAAATTTCTGTTGCTCTCGCCTTTCCCGCTAACTAGACACCCTGATCTAATATAGAAGAAACTTGAAGTTTATTCCACATCTTTCATTTATTGTAAAGTTAAATGAAAAAACCACAACTTACTTGGAATCAGCAAGAAGCGATGGACGAGAGACATTCCATTTATAGGCTGCGAACAGGAGAATATCAGCACAGGAAGAGTTCATCTTGTATGACTTCCTGGGGTGAATGGTTTCTTTTTGTACAGTTTCGATCTCTAGTGCGTCCAACTCTTGATCAAACACCTATAAATTTATATAATATACACAACTGTAATTCATTCTTTCATTTTGAATAAACAGAATAATAATTAATCCTTTTCAGATCACAGCCAATACTGATGATCAAATATCAATCATATTATGAAGATTTATTTTTTCACAATGAAAAAATCAAGCTTGACTTAAATAACTAAACAGAAGTAAACAAGAAAATTTAGAAGGTTGTATAAAAGCAGTCAAATTAACCTTCTTTTTTTTTCAAAATAAATTTTTAAACTGTCCTTAAAGCTTTCTCAAAAAAAAAAAAAAAAAAAAAAAAAAAAAAAAAACAGTAAAATAATGACTACTACTATTTAAAATCAATATAAAAACAACAAAAAACAAACATTAACTTCCAGTATTGATATAATTTATTTTATTTAATCATGACTACGAGGGTGAATCAAATATAAACGAGACTTCATTTTTTTTTAATTTTTTTTTATTTTAAACGCAAAAAAGAATATAGTTTATTTTTCTACATAATCTCCTGATTTGGAAACACATTTTTCCCAGCGGATAGGCAGCTTTCCAATTCCTTCCACGTAGAAAGATGCAGATGGTGTCTGCAGCTAATTGCGTATGTAGGCTTCACCCTCAGCATCACTATAGAATCTTTGGCCTCCAAAAGCTTCCTTGAGAGGGCCAAACATATGAAAGTCACAGTGTGACAGGTCTGGACTGTAAGGAGGGTGTTCCAATGTTTCCCACCCCAGTTGCTCCAATTTTTCCCTAGTCAAGGCTGCTGTATGGGAGCGAGCATTGTCATGGAGAAGAACCATTTCCCTGATCGATAGGTCTCGTCTTTTAGGTTGCGATATGCAAGTTGGACCTCACTCAAAACGTCGCAGTAGTAGGCCACATTAATTATCCTGTGCTTGTGCAAAAAATAAGCCTTCAATAAGCCGTCGAACACTGCTGATGTTGTTCGCTGTAATGCTGGTGCGAGGTCTGTGGTCATGGCTCTCATTTTCAACACGATCACGACCCTGTTTATGCCATGCAAACACTCTGGTTCGCGACAGTGTCTCTTCCCCAAACTGGGAAGTCAATCTCTTCAAGATTCGGCCGGTTTTATGCCTTCTGCTGCGAGAAACTCGATTACAACACGTTGCGCAATGAACGGAGGTACCTCTAGCTCCGACTTCGTCACGGTGGACACTGAGAGGGTAGAGGAGGCGAGCCCACGTGCTTCCCCTACTCCTGACAAACTTACCCAATAACAAACAAAGCGGGAACGTTCTCCCTCAACTATTGTGCCTGGAGGGCGAAAAGTCTCGTTTATATTTGATTCACCCTCGTACTTATAATTTAATCAACATTTAAGTAAAAAATTGATAACAAAATAAAAAAATCCCTAGAGACTCATTTAACATACCTGACAAAGATCCATGACTATCGATTCGTGAACTTTTTGCCACAAGTGAGCTCGGAAAATTTGAATAAGAGAGATTTTCAATGTAGGTATTTTACCATGCATAAAAATGCCTGTTAAATCAAGTTGTACCTGAAAATTACCAAAATAAGTGTTATTATGATATTGGAAAAGATAAGGTTTATGTCAAAATTATGTCATGTCAATAAAGATTAAGACGAACCTGGAAACCGACGTACACATTAGCCCTGTTAATAGTCGGCGACCACCACAATGTAAATCTTCTGTTGGGAATTTGGTTCAAACCGGATCGCTGGGCATTTGTAAGCTTCTTGTACTTCATAGATTCTTCGAACCCAGAGGCTTTCTCCCTAAAATATTTCAATATAAATTAGTACCTTTATATTTGAAGAAAGAAGGATTGCCATGACTGGGATTCAAACAATGATAATGGTTTTTTAAAAATAATTATCATTAACTTTAATAAATCAGTACATTACATAATAAAAACATGAAATAATTTTTTTATTAAATCATTAAAAAATAAATTATAAACATGAAAGCAAGATAGCACAAGTTAATAAACAAGCATTTTGGCGCCCAAACATGACCATTTTTCAAAGGTGGAGGGAAACACTAATGGAATCATATAGATACCAAAAAATGTATGGAATTTCTACTTATAAATTTATAAGTTAGGGTTATTATGTTTTATCAAGAGGTTTAGTATGTTTTGTCAACTTTACTACCACAAAAAGGAAAAAAAAATACTATTGGTATTCTTTTGCGTTGCCTATCAATATTTTGTAGTAACAGCTATTTTTAAACCTTATTGATCCCATTTTTTCAAATTATCAAGATTGATACTGAAATTAAAATTTTAAAATGAATAAGATTTCATATTTAAATTAGTTGATTCTAAACAACCTAAAAATGTAAACAGAATTGTAAAAAAGAAGAAGTCTCAAGCTGGTTTAAATACGATTAAAGAAAGTTAATTAAATTCAAGAATATTCTTTGAGGTATTGGTAGAAATTAACTCTATAAATAGAAAACATTTTTATATTTTAAAAATCTTTAAATAGTATTTTGAAAATACTACCTTTGATGTACTAATCTAAAGTGTTTTTGAACAATAAAGAATAAAACTAAAAATAATCTGAAACCAGACAAACAGAAACATAAAATATAAACATTGCAGTAAGATAGATGTTTTATTTAATAAATTTATCATAATAAATATTTTTATTAACTTACCAAAAGAGACCCTCCCAGGTTGGGAAGTAGGTTCCCTTGAACAGGGTATGTTCAAGAATACCCTCCACGCCTCCCAACGCCTGAATCATATCTGTTCTGTAGTTGTTAAGATTCCACAATTTTCCATCATGGCGCTGGTGTGTCCACCAGAAAGGATTTTGTTTCAGCACCTAGCAAAAATTATACATAAGAACAAGAAAAATAAAACATACACAACATTTGATAACTCATTATACATTTTCTATTTCACATCAAGAAAGGAGCACTAGGTAAATTTACAGAATAACAAAGTATTATTTTAAATATTTCATATGAATATGAGGAACAAACACTTTTGCGCAAGCCTGCTGTTACCAATAGTAAGTTGAACCTTCACTTGCTCTAACTTGATTTTCCTTTAGCAGCTAGAAAGTTGCACAGAGAAGCTAAGCGGGTCTGCCGGCTTTTACCCTCCCCAAGCTAAGGCGTATAGGCCCCCATCTCCCGTGACTGCCTCAACTTCTTCAACTCCTCATTACCTTTTCCGACTGTTTCCTATTAGTTTTATTTACTTTTTATGATACCTTTATTATTATTTCAATAAATTAAAATGCTAGATTATCGATTGAAATGAAAGATTACGTGATTTATGAAGGTAATGATGAACGAGATTATAATAATTTTATTATTGCTCAGTAAACAATTTTCGCAACATGACGAAAGCAACACCAAAACTAGCAAAATATTAACGAAATAAAACAATGAATATTGCCAAACAACAGAGTTCGCTGTTAAGTCTTGTGCCGTAAACATCGCTCTGTATTAACCATTTTAAGTTTTTAGTTAATTTTGAACGTAGAACTTTGACTTTTGGCAAGTGTAGAGTTAAATGTGAAAAGTTTAATGTGTTAAATTTTCAGGAACTTCTACCGACAGGTTTGCTAGATATTAATTAATATTGAATGTTATAATTCTGTCAGTGAGGCAGCCTGGGACTGTGGTGGGGGAAGCTCCATTTGGTAATCCTTTACAGCGTATTGATATCGCAAACTGCTCTGTTTATAATCATTTTTATTATTATTATTATTATTATTATTGTATCGTTTGTTTATTAATAGGCTCCTTTATTAAAATTTAACTTAATTACTTGAAATTTTAATGCTACATAAAAACTGCTGGAACTTAGCTCTTACTGTTTTTCTCTCAATTGAATTTATTTATGTCAGAACAGTCTACGCCTAATAAACGACAGAGAAGTTCACCCGGCGATTTTTCTCAGAAATCAAAAAAAATGCCCACGGAAACGGTTTCTTCTACACCTCAACTAGTCTCTTTGGATGTCGTATCCGCATTGTTAGATAAAAAACTGGCCCCTCTTGCTACGAAAGAAGATATTCAGTCACTTAGAAATGAGATTACTTCCCTTAGAGAAGAAAACACTGCCCTTAAGGCTGAAATTAATTCTTTAAAAGCCTTATATCGCAATTCAGAATATCGAATTGAAGAATTAGAAATTTCCTCTCGTCGAAACAATTTAATTTTTAAAGGTTTTAATGTACCTTCATCTGGTGGCTGTACTTCTTTTCTGACTGACTTTTGCAGGGAGATTCTTAAGGTCGATCTTCTTCCGGAAAACTTAAATGTTTTTCCTTTGGGTCATGAGAGTAACGTTAAGCGACCTCTTCTAGTCTCTTTCTCTCGCCCGCAAGATAAAAGGCAAATTCTCAATTCCACTAAACTACTAAAAGGCACAGGATATGTTATTCACCAAGATCTTCCAGAAAGCACTCGAAGAAAAAGAATTAAGTTGCTCCTGTTAAGACGTGAAATATTAAGGCTTAATAACCGTCTTAATGTGCAGGTTAGAACAAATTATCTTTTTGTTCTAGAACATAAATTTTTCTGGTCCAATGAGGAAGGTTTGAGGTTTTCGAGTGAAAATGGCATTAATAAGCTAAACGAATTAGTTGGTGCTAACCTCTCCGCTTTTGTTGCTGCTTTACACTCTGGCTCTCTACCTAAAGACTATTTTTCTAAAGTTGTTCATCAATCTGGTCTGCATCTCGATGGAAGGTTATCTAATGCCCACTCCTCAAGCGCTTCAATCCCGTCCTGAGATCTTGCTGCCGTCTGCCTGAAGAAATCTTTGAGTACATCTCCAGGTTCTTCCGTCAATACTATTTCATTGGTTTCTTATAATATTTCAGGTTTAAAATCAAAAATTGAAAACTGTCCTAATTTGTTTCTTAATTTTTTGAGAAAATTTGATGTTTTTGTTTTAATTGAAACATTTGTAATAAAAGACGATTTTTGTAATTATGTAAATTACTTTTCAGAGTTTCACTTGGTCTGGGAGCCGGCTACCCGGCGATCCGGTCGTGGACGGGCGAGCGGTGGTAAATTGATAGGGGTTAGGCGTTCTTGCGAGGTCCTGTCTATTACCGCGATAGCTGATCAGTCTTTAATATGTCTAAGGCAAAATGAACTCGAGCTTTACTTTCTTCCGGTTTATTTGAATAGTAAGAGTTGGGAGACAGACTTTAAAGCTCTCTCTGAATTTTATGCATCCTGCCCTAGAAAAAAGATAGTTTTGGTCGGTGATTTCAATGTTAGAGTCGGTTCAGCCCAGGTGATTCCTGATGATTTAATAATTAACAATCCAAATTGTTCTTTAACCAGAAAATCAAAGGACTTAGTTCTAAATTCTCGTGGTTCAAATATTATAGACTTTTGCAATGAAAACGATCTTATAATTTTAAATGGCCGTTTTTTTCCAGATACAGAGGGTGAATTTACCTTCGTTGGTCCTATGGGTTCCTCTGTCAATGATCTCTGTTGCATTCCCTTTGATTATATACCTTTTGTCCATCGATTCGCAGTTTTAGAAGAGACTTTTTCCGACCACCTCCCCCTCTCCATCACTTTCAGTCTTCTTTCAGAAATTAATTGTGTCTCCATGCCATTGCTTCCTCAGCTTTATTGGAATGACTCTAACAAGGAACTATATAAGGCAAACCTTGATAAAATAATTGCCAGTATCCCTCAATTTCCAGAAAATCCTCAGAACTATGCCGATGTGTTAGTCAACTGTATTAAAAAGGCATACTCTCCTTTAGCCTCCAGGAGCCCATCATTCATAAAAAAATTCCAAAAGAATCCATGGTTCGATTACCGTTGTCTGAAGGCTAGGAAAAGATCTTTTTGCCTCCTTAATTTATTTAGAAAAACAAATTCTAGATTTGCAAAGGAAGCTTACATCACTGCTAAAAAAGATTTTGTAAATATTTGTAAAAATCAAAAAGCTGAATATTTTTCTTCCTTTTCTGAAAAATTTAAGGCTGCTTATGATTCTAAGCAATTTTGGAGTTTGGTGAATCGATTTCGTAAAAGGACCTTCATTCTTGGAAATGATATCTCATTGGATGCCTTAGTTTCACATTTTAAAAACCTTCTCAATCCTTCCGTACTTTGCTCTCCCTCTTACGCTGACCCGTTTATTTTCTCTACTATTCTGGACTCCCCTTTTACTCTGGATGAACTGCATGCTACTATATCAACCCTTAAAAACAATAAAGCCCCTGGTCCGGACAAACTAGTTTATGAATTTTATAAACATGCTACTCCTCTCTTCTTAGATAATATCCTCTCCTTTTTTAATTATATTTTTGAGATTGGCGATCTTCCACTATCCTTTAGTAAATCTATAATTTTTCCTCTTTACAAACATGGAGACCCTAATATAGTTTCAAATTATAGAGGTATTTCTTGCATGGACACTATAGCCAAAATATTTACTTTCTTGCTTCTTCATCGCCTGGAGGATTTTGTTTCATTAAATAATTTATTGAGTGAGTTTCAGACTGGATTTAGGCGCGGTTATTCCGCAGTTGATAACATATTTGTACTGACGAGTTTAATTCACCAAGAATTATCAACGAAGGGTGGGAAGTTATTTTGCTTCTTCGTCGATTTTAGATCTGCGTTTGATTCCATTGATCACCAGTCTCTATTCTTAAAGTTATTCAACCTTGGTGTCTTCTCTCGGTTTATTCTTATTTTGAAAAAGTTGTATTCTTTTGCTTGCTCCTCAGTTCGAGGTTTAGACCATAACTCCGAGTTCTTCCGTGTTGGCTCCGGTGTAAGACAGGGGTGCCTACTCAGTCCAATCCTGTTTGCCCTCTTTCTGGATGATCTTGTGTCATACTTAGAGGGAGGAATAATGATAGGAAGTCTGAAAGTTAAGATTCTGCTATACGCCGATGATATCGTTCTGATAGCCAATAATCCTACAGCTCTTCAAAGGAATATTAATATTCTTGAGGGTTACTGTAAGCAGTGGAATTTGACGGTAAACCTGGAAAAATCTAAAATAATGATCTTTCGGAATGGTGGAAGATTGGCCTCTTCAGAAAGGTGGTTCTATAAAGGAAAACAAATTGAAACGGTAAATCGTTTCAAATATCTCGGTGTTACTTTAACACCGCGCTTAAGCTTTTTCCCACATTTGAAAGATAAAGTAGACGTGGCTAAACTAGGTCTTAACAGACTATGGTCAAACTTTATAATGAACAAAAATGTCCCTTTAACGGCCAAATTTCAAGTATTCAACAGTGTGTCACGTGCCGTTGTATCTTATGGTGCCCAAGTGTGGGGGTTTCAGTCTTATGAAGTCTTGGAGAAATTTTAGAGATTTTTTGTAAGAAAACTGTTTAGTTTGCCTTCTTCCACTCCCAATTATATCTTGGCTCTGGAGACCTCTTTGGAACCTCTTATGATTTACACCCTTCGCCTCCATGTGAAGTATATTATGAAAGTTCTTTCTCTTTCGGAACATAGGCTCCCAAAGATAGTGTCCCAACAAACAATAAACAAGAAATTATTTTGGTTTAACAATTGGCTGTCTCTATTCCGCACTTTTTCCTTACCATTCTCTAGTGATGACGTGGGTTTATGGAGTCAAAAATTTTCGGCCTTATTTTCCAAAATAAAAGAGGATTACTACGAAAAGAGCTTTAACCGCGCGATTGTATCAGACCACTTTCTTTTATACAAAGTTTTAATCTCGGATTATAAAAACCGCGTTACTGCTTCTCTCTCCAAAGATTTGAATTTTTTGGAGGTGAAATGGCTGCTTAAATTGAGGGGAGAGCTTCTTTATTTGAATTATCGTCCTTGGTTTGAAAATGATCCCGATCAGTCAAGATGTTCTCTCTGCAATTGCAGTTCTCGTGAAGATTTGTATCACTTCTTGGGAGAGTGTCCTCTATTGGCTGAGTTTCGTTTACTTTATTTTAACAAGCGCTCTCTCACAAGGGATGAGATAATTTCTTTTTTGACTGGTCTCTCTCATCCTCGTCCCTTGATCCGTTTTGCTCGTCACGCTTGGAGGGCTAGGTACTCCTGGATGTCTGATATTTAACTTTATAAGTTCTATTCTTTACTTTATTTCTACTATGGTATATTGAATCTAAGATTTTTTCTTTTATTTACCTTTTTCTTTGTATTTTTTTTTAATTTATTGTTCCTCAGAGTATAATTATCCCTCTTTAATTATTTTCTTTCTATCTTTGTTGTATGTTATTTAATATGTTAAAAGTAACTCATAAGTTAATTAATCTCTACGTTTTATTTTCTTTATTGTAATTGCATAATTGTATTTTATTATTGTTTACCTGAGCTTGTACACTTTATACTTTCAGTGAACTCTGGCAGACGGCGATTGCCATTGCCATGTATACTTTATTTTTTTAATCCTTTTGTAAATTTTGTAAATAGCTAACAATAAAGTATTATTATTATTATTATTATTATTATTATTATTATTGCCAAACAACAGATGGTTAAAAGCAGAGGACTATCACTCGGAGCTTCTAGAACTCGAAATGAATAATGGTTGAACAAATATTCCCCCAATAAATACCCCTGCAACCTAGCGGCCCCTAGATGTACTTATTAAGTCTCCCAGGATCCGCTAGGATGTGCCTCGGTCACGACAAGTTATCTCGTATGTAGCTGGAGACGTTAAATAAGTGAGAAACTGGTTGCGAGATATCCCCTCTTCCGCTACTGGGGACTGTCTTTTTTTACCGAGATATATCGTCCAGAGCCATTAAATGGTTAAGATAGACTAAATATGGTAAAATATTATGATATAAAAATAAAGTAATATAATAATAATATAGGGAAGTGTTAATCACCTGGTACATTTTAAATTCAGTCCTTATCCTCCAACCTTTGTCATAGGCCAGGGTGTGACGATCTTTCTGGAAAAGAGTGTTGATACGTGGGATTCCTCTATCCCAGCTGTCTTCAAGATCTTCAAGCGTCAGACGCCTAAATTAGAAGAAACAAATTTAACTTCTGTTGGTTATATAACTTACAATAAAGCCAACTTAAACAAAACATACTATAGTCAAAGAAATATTGAGCTTCTCAAATTGTAATATAAACAAAACAAATTTTTAAATTAATAATTGAAGGAGGAACCTGTTCTGCGCATTCGCCTCCTGCCTCTTGAGAGCATATTCTGCCCAGACCCTCTGAGAGTCGATGAATTCGGACTCCCATGGCTGGATGTAACGGTAAAGATTAGGAATAAGTTGGTCCTCGTCGTGGCTCATACCGGATCTAAAGTGAGTGATCCCAACGTCGGTCTGCTTAGACCACCTCAAGTCGGACTGAAAACAAAATGTATGTAAACACACTAATTTTCTTATTATTTTGGCATGGACATTTAGTCTCCTGTAAGGAGCACTACATAACAGTTCAATGCAGATTAAATGATATAAAATCTGTAAGTTTTTACATGCAAGCAATTATAAAACTTTAAAAGCTAAAATCATATTATACATTAGAACTTCTAAATATGTATAAGGTACAATGTTACTTTCCCTAAAGTTATGTTCCCAAACTGCTTATTTCGGATACTACAGAAACTCCCGATTATACACAAGCGGTTTATATGTGCCCCACAGATGAATTTTTCACTACTTTTAATTAATAAATCCGATATAGAACCGTAGTGATAGTTTTGTTAGATATTGTAAAGCCACGGAAAAAATATGAGAGACAGATCTTTCTTTTTGCAATTCATCAAAGAATTGTCATTCACCATTTCTTGAAAATCAGAAGAATGGTTTTGTTATGTTACTAATATAAATGAAACTTTACCATTTTCTCTATATATTTTTTTTAAAGTATTGGGTTGATGCAAAATTAATGCAGGTTTCCTCTATTGCGATATCTTAATTCCAATTGTGTAAACAAAGCAAATCCTTACATTGATCATCATTATACCAAAACAAACCTTATCTAATACCCTCTCTTTCACCATGAATTCGATCAATAAAATCGTTTTGTTCAAAGGTCTTAAATCGAAAATGTCGAAGTACGATTTTCGTCAAATTTATTTTTATGCATTTAAATTAGGGCGCAGCGCTGCGAAAACGGCTCGTAATATTAACAAAGTGTGGGGTCAGGGGGCTATTAACGAGTGCACGGTGCAGCGTTCGTTCCAGAAGTTTCGCAGTGGAGATTTCGACCTCGAAGACAAGGAAGGTCGGGGCCGTCATTTTGCTCTTGACAACAACCAGCTGAGGTCAATAGTGGAAGAAGACCCAACCAAAACCACCCGAGAAATAGTGGTAGAACTTGGCGAGAACCAATCCACAGTTGTACGCCACTTGGAAGCAATTGGTAAGGTAAAAAAGTTGGCTAAGTGGGTGCCACACCAATTAAATGACCACCGAAAAAATCGCCGCTTTGAAATCTGTTCCTTGCTTGTGACACGCAATAAAAATGATCCATTTCTCGATCGCATTGTGACGTGCGATGAAAAATGGATCTTATAAAACAACAGAAGGCGTTGTAGCCAATGGCTGGGCAAAGATGAACAACCAAAACCTTTCCCGAAGCCCAACCTGCACCCAAAAAAAGTTATGGTCACAGTTTGGTGGTATACTGCTGGTGTTATCCACTACAGCTTTCTCAATCGAGGTGAGACTATAACTGCTGACAAGCACTGTCAAGAAATTGACAACATGAATCAAAAATTACGTCTTTGCCCAGCATTGATGAATCGGAAGGGACCTATCCTTCTCCATGGTAACGCCAGACCACGCGTCGCACAACCAACGCTATGACGACTGCACGCGTTGGGCTACGAAGTTCTCCCACACCCACCTTATTCACCTGACCTCTCTCCTACAGACTTCCACTTTTTCAGGCATCCGGATATCATTTTGAGGGAGAAAAATATTCAAAACCAGGATGAAATTGAAAATTCTTTTCGTGATTTCATTGAGTCCAGGGATTCAGATTTTTTTTCTGGTGGAATAAGAAAGCTTGTTGAGCATTGGCAAAAGTGCATTGATTCAGATGGAAATTATTTTGATTAAATATATATACTTAAAGTAAAGATATGGCCTATTTTCAATGAATATTAAAAACCTGCATTAATTTTGCATCAACCCAATGAATTCCTATTATCACCCAGTGTCATGTCTTTTGTCATAGTTTTGATACTAAAAAACAAAAACAAAAGCAAATGACCGATTTCTTTAATTTTTATTAAAGTTATATTATTGAATTCCTATTAATAATAACGTAAAAATAAAAAGTAAAGTAGTAAAAAAATAAAGTAGTGACATATCTTAGTATTGGCAATGTGTTTTTGCGTATCCATTCCAACATAATTTCTGTTTCTTATGTAAATTATGAATTTTCTATTACATTTTTATGTTTTTAAAACCTTTTATTTATTATTTTAATGGTAATCAAACTTTTTTTAGGCCATTAAGTGAGAATTTCAGAAAAATAATATTTTTTTGCAAAATGAATTTTCTTGTGGTATATTCTATGAGCCAAAATTCAACAAAAAATGGAATAAAATATTCCAATTCAGGTTAATTAAAAAAACATCTACACTGATAAGTAATGTATTAAAATAAAAAACTATTTTTTAAAAGTAGTTATGCCTTTTTGCCAGTTTGAGGATTATCTGCAGCGTTTGTGCCGCTCTAATACATACATAATTGGAAGTTTATTTTTTTAAGATTTTTTTTTTCATCTTTAAGTTTATGATAGTTCCAATGATGACCAAAAATATAGGCCTCAAAATTTTGTGGTTTGATAAATAATTACATTATTTCAACATTGTATGACCGAGTTCCGGAATATTTCCTATTTGAAAAATACAAATAAATAAAAATAAACTAAGTGACACTAACCTGTGGAATAAGTACGTGCCCCATGGAAAGCATACCAAGACCACCAAGTTCTTTCGGTGTATAAAAGACGACAGGTGGGAACCTCGAAGGCATTTTTGAGTTGAGACCGATCTTAATCCTTGTTTGTATTTTATTCTCACATTTTACCAATAAATCAAGGAGCTCTTGGGTATTGACGACAGCTTCTCTGAAATAGGTCATGAGACCTATGAGGGCAGTATTCCACTTGTTCACGATCTGCAAAAAAATTATTTTTATAGAATTGAAAGAGAATGAAAGTATATGCTGACTATATTTAAATGAGACATTATACAGGGTGTCCAAAAAGAGTATTCGGGGTTTGAAAGTTGAATAAAATCTCAAATATAGAATATCAAGTAGGATGTTTACGTTTTATTTAAACACAATGAACTGGAAATTTATTTAGAAAAAACAATACTGTCTAGGTGTCCACCATAACGTTGCTGGCAGTCCTCGAATCTCAAACGCAGTAAATAGTGTAAATAGTACTGTAAATAGTGAGCGTTACTGTGAAATGATAAGAGGTTTTTTGGCCTAAGAACTTCAAGAGTTTAAAGGATATAACTCTAGAACATGGTTTCAGCAAGACTTGCCATACTTCAGACTTATCAATTGCTACGGTAAACGAATTATTCCAAAACAAAGTGATTTCTCGTAGAGGCACCATTAGCTGGCCTCCCAGGAGTCCCGATCTCAGTCCTCTTGACTTCTTTCAGTGGGGATACCTGAAAAGTAGGGTATATGAAAAGAAACCAACGAATCTAACGCAATTGAAGCAAAATATCAGAACAGAAATGACGGCAATCTCAGGAACAAAGTGTCAACGCGTTTTTAGAAATCTGCGTTTGAGATTCGAGGAGTGCCAGCAGCGTTATGGTGGACACCCAGACAATATTGTTTTTTCTGAATAAATTTCCAGTTCATCGTGTTTAAATAAAACGTAAAGATCCTACTTGATATTCTATATTTGAGATTTTATTCAACTTTCAAGCCCCAAATACTCTTTTTGGACACCCTATATAATAAAATGGAAAATTAATATTTTAAAAAAAATCAAATAAACACTATACCTTCGTGAAGGTAGTTGACCCAGAAGCCATAAGAATCTGCCTTACTCTGTTATGGAATCGCTGCAATGACTCATCATCAACTCGGAGGAAACATTGAGCTGTCCTTTCTTTGGTGACTTCATTTTGCAAATTCCATACCCCATCTCTGTGAGTGAATTCATCATGTGTTGTACGGCACTAAAAAAAACATAAATAATAAAAATTATAGATAAAACTTGAATATGCTCTGTAAAGCAACAAATCAAATCATAGCATTTAAACTTTAAATCTATTCTAACCTTAGGCAGTATCCTGCATTCGAATCCGCCCATATTAAATAGGAGATTTGGATTATCTTTCGAATATACTGACACGAAGGAGTTCTCCCACTGAACGGTGGTTGTAGAGCGAGGAAGTCTGTTCTTTATATCCCAAAATACTGCTCTGCCGAGATTAACGTCGTGTTTCATCAGCCTCATTCTAGCGTCTCGTGGCCAACATTTCTTGTTATTGTAGCCAACGATGTTCTCGTTGTTAGGATCAGGGTGTTCTGTTAGATATCTCTGAATAAGTTCTCTTGCCTCTTCAGCGGTGAACCTAAAAAAAAATCTCACATGATCAATATTTTTCAACATAAAAATGAATATTTAAATTAATTTACAAATAAATATTGTCACGTGGAAAATCATAGCTGAAAAGCTAAGCAGGCCATTGAACCTTGGAGACCCTGAGAGAGAGGGGGAACTCCTAGAAGAGGCTAGCCCAGGGGAGTAGTAGTAGCAGAGTAGGGAGTAGAGGGGTACAGTGGCTTGATAGAGACAGTGTGGTCAATGAAGGTGTGTTTTCCTATTGGCTATTGCTTTCGCCGCCATGTTGCGTTCAACTGCACTGTTTACCTAATGCTATACAGTCTGTATTGTTTCTACTATTGGACGATTACAACCGTTTTTTTAATTGTTTTTAACACTATCTTGTGTGGTTTTCATGGTTTATAGTTTTAACTATAAGTTTATAAAATAGTTTAGTCGTTATAGTGCCTAGGTCTTTATTTTAGTCTAAATTGAAAAGTAAGTTGTTCCTGAGGCTCAACTCTCCCTTCGAAGGAAATTTTAACATTTGAAAGTAAGTACCTTCCACATATTACATATTAATTTAATAACAATACGTTTTTTTAGTCATTGGCTACTATTAAATATTGCTAAGTCATTGATATGCTTTTTCTAACAGTCAATAAATTCAAGTGAATCAATCAATTCATGTTTTGTTAGAATGATAATAATGTAAATCTTTATTTTTTAACGCTTCAGTTTGGTAGGTTATTTTAACATTTTTGAAATTATTTCCTGTAACAGATACTAATCTACAACTTATTGTTTTCTCGTTCTAATTTTGATGAAATATAGATTTTATCATAAAAAACATCATTATTTCTCTGACTCACATTTAAATAAATACATTGCCTCTGGATTTTATTTTTTTTTATTTACTTTGGCATAAACAATCTATGAACTTTTAGAATGACTGGTTGTTGTGCAGTTGGCTGTACCAATAGGCACTCAAAGGGTTTCCCCAGGGATCCTGAAAGCAGAAAGATTTGGGCTGCGAAGGAATGAAGATTTTGAAACTTGGTAAACATTCAAAAGAATGGAATTAGTTTTTCATGTTCTAATACATTCATTTATTCTTTTTAGGTCCATTTTACTCAAGACATATTTGAACAAAACCGAGCTGATGGTAAAAGAAAGCTGAAGCATAATGCTATTCCAACAATTTTCTCACACATCCCCCCAAAGATCTGAATTTTATTCTATAATTTATCTTTATGGCCTTAGTAATTTATTTGACTAAACTTTCTTGTAAATAAATGAAAATGTTTTCTATATTTGTAATTTATGTTTATGGCCTTTTTAATTTATTTGACTAAACTTTGTTGTAAATAATTGAAATTTTTTTTCTGAATACTTATTTTGTTTGTAAATTCTTTAATAGTAATTTATTTGACTAAACCTTCATGTAAATGAATGAAATTGTTTTCTGAATACCTATTTTATTTATTTTTGTGGTCTATAACCAATATTTGAATCCTTTTTTTAATATTAATTACATATGTTACTACCATTGATCTTCAATGATATCAAAACAATGCTAAATAATTATATATTTTAACTGGAAATAGATTTTAAAAACACATAATTAAGAATTATTTATGTTTTAACTATAAGAGCAAGAGATCATAAGTGGATTAATTGATCACCCCATAAGTGGATTAATTTAGACAAAAAAAAAGTCTTTATGCATTTTTAGGAATCAATTGAATAGATCCAAATAAAAAAGGACAATTTTGAGTCAAAAATGCTTGTTAAAATGTGGAAATTCTTAGTTAGGCAGATAGAAACCTTTATTCATTTGGAATCAAGATGGCGGACATAGGAGGTTGACCACACTGTCTCTATCAAGCCACTGTATAGAGGGGCAGTCTGAGTCTGAGAGGGAGAGAGTCTAAGTTTGGGAGAGAAAAGCAGTCCGGGAGTGGCAGACACAGTCAGGAAGTCTGATTCTGAGAGGGAATTTAAGTCTGGGACAGGCAGAGTGAGGCTGGGGCAGGCACCGACAGGCCAGGAGCGGGATTCAATTAGTATTGTAACCCCAAGTATCGAGTATATGAGTGGCCTCAAGTATTTATGTAGTTATGAGACCCCCCTATTGATAGATGGGACCTGTAGATTGTTTATCATAAATAATAAATGATGTAAATAGTCTCTGGTTGAATTGATTACCACACAACTCTTTCCCAAAGATCCCTGTGTCATAATGGATAAGTAGATTTAAGAAGAGGGGTGGCAATTTAAATAAACAAGAACTGTAAATACTTTCGAAATTATAAGACCATCAGATAATCTATTATTAAATATTTATAAATTTTCTGGGTTACCTGAAGAAGATATGAACCCGATCGACATATCTGCAGTATAGCCTTATCGGATGAGCTCCCTCGGTGGCAGTGTCCTGAAACGTTAGGAAGTCATTGGGCATTTGAGGAGGGCCAGCCATCTCAGACGCCCTCTGCAGACCGAGGACCAGAAGATCCAAAACCAAGCCGTAATACTGTACGATGAACGAGGCAAACTGCAAACCTCTGATGATACCATAACTGTTTGTGTGGTTCATGTCCTAGAAAATCAAACATAAAAGATAAATATAATATTTGCCATTAAAAAATATAATAATTTTATTGGTAATAATCACAAATAGAAATATCCGTAAGATATAACATACCTTATAATTGATAACAACGTTGTTTTTAGCTGTCATGTAATCGGCAATGTTGTGATCAACAATGAGCCTGAGTACCCTGTTAAGGAGTGTCAAATCGATTTTTTCATAAATTTTCTCGAATTTTGATTCCAGGAGAACATTACATTCACCTTCTGATACATCCCAAACATCTTGCAGGTTGTTAATACCTAAGTAGATCATAAAAATAATATTTATTAATATATATAAAAAACATATCTATATTAAATAAATAACTATCCATTGCTAAATATGTTGACGACAACCTGAATTTATGATAAAATAGAATCCTAGGGAAATCCTAAAAACAAAATAACCTGATCCTTTAGAATTCACTGATAGCAATTAGTTATAGATGCTAAGCACCTATAACTAATTACAGTTATCACAATATGATAAGATGCTAATATAGGCTATATCAAAAGTAAACTTTTTTTTTTTTTTTTTTTTTTTTTTTTTTTTTTCAAATAAGGAAAGTCTTTTAGACGACACTAAAAAGTGCGATGATTATGTAGCGTAGACGTTTTCAAGTAAAGTGGGATAATGCACACTTGATTCTACAGTGTAGAAAAAATTGACATAAAAACATGTTCTGATTCATTTATTATTCTGAAATTTTGTCTTTATAAGTATATTTTATATTATATACAAATAGTTATTTTAATTTGTGTCATATTATAAAATACCTAGTTAATAAAAATATATTTTAACAGTTAAATTAATCGTATTATTGTGAGCCCAATAATTTATATTTAATGAATTAATAGACGAGAATAAATATGCCTATATACACCCATTAACTTGGTTTCCCAACAAATATGTCCAATTTATGGTATCAATTACCATACTTATACTGTAGTCCAGTGATAAGGCACATTTAGGCATTTTTTTGTGTTTACTTGTGGATTCATGATCTCCGCTTTATTGGGTCCTCCGCCTAATTGGGACAAAACAACTTTTCCTTTTATGGCCCAATAAAATGGAGTCGACTGTATTTAAAAATCTGCCAACAAAAATTATTTTTATTTTTCAGTTCTTCCCTTCTGAGCCTTTAGGGCTATGGTTTTTGTCAGTGCTGGAGTGAGGGAAGTTCATAATAATATAGAGACGTGGAGCACCTCTGAGTTATGACTAAGCCAAATTGACTATTTGAACAAAAATAAGATGCATGTCTCACCTTGACACCACTTGTAGACTAGAAGAGGCGGAGGCTCAGTGTCAGACGGCTTTACCCACGGTGGGAACAGCCTCCTCTTGTCGGCTTCATACCATAAGTACTGATCCAAATAGGCATCTGTGATTTTCTCGAGCGGTTCAACATCATATACAGGAACAAGATGAGAGTAGAGGTCCATGAATTCAATTCCTACCTATAAAATGTATTTTCAAAATAAAATGTCCAAAAAAAACAAAAAAACATCTATTATAACACGTTTAAAATAAATACCTCTTTGAAAGCTCTCTGAGTAAGAAGGTGACGTTTAATCCTAGACAAAGCTTCGTGAGGATTATCGTACGCCTGTTCTATCAAGCCGAGTTCCTCCCTCTGGCTCTGGTTCAACCTCGACTTCACGCTGCGTAATTTTAAATAATATTATTATTATTCTTACTAAATCACAAAAAATTATACGAGGGTCATTCAATAGGTAAAGAGACAGATTCTATAATTTTAAAACTATTCAATGAATGAGTACAATCTTTTCAGGGGTGTTAGTTGGCAACCTTGGGATATGCTGTGATCAGCTGTTTCATCATTATATGTCAACATAACCTCAAAATTTCCAATTCACCATGGCAAGTCCACTAGAAGATTGCACCTTAGAAGAGAAGCGCTCAGTCATTAGATTTTTAGACGCAGAAGGTGTAAAACCAAGGGAATTTTTTTTAGAATGTTGATACAGTACGGTAAAAGTTGTATGAACAATTCGAATTTTTACAAGTGGATTAATCAGTTTAAAAGTGGCCGAACAAGTGTAGGTGATGAACCCCGATGTGGACGTCTGGTGGAAGTTTCTGGTCCCTCAAGGATCAATCAAGGATTGACGGACTTATTCGTGATAACAGAAGAATTACTGTTGAAATGATAGCTGAGAAAGTTCAAGTAAGTGTTGGAACTGTTCACAATGTCATTCACAACAATTTAAGTACAGAAAAACATGTGCCAGATGGATTCCCAGACAGCTTACTGACGCTCATAAAGAATCAAGGCTTTCCATTAGTCAAGAGTTAAAGCAACGAAGTTTGATTGAAGGATACGCCTTTTTTTGAAAGAATAGTGACCAGCGACCACTCAAAGACGCCCTAAAATGAAAAAGATTTGCTAACAATGAGGAAGTTAAGGAAGCGGTGCAAAAGTGGTTTCGGGATAAATAGAAAGAATTCTTCGCCAAGGGAATTAGGAAGCTGCAAGAAAGATGGGACAGGTGCATAACTGTGGGGGGTGATTATGTAAAGAAATAGCCTTAATTTTGAAAGATTGAAATAAACCGTTTTTGAGCTATAGCCATTTGTCTCTTTACTTATTAAATGACCCTCGTATTAACAGACTATGACACAAATAAAACAATAATAAATATTGAATCAATTAAAATAAAATCAGTACAAGACTAAATTTTAAACATTTTGTTTAGATAGTTTTTTGCAAGTTAAAATCTGTTGAACTAGGCGTTGAGTGCTAGAACAGTAGGTAAACAACATCTAATAGACCCTAAACTGAGGTTGGTAGAAAATGAATGAGAGAAAAGACTGTACGAGTCCATGGCTAACCAAACCTTTGACAGCAGATAACTCAAAAAGCTAATTTGGACATAAACATTCAAAATATCATTACACTAATACAAACTAATTATTTTTTAAAACTCTTTCCTGGCCTTTTCAAGTATTCTTTCTAGTTATAAAGCGGCAATTATAAAAAAATATTATTTTAATCAGGGATGAAATTCGTGCTACGGAAACTCCTTGAAGTCTATGAAAAATGAGGCTTAGAGGTCAGCAAAAACAAGATGGAGTATAAGGTATTCAATTCCAATTCAAAATGCCTTCAATTAGAGAATTGGGTATTGAATAGCTGCCATAAATTCAGGTATTTGGGAACACGGATATCTTCTGAAGATGCATGCGATGAAGAAATAAAGCATAAAGTACAAAAAGGGAAACAGCTGATAGGCTGTTTGAATTCTGTATTATGTAGTAAAGAGGTATCTTTAAAAACCAAAAAACGCATACATAAATCCATAATAGAAGGTACTGTCCTCTATGGTTCTGAGACGTGGACAATAAAAAGGAGAGAAGAAAAAGCATTGTTAGCGTTGGAAATGGACTTTTGGAGAAGGAGCAGTAGAATTTCAAGACTGAATCATGTCCCAAATGCAGAAATAAGAAGGATTATTGATCAAGAAGAAAGAATATTGTACTCAATTGAAAAAAAGCAGCTTGGTTGGTATGGACATGTGATGCGAATGAGAGCTGAAAGATGGCCAAGATGTATGCTGGAATTTACTCTGGAAGAAAGAAGAAAGAGAGGCCGGCCAAAGAAGCAATGCATAGAGGGAGTTAACGCGGGGAATGGCCATGCGAGGTTTGAGGTGGGAGGATAAAAGGATTTGGAATAAAGTTCTTTTTGGGGACGACATATGAACAAAAGTTTGTAAATAAAGTCGTTATAAAAAAAAAGAAAATTTGTCCTATGAATCTTTCACAATATAAATTTTAAACCACCCAGGCCGGATTTGGCTGGGAATAGGTAGTCCTATCTAGCAATGCCAGTATTCACATTTCTAGATAAGAAGTAGTTTAGAGGCCATCTTATCTCTCTAGGCCATCACTGCCCCATATCAAATACTGATAAAATATCAGATACCACTAATGCTATAAAAGGAAAAATTGCGAAACAGTATAAATACCTGTAAGCTTCCTTAAGTCTCTCTAACGCAAGAATAAGCAGCTTCGTGTCGTGCTTGTATGAGAGTGGAGGAAACGGGATCGGAGCAAACCTTCTCGATTCCAGCCAATGGACTGTAGTTGTGTAAATGGCCACGGCTTCTTCTGGCGAGATGTAAGGACCATCCTACACAAAATAATATCAAAACTATATTATCTTTATTTCCTCAAATAATTAGTATTAATTAATTTGCTCAGAGCAATTTCGAATATGAAATGGTAAGATCAGTTATAAAAATTTCCTTATGTTATGACATTTATTAAAATAATAAAAGAACAATTTAATTATAATTATATATTGATTATTCTATAAGAAACTGTAGAACTGTACTATGACTTGTACAAGAACTCACCTTCAAGTAATTATGTTGTCGTTCTTGCTCAGCTTTCAAATACAGCCTAGTAAGACGGCCGAGATTCTTTTTGCACACAGTTTTGTCAACTGTAGCACCACGCCTGATTCTCTCTCTATTGTAATGCGCTGTATTGGTCCACCAATCAGCTTTCATCTTAACATATCTTAGGATCATGTTCTCTATTGGGATAGGCAGTCCTGGAACCTGCAAGTTAGATGAACAAAAATTAAAAACCAAATAAATTATTAATGTGGTTTAAATTGTAAAAAATATTTTAAACATGTGAGCTATCTTAAGGGCAAATCATAACACAAAGAGTTCATTGTAGACTAGCCAACATCCGACTCTTCCAAAAACTTAAAAAAGTATTGTGCACTTACCCTGAAGATGGTCACATGTTTGGGTGACACTTTTGGTATAAAAGTAAAAATCATAACATCGCTGAGTGCTGATTATTCAGGACCAATTGAACGATTGCTCAGAAACAAAGTTTCCAGTGAGGAGATAAGCGTTGGCCTATAGCCTGCCATCTCCTCGACTGCCGGACACATTGCTTCCGGTTCTGGACCCCTGCGGTAGCATCATTGCAATCTAGGGTCTTTTGATGACAACTGGCGGGATTTGTACCCCATCTAGACAGTCCCTTAACACATTAGGTGCAGCATCGGGCCCCCTGATACCTGAACTTAACGGGATACCCCTAAGGTACGCCGCCGCACATAACGTATTAAGTATAAAAGGAGAGTGGTTATAGACCAGAATTACGTAATCTTTCAAGTGCTCCTCTATGGATTAGAATGCTGGGTCATCATCACCAAGCAAATTAGCAAGAGCTCAACAGTAGAAATGAAATTTTGAAGAATTATAGTCACGGAAAATGGGGGACTGTACAAGAAAATCGGCAAATTTCTTTTTAATTTATCTAATTTGCTTACAACCCATTGAACGATCGCTCAGACACCAAGTTTCCAGCGAGGAGGTGAGCGATGGCCTATAGCCTGCCATCTCCTCGACTGCCGGACACATTGCTTCCGGTTCTGGACCCCTGCGGTAGCATCATTGCAATTTAGGGTTTGTTGATGACAGCCTGTGTTATTTTTACACTCTCTATAGATTATAAGAGAAAGATAGAGCAGAAGATTCTAAATTAAGTAATCATTCAAGTGCTCCTCTATGGATTAGAATAGTGGGTTACCATCAGCAAGCAAATTAGCAAGATCGTGGTGGTAGAAATGAAATTTATAAAAATTATAGTCATGGAAAATGAGGGACTGTACAAGAAAATCTGCAATTTTCTTTTTAATTTATCATATTTGCTTAGAACCCATTGAACGATAGCTCAGACACCAAGTTTCCAGCGAGGAGGTGAGCGATGGCCTATAGCCTGCCATCTCCTCGACTGCCGGACACATTGCTTCCGGTTCTGGACCCCTGCGGTAACATCATTGCAATCTAGTGTTTGTTGATGAAAACCGGTGTGATGTGTTCCCTTTCTAGAGTATTATAAGAAAGAAACATAGACCTGAAGGTTCTAAATTAGGTAATCAATCAAGAGTGGCTCAATGGATCAGATTGCAGGGTCACCATCACCAAACAAATTAGCGAGATCACAAGGGTTGAAATGAAATTTTGAAGAATTATAGTCATGGAAAATGAGGGACTATACAAGAAAACCTTCAACTTTATTTTTAATTTATCTAATTTGCTTACAACCCATTGAACGATCGCTCAGACACCAAGTTTCCAGCAAGGAGATTAGCGATGGCCTATAGCCGGCTATCTCCTCGACTGCCGGACACATTGCTTCCGGTTCTGGACCCCTGCGGTAGCATCATTGCAATCTAGGGTTAATTTTTTTTGGGAGTGGCAAGGCTGTATATATGTTATTTCTTGATCTGATGACAAATTGAAACCTATGCAGTATTACTAAGAAGTATAAAGAAGGAGAAAATTGATAGTACTCTGATTTGAATCATTATAACGGAAAAATACCTCAAAACTCTGTAAAGAGATACTTAAAAAGCTGCAAGAAGATATTTAAAATCAAAGGGAAAGAGATGAGTGAGCTGAGTAGACAGTGATGCAGCTAACAAGACTTAGTAAATAGAGAAAGCAGGAGGAACTCAGAATGTGGATTCAATTCAATTAAGGGACATGCCATGTCATAGAACAAGGAGTTGGTTATACATATATGCGATCACATGTGGGTATATTTGTAATTTTTGGAAAGAGTCATTGATTTCTACAACAGCAATGACACACTAAAGACTAAATGTTGGCTAATTATTAACAAGAATCATAAAAATCTAATTATAATTTCTAAAATTGTAAGCGGAATATACATAATTTAAGTTAGAATACACAATAATTTTATTAGTTTATTTAATTTGATCTAATGGAAGGATAGCTCAGACACCAAGTTTCCAACGAGGAGATGAGCGATGGCCTATAGCCGGCTATCTCCTCGACTGCCCGACACATTGCTTCCGGTTTTGGACCCCTGCGGTAGCATCATAGCAATCTAGGGTTTGTTGATGCCAACCGGTGAGATGTGTACCCTTTCTAGAGTATTATGAGAGAGTTAGAGTATTATGAAATTTTAGTAAAGTACAAGAAAGGACCGAATTCATATGGCTTTAAGAGAAAAATGTGTTAAGTAAAAAACTGGAAGAGCAGTAGTTAAAAAATTATAAATTTTAAAAAATTATGAAAATAATTATGCAGTTTATATTAGAAAACTGGGGCCATGAAGAGGGAGAATCAATCCACAGATCGAAAGAAAAAAAATAACACTAATTTTATTTACATACGTAATGAATCTTGCTCTAAAATTGGACAAGTGTTTTAAAAAAAACTTAATGGAAATTATAATTTAATTACAAAAAAAATAATAATGCCATGTTACCTAAGACATCTAACATAATCTTTATTATGTTGAACTTTACATTTTTAAAACCTTCTTTTTTTTAATTTATCGTATTCGGTTAGAACCTATAGAACGATTTTTACCCTATCTACAATATTATAAAAAGAAACATAAACCAGAAGGTCCTACATTTATGAATAATTCCAGTGCTTCTCAATAGATCAGAATACTGGGATATCATTGATAAGCAGGATAGAGTGATCACGGAGACTGAAATAAATTTTTTAAAAATTATGATCATAGTAACATGAGGGTCTGTAAAACAAAATCTACAACCTTCTTTTAAATTTATCTAATTTGCTTAGCACCCATTGAACGATAGCTCAGACACCAAGTTTCCAGCGAGGAGGTGAGCGATGGCCTATAGCCTGCCATCTCCTCGACTGCCGGACACATTGCTTCCTGTTCTGGACCCCTGCGGTAGCATCATTGCAATCTAGGGTTTGTTGATGACAACTGACGTGATTCAAGACAATATTTTCTAAAGCTGCCTCAAGTATACTTAAGTTGATTATTTGTTGTAAAACAAATTATATATTTCAGAATTATTGAAGGGAAAATTCAAAGGGAAGTTAAACAGTAACAGCTCTTAATTACATCGGCATCACTATGTCTATCATGTTGAATAGTATATAGATCATTTTGTTTTGTTATAAAGCAAAACATTTATTATAATAAAAACGTGTCTTAATGTAATACATGTATACTGTTGATATGTTCATTATAATGTAATGTACTTATCAAAAACAAAATCCTAAATTAAAAATGAAATTTAACAAACATGAAAAAAAATTACCTTCCAAGGAATATTGGCTTTCCAACACCTCCAAGCTTCTGATAAGTGTTGTAATATCGTCCTAGCTTTATTCTGTTTGATTCCTTCTGGCATCATATCGACGATATCGTGCATCACCTGTTACACATATATAATTATTCATCGTACATTTTAAAACCTACTTTTAACTAACAATTAAAATATATACATATACACACACTTTTTTTTTTTAATCTAGAGGATAATGGATTTAGTACCAGTAATAACTTAAAAGTACGAGGAACTTTCTGAATCTAGAGGTATCCTAAGGAGGTGATTTGACATGAACACAAGCTAAAATACCAGGTTTTTCCCATACTTAAGTTTTCCGCCATTCCTAACAACAGGTTTAAACCTTTATAATTCATTATTCATAGCATGATAGATTGACCTTATATGAACTAGTTGCTTTTCAAATATTCTTTATTAAACTTTAATCAAACATATTTTCCTTATTTCCCTTTGCAATAAATAATATTGAATATTTCTGTAGAACGTCTCGTCAGAAAAAATCTTATTTAACACGTTGAGCGCCAGGGAAAAGATGATGTATTTTTGCATGGGGCCAAAGCATTTTTTCCTAATTTATAACTTTAATATGATTAGAATGATACGAAAATTGCAAAAGAAATAAATAAAAAGTTTAATTTTGGCAATTAAACAATAATGTTTAATTTTGGCAATTAAACAATAATTTTGTGAGCGGTACATATGTACCGCCCGGCCCCAGGGTAAAGCCCGCTACCTGAAGTAGTACGGGGGCTGCCCGGTTATGACCGCAAAAATGCAACGTACTGTCCTCATTGCCCGGGAGAACCTTTTTATTGCCGCCCGTGCTTCATGGAAGCCCACAACTAAATAATTATGAATATTTTAGTGCTTCTATTCCTTATTTTGTATAAATTTGTTGTGATATTATTTTAATAAATAAGATATTTTGTTTTGTAAAAAAAAAAAAAAAAAACTAAAGCAAGTATCACACACAAAAAAATAAAAACCTAAAAGAAGTAAAAATAAAAAAATTCTAAAGGAGGTGGCTGAGATCATGGTTGGCCATCACTGCTTGGAGCGAGGTTGGGGCTCCATGCACCCCCCCCCCCCCGAATTAAAAACAAAAAAATTTTGGGCCAATTGCATTGGCGAATTGTTCGGGGCCGGAGCGGTCCCATATGCCTTGAAATCACGCTCGGCAGGCGGTCCCCTGGCCCAGAACAACCTTTTAGCTGGCGGTACCTGGGGACCGCCTCGGCCCCAGCCAATTGTCCAAGAGCGGTACGATCGTACCGCTTGGCGCTCAACGTGTTAAATATTAGGTTAATTACTTGTAATAAAATTACTTACCGAAGCCCTCAGCTCCAAGTCAAAATGACTCTCGACCCTTTGCTTGGTGACAGTCTTTGCAACTCCTTTAGAGTGACGACCCTCGAATTGCCTCGAAAGAAGGTTTCCGAGCCAGCGCTCAAGGAGGGGTGTGATTCCCCTCATAAAGAAAAGCCATACTCTCCAACCAGGTGCCCAAATACCACACCCTGGGCCTTTTCCAACAGGACCCTTTAACAAAAAAAGAATTCAAATTAATAATAATGGGGTTGTTTAAATTTTATCGGTGATATCAAAAACCAAAATTAAAACATACCGTATTGAATCTATAGTAGATGAGATGTTTCAAGTCCTTGCACATTCGAATCTGTCTCATCAGTTTGTACTTATACCTATACATTCCCGTCAGCTGTCCAACGTGGGCGAAAACATATTGAAGCCCATCCGCCAACTGGAACGCATCAATGTTATTCAATCTGTATTGGACGTGAGAGTCGATGATCAACTTTGTTAAACGGAGGATCTCTCGGCACAAGTGGAATGCTAAAAAATAGAAGGCAAATAAATGTTTTTGTATCTTCTGTGTAATTAAATGAATAACTTCCAAATAATGTTTTAACATTATTTATTTATTTAACATTTATCAATGTTAAATGGGGCACCCGCCCCGCCCCATCTTCAGGATTCTGAAAATTTTTTTGTTTAATGGTTTATTGCATGTTGTCAATTTTATAATATCTTACTTTCTTTATAAATATATTTATACATAACATACTACATAACCCACAAATATTTATACACAAATTGTCATTAATTTAAGTATAACAATTATTTCTGCTGTTCAAACATCTCTCTATCACGGAATAGGAACTACTACCCAGTCCATAACAAATACTGCATACATACATCAAGCTAGTAAACGTTTCACATCAGTAAAAAAACGGTTGACTGATTTGTTCTCAGTTTGACATAATCATAGATGATCTATTTGAGGTTTAAGTTTACAGTGATATTACACAGCAGGCAACTATTTCTAGTCCCAACTCATATTTCTATAGAAATTAAACACAGAACAGGCCAACTCTAAATACAATACAATTTTCTGTGGATTCGGAAATGACAAACAACCATCTAGTAGTTTTAATATTTTTTCATCTAATTTTCTTATTGAAAACAAAAATATAAACATATGATCAAATTAAGTTATCTTTCTCCAATTCAATGAATGGTATTTTGAAGTCAACATATTTGATATGAGTAACAGTTAATGTAATATTAACTGTATATTTTAAGAACATGCACCTATAATAATATAAAAAACAATTGTGAAGAAGGAAGGCCCTAAACAATGAGGTGGATGAGGAACACATAATTACAATTTGTGGGAACCCATGGTTATGGCACACATTTTAATAACGATAAGTATCACTGTTTCAACAAAAGGCTAATGAAACTAGCACTCACTCAAAAGTATATAAAGTTTAATGTTAATTATTCAAAATTATGAATGATTAAGCATACCATTTCCGAAACGTGATTTCTTTCTTTCCTTGGTGGTAAGTGTTTTGACAGGCTTCAAGTTGAAATTGTAATCAAGATGGAGATAGTTGAGGTTCTTTCTGTGGATGAGAAGGTTAAGCATGTTGTAGCCCTGGCGGCAGACCTGGAGCCCGGCCTCGACCCAGTCCAAAGTCGTCGTCTGGAAGAACTTGGTTCCCTTGAACGATCTGAACAAGTATCGTTTCTTTTGTGGTTTCGGTGGACGGTGCTTCAATGCATTTAGAACAAAATATTTTAACAGCTTTTGATAGGAAACCCTGAAAACATATAAAATGGATCAGAAATTTATTTATAATCCTAAATAATTTGTACATTTTTAATATTATTAATTTTTAATATTATTTTTAATTAAACTTTATTGTTTGGAACTAAATTTTAACATTTATAATTAAGTCTTCATGTCTCAACTTTTATTAATTTTAATTAAATATATATTTTTTTTTTAAAGGGACCTAAAGTCCACTGTCCAATGTTAAGTCCACCTTAAATTAAAATTAAGTCCAGCTAATCTATTGCACAGATTAAGCTTGAACTTGTGGCAATTAGATTTCGTAATATGGTAAGGCGATCGTTGCTTTTATAAGTAATTCAATAATTCGCGGCAATAGTTCCTAAGGCATCCGTTAGATTTCAAGAGATTCATGATGAGAAATCGGGAGTCTCCGGCTTCCCGGGGCCGAGGAAAACCCTGAAGAATGTCGAATACGGGCCTCTGGAGAGGCTTGTGAGCGTCCCAGGTACCTGTCCCTTCGATTGCCTTTCTAGAAGCGCTTGTAAATCTTTGTATATCGTGTTGCTCAATCACTCTCTACGACTTTATAAAGTTATGTAATCGTTTACTTATACATCAATAATGTCATTTAAATTGATTTTTCTTTAGATCTTTTTGTCGCATACTTGTTACTGACTAATAAATTTTAAAATTTTAGACGGAAAGGTTTGATTTTTTTTTTCAATCATTTTTATTGATCTATGAAATAGATCTAAACGAAACTATTGGGTTGTAAAAAAAGTTCGTAGCGTTTTTTAAGAATATATTTAATTAAAAATTTCAGATACATGTAAATATTTTTAATCAATGATATATGACCCATTTGGATCTATAACTTGTTTCCATCTTTCAGGTAATTTTGTAATTCCGTCCTCCCAGAACTGTTCAGTTTTCTGCGCGATGAACTCGTCTATGTGCTTTTTACAGTCCTCGAGCGAGTTATATTGTTTCCCATTGAGGGAGTTTTGGAGAGACCGGAATAAGTGGTAATCTGTTGGGGCAAGATCTGGTGAATAGGGTGGGTGGGTTATCACATCCCAGCCAAACTCAAACAATTTTTGCCGAGTCTGTAAAGACACGTGAGGACGGGCGTTGTCGTGGTGAAAAACAATGTCTTTGCGATTAGCCAATGCTGGACGCTTTTGTTCAACCGTGTTTGTTTTTGCGAAATCCTGGGTCGTATAGTGAGGGTTATCGGTCACTAATTGTTGAATTTGTTCGTCATCAACAGTTGAAGGACGACCAGAGCGCTTGGCGTCTTCAAACTCAAAATTTCCGGTTCTGAACCGAGCAAACCACTTACGGACGGTGCTTTCCCCGACGGCGTAATCTCCATACACGCTGCAAATTTTGTTGACCGTCTGTGCAGCGGATTTTCCTTTTCGGAAATAAAATAGCATTATATGGCGAAAATGAATTTTTTCCTCCTGCATTTTGGACTAACACAATACACTTGAACAATAGAAGATCCCGGTTGAAACTAATGCATAAAAGAACCTTATCTAATCCCTTTTTAGGATATGTAATCATTGTTGACCATGTAAACAGGATTAACAAACACAGAAAGGATTAAATTAAAATAATGAAAAATGCTACGAACTTTTTTTACAACCCAATAATTTTACTTTATATCAATATCTCTATATTATTCCTAAAAGCGAATTATTTTGTTGCAAAATGAATGAATAAATTTTTTTCTAAAAATTCTTAAACATTTTTATTTATATTTTTGTAATGCAGATTCAATAATAACATTTATAGAATGTATCGATTCAATTATGAATTTGATTTGGATGATGAAGAGGATCTGAAGAATCTTTGGTTCCTGATAACGAAGCAGATGGCAAGGGAGTATAAAGATTCTTCTCAAGTATAAAACTCGCGTGGAGCTTGGTTTAAAAAAGGTTTTGTTGGTATTACAACCTATTGTATGTAAGTGTATTGTTACTTCTCGTCTTATAATTGCTGAATAGCAATAGGACAGCGGTTTCTTTTGGGAAGCAGGCAAGAGTTGAGTAGGAGGGAAGAGGGCTCAACCGGCGCGACGCTGCATGGTGGGTTTGCAGGCTACTAGAGGCAATCGCCCATAACTTCCGGCAAACATTTTTTTTTTCAAAATGATTTCAAAACTGATCATTTGAGGTAACCTTGGAACGATATACAACACCAATTTGCTTCCAACTATAATAGCTAAATGTGCCTGTTAAGGGGTTAATTTAGAACCTGGACTAACATTGAAAAATTGTCTAATTTTAGTATAAAAACAAATATTGAGATAATACTTTAATGAACCAAACTCACCGGACTTTTACCGGCTGACCAGGAGGTACATGTTCCCTATACCAGTTCTTGACTAACGGAACATCCATGGCTCGGCGGCAACGGCCAGATCGCAGATTGAAAGGCCTCGGAGCCCAAAGGAGGGATATGCCGTTGGCAGTATTATCTGTGTACAAAGGCGTTTCCTGCAAAAATGGCTGAATCTCTGGGCCTAGTTCAAAATCCTCTTCGTCTTCTGGCAGCTGTTCAGTTATCTAAAAGTATCAAATTGATTATTTTGATAAGATTTAGATTTAATAAAATTAGGGAACTAATATATTTCTTATTCCATTATTTAAGTTATTGTTGGAGAAATATAAAATATCCACATAAAGAAGATACACTTGTTTTTTCATCGGTCAAGAAGGGGAATTTCATCAATTTTCAGTGTACAAGTTCAAAAAATATAAATAAATAAATAAACAAATTTATAAATATTAATATGTTTTTATTTGTATAAATAAACAAATAAATTTACCTTTACAGAGTGACGGTGCGAAATAGGATTGATGAGAGGATCAAAGTAGAATGCAGGCAAATCTGGATCTTCTGTTTTAATAAACACCACATTTGGAGTATGGTACCTGTAATCAATCAATAGAAATAACTTTACAACATAAACTCTCACCTACTAGTAGTAAAATGTTCTAAACATATATATACTTTTCCTTTGAAACATTTAATAATGAAATAACCTATTTTCACAAACAAAATAAAGTGGAATTAATGAAAAAAAGTTTAAGATGAAACATTCTTTTAACACAAAATAATGACACGGTCCTAACACATTACTATTTTCATAAACATGTAACATGAAACAAAAATTGGATTTCTCGGAATAAACAAAACATAGAAAACACTGGCCATGTCGGCGAGAATTAAGAGGTATTTGAATCATTAAATGAAACAGACATGGTGTCTATGTTTCATATGGAAGGATGCTAACTTGATTTTAAAAGACCGACAACATTGGGATAGCCCATGAGACAAAAAAAATGTTTAATAAACCCCACTCCTCCACAGATATTATTGGTTTGTTAAACATGGCTCTTACAATGTTACAGCAGGTGAAAAAATTCCACACCATAACCATTTAATTAATATTTTCATGTTGGAAAAAAACAAGAAAGAAAGGAAATACATAATTTTTTTTTTCAGCAATAGAATTGATTACCATTCCACAGCTGGATATGATTAACCCTTTGATGGCTCCAGACGAGATATCTCTCTCAAAAAAAAAGTCGGTCCCCACAAGATAACGATGAGATAACTCGCCTATATGGTACCCAGTAGCTAAATAAGATATATCTCACAATCGGTTTTTCACTTTTTTTATGTCCTCAGATTCATACGAGATCATTTGTCGTGACTGAGGCACAGCCTAGCGGATTCACGGAGACTTAATAAGTACATCTAGCGGCCGCTAGGCTGAAGGGGTGTCTCTGTAGCGGAAATATTGGTTTCGGCCCAGTAGCTGCCTATCATCAGAGTCTTCTGTTCGGGGAAGCCCGTCTCACCCCTTTTTTACCTGCTAACTTTTTTTTTTCTGTCCCTTATCCCTCCTCCGGCTACCATCAGGGGTCTTGAAGGACATATTGACCATTATTCATTTTGAGTTCTAGACGCTCTGAGCGCTAGTCTTTTGTGTATATATAATTGATAATCTACCATTTTAATTTATTGAAATAATGATAAAGGTATTATAGAATCATAAAAATAAATAAAACAATAAGAAATAGTCGGAGAAGGTTATGAGGAGTTGAAAAAGTTGAGGCAGTCAGCGGCAGAGAGTGGCTTGCACGCCTTAGCTTGGGGAGTGTAAAAGCCGGCAGACCCACTTAGCTTCTCAGTGAATCTTTCATTACGAGTGCTTAGCTGTTAAAGGGTTAAGGATATTCTTTACATCATGATTATTCATAAAACTATTTGTAAATAATGTAGGAGGCATTAGCAGTCCTTGGATGATATTTTCATAAACGACCAATCACAAACCTCCAATAATCTGAATTATTTAATATACCACCTTTGTTAGTAGGACACACTTTAGAAAACTCCATAAAGCGACTCCTTGTAGCAAGTGGATAAATACATATATGGGAAAAATAAACATAGTAAATAATTTGATATATATGTTATTGATGGAGCTGTTACAAAAGTCCATAACCTTAAAATCATTAACTAATTAAAAAAGGTTCACATCAAATATTATATCTTACCAGGAAAGTTGTACATAATGCGGAAGGTTGTTGTACAAATAAGGGAACGCAATCCTGTATTCAGTTCTGACAGGTTGTCGGATGATGATTTTGTTAATATCGTTGAATTCATTCCAGTCCTCATCGCTATTACAAAAATACAAGTACATTAAATTACAATTAATTAAATACAATGATACTAAAAATGCAGAGAAAACGAATAATAAAATAAAAAACTTACGCAGCATTGGAATCTTTAATAAGTGGTTCAAATTTAGGGCCGCCAGGGATGGCCATGTTAAGAGCTTTTGCGGTAAAGAACGATTTTTGGTCAAAAAGATAAAAATAATTGTCATCGACCAAATCTGTTAGCAGCTGGTTGGCAAGCCTGTATAATGTAGCCATCTGTGGTAAACTAAGATTCCACTTCCTGTATGTAGGTCCATTGACATGCCTGATAAGGAACAATAAATTATTTATTAATATTTCTATCAAAACAAAATATTTCAGAGAATTACTAATCTTATAATTATTTTCAATTTTTAATAATTAGTAATACAGAGAAGAGATAAGAGTAAAGAGCAGGAATAAAACATTTTTTGAGAACCTTGAAAGTCACTATAAAACTATAAAAATTATGTTAAAACATAATCAAAGCACTTACTTGGTACCAACAAGTGGTTTGTGGTCATAAAACCACTTGATAACGGAAGAGTCTTCATCCGGATCGAGATCTATCTGAATGGCTTCTAGCGGCTCGACATCCAGAACGTTGTCTGCATAATCAAGGGGAGGTTCTTCATCATCAAACGGAGGGAATCTCATTCTCTTAAAGTGACGCCTGTCTCTCTTCTCTCTCCTCATCATGATCCACATTGTTCTGTGAAAAAAGAAAAAAAAAAAAGATAATAAAGTAAAATAAATAAAATTAAGTAGTAAGCTTGATTTAAACAACACCTCTTGGTTAAACAAGGTCGGGAAATCGGATAAATTATTTACGACTTACCCCCATTGTGCAATGTAGACAGGTTCGATCACCCAAGGTATTTCATTGACAAATGTAATCGCTCCTGTGATGTGATAGAGAGCTTTAACGTCCCTTATCTGCTCCCAAGGCATCGGCATGTTCTCGATAAGTTTCATGACGGCATGGGGCATGTACTTTAGAGCCCTAAAAAAAAAAGTTATAGTATTACACAAGAAAAAACTAATTAAAATCGAGATGAATCACTGTTCTAAGGGTAGATATTGTTCACTTTTGGCGATGGAAATGGGAAAGACCAAAAATTGGAGGGTAGATGCGCGGTTTAGTAGTTTTGGAACTATTAAAAAGATGAACTTATATTTGAATTAACTACTTCTTCGTATGATATTAAAAATAATCAATATTTGAGGATACATATATAAATTAGTATGAAAATTATAGTTTATGTTCTATAAATAAAGCTTTTTATTAATTTATTTAAATAACGAAAGAAGCAGTTCAATGTTCGAAAAATTGTGTTATCATATACATTAGATAAATAAAAAAAGGCAATTAATATAAAATTTTATATTTACCCTAAATAAACTCTTTTATCATGTCTATATTTTCTGTTGCTCATATCTCCATGGTCTCTGATGATTTTCCTAATATGTTCTGGAGGCATATCTTCCTTCTGAGCATCTACAAAGCCGAACTTTCTTTTTTCAGAAAAACGTTTGGTCTGAAGCTGCTGCCATTTTTGAGCTGAAAGCCGAAAATTTATCAATAAATCATATGAATGCATCAGTACGGTTCAATTAAAGGGCCCAGTGTGGCTGAGTGGTTGAACTCTGTACTCCCATACCATGCGATGGGAAATATTTATAAAAGTTTAAATATATTAATATTGTAACATTAAATCGTTTAATATGAAAAAAAAATATGGTTTAAAATCCCAAACCTTTTGGTGGAACAACTAGGATTGGAACGAACCGTCAGAGCATGTGTTTGGGACTAGATTGTTGGAGTTCTAAACCTGAATGATTCCACGGGGGGGGGGGGGGGGGGGGTCTCGAACCATCCAGAAGGTCCTTTTATGAGTATATATAAGGAGCGAGTAACTGGGCCAATTAGTCTAAGTCTTAGTCTGTGAAGCTCAAGCCATATGATTTGTGTGCAATAAAGTTGTAATTTTTGTAACCTTCTCGGATATTTGAGTTGTATTAATTCGTTTGGCATTGATAATTGTATATTTTTGTTGAATAAATTTTTGTTTACCCACATAAGTGTTACAATATTAACTAAATTAATAAAATTAAATTAAACCACTGGAATGAGAAATGGAATTTAAGAATGGAACTACTGGAAAGAGGTCCTTTATTGGAAACAGCGAGTAACAAGGATAAAATAGAAGAAAAGCAATGCACGCAAGATATTGTAAGGTTTTCAGAAACAGAGAATAATGAATCTCTCTATATATAAGCGGCTTCGTCCTGACTGACAGAATCAACGCAGAGCAAAAACTACTAATGATAGAAACTAACGAACACCTATTTTTGCACTTCAAGAAAAAATATCTAATTTGGACTCATTTTAAATCTTGAAACGACGAGTTTAACTCGAAAGCCCCTACGGGGCATCGAAAACCATGTTTTAAAGCCGAAAAACGAAGCGTTCACGACGACTAAGCAATTTTTTGTTTCGGCGGTTTTAGTGAACTCTCTCCATTGCGTGTCTCCTTCTACCGAGCCGGCAGCTCCCCCCTCCAACATTCCACCTACCGGAAGTTCTGATCCCTCTCCCCCTTTGCTCACTTCGTTTTTTAAATTGATGTTGTTATTAAACATATTATATTAAATCAATACCAAGGCAATGATCTCAGAATTGATTTTAAAGGCTCGCAGGCAAAGCCGCGTCGGGGAATGTTAGTTATACATATAGCCTTCCCTGATGCAAGCAGTTATAAGACTTCATAATTATGTACTCTCCATGTATCACAAAGAAAATAAGGATAACATGCTTTTTCGCTACTAAAAGATCAGCTAATAATTTATTAAGACTGAATATTAACATGAGCGTAATATTTACCTTTTTCTTGTAATTTGTCATCTGTTATTGGTTCGGGAGGCTTAGGTAGAACCGGCTGAGGCTGTTGAGCCACCGCAGCCGCAACCATCTGTTGGTGCTGAAGTGCTGCGAGCTGGTGAGCATGTGCGTGTGCGTGAGCAGCTGCCTGGGCAGCCAACTGCTGCGCTGCTGCTGCCTGCTGTTGTTGCTGGGCCTGCACCATCATCGCGGCTGAGGCCCATGGGTGAGGGACCAAGTAGGGTGGCAATGCCATTGTGTTCTTTTCTTACCTGGATGAAATTGAAATAATATGATAAATTAATATAACATATTTCCATTAATAGGCTAAAATATAACATGGGAAAATGTTATCTAATACATTACAACAAATTTTATATAACACAATTAACATTTTTGGAGTGACAAAAGACCAGTTATTGCGTGTTTATTATTGAAAACCACGGCTGGTGTCCAAAAGCAACCACGCGCCCGGACATGCAAGTTACAAGGTTCTTTTTTTTTTATTATTTTATTTTCGTACTTTTTTTTTTTTTTTTTATGTTGAATGTCCGAAACTTATTCTCTTTAAGGGCCAATGTTAAAAAAGATGAAGACATTCCAAAGGTTTTACGAGAGTTCTCAGATGAGGAGAAAGAAGGGACCTTTGAAGAATTGGAGTCGGATTTTTCTGATAGTGAAGATGAAGCCATAAATTATTCTGACCAACAGCATGACAGTGACTCGAAACAAGAAGGCTCAAGTAGGTCCGGAATTATATGACCAAGAAGGTCCAGATGATGATAGAGAATTCGTTTTTGGAATAGACGAATAGAGATAGGAAACAATGTGATGAACGAAAGATTATTCGAAACTCAATTCCAGAACAAAGTTGAGAAATATTGTAAAAACAATTCCTGGCCCTGAGGGAGACGCAATAAAAGCTTTTTCAGAAATTGAATGTTTTACTCAAATAATTGATGTAAATTTAGGTTTAGATCAAATATTTTTTAATAGTTTCAAATTCAAAACTGTTTTTAGATTTTTCAAAATATTTAAATTGATTTTTATTATTTTATTATTCTTGTTTTATTTGTAGAAAAATCATAATAATACAAAATTTATAAATAATTTTAAATTATTGATACACCTATTCTAAATTTTAAGCAAAATAGAATAATGGCGTCCAAAGTCAACCACGCGCCCGTTAATGTAAAAACATTCAGCGCGCCTGGTCTAGGGTTAAGTCATTATGCCAAATAAAATTTTTAAAAAAAATTCAACTTTCTGCCAAATTTTTTAAATTTGACATGAAATTAAGGAACTTTTCAAATAATTTTAGACAGTAATTGAATCGTGTACAAATAAAGTATTATTCAATTAAAAAATTTACTGTTATTTTATGGTGCAATATTATGAAAGATGCTGATATAAATAACAAAACAATTAAATTTTTATTTTGTTCTAAATTTGGTAGGAAGATTTTTATATTATAAATGATGATGAAGATACATTGCAAATTTATCATAATTTAAAACAAATAAACATATTGTGATTAAAACTAATAAAACAAGTAATAGACTGATATTTTATGTGTTTCAAACTAAATTATACTTAAAGATATTGGCCCACCCACCAACTTAGTACTTAAAACTTATCTATTTTGAAAATAACATCAACAACTGTTAAATAATACTAAACAAAAACCTTAAATTATTAAAACACGTAAGGATCTTAGAAATTAACCTTAGGGAAGGGATAGAAATTCATATCAACAAACTAATTTAGGGTTAAAAATTAAATAACTTATCCAAATATTAAAGCATGAAAATACGAATTTGTGTTCATAAGACCAATCAAATTAAAAAACGGTTCCATGACAAAAAGAAAATATTAAGGCTAACTAGGGTTAGAAAAGTAGAAAACACTTTGTAACTCTTTCTAAACATAATAATGAAGCTTAAGGAAGATATGTAGGTATAAGGTACATATACATAAAAATGAAAATATTATATTCATTAGAGAAGTATTAAGTCCGTTAATGAAAAGAGCATATGAAACTATTTTTAGAATAAGAGGAACACCAGGTATGAATTAAAAGGACATAAATTATATATAAAATAAGATTGTTGTTTAGTAAACTTGCTCACATTATACAAGATAACATCTCATATCAAATTAAATCACTTACTCTTTATAGATTCGTTGAATTCACTTTCATACTCAATTGAATTAATTCTTCAATTATTTTTAGTAGTTCACAAATTACAACACAAACCGCATTTTAAAACGCAAACAGTAAAATACTAACCAACGACACCATTAAACTTAAACAAGTATCTAGTAGCAGTGTTGGTCAAAAAAATATATTTCTTTGAACAAAATTTTTTTTAATATTATAGTTTTTGTATTTATTATGATATATATTAATTCTAACTTATAAATAAAATGTTATATTAGTAAGTATTGCAAATATTACAAAATCATAATTTCTAAGATATTGTTAAGGGACAACACTGACTCTGAAAACTTCAATAGTCTGCAGCTTGGTGTATCGGTTGGGTGTTCCTATGACTGTGAGGGTATAGATTATATGGATTGGGTGTGTTTGTCTCCTAGTATATATTAATTTTGAACTTTTAGTTAAACTTTTTTTTCTTTCGTATTTCTCATATCTATACCTTCACGTGGTGTTTTCGTAATGGACGTGTTCAGCTCTAATTTCGGATACCCAACTGTCTTAATTAGTTCTGGTCTATTTTATTTGAACAATTATTGGATTTTAAAAGCACTCACTCCATCTTTACTTCAAAAAAACCCTAAGAAACAATGGAAGTGGCGAAACACAGCGAATTCCCTCATACATTCATTTATTACTGGATGTGGAGCTTGTTTATGGTATGACAAGTTTGAAAGTGTTATTGTATCATTTGATCATAATGCAGGTTAATGAAATAAATTTTTCATTTCAAATAATTTATTAATTCATCATATTTTATTTAGTTTTTGGTCAGCACCTGATATGCGCAGAGATCTTATATCAGAATGGACCCCAACCTCTTATACTCTTATATCTATTTCAATTGGTAAGTTTATTTTTTATTTAGAACAGACTTTTCTAATTGAGTAAATCATTCACCATTTTTTAAAATACAAATTATTAAGAATTTCTTGGATGTCTACATTTGATCAGGCACAAATGCATTGAGGCAATCATATTCTTCAATAGTAGTTGTTAACTAGTGTTGAATTTTAAGTAGTAAAGTATTCCTAGTTAGTAACTATTCAACCACTTCTTTTCAGTGTTTTTAATAGAAATAATATATATTCAAGGTTATAATTTGTTAGGTTTTTCTTTAAGTTGATTACCAATATAATATTTGGATTGATATCAGCCACGTGTCATTTATTAAAGATTAACTACTTGAGATAACATGATGAGATCATTAGGATTCATTACATTTGGTATTAGACTGATGTTTGTCCTTGGAAATTAGCCTTTCATACTAAGATGCCAACTGAGAATTTAATTATGCAATACTTTAATTCTAGAATATCAGTCCTCATTGAAAAAATAAATTGGTATTATTTAAAAGTATTAACTAGCGTGCCAAGGTTTCACAACTTCATTTTGAGCCAAGATTTCTCAATTAATAATTGATTTCAATATTATACATTCACCTTTAACTAAAACAAAATTTGACTTGTTATCATGTACTTATATGTACTTAAAAAAACAAAAATGAGTACATTATTATTTAATCAAATAACATCAACAATAATCAAGCTAGGATTGTTTGTGGATTGTTCATGAATTATTTTGTTCAATTCCTGTTGTAATGGAATTTCAGCTATTTTAAAAGCAATTTTCTGGATTTTTTTTTTTTTTTTTCAAAGTATTTCTGCGGTTGAGCAATTATTGAGCTAAAAATATGAATTTTATACTGTTTAACTAAGTTTAAACCAATTTGGAAATTGACTTTTTCAATAAAATTAACGGATTAAATTATTTATCTTTAATTGTTATTAATAAGTGCTATATTTTCATGAGCGTGTGAGGTATAATAATTAGACCTCTCAGCAAGAGAATTCTTACAATTATTTTTTTTATCTTCTCATTAATAATATGATTAATAATATCCTTCACTGTCATAATCCTTAAAGTAGAAGCTACTGTGAAGATATTCCTCTTATTACAAAAATACCTGCCTTATGATTATTGACTGTCTTAATTAAGCTAAAATCATTAAGGCCTAATTTCATTATTTACATGTATATTTTATTTTTGTAGGCTACTTTATTTACGACTTGATTGACATGGCGATGAATGATCCTAAGTCTAAAACTTACGAATTACTCCTTCATCATTTCATGGTGAGTGAGTTTTATTATGAATTTTATTGATTTTTATCATTTAGTGACAAAATTAAATTAAGAAATACTTGAAATCCTGTGTATGTTTTCTCCTATATATTTATTTATTCCTATGAGAAATTTATAATGTGTTGGCCTAAGTTTTATTTATAATTTTTGTTTATATATTTATTTTATTATTTTTTATCCTGTTTTTTTACTTAGCCTTGAAGAAGGCAAAATGCTGGGAAGAAATTTCGGTACATGAAATAAATTTTTTCTACATGTTAATGTGAATGCTTCTGTGACTGCTACTCCAGCCTTTTCCTGTATGTTTAACAATATGATCAACGAGTCTCCGCCATTATAAAATCAATGTTAGCTATTTTTCAATTTAAAAAATATAATAATGTATAAATTAATATTGTAACACAAAGAAAATATTTTATATCATATATTAATGCACTAAGTGTAAATCATAAAAAAATGAACTGTTTTAAAGCCATTTTGAATTGCCATAAAGTGTTTAACAGCTAAGTTTTTTTTTTTCATAATAGTTTAACAAAACTTTTTAGTCTTTTCTGTGAGAATTTTTCTTTAAATGTGTAAGGCATACTTCATACAACCAGCACAATTTTTTTTCTAGCAACCAAGCATAAATTTCATTTTTACGTGTAGAAACTCACACGCTTCATCTCAAATGTCATTATACTGTTTGTTTGTTAAATGTCACTTTATGCCACTAAGGCTAATTGGACGATTCTACAGCTAGAACCCAAATTTTCGCCTATCCTAATTTAATTAGGATAGGGATCTTTAACGAGTACCTGACATCGTACAGGCTTGGGACCTCCATTTTATATCCTACTGCATTACATCCTACTTCACTTTAGATTAATTAACTTATGTGCTTTTATAACTCATGAGATTGAATATTTGGACACTAAAAATTTATTTACTTTTCTACAATTTGATTCTCAATTTATTAAATATGGTGATTCCTATTTTGTCAAAATGATAATTATTATTTTAATCTAAAGGTTGTTTGTAACAAATCGCTAAGCTTTTAATTCCTCTTTTACTGCCTCTAAGATAGAACCACACTTCTTTCCTCTCATTTTTCATTATTAAAACATCTTCTAGGGTTCATTATTTTTTTATTTAAGATTTTTCTTTATCTATGTAACTGTTTTTGAAACATTTTTACCGTAAACCTTTCGTAACTAATTTTATACGATTATGTTACTTTATATACTAATATCCCGCCCGGCCCCTACTTCCCAATACGGATGGTCCCCTTAGGAAGTTAGACTGGTAGTTAAGTTAAAATATTCTTCGATATTCATAATAATAATTTACTAATAAATAATTTATTTTATTATTATTTTTTATTTTATTTTCTTTTTTGAAGAGAAAAGATTTGGCTCTACCGGGAGTCAAAGAGATACCCAAAATTGGACAAAAATTGTCCATCTCCCGTAAATACTCGCAAAACTTGCGAGATCTAGGGAGAGGTGTCAGTGAAGAGGAAGGATGTGGCACCGCTTGGAAGCGAGCTCCGTGGTGCAGTGGTTAGCATACCGCGCATGTCACACGGAAGACCTGGGTTCGACTCCCAGCGGGGCCAAATCTTTTCTCTTCAAAAAATAAATTATTTAAAATAATTTAAAACAAAGAGCTTACCCCCAATAATGATTAAATAATTTACTAATAGTTTTATGCATGGTTGGATTTAGGTAATTCTTTCATTCATGACAGCGATGACCCAACGCAAGTACATTGGTTACACGCTGATGGCCCTTCTGGTTGAAGTTAACAGTGTCTTCCTTCACTCGAGGCAACTTCTGCTGTTAAATCAGTGGAGCAAATCCTCTACAGTCTACCGCATCAATAATTCTTTTAACCTAGGTACGTATTCTTTGTAAAAAAGGCCAATTATTAGGTTTCTAGTGTAATTAATGAGTTATAATGATTTGTATATCTTTAAAAAATAGGGAGTACTGTATTAAAAGTAACTTTAACAAGTACCTGACATCTTACAGGCTCGAGATCTCCATTTTATGTCCTATACGAGGGACGTCATAGCCAAGGATTTTTTATTCCCTTTAAAAAATCCTTGGGCGATCACGTATGAGATAACCTTCAGTATTGTAGGCAGCCATGTTAACCACTACACCACAGGTGAAACCTTAAAGTGGTTATTAATAATTAAATTAACAGTGCTAATGAGAAATTTTAAACTTGAAATAGAATGTTAGAAACATCACCATGAAATTAAGAATATGGAAATCTTTTTATTGTTCTGGATTATTCAAATTTGAACTATATTTTTGTAATCAGTAGGTATTAAAATGTGTAGATGTTTTCACTTTTTTGATTGTTGAGTCGTTCCTGTTAATATAATCCCAATAAGGCTAATACCACTGTAAACTCCAAGTATTAGAGTATTTCAAGTATTTTTTTTTCACCACATAATATTTAATACTAAGATCATAGAAAATTGAAGAAATCGTCAATCCAGAGTATGCCAATTAACCCCCTACGTGGGGCAGGTTGGCCTAGAAGGTGGAGTTATTTAGCCATCTCATTCAAGTACTGCCTGACACATATTATTGTTAATAAAAGCTGCACTATAATGGTATTATAATTGTGAATCGGTTTTTAACAGCTTTTAAGGGAAAATAGAATGACAATAGAAGAATATAGAAGTTTAGACTGTCGTAACTTTCTGCATAAGAAAAATTGCTCTCATCCTCCTCGCTGGAACTAAAGAAAATTGGTAGTTTCACCTTTGGTTATGTTTATCTTGCTTTTGTGAATTGCTACTGTGCCAACAAACCCCAGTTGAAGAGAGCCAACTAACCCCAAAGGAGTGATCATATGAAAGATGGCTGCCAGGGCAGGGGAGAACAATCAAACAAAAAACTGGTTAGTCGAAAGGTTTGGTTTTTCAAAGGAGTTTGGGGCTATGTGAACAGAATCGGAGTCAAATGTTTTGCCATGCCTTTAAACCAAATTTACTAAAAATATAAAAATTTACTTACATGTTGTAAAATCAATCAATGAAGCACACTCTTCTCTACACTGTTAGCATCGGATTGAAAACTCAGGGCAAGACTCCCGAGGTCGAGCGGGTCACATGGTACAATGGTGGGGCCTTCACAACAGGTGTGACGGAAACTATAAGCCAATGGCCAACCTACCCCATATGCCAACCAACCCCGCTCTCCCCTATTATCAAAAAACAAAAAAAAAAACAGTTAGAAGGAAAACAGTAATTTTAAATAGACTTAACTATGAAGAACTTTAAGGGAAGTAGGATGGCTAAATGATTAAGGCACTGTATTACTGTGCTTTAGCTCTCAAGGCTTGAGTCCAGCTGTGGCAGATAATTTTCTATTCGTTAAATTGGATAAATGGATCGACCATTTGGCACATATAGCCTCTATGAAAGGTGTATTTCTAATCAAACAATTAGTCATTAATGTCTGGGGGCCGGTGGGCCTAATTCTTGAACATGATCTTAGTCACATCACCTTGCATATCCATCGACCAAGGAAATCTTAAACTCCTTACAAAATACTGAGTCTGTTTGTTTTTTCTTTATTTTATTATTATATATTATTCTTTCTATACCAATATAAGTAAGTAATTTTTAATTTTTATTTAAAATAGATAGATGACTATACTCATTGTTAGATTGGTTAGATATGCAAGGCCTATCCTAAAGATGATTTCAACTTCGCATATGGAGAAATAAATTTTAAACATTGTTTAATTTATACAATTATTTTCAGGTACCTTTGTAGTATTCAGGATACTTACCTTGGGCTGGATGACGAGGTGGCTTGTTCACCACCGCATGGACATGAGCAGTTTTGATATTTACGTAGCCGGTTCTAGTGAGTATATACAAAATTATCATATATTAATTGTTAATACTAGTTACATATTTTCTGTTATTTTTCAGAGATAATATACAACAAAAATAATTTATTATTTTTAACAATTATTAATTTATGATTTTGTTGTTATTTTATTTTATATAGCGGGTCTGTTTGCGAAGACCACATTCAGTTACTTTCACGACACGGCATCCAGTTACTTTCAACAATCTGTTGTGGTTATAAACAGTGATAACCTTAATCTGTAATTTCAGTGATAATAAAAATGGGTCTTTTGAAATTAGCTCAAGAAATTTCTGAAATAAACAAGGCATTTTAGTTTTTGCAAGAAAATGAAATATTACATAGAACAAGGGTGTGTTATATTATAAATAAATATTCATAGCTGAAATATATTCTTGTTATTCTCATCTAGGCCATTATTTACAAATACAGGTTATTTACAGGTTATAAATATTGTTATAAAAATAAGGGTAAAGGTACTGAAGAGCGGCTGATGGGCGTGGCCTGTTTTGAGAGGTTATGTGACCGTGATGTTATCGAACTCCCATCGCCTTTATTTCAGTTAAACAGTGCCTTGATTGGCTTTAATAGATTCTAGCTTTCGACTCCCGCCCGCTCTTCAGAGATAAATAAACCCCCAAAAGGATACTTTTCAGTGGAGATCGGGCCTTAATTTGAAGCCATACTTCAGTACTAGTGCCAAAATAAGTGTTTAAAAGAAGTAACTGTTTACTAAAAGTAACTGGATGTCGCGTCATGAAAGTAACTGGAATATATCTTACTGGTGACTTAGGCCCATTACGTAATAAAGTTCATATTTATATTATTAGTCTTATAATATACTGGACTGGAATCTAATTCGTTTCTTAATAATAGTACAAGTTACAAGTTCGGAAATGAAAAGTACTAGAGCTTTTTGTTAGTAGTTTGAACACTAGTATTTTATGTACTCATACTATAAGGTTTATTACGAAATATGGCCCTGATGGTTTACGCGTATATAATACTTCTTATTTAATCATTTTGATATAAAGTGATTAATAAATAATGTTTATATCTGGATGGAAAAATATACATGTTCACGCAGGCTGACGATTAGATACTGTTAAGTAAATACATGGAAACTATTAAATACTTAACGGAAACTAAATACAGCATTGATAAAATTTTGTAAACTAAACTAGCTCATGAAGCAAAATATTTAGTTATTGATTCTCATTCTCATTTTATGATCTTGATATAAAAGGGGAGTTAGAATCAACAAAATATTATATTTCCTCTAATTTGTTATTATGGATCTGCAACACGATGGCTTCCATTGAGAGAAATGTTCCATAGCAAATACATTTTTTGAGCTTATTAGTAAACAAATCCCCGAAAGGTTATTACCTACTAGCTAAACCCGGCCCCCGCTTAGCCGTGGCTAACTGTAACAATAATGTTTAGTGAAGTAAATGAATATATTCCAGTGAAATTTACTCAAAATATCATTACACATAGTAGCCCTACTTTAAATTACTTTCGAATAAGGATTACTAGCTGACCCATGCAAAGCAGTCACACTCTATTCTATTTAAATCCCACTTTAGTGCATCATTGGCATAGGTGAGGATTGAAGTAAAGAATAGATGTGTTTAAATTGTAGATAATTTATTTTTCGAAACATAAGTTTAAGGTATTTGCATATTTAAATAGCAATTACGTGTTTACAGGACCTCTTTGAACACTATGTTTAAACGATATGGTCATCTGTGATTGTTTGTTGGCTGGTTTGTTTTACACGGACATGTCACTGAAAGAGCGCACCCTGAAAAACGCCATGTACTTAAGTAACTATACATACTGGTTCCGCGGAAAGCGAGTGCGCTCATTCTATTGACTGAAATCGCATGAAATGTTTGTCTCGACAAACTGAAACAATGGCACTGTTAAAAAAGTCCTGAGACCATTTTCGTTGAGAATTGCAGTTTTTCGCTTACAAATCGCAAACAAAGGGGTATATCGAAAAAATGTATATAACCGAAAACATTCTCCTTGAAAACCTGAAAAGCTTAACACCATTTAGAAACCTCTACTACCAAACCTCTATTATCAAAACTATGGTTGAGTGACTTGTATATTTTTCCGGAGTAGCGGTTAAGGAAAGCTTTAAAATGATGACTCATTCATGAAATTTAATAAAATATTAAGGAAGTTATTGCGTACCGACAAAAAAAAGAAGGCTTTGAGAAATAATATATATGATAAATCTTCCCTGTCATTTTTTAAAATTTTTATATTTAAATATTGTTATCACCTCTACTGAACAGGAAGAAACAATTTGTATTTATTCCATTGGGATTCATTTTTTTTATTGGGGATATTAAAGGATATAATGGTGGGAAAACATTTGGTAAAAAATTAAATAAGCTTTAAATGTGTTACTAATTGAAGGATTCGGGGCAAAATAGTGCCAAGCAAAATTTTTAACAAAAACAAACTGTAGCTGCCTCCTAAATATGACTATAGAGTGCTCTATAGTCATATTAAAGGTCTGGCCACACATGTCCGCACCGGATCCGCACCGTAGCAATAATATAGGTTATGTTCAGAATATTTTTAATTTAACTTACATATTACCTTTAGTTATGCCTAAAGTAGCCTGTGTCTGACTTGTGTGGCCTGACCTCTAGGCATAACTAAAGGTAATATGTAAGTTAAATTAAAAATATTCTGAACATAACCTATATTATAGCTGCGATGCGGACATGTGTGGCCAGACCTTTAGGTGGTATTTCCATCATAGACATATAGTACTACATAATATACAGCAGACTGCATCTACAGTTTATTTTTGTTAAAAATGTTGCTTGGCACTATTTTGCTCCGACCTCTTCAATTGTCTTATTTCCTTAATTTTTTAACGAAGAAAAAAAATTATCATTTTGGACTAAAATAATGGACGAAAAATTAAAAAAAAACATTTTTCAATTCTTTATTATTATTATTTTTTTATTGGATATATTACTATAAAGATATGGCTGTCATTTGGCTAAATAGCAAAGTTCTGTAAAAGTTTCAGATGTATCGTTCTGCTACTTTTCGATTTTTGAGGTGACCCAACTGACATTTTTTGTATAATTAAAGCAATATTAACTCTTATTATTTTTTTTTTTTAGCTCTTGCCATTGTTATGGGTATGAATATAATTCTCCTTCAACGCCTTCTCAATTCGGACTACCGCCAGGTCCCAAAAACTCCTACAGACGAGCACACAAAAGTCAGATGAATGTAGAAAGTGGCATATTTTAAAGATTTACGACTCGTCTACCTGCAAGTTTGTTAAGTAATACTGAGGGAGAAAATATTATAAAGTGATTATATAATTTTTCTTTTCTTTTTTTCCCCCATCAGAGAGGAGTTCGTGACATGAGTTGGACGGGTCAGGAAAGGAAAAAAAAAATGTATATAGTGTCCTGAATTAATGTATTTATTTAATTTTTTTATGTACGAAGATGTGATTTTCATTTTTTTGTATTTTTTATGATTTGAATTATTTATTATTTTTTTTATATAAGCTTGTAATGTACTCACTGAAAAGTTCAAATAATGTTTAGCTTAGCCTTTAGCTTGTACAACTTTTTGAGTCCTATATTAGGGCTTGACTTATGAAATGCAACAACTTTTGCACAATGAAAAATATGTTTGGAGTGAAAGTGATGACGTAAATGACTGCTATGTGCTCTAACTGAACCATGATGGTTTACTGCTCTCTGTATTTGACTTTTTTTTGTTTTAAATATTAAAATAAAAATAAAAAACAGGTTTTCCATTTAGCTTTAATTGTGATTATGAATTGTGTATTTTGTAACTGATTAATGTATCAAATTAAGTGCCCTCATATGACTGTCTTTCTTAATTATTTATTAATAATTACTGACTTAGTGTTTTATTTTTTTAAATTAGTATAATTTTGGTATAAATTTCTGTTCTTCCTCCTAAACTGTGTTATTTGTATTAAGATACATTTGACGTATGTTTAGTTACCAACGTTATAGTACTCTAAATTTGTATTCAATGAGCAAAATTGCAATATCTCTTTTCCAAGTGTTATCTAGTCTTTATGTATATTCCCTATTTGGGTCTCTAGTTTGTTATGTCTTCGTCAGAAAGTCTCTTTATTATAAGTTATTTTTTTATACAATAAAAAGCTATGGCCAAACTTAAATTGATTTTTTCTTTCTTTTTTTATACCACTTATAATGTTATTGATTTTGTGAGAAATAAAAGTGAATTACTTGATTGAATAAGGTTTATTTCCAAATGAGGCTTCTCATCTGCTTATTCATTAGCTGGTTTGTGATAAGAGTGAAATAAAAGCTCTGGATTGCCAAGGAGGATAAAATAGAAGGAGGAAGTCCCACAATTCTACTTACACAGTCAATGAACTTTTATGACATAGATGGGCCATTCTCACCCAAATAAACATGCCATCAAAAGTGGGTACTTTTTATTTTAAATTTTATGGTTACAAATAAACATTTTTTTTGGTGTGATGCTATTCCTTAATCGACTTGGCAGTACACCAATTTTTTCCAATAGTTTGTTTTCTTACTGGGTCAAGGCCTCCTGAATCAGCCTTCGCCAGTTGTCCCGGTCAAGTGCTGCCGTTCTCCAGTTCCGAGTTCTAAGGATGTGGCGAGAGTCATTTGCAACACCGTCCTCCCAGCGGAGCTTAGCAGCTTAGCCCATATTAGAGGAACCTACTGATTTCAGAATCTGAAACAGTTTCTTACATTTTAAAAATAAAAAAAATTATTTCATTCTACTGAGCTCCGTTTATTGTGATGATGAATTAGTCCCTAGTTCCAAAAGAGGATTTTATAATTCGTACAGAAATTTCAGCTACAACCAAACATGACAATGGACATTAGCATTACTTCTTGCTCTATAAAAAATAAGTGTGTTATTTATTATATTATTCACTGATTGAAAAGAACATGTTCAATGGATCTTTATTTTTTTTCATAAAGATCATTGGAAGAGCATTTGGCAAGAACGAAGAATTGATAACCCCAGACTTATGTGCTAGTGTTCCAATTCAAGATTCAACAATGTAAGAAAGTGTTATTTTTTTTTTTTTGAACTTGAACCATTTCTAAGCATAATATTCTGTTATTGTTATGCCGGTATGTTTACATGTTTTTTTCTGCATATTATTATGTTTTTTATTATGAGTAAATTGTGTTGATTTTGGATATGTTCACACGGCCTTGAAGTCTCATTAATTAAAAATTAATGAAGGACATCAATTAAATTTTCAGTTACATTCCATTTAGCATAAAACTTTTTGCTTGATCACAGGAGATCCACAGTCCCAGAACGGCTTCAAGGTTTATTTAACATGGTTCCTTTCGAAGTAACAGCTACTTATTAAGACCTGTTGTTTAAAGAAGTGGGCCTGATAAAAGCCATTAATTCAAAATATAAGATTTAATAGCTTTGACATTTTACATATCAAATATTAAACCTTTACATTGGTTCAATTTTGTTTCTAAGGATGATCTGAGGAAAACACTTAAAAAATTAGAATGTTTTCTTTGTTACCACCGCAAAGAAGTATCTAGTCTGCCTGTGCTAGATCAGTCATACCTGCTAAGTGCAAAGATTAAATAAATACAGTTAAGGGGTAGGAATCTATCAGAAGGATGGATATTAAGCTAATTTAGCTAGAAAGCATCTGCCAAAATATAATTCCCCCTCCCCCCCCCCCCAAAAAAAAAAGAAACGAAAAATTGAATTTCCAATTATTTAAGTTTAATGCTTTAAATGGTGTAAAATAAATTAAAAAAAATTATATGGGCTCATTAATAATTTAAAGAGGGGGACCTCCTTATGAAGTGTCCTTACTGAAGTGAAAAGTTAACTTATTAAAAAAAAAGAGTTGACCTTAAAAAGAATAATTTTTTCATGTTAGCTGATGGAGGGCAGTCATTCAGCTCATAACTACCCTAAAAGGTTTGAATTTTTTTTATAAAAACATCAATAAGTAAAAAACGCCTTTATTCATCAATAGATTGCATCCTAAGTTGGGAAATGTATTTTATTTAAATCATTAATTGTGATTTATACCGTTTTTTATGCATATTTTAAATTAGGTCCTTCAATGGCTCATCTAAGGCTGGCACTGTATGGTCTTCATAGGAATTTAAATTATAGAATTAAATCAGGGGCGGATTCAGCACGAAACTGGGGGGGGTATTAAGGGGGGTCTCATAATCATGTATATCATAGCACAGGTTTTTATTGAGATTATTACCTTACATTAGGAAGGACTGCAATCTAAACAACATAAAGTGTTATATTTATGTCATAGTAACTACCCAATTGCATTATTGTCTTAAAAAAATAAATAAAAAAATTGAAAAGCCAAAATAGTTGGGGGATGGTCATGACCAAAGTGACCCCCCCCTTCCGGAACCGCCCTTGAATTAGATGCCCCGTTGCCTAAATAGGTATTTCTTCAGAATAGGCACTTTTATCATAATCATTTATTTAATAGGCGAGCGCAAGCGACGGTGCTGCTTCTTTGAGGAACTAGAAGGAACTAGAGAAACGGGGATAGAAGCCGTGTGATTACCTGGGATTCATAGGGTTTTTTGCCGTTTTTAATTTATTTTTCCATAATTAAAACCCGATGGAGCAAAAAATTATTTGAAAAATGTCTAATAGGTATTGTTCGGTCCCTCAGTGTTCAATTAGAAAATCAAAAGACGTGTAATTCCATTTATTTCCAAAAAATAAAAAGCTTCTTAAAGGGTGGGTTGTAAAATTAAGAATAGATAAGCCTGTTTCGAAACATATGACGATATGTAGTCTTCATTTTATAGAAAGTGACTATATTTATTCAAGTAAATATTAGTATTTGACATTTTATTATTTCAAAATGCTAGTTTTATGCAAATAACATTGGGACCATAGTGTCATAGATTTGTTTTTCTTTTTTAATTTTCCCCATTTTTGTATTACATCCGTTGTACTTAATTGTTCCAAGTTTTCAATGCCATGCCTGAAAGTTTTGACATATAAATAAATAATATGACAAAGAAACTAAGCTATCATGAAAATGACAGCTGTCATAACAATGAGTGTATGAATAGGTAATTAATGTTATTACTAACCGAAAAACGGAGAGTAAAGTTACAATGATGTGTTTGCATTTACCAGAACTACCAGCTTTACACGAAAGTTGCTTATTATTATTAATAAATTTGATTTCCACTTTAATTTGATGGGGCAGTCCTTTAAGATCGCTTGTTTGAAGGCACAAGGCTTGTAAAATGACTGCTTTTTTACTTACAGATATTATTCCACATGTAATTATGTGGTTTGCATCAAGGATAGCCTGCTCTTCAATTAATGGTCTCTTAAAATCACCAACTATCTCTATTACATCAACTAAGTCTATCCCCGTTCTTTCCGACATTTTGAAAATGCTACTAGCGCACCCTATAGTCGATTGCGCCCGCCTATAGGTGTTTTAAGCTTTCAAAAGATGGGTTTGAGGTGGTTAAAAAATATATTTGCATAATATTAAAGTTTGCCCCCCCTCATAAGAATTCGAGATATCCATTTCCTTTTTTGTATGGGTATTTATTGGGATGTGAATCCATCATCTTGAAAATTCTTAAAACGGAATAAGTTTTCAATTCTATCCACGGGAGAAGTATCGATATAGCTTTGCATACTTAAGTTTTGATCATTCCTTCTTAATTTACGAACTAATGGTTAATTAATGTAAACATTGAATAAATGTTTAGTTTTTTAAATTCAAACATCAAAATAATGGTAATTGATAAATTAACTATTGCTCAATCATATTTTTGATGTTACTGGTATTTTATATCCATTATATTCTTGTTTGTAATAAATTTTAATTTGTTTTTAATACATTCAATATTTCAATTTTGGTAACATGTAAGACGCGCTTGTACCTCTATTTTCGAATTTGATTATATCATTTTAATTCTTTTGTTTTCTATTAAATTTTCAAATTATTTATGGATAATATTCTTCTTCACTATAAATGTCACTTCGAATGTCAAAGGAAATTAGACCCAATTTTACTCATATTTTATGTTTGAGAGAGATTTTGATTCTTGGGTAGGAGGTTATCTGAATGTTGTTAGGTAGTTATTTTAAGTGTTTTAGTCTGCCTTTTCTCCATCTTTTAATGTTCTGTCATTTATGTTTTGAAAATAAATATATTATAAGATAGAAAATCATTTTAGTCTATTTTGTTCAGTTCACCATGTCATGTCATTTACATTATTTTGATACTCTTCCCTTAGAAGTAATGGAAAAAATAACTATTTATTGTGATGGAGCATCATTAGGAAATCTAATGAAAACCTGTAAGAGATGGAAAGAATTTATTTCAAGTTCTGACAAATTTATCTCCAAGGTAAAACACAGAATAGCAAATAATTTGTCTCTTGTTGCAATGTAGATTATCATTAAATTGTTTTTAGAAATGGGGCATTGTGTGTATGCATGAAATGGAACAAGATTTTATTATCGATATTCTACAAAATCTATTCCCAAAATACTGGCTAGACGATGAAATTTGTTGGAAGGCAGTTTATACCTGTTGGAGGAAATGGAGTCATATAAATTATTGGACCCCTACTATCAGTAAATTCTTGAAGAAAACTAAAAATTGCATTTCATCAATAAAGTTTTCAGGTATTCTATTTGATGTGAAAGAAATGTCATTTATTAGTCTTATTAAAGACAAACACTTACTCTTCTTTTTTTATTTGAAAGTCCTGGTACTTGTTTTTGTTTTGATTTCTTATTTTCTTGTGTAATGAATCAAGGTAGGTATAGATTTATACAAGGTTTCGTGAAACTGTCTACATATTTAAGTTTCTTTTTGATTAACTAAAAATTTTTGGAGCTTGTTTATTTATCGTGCTTTTAATTTATGCTTTATATGAATTATAATATAATGGCTTTAACCCTCTGGCAGGCGCGCTGCGGCATTTGGACCGCAATCTGAACATTTATCAAAATATTAGGAATACTAATTGAATTAGTGAGCTGAGGGTTCCAGGTATTTGTAGACTGTCATGTTCTGGCAGGATTAGACGTTTGTTCCCGCTGTCTTCCAGTGTACCTCAGTAGTTATAGTACCTTATTTGCAGTAGGTCTGTAAGTGCGGTCCAAACTCCGTGGTGCACCATTTGGTGTTACAGATTCAAACCATCTCTGCTGAATTATTTTATTGTTTTCTGTGCTTTCTTCACAAATTAAAATGAAAGTATTTTGGTTTCTACGTTGTCTAATATTGTTTAAAGTATTTTTACACATACTATTATTTTTATTCTTATTTTACTAAATTTGTTTATCGTGAAATTTAGTTTTAGTTAGTATTTCATTATTTTCCTTTATAACCTTGACCCATACCTGTCTATGCAGGTACACTCTATAATTACACTTCACTCTGGTTAACTCTAACAGCATCAGCCAAAGAGCACTGATGAGGACCTAAAATTTGGGTCGAAACGTTAGCAAAAATAAAATATGTGATTCTTGCATATTAGTACTGTTTATTTATAACATTTCCTCAAGTGCTATTTCCTCTTAATTATAACAATGGTCAACCATGTTCCCCCATTATTCTTATTTTCATATGGGCAACATTTATTATAATAAGCAATTTATTATTATATTATCTCTACACATTATACTAACAATTGTAAGTTAAAGTTTTTTTTTTTGTTTTTATCACCAAAGCTATTTTATTATTATTTTATTTTATTTTTTTGTCATTTTTTATTTAAACAACTTATAATTTTCTTTCATTAAAAATAGTATAAAAGTAAATCAATGAGTAAACAACAAAAAAAAAGTGAGCAATTGCTTATTTTCTAATAAAATATATAAAAAACAAAGCTGCGGTCCTAATACCAGTGCGCCCGCTGATGTAACTCAAATAGGCGCGTCCGCCGGAGGGTTAATAATATCAACTATTGGCTGTGAAGTATAGTCAATGTGAGGAAAAGAAACTTATTCTCATTTGTAGAAACTCATACCCTATAATCCTTTCTTATTTTACTTTATTTCCCTAAATAGATCAGTTATAACAAAAACAAAACCTTATTAGAAAGGTGTTTAGCTTGTAATAATTTCTGCCCTATTATGTTACTTCTGCGTATCGCTATGCTACTTCTGGGCACCGTTTGGTGTGGCCCCGATCTGAACTGAAAAGGACCCCAGGAGTCAAAAGGTGAAATCTATTAAATCTGATGAAGGCCATTTTCACCTGAAAAGGATGCAATGGGAGTTCACTTATGTTACGGTCACATAACCTCCCGAAATATGCCATGCTCACAATTAGCAGCGATAGCATTGCCAAAATATCTATGGAAATATATAAAAGAGTTTTATTCAAGACAGATAATGCATATGCTTTACCAATGCTGTTTTAATTGTAGTGGTAACTTTATATGAAAATGTTTTTGAAAAGATTGTTATTAGATTTTCACTTCTAAACCATAAGCAGTGTCGATTTAGGATTAGTAGGCTATTAGAAATTTATTATATGAAATAAAACTGCTGTAAGTTTGCTACAATTGTTATAAATATACTTCTTGGTTACATGTTATTTTCAGGCAATTGGATTTTTATCGCCACTAAGAATGAGGGTGTTTTAGAAGCTATAAATTATATTACTAGGGAAAAGCTTCTTCTGCATCAGTGTAATTCGATTGAAGATATCTACATGAGATGTCATACAAAAAAGAAGGAAACTGGTAATTATCAGATTCTTTTATTGTGTTCTTTCAATTATCCCGTTTCAATTTTCATGCTCATCTTAAATATTGTCGGTTTATTACAACAATATTAAATGCGTAATATGTATAGCATCAACCCTATTGTATTTAAAAAATAGGTAAATAAGTGCAATATGTTTTGATTTAATTAAGAGAAAATTAATCAGATAGTGAAGTCATTTTCTAAAATGTTAAAGGACTTTTTGTAATAAATCAATGATCGTATTAATTTGGAATAAGATCATATAATATAATCATATATATAGTTCTTAATAGGAATAAAATTATTGTTGGAAAATAGTTGACCATAGGTAAGTAGGTGGAATGTTTGGGGGTGCTGTTGTGAAGAATAATCGCTCCCATCGTCCATATTTCATTCATTCCACTAAATTTCAGAATAGTAAAATTTGAATTAACACCAGCTAATATTATTTGTAAGGGGAATTCACATAAATCCATGTGAGGAATTAGCATTTTTGTTGAATAATTCATAACATCAAATTTGTAACCCCATATATTGATTGGAGGCGATTTCAATTCAATGATCAGAGAAAATCAGTTTTTTAATATTGTTTTACCTTTAAGTGACATGTAACATTGTGTTATTGAAATATTAATCAGCTTATGAATTAGTGCTATGATTCTAAAAAAGAAAAAAAAAATTTTGAATTAATCTTTTTTTCTGCTAATTTTTTCTCAATCATTTGTCGATTTTGCTAAAAATCATTCAAAGTCAGATTCGGAAAGCAGTTAGTGGATGACAGTGTTTTGTAGTATCTGCCTCTAACCTTTAGGTCTACGCTGAGCCTTTCTCATTATTAAAGATTATTTCTGAAATTATTGATAGAGACACAAGAGAGATGTGATAATGTATTAAATCTGCAACCACCTTAATGTTTTAAATTTATATTCAGCATAAATGAAATATAACCGAATTAGATATGAAATGTGTTTGTAATTTAAAAATGGATTGACTATGTTGATGATTGTTGACAAATCAAGAATATTACTTCAGATATATTCTCTTGAAGATGGGTCAAAAACCTGACACGTCGGAAAACAATAAATTATAATAAAAAAAAAATATGGAAGTTTTCTTCCATTTAAAAGAAAAACTTACTAAAAAAAACAAAAAAACTGATTACTCTTCCTCATATCACATGATTATAAAATTAATGAAAAAAAAAGTTATAATACATTTATTAAGTAGTTCTGTTATGAATGAGTTATGTTTTATCCATCACTTCGTATAAACTGATGTTTTGTTTTTTCTTAGATAACTTAGTTCTGAAAAATGTGGAGCATGATGAAGTGGTCATGCTGCTTTTGCGTCATTATATATTTTTCGATCTTCATACAGGACAAACAAGAACAGTACCAAAGCTAAACAATTTTCTAACTCTAAAGTAAGTTCCTTTATTTTAGTTTATTATTATTATTATTTTTTAGAGATGATTACTTCTCCATTTCATTTATCAGCACAAACCTCATCTATCATATTATCCATTAATTTCCGAAATTCAGCCCAAATAATATTATCTCATTTTTCAGAAAACAAAAAACATGTTATAATAAGAATGTGTCAATCAATTTGGTTAGGAATAATGTTTTTTAAAAATAAGGGATAATATTTATTCTATTGAAAAAAAGTTACTGAATATTAAGATCTGTTTTACTCAATATTTATTGTTAACAGTTGGGAATATGTGGTCCTAAGAGGCTTCATTTTTGGTTTAGATTCGCCATGGTAACTGACCTTCTGTACCTAAATGTAAGGGGATTTATCGTTGATGAGAACTAGTCCTGACAGGACATCAAACCTTCTGGTGTATAACTTATTAAACTTCCCTTTCTTGAGAATTTAGTTCTATTTAATGTGGGAATTAAAATGCGACCAGTTATTTAGTCCCAACAAATTATATTTATTTTATAACAGCAAACGTTTCGGCCACCCTCAGTGTTGAATGTGATTGATAATTTATATTATTCTATAAATTGAAAACAAAAATTAATAACACCCTTAACTATGCTGGCTTGTCATTAAAAGTAGGTATTTAATACTATTTTACCTCACGTACATTAAAATTTATCAGAGTATTGTTTAAAAAAATAAAATAATTGACTGTCCCTTTGTGACTTTTTTCTTTTGTTTTATTTTTTAATTTTAAAAGTTTCCTTTTGATTTAATTACAGCACTAATGAACTACTATGGAACCAAATACTTGATGGTTTTGTTGTTTTTTTATTAGATCAAGTCTTAAAATGGATTTATCTATCATGTCGAAATAAACATATTAAATTATCATAAGACTTTATTACGACTGCTGAAAATGATTTTGCTTTTTTCAGGCATTTCGAGTCGCAGGAAGTTTCAGTAACAAACATGGGCTCTCCTTCGTTAGTATGTAATTTAAATGTGTTGAATAATAAGAAGACTATTGTCAAAAGGAAGGAGTGGGTAGTTTCTAATGTTTTACAAGTTTGGAATGGCAAAGTAAGTATTAATATAGTATGATTTGATAAAAAAAAAGTAATTTTATTAAGTCATGTCATGTCTTTGAAGAGCAAACTTTATCAGTCATCAAGAAATGAGTTATACAGTAAACCCTCGATATATAGCGAACTGGTAGGGGTTTGATATTCAGAGTTTGCTATATTGAGGTTCGTTATAACCAAGGATTCTTTTTTTTAGCCAATGGCCGCACTAATTTTATCATATTTAGAATGAAATTCATTCATTAGAACTAGTTAAATTAAAACGCATTTATGTAATTTATTTTTAGTTAAACTACATATTAAATAAACAATGAGATTCATTAATTTACCTACCAAGTTCACTTGAGAGTTCTTAGCCTTAGCTTATTATTCGAATAATACAGAATGGTTAATAAGAGGATCTGAGATTGGTATTTGAAATCTCATTTGTTTAAAGCAATTTATCATCTTTTTTCCAAATATTCATGAGCCGTAGAGCGCAGTCATTTGATGCTGAAGTTAATCCTTGGTTGAATCTATTTTATCTTTGTTTTTTATAATGGTTGACAATGTTGATTGGTGAATTCCATATTTTTTTGTGATGGTTTCTTACTTAGAATTCCTGATTCAATATCCAGGAGAATTTTTAATTTTTCCTCGATTGATAAAGATTTACGTTTGTGACACACATCTACCAACAAACTCATTGTGTATTAAAAAAAAACAGTATAAACGACTACAGAACACTGATTCAAATAATACTGTACTCCAAACAGAACTGAGCTAGTTTTGAGAAAAAAGTCAATGGAATCAGAGAAAGAGCAAAAGGAAATCAGATTAGTTAAGAGTAAAAAAACACCTCAATCCTAGAAACTGGTGCTACTTCGCCTTTCCACGCTCATTCTACGTAATACAGTAAAAAAAAAAATTAATAAAAATTCTAGCAGTTCGTTATAACAGAATATAATAATTCTCAGGCATCAAATTTAGTTCGTAGTTCGCACTAACCTAGGGATTTCGCTATAACGAGGGGTTCAGCAGAAATATAATGGTAATTTTAGGGGGATAGTATTTTGGTTCGCTATATCGAGGTGTTCGTTATATCTGAGTTCGTAATAATGAGGGTTTACTGTAGTTTAATTTATTTAAAACCCCTTTAATTTATTTAAAATTAGTTTGGCAATAGGAGTTTAGAATTAGGCATCAATTTATAATAATCCCTACTATGAGCAAAACTATGAAATGAAGGGGTCGGGGCGAAATAGTGCCAAGCAACATTTTTACCAAAAATATACTAGCTGCAGTCTGCTGTATATTACGTAGGACTATATGTCTATGATGGAAATGCCACCTAAGTATGCCTATATAGAGCCTCTATAGACATATAAAGGTGGCATTTCCTTCATAGACATATAGTCCTATGTAATATACAGTAGACTGCAGCTACAGTTCATTTTTTTTTTAAAATGTTGCTTGGCACTATTTTGCCCCGACTCCATCAAATTTTTTTTTCAGCTGTTTTTTGTTTCACAGCTGACAGAGTTTGATCTTCTAGTTTTAGCCTATTCTAATCTATTCGTCCTCTTCTATTCTTTTTAATGTACTCTCTTGAGCAGCTCTTTATTATAGATTAGTTCTTTAATTAGATTAGTTAATATAGATTCCCGGCCGTGGTCGAATCTTTTATCTTCTAATAAAATAGTTTATAGATTAGTTTTTATTTGTGTAATTTTAAAAAGATCAAAAACATATCGTCGGTCAGCGAGGATACTGATAGTTAACACAACTCAACATATACTAAAGGTCGCGGTTTGGCATCCCATGGTAGCCCTAGGATTGCTGAAAGGGAGTAAAAAATCCTTGCTTATGATGTCCCTCGGATAGGACGTTAAATGGAAGTCCCGAGCCTTTACGATGTCAGCTACTCGTTAAAGATCCCTATCCAAAGTATACCTCCATAGGCAAAATTTAGGACACCCACTGTTGAACCGTCCGATTGGTCTTAGTAGCATAAAAGTGATGTAAAACTAACAAGTTTTAGAAATTTTATTTTTTTCGATTATATACCAATATAACTTTTAATAGTAAGAAAGTGTTATAGAGGGCAGGCACTGGGACTTGAACTCTTTAGCAATATACATTACATTAGTCTGCTCCTCCACCCTTCCCACATTTTGCTAATGTTTTCTCCTGGAGAATCCTCTCCATATTCTTGGGTCTTCTCTTGGAGAAGCACCACCAGGCCAACCCTCTTTGCCAGTGGTAGGCTAGTAGTCCCCTAGTGTTTTACTCAGAGCTATCTACAGTATTTTACCTTCTCTGCTGCTGTAAGTGTTCCTAGAATTTTTCTGATTTATTTTACGATTAGTTGTATAACTTATTACATGTATTTTTACTTTCACTTACCTATATGAAATATATAGTAAGTAGAAGTATTGGGATCGTGAAAAATTTTGACTTCCGGTTTTCAACGGAAATACACGTTTTGGGGTCCCCTGAGTCCAATTAACCAAGTCCCGCGAAATGGTCTGTGTGTTTGTGTGTGTATGAACAGACTAGCTCAAAAACTATAAACCGTGCGAACCTGAAATTAGGTATTTAGTGTACGTATATGCCCGCGATGTGACAGCGAAAATTTCATCTAAATTGCTCAAAGGGAGGGGGTACTTTATTTCATAACTTTTTACGTTTTTTTCGATTTTCTCAAAAACAGCTTTAACAATTTTGATTAAACTGAGAATTTGATGTATTAATATGCCTGAGATATGACCGTAAAAATTTCATCAAAATTGATGAACCGGAGGGGGGACTTTACTTAATAAATTTTCTATCATTTTCACGTGTTTCTTTTATTTACTCAAAAAAGGCTTTAACGATTTTGATCAAACTGGGCATTTGATGTATATATAAGCCAAAGATGTGATAGCCAACATTTCATCAAAATTGGTCAAACGGAGTGGGCACTTTATTTCGTTATTTTTTTTCCAATTTTTACCTTTTTTTCGATGTTCTCAAAAACGGCTTTAACGATTTTCATCATATTCGTCATGTTTAATGAAAATTAGGTGTTATTTGATATCAGGTAAGCGTTATCATTATTAAAATGTTCTAAGAGGATTATAGAGCAAATGAAAACAAAAATAAGAAATGAAAGTGGAAAAATGTGTAACTTTGAGAAGTTGCATTAACAAAACACATTAATTTCTTATCTAAGTAAGTTGGTAAGTGAAAGTTGTGTGTTGCGCGCACGCACCAGATTTTTCTATATCATTCTGAAGGGAAGTCTGACGAAATATACAATTGGGTGACCCAAGTAAAATTGATAGCGGCGGAATCGGGCTGTCAAAACTTGTTCTAAAAAGTACTCTCCCAAGGACTGGACAGGTTTAAAGATGACAATCTAGAGAAGATGAGGAACCATCGGCTCTCAGAGGATATACATAGGACCCTAAATTCTGCCAAAAACCCTAGGTGCAGGGAAATATGCAACTTTAATATAGCAAGCCCGGAAGATTACATGCAGTTACAGACGAATTTTAAGAAAATTAGAGTTTTGAGTCGTTTAAGAGTTTCAAGCGCGGATTTGCTGAAGGTGTTTATAAAGGGTACAACACTAATAATCAAATCCGGTAAAGCCTCCAGGGCCTGTGGTAGTCTCCTGTTGGATCCCTTGAGCCATTTTCTTACTCAGTGTATAAAATTTGAAGAGCAGAGAATCAAATTTTTAGGGACATATATTTCTGAATCAGTGGGTGTAGAGCAAATTTTAAATGTAGACAGTTTTCAGAAATTAAATAGACTATATTATTTTGTAATATGTTGTGCCATGGACTGAAAAACTAAAAGTGTTTGTTGTTCTTGCTAGTTTGTTATTATTGAGCTGCTAATTATTTTCGTTTTAATATGAAAGTGTCAAGATTATTTCTACATTTAATTTTTATTTGTATATAATCCCTAGCGCTGCTAGACAAAGAATAATTGTTTTATTTTGTATGTTATTTGTACAAGAAATTCTTTTGCAAATAAATAATAATGTAACACTTATTTGGGTAATAAATATTTATTTAAGAAGATACAGAAGATAAGAAATATACAGTTATCAATGCCAACAAATTAATAAAACTTAAACACTTGTAGAGTGGCAAAGCTAAGTGATCTAAGTACCAAAACCAAAATTTTCGGGAAATGAATAAAAACTGCACAGAATGTATCATTTTTAATTTATATTTATCCAAATATAATCATTAAATTAAATAATATAAATAAATAAATTAGATAAATCACTTCGCACCGCATTGGCCTTGGCTTTTAGATCATTTTGGTATAAAAAACGGGGAAATGAATTTTTGGCACTTAGATCACTTAGCTTTGCCACTCTACACTTCAGCAGGTTACAAAATTGATAACGTTATAACACACAAACATATGACTTGAACTTCACTGTCAAGACACAGACTTCGACTAACTCGTTCAGTCACTGCTCCTTATATATGATCGTAAATAGTCAGGCCTGGAATGTTACACAACAATGTGGACAGTTCTACGCCTTCGTGGACTAGGCACGAAAGATCTAGACCCAAACTGTTCGTTTCAACCACTTATTTTGTTCCAACAAACGGTTTTGGATTTGAAATCATATGTTTTTTTTTTTGTTTTTTTATCGATTTAACGTTACAATAATAATAATAATGTTTGTGTACCATCCACACTGGCCTAAAACCTTCGAGACAGTTCTTCAGAATACAAGTAAATATAAGGAGCGATGGACAGCAGAATTAGTCTTGTTCTGAAGCTCAAGTCTTTCGTTTATTTTTTGGTTACTGTGTAGTTTCAAATTGATACTTTTTGTAGCCTGTTTAATTGTTTGTGTTTTCACAATTTTATGTGTGGCATTGTAAAAATCTTATTTTCATTCAATAAAAATTATTTCAACCCACAATGTGTTACATAATTTATTGCATTGTTTTAAAATTGTATTTTTTTTTTTTTTTTCAGATCTTACTTTTAGACTATGATGAGCAATCAAGAAACACTGGAGTATTTGAAGTTACAGATTATAACTTCAAAACCGTGGACCATCCTATGACAAATTATAAGATAGATATGTATGAATTTTTGCACTGTTCTATGAAAAATTATCATTTAGGAGTTATCATCATTAGTAATGGAGGTAATTAATATTAAAATTTAAAATTTTTATTTAAACTAGTTTATATGCTTATTTTAAGCAGAAATTTTACCACAAATGAAAAAATTGTTATGATACACCATGGAAAGCTTGCTGCTATTTCAGGTCTGGAAAAAAGTATTTTAATTCAGCTGCTGATTTCATACCTTCTCATCAATACAATGTTTTCCACGAACATTTTCCTTGAAATTTATAAAACAACATGGGAAACTTAAAGATAGTTAGCGCACATGATTAAATAAAATAATATTTAAAGTGCACAGTGATTGTTTGAATCAGAGTGAAATGAGAATGGTGAATGTAATGCCAGAAATTCAGTAGTTACCACATCTTTGTGTGACGATCTAGTATTAAATATTTCTTCATGTTTAATTGAAATATATTTTATAACATAATTATCTTTGTAGAGAGAATTAATTATCCTATTTATTTGAATTACTTAGTTGAATTGGAAGTCATTGTGGATGGTATAACAAGAAAGTATGAGACATCTTCTTTGGCTTGCCAAATTTTGTGTACTCACTATTATGCTGGTCTTCTCTTTCTTGGATCGTCTACAGGTATTGATTTGATTTTTATATTATTTAAAAAATTATATGAATAAGGCTGTGTTTATGCTGGCAATAACTACCAGGTCTGAAAGTTTAAAATGTTGTTTATTTCTTAAAATATATACACAGTAATTTAAAAAAAAAGTATAATATATTTTATTCAAAGTACTGGCCCTCGCTTTCTACACATTTTGTCCATCTCTTGGGCAATTTATGGATACCATTCCAAAAGAATGCTTCATCTTTATTTGAAATCCATTCATCGAGCCATTTTCTTACATCCTCCAAATTGTTAAAGTGTTGCTCAGCCAATGAGTGTCCCATCGATGAGAAGAGATGATAATCAGAAGGTGCCAGGTCAGGTGAATACGGCGGGTAGGGTAGGAGTTCCCAACCAAGCGAAGAAATCGTTTCCTTAGTCAATCTGGCTGAATGTGCAGGAGCGTTATCATGCTGAAGAATGACTTTGGCGTGCCTGTGAGCCCATTCTGGGCGTTTTTCGATCAATGCGTGACTCAAATTGATCATTTGTTGTCGGTAGCGGTCGGTATTGACTGTTTCGCCGGGTTTGAGAAGCTCGTAGTAGACTACTCCCTTCTGATCCCACCACACACACAGCATTGTCTTCTTCCCAAAACGATCCGGTCTTGCACTCGATGTGGATGGTTGTCCTGGCGTTACCCATGATTTTATTCGTTTGGGATACTGAAAATAAATCCATTTTTCATCGCCAGTTACAACTCGATGCAAAAAACCCTTTCTTTCGTGGCGTAAAAGCAGCATTTCGCACACAGTTTTTCGTTTTTCCATCTGTCGTTCGTCCAATTCATGTGGAACCCATTTTCCAACCTTTTGAATTTTTCCCATAGCTCTCAGGCGATCGGAAATGGCTTGCCTAGTGACATTCAACTGTTCTGCCATCATTTGTTGGGTTTGGGTATTGTCTTCGTCTAATAAAGATTGCAATTCGACGTCCTCAAACTTTTTTGGTCGATTTTCTCGTTTTTACTTTCACTTACCTATATATGAAATATATAGTAAGTGGAAGTATTGCGATCGTGAAAATTTTCGACTTCCGGTTTTCAACGGAAATACACGTTTTGGGATCCCCTGAGTCAAAATAACCAAGTCCCGCGAAATGGTCTGTGTGTGTGTGTGTCTGTGTGTCTGTGTGTCTGTCTGTGTGTCTGTGTGTGTGTGTGTGTGTGTGTGAACAGACTAGCTCAAAAACTATAAACCGTGCGAACCTGAAATTGGGTATTTAGTGTATAGATATGCCCGCGATGTGACAGCAAAAATTTCATCAAATTTGCTCAAAGGGAGGGGGTACTTTATTTAATAACTTTTTACGTTTTTCTCAAAAACGGCTCTAACGATTTTGATTAAACTGAGTATTTGATCTACATATATGCTCGAGATATGACTGTAAAAATTTCATCAAAATTGATCAACCGGAGGGGGGACTTTACTTAATAAATTTTGTATCATTTTCACGTGTTTTTTTTATTTACTCAATAACGGTTTTAACGATTTTGATCAAACTTGGTATTTGATGTATTTATATGCCCGAGATATGACTGTAAAAATTTCATCAAAATTGATCTACAGGAGGGGGGACTTTACTTAATAAATTTTGTCCGATTTTTACCTTTTTGATCGATTATCTCAAAAACGGCTTTAACGATTTTTATCAAATTCGTTATGTTTTATGAAAATTAGTTGTTATTTAATATCAGGTAAGCTTTATCATTATTAAAATGTTCTGAGGGGGCTTAAATGGGGAAGGGGCTTTTTTTGTTTTTCTATAAAGTACCTTTGTTTTAGTTTATATTGGGAAATTATCTGTCTCTCATCACGCTTAAAAATAAGAAACGGCTAAATATGATGTATGAAGAAAATCAAGTAAACATATACAGGAGAAAAAAAGAAAAATATTCCGTCAACTCATATAACACCTTGAGCTCACGCATGCGCCATACGCCTTTAATGACAAACCAATGCGTTATAATTAAACTGTTCTGTTCATTTGAGAAGTGGCAATTAACAAAACGCATTAATTTCTAATCTAAGTAAGTTGGTAAGTGAAAGTTGTGTGTTGCGCGCACGCACCAGATTTTTTATCAGTAACATCAAAATCACCACGTTTGAAACTTTGAAACCAACGTTCACATGTCTTGACGGTTGGAGCAAGATCGCCATAAGTCTCAACAAGAATTCGATGACATTCAGATGCCTTTTTCTTTTGATTGAATAAGAAAATCATGACATGCCGCAAATGCTCTTTATTTGGCTTAAAATTAGACATTTTTAACACCAAAGAAAGGTATGATACGTCCACGTAAACGACTTAAAAACAACTGACTTTTGTAAACAAATGACTAACAAACAAAATAGCGTTTAGAGATAAGCAAATCCTTCAATAGGCTAAGAGCGCATTCTATTGGAATTAAAACGACATTTTAAACTTGCAGACCTGGTATCATAAGCAAATCCTTCAATAAGATATTTTACTATATTCTTATAGCACTGATGAACAGATAGTAAAATAAAATTTGTAAGGCTTTCGTAATGTATTGATTCAGTGCACAAAAAGCCTTTGCACATTCAGAATGTGTGCATGATCTAACAGTTGTATAAATAAATTAAAAACACAAGAATACAATTGAAAAAAAAATCTGGTGCGTGCTCGCAACACACAACTTTCACTTACCAACTTACTTAGATTAGAAATTAATGCGTTTTGTTAATTGCCACTTCTCAAATGAACAGAACGGCTTTAATTATGAACAATGGTCTGTCATTAAAGGTGTACTCCGCATGCGTGGGCTCAACGAGTTTTATGAGTTGACTGAATATTTTTCTTTTTTCTCCTCTTTATGTTTTCTTTATTTTTATCATGTCTCATATTTAGTCATTTCTTATTTTTAGGCGTAACGAGAGACAGTTAATTTCTCCATGTAAACAAAAACAAAGGTACTTTACAAGAAAGAAACATACAAACAAAAAAGGCCCCCCCCCCCAAAAAAAAAAGCCCCCTCAGAACATTTTAATAATGATAAAGCTTACCTGATATTAAAGAAAACCTAATTTTCATTAAACATGACGAATTTGATAAAAATCGTTAAAGCCGTTTTTGAGATAATCGAAAAAAAGGTTAAAATTGGAAAAAAGTCATGAAATAAAGTGCCCCTTAGTTGGACCAATTTTGATGAAATGTTGGCTTTTACATATTTGGTATATACATACATCAAATACCCAGTTTTTCAAAATCGTTAAAGCCGTTTTTGAGTAAATAAAAAATATGTACACGTGAAATTGGTACAAAATTTATTAAGTAAAGTCCCCCCTCCGGTTGATCAATTTTGATGAAATTTTTACAGTCGTATCTCGGGCATATACATACATCAAATACCCAATTTGATCAAAATCGTTAAAGCCGTTTTTGAGTAAATAAAAAAAACACGTGAAAAGGATACAAAATTTATTAAGTAAAGTCCCCCCTCCGGTTAATCAATTTTGATGAAATTTTTACAGTCATATCTCGGGCATATAAATAGATCAAATACTCAGTTTAATCAAAATCGTTAGAGCCATTTTTGAGAAAATCGAAAAAAACGTAAAAAGTTATTAAATAAAGTACCCCCTCCCTTTGAGCAATTTTGATGAAATTTTTGCTGTCACATCGCGGGCATATACCTACACTAAATACCCAATTTCAGGTTCCCACGGTTTATAGTTTTTGAGCTAGTCTGTTCACACACACACACACACACAGACACACAGACACACAGACACACACACAGACCATTTCGCAGGACTTGGTTATTTCGACTCAGGGGGTCCCAAAACGTGTATTTCCGTTGAAAACCGGAAGTCGAAATTTTTCACGATCGCAATACTTCCACTTACTATATATTTCATATATAGGTAAGTGAAAGTAAAAAAAGCTCAATGCTGGCGAATATCCTCAAGCATATTTGTTTTGTTTAACTTCTCTTTATGCTACTAAGGCTAATGAGACAATGCTACAGTGGGGGTCTTCAATTTTGCCTATCCAGGTATAATTAGGATAGGGATCTTTAACGAGTTAACCCTTTCGATGTGACGTGACGCGGGGCATGACCTTTTATATTATACGCTGCTATGCTAGCTACTACACCAATGGTGACCCTCTCAAGTATGTTTAATAGGGATTTTCCTATTTACTATAAACTAACTGCCTTATCAGACATTTTTTTTTTTTTTTTTTTTGTGATTTCGGTCCTAATGTTATTTTCCATTAATATTATTATTATTATTAATGTTATTATTATTACAATGGCTCTATAGCCCTTATAGGACCTTGGCCTCCTATACAATCCTTTCCCACTTGTTTCTGTCAACGGCATGTCTTCTCCACCCAGGCACCCCTATCCGCCGCAGGTCCGCCTCCACGTCCTCGAGCCACCTCAGCCGTGGTCTCCCTCGCATTCGTCTTCCTTCCAGCGCTTGATAAAGCAGACTGGGAACATTGCCTAGTTATGCGATGTTCAGGCATTCTTTCCACGTGGCCAAGCCATTAGATTCTCGCCATTTTGATGAAAACCACTATATCTGGCCCACTATAAATATTCATAAGTTCTTGGTTATTTCTAGACCGCCATTGTCCTGCTTCGTTAATTGGTCCAAATATCATTCTGAGGACCTTCCTTTCCCAAACTTTGATCATTTTTTCGTGTTCTGCTTTTATTTCTACCTTAATATTATTGTTCGTGGTTATAACTGACCCGAGGTATCTAAACTTGTCGACACTTTCAAAATTCTGACATTGCCTGTCCCTTCTAGAGCATCGCATGTATTTGATCTTGTCAGGATTGAAGACCAAATTTACTCGCAGTCTCCTTGAATTCTTGAAAGCACCAGATAATGATGAAAGAGTTCTTCCTGTGATGACGACATCATCTGCGTAGGCCATATGCTGCATCATTCTGTTCATAATTGTTCCTCCAGGATTAGTCCGGATGGACTTCACTGCCATATACGAACCTAAATTAAATAGTGTTGGTGATAGTGGGTCGCCCTGTCTGAGACTATCGGAAACACCAAATTCCCTGGAGTAGTCACCCTCAATCTTCACTCGACACTTTGTGTTAGATACTGTCATTTTTTTAAGTTGGACAAGTTTCTGTGGCAGCCCTAGAGTTACCATACTTTTTAGGAGTTCTCTCCATTCTGTCATAGGCCTCCTTGAAATCCACAAACAGGTGCAGATCGACGTTGAACTCATATGCCTTCTCCAGCATTATTCTCAGAGAGAAAATGTGGTCATAGTAGATCTGCCAGGCCTAAAACCACTTTGGCACTCTCCAACTACTCTTTCCACCCAAGTGTGAGCATTCTTTTGTTGATCGCTACAGTTAGAATTTTTATTTATTTTCCATTGTTTGTTTTATATTAGTGATATGCATTCCTTATCGTTTTATAGTACACGATTATAATCTTTTCAGGTATAATATACATCTATCGGGTGAGCTGCGATTTAGATCTATTGAGCCTTGATCTTTCAGAATATGAATATTACTTAGATATTTGCCCTGAGCCAATTTTAGCCCTCGATGTAAGAGATACTATTTTCAAGCCGATAATTGCGGCTGGATCTGAACACAATATTTATCTCATAAGGTTTGATTAATGTTTTATCGTTTCAAATAATTGTTCTCATATCTTCTTGGTGACATTAGGATAGCCCTTTTTAATTTTTATTTATTTTTATAAAGATTTTGTAGTATACTTTTCTCGGCACTTACCGAGTACAGAATTTCCAAAAGACTGTTTACAAAAATTGACTTAAAAGAAAAAAAAAAAATATACCATTAAAGTAGATAATTGATTAATTTCAAAACTTAATGGAAAATTTATACTTTCATTTCATCCCATTCCATTGGGATTTTTTAATGCTATTCCATGTTAAAACTTAATTGCATAATTTTCATTTTTCAAATTAAAAATATTAATTTAAAAATACCCAAGGTAAACTCCTCAATGTGATAATTAATTTTATTAATTTAAAATGCATTTTTTATTTTTGAAAGTAAAAAAAATAAAAAATAAAATTGCTGATTTGCTAATTAGCAACTTATCTTCCTTTTTTTTTTTTTCCACTACTTAGGGTCTGGCCACACATGTCCGCACCGGATCCGCACCGCAGCATTAATGTAGGTTATGTTCAGAATATTTTTAATTTAACTTACATATTACCTTTAGTTATGCCTAAAGTGGCTTTTGTCTGACATGTGTGGCCTGACCTTTAGGCATAACTAAAGGTTATATGTAAGTTAAATTAAAAATATTCTGAACATAACCTATATTAATGCTACGGTGCGGGTCCGGTGCGGACATGTGTGGCCAGACCCTTAATTGTTGTTGTGTAATTTTCTCATTACACCATGTTAAAGTTTTGGAGCTGTGTCCCCATTTTCAAAACCTGTACATTAGTTTATCTACTAGCATTGAATGATTCGATAACTGTTATAATAATAACATTAAATATAACTTACATAGATAATATCTCAATCGTATGATTGAAGTCTTTTAATAATTTTAAAAACTAGGTCACTGTAAAATGCTAAAATATAGAACATTGTAGTTTAGCATTACAGTGACAAAAAGTAATTAAAAATAATCTAATTAAATAAATATGATTGAATTCGAATGAGAAATGACATCAATTGGAAACAACATAATATGTTAAGTATTATTCCTATTACTAATAAAATTTTCTAGTATCAAAATACTATATTACTACTGTGAGCAAATATAACATATTTTTATTACACTATAGATTATATATTTTACATAATATATTATATGACAAAATGAATTACGAACTGCCTTCGCTAACACCTTCAATGGCATTCAAGCAATCTTCACATATTATTTTGGAATGTTTGCTGCACACAAACGCTGAACACTTTTCACATGTTTTTGTAGTGATTTTCATGATTTATGTTGTTTACACGAACCTCTTGGCGAACTCCAATTCCTACTTACATTTTTTTGAAAATTTCTATTACACCAGTGGGCGCTAGATGTACTATGGACGGCAGCCGACAATTTGCACTTCAATGCTCGCTATTCACTGTACCTTTCTCTCATTTCCTAATAATAGCCAAAACACCTACCTGTGTCCAACGGACGGCATAGCGCCCGCTGGAGGGTTAATGTAATTTATTTAATTTATTATAACAGTTATTGAATTATTAAATGTTATAGATAAACTAATGTACAGGTTTTGAAAATGGGGACACAGCACCGAAACGTTAACATGGTGTAATGAGAAAATAAATAGTTGTGGAAAAAAAAAAAAAGGAAGATAAGTTGCTAATTAATCAGTTCTTATAAGATATAAATAATCTTCCTACCAAATTGAGAAGAAAATAAGAAAAAAAAATATTTTTTTTTTTCATTTTAAAAAGAAAATACAGTTAGAAATAATGTATTTTATATTTTACCTCTTGAAAAAGAAAATACCTAATGTAAATTTATTTTATATTTTAAAATTCTTTTTTTAAATATTTATAACCTTGTATGGTTAGAATGGTACCTGTATGGTAGCCTGGATTAGAGCCAATTATAAACTTTTGTCTTTACATGATTGTGCTATAATTATTTGATGCTTTCACAATTTTTTTAACTACTGAAGCACGAAGAGTATTTGGTTCAGGATGCAGCATTTTTTTTGTTATACAAAATAAAAAAATGAAAAAATGTGCATAATAATGTATATATGTATATGTATAATGTATATACATTAGAATTATATAGGACAAGAGGAATTTATAGCGATTTTTCTTATTTTGTTAATGACTTACGTAGCTTCTATGGTGATTAAAAATAAATTTTTATTTGTTGTTTAGTTACTCAATTTTCAGACTTTTGTTATTTTATATTTTTCTTATATAAAATGTTTTTTTTTAATTACTACCAAAAAAAAAAAAAGTGATTCATTAGAGTTTTTCTAAACTTTTTTCTGTATTTTAACACGTTCACGCCAGCACTGTAATTCATGCTTCTCGCCGGGTGAGCTTAATGCTTTTTGCTCTATCAGACGGGAGCTATTTCAAGGCATTATGCAGTATTTAAAATCCAATACAATATAATAGAGTTCTTCCTAATACCCAACGGTCGTTGAGGTGTGATTGACTAAGGTGTTTCATCTTATCCTCTCTGAATCTTCTGTATAGGTAATGTTAATTTTATTGACTTTGAGTAATGTTATTACACTGAATTATTATGTTTATATTATTGAACAAATGTTATGTTTATAATACAATATTAATTATAATTTTTATTTAAAAATAAATGTTTATAAATGTTAAATGTTGTATGAATAAATGAATATAAACATAAGTCAATATAAAAACAAATTAAATTTTTATTATTTTAATTTTCAGCTATATGGAAATTATTTCTACTTACTTAACACTTTGGCTGCCGTGTCACCTGAAATCGAGTGACGGTTTTCTTGTCAGAAAATCAAATATTAAAATTGTGTAGAAACGAGAGCGTGACTCTCAGGTATTCTTTTTCGGCAGTCAAAGTGTTAAAGATCTAATTATCAGGAGTAATATACCGTCTAATAGCAGAATCAAATGTGTACCACCAGTGGTACATGCTGCCCGATGAGGCAGCCAAGTGCGGGCTACCGTTGATACGCACTGGCATGAACGTGTTAATATATTGATTTTGAACTGAAATTGTTACCATGAATAACTAGTGTTGATTGTTATGTACTTAATATTAATTTTATACATTTTACAACTATCAAATATTTTAAAATTTTTTTTTGTAAAATATTTGTGTTACTTTAATAATATCTTAGTGTTTCATTATTTCATGTTTTCAAGTTCCTTTCTATTTAATAGAGAAAAAAAGTGATTACTATAAGGTTTGTTTTAACAAGCAGTACGATTGTATTCAAGGCTATTTCCCATGTGCAGAATTGTATGGGAAAACTAACCAATCCTGTGCTGTTTGTTAGACTATCAACTGGAAAATCACTTATAAATCAGTTTTTCGCTTTTAATACTAATCCAATTGAGCCACTGTAAAATATTTTGAAAGTTTTGTAAACATAGTTCCTCTTAACCAGTGATTTTTGTACTAGATCATGGTAGTTTAAATTTATCTATGTATTTAAGAATTAATTTTATAAATATTTTTTTATTTTTTTTTTTTTAGAATATTTTAAAGATATCTTTGAACTTAGAATCTGTGATCTTTATTATATGTTTGATAATTTTTTCTCAAGTGTTTTTTCTTTTTTCCTTTTCTTATTCCTTATATATTTTATTGTTTTATTCAAAAACTTATGATTTAGCCTTTATTGAGGCAAGCATATACTGGGTGTCCCAGACCTAGTGTAAAAAAATATATTGGGTAATACTGCATGCTAAACGGGGTAGAATGGCGCAAAAACGAGTTTTCTATCTCAATCTGTTGAGGAGATAGAATTTTTTTTTGTTTTTATTTTTAAAATCTTACTTTTTTCTGAAAAATGACAGTTTCCTCTACTTTGGTTTAGCGTAGAAATAAAAACGATGATATTTTCTTAAACAGCATTAAATTTTCTAAAATATGAGATGCGTCTGATTATTTCAAATCCATTTTCAGTGGGACTTTTAACGCGCTAAACAAAAAACATTTATTAAAACTTCTTCCCCCTTTTAGCATGCAGTATTACCATTTTTTTTTTCAACTAGGTCTGGGACACCCAGTATATAGTGTGATCATACGATGATTTTATGCGAAACACCTTCCTGAAATTTTTTTTTTATTTGTTTGTTACAACAGTCTTTTATATATTTATATCCTAATTATCAGAACTGCTTTCTTCATCATATAGTTTAAACTTAGTTTTCATGATCTTCTTTTTAATTATTAATTGTGCTAAGTATTTATCGGCATAACAAATACTTTTTTTTTCCCCATAATAGTCAAAATTGGTAAAATGTGCCGATTGTGACTGCTGTGGCCACCGTAGGAGGGGGATCCATATCTGACAGACGTTATTTATGGATGGTCTATCCCCTTACTCGCAGGCGCAAAGCTACGGTGCTGCTTCTTGACTGGAATTAGAGGAACGGGGATAGAAGCCGGGCCAGTACTTGGGATTCATAGGGTTTTTTGGTGTTTCTAATTTATTTTTCCATAATTAAAACCCGATTGAGCAAAAAATTATTTGAAAAAATGTCTAATAGGTATTGCTCGGTCCCTCAGTGTTCTTCGTGAAAATCTAAAGATGTGTCATTCCATTTGTTTCCAAAAAATAAAAAGCTCCTTAAAGAGTGGATTGTAAAATTAGTAATATATAAGCCTATTTCGAAACATATGACGATATGTAGTCCTCATTTTAAAGAAAGTGACTATATTTATCCAGGTAAATATTAGTATTTGACATTGACTATATTGATATTTGACATTGACACGATATTTAAGCCTGTTTTCGAAACATATGACAATATGTAGCCTTCAATTTAAAGGAAGTGACTATATTTTTCCAAGTAAATGTTAATATTTGACATTTTATCGATTTGATGATTGGGACCATATTGTCATGGATGTGTCATAGATTTGTTTTTCTTTTTTTAATTTACCCCATTTTTGTCTTAAAACTGTTGTGCTTAATTAATAACTTAATTGTTAAGTTTTCAATGTGATGCCTGAAAGTATTGACAAATAAATAAATAATATGACAAAGAAACTAAGCTGTCATGAAAATGACAGCTGTCATAAAAATGATTGTATGAATAGATAATTAATGTTATTACTAACCGAAAAACGTAGAGTTAATTTGCAATGATGTGTTTGCATTTACCAGAACTACCAGGTTTATTATTATTAATAAATTTAATTTACACTTTTATTTGAAGGGGCAGTCCTTTAAGATCGCTTGTTTGAAGGAACAAGGCTTATAAAATAAATATTTTTTTACTTCTAGACACTATTCCATATGTAATTATTTGGTTTGCATCAAGGATAGCTTTCCCTTCAGTTAATAGTCTTTTGAAATTACCAATTATGTCTATCACATCAACTATGTCAATCCCCGTTCCTTCCGCCATTTTGAAAAACTACTAGCGCACCATATAGTCGCTTGCGCCTGTGAATATCTCTCCTAGTTTCTGCACAGTGTTGTGGCACGACTTCAATTCAAGCCATGGAACAATATTGGTCTCGGATTGTGGCACTTAGGAGCTGATGGCCCTTCAGAGAGAATTGTTTCTGTTCCCTGTGCTTTTGGCGATTCATTACATTTAAGGTATTTGGTCAAACACAATCTTACTCTATCCTTAAACCCCTGACCCACTCTGACCATGTTCACAGGTGGTTCGAGGAAGAATATTATGGGTGAGTTTTTATTTACTATCGTTGTTGATTACTTTTGTTACATCTTATATTTCAGTATATTACTTTGAATCTGAGTGCTTACCAGAAAAGATATTGTTATAATTTTGTCAAATATTATTTATTAATTTCTATTTGATTGCATTTATAACTTTATTTTGATTACTATACTCATTTACTATAGATATAAAAATGTGTTTAATAATTTTCTGTGATTTTTAAAAAGTTAGTTTTTTTTTAGAATTTAAAATAGTAATACTAGCACACTTGTAGTTATTATTTGCATTGCATAGTCGATATGAATTAAATAACTAAAATCCACTGTTTTACCAACTGAGTGTGGTGGCTATATTTATATATCTTATTATTTACATGTACATGTAATAAAGTTGGAGTGCATGTGAAATTTTTTTCATGTTTTTTACAAAAGATTATCTTATAATCCCTTATCCCTTAACCCCTTATCCCCTTATGTATAAGGGAATTGAATAAAAAATTACTTGTGTAATTTTAAATTATTTATTATTAGCAATGTATTAAAGCTTTATCTATTAAGTCAGTTAAAGTACTGAATAAGAAATATTTACAAAATATGACTAAAAAGATAAAATACAAGTTATTTTGACTTATTTTATTGGCCGATCCCGTGATATGGCCCACCTTTGGGTCGCTATCGCCTGGAGACGTTAAGTAGGAATCGTCATAGCTCAAAGTAGAGTAAGTAGTGTAAGGATCCAAACCACCTTCGTCGTAAGTCATCGTATGTTCTTGAGGAGGAACGCTGTCCTGACTTGCTGGTTCCATATTCCTGTCGAGCTCTAATTGAACGTTAACAACTTCCCACTTCAGAAATGCTGTATCTGATCTGGGTACAAAAAACTCCTTGATAAATGTCTTCATTCCTGCTGCTTCAACCTAAAATGTATGTCATGTCAATAAGAATTCAAATGAGGAGATTGGGATGTGGTCATTGAAAAACATACAGAAATGAGTAATTTTATTTAACCCTCCGGCGGGCACGCCTATTTAAGTTACATCAGCGGGCGAGCTGCGGTGTTTGGACCGCATCTTTGTTTTTATATATTTTATTAGAGAATAAGCAATAACTTACTTTTTTTTTTTGTTTACTCATTGCTTTAGTTTTATAATATTTCTAATGAATGAAAATTATAAGTTGCAGAAAGAAAAGTATGGCAAAAAATAAAAAATTAAAATAGCTTTGGCGATAAAAAAAAAAAAAAAAACTTAAATTGGTAGTATAATGTGTAGAGATAATATAATAATAAATTGCTTATTATAATAAATGTTGCTCATATGAACATAGGAATAATGGTGGAAGATGGTTGACCAATGTTATAATGAAGTTGTTGGGGGTGCATAATCAGTACTATTTATAAATAAATTAAATAGCTCTAATATGTTAGAATCACATATTTTATTTTTGCCAACGTTTCGACCCAAATTTTAGGTTCTCATCAGCGCTCTTTGGCTGATGCTGTCAAAGTGAACCCATAAGGTATGGAGTATTGTTATTATAGACATAAGCATCGAGGTATGGGTCAAGGTTTTAAAGGAAAATAATCAAATACACAGCTAAATTTCATGATATACTAATTTAGTAAAACAAGACAAAAATAATAGTATGTGTAAAAATAATTCAAACAATATTAGACAACGTAAAAACCAAAGTACATACAATTTAATTTGTGAAGAGAGCGCAGAAAACGAAAAAATAATTCAGCAGGGATATTCTGAATCTGTAACATGAAAGGGTGCAGTATTTGAACCGCACTTGCAGACCTACTGCAAATAAGGCAATATAATTACTGAGGTACACTGGAAGATGGTGGGCACGACTGACTAATCCTGCCAGAACATGTCGATTTACAAATACCTGGAACCATCAGCACACTGAGTCAATTAGTATTCCTAATATTTTGATAATTGTTCAGATTGCGGTCCAAATGCTGCAGCGCACCCGCCGGAGGGTTAAATATATGCTGATGTTTTAGCCAAAGTTTAAAGCCTTCATCTAAGCTAAATAAAAAGTAAATATGAAATGAAATAAATTGATAAAAGAAGAAGAGGTGTATTGTGGATGATTGAATAAAACTGTAATACACCCAGAATGTAGGGATTGCTGACTCTCAGCTGTGATTTTTCTAAAATCAGGGCAATTATGTTCCCTAAATCTGGAAAAAGACCTTAAAGCCTGAAAAATGAAGCCTTAAATATATAAAAATAGAATAAATTAAGATATATTTTTATTCCATGTGGTGTTAGTCCTATAAAATATTAAGTAATACATTGGAAATTATATTAAAAATTGAAAAATAGCAAAACAAAGTAAGTGCTTAAAAACATAAGAATAGCAAACACTTTTGTACTTTGAATTATAAATTAATTTTACTTACTATTAGCATTGTTAATAATACTATTATTATTTATTATTTCTCATTTATTATACTTCACTCGAGATTTTATGTATGGAATTTTATATAAAAATTAGTATTGTAGATTCAGATACCTTTCTTGCAGAAACATGTACCTTAATAAAATATCTTCCTGGCAACAAGATCCTGAAGTAGTATCCATGTTCATTAGTCCTTACGGTCATGTTCCTGCCTAGGACAGTTACGGTAGCTCCCGCTATGGGTTTCCCTGAAGCTGTCACCCTTCCCCGCACGCCTCTGCAAGCCTCAGCTGCCAGCTTCAGAAGGGCCTGAAAAGATGGTGTTTGAGAACTTTAATCAAAAATATACGGATAATTAATATTATTATTCTGATTCAAGTACGAACAAGCTTATTTTCATTCCATATACTGCAAATTTGATCACTAGGTGGGAATTTGCAACAGCTAATTTCTAATGTCAGTTCCATCGTACCAGTTTTATAGTTGAAGTCTTGCATCGAACCTGGAAAATAAAGCTGAACTGTGTTATTTTTTACTAACAATATTTGTAAGTATTTAAAAAACATAATCTGCCAAGTATTATTGATATAATGGATAAGCAACATTGAATGAAAAATTATGTTTATTAAAATAAAGATATAAACTCCTGATCGAAATTAACGCACCACTTCAATATTTATACCAATAATTCTATTTTTAGAATTCATTATTAATACTGAGCATTTCTTTCTTTTTAGGAAGAACAGGAATAAATAATCAAACATTTTTCTTTATTGAAAAAGTTATTTCTTATAAATGAACTAAAAAACACTGCTTTAGAAAAAGTACAATAAAAGTTTAAAATCTGTTTCTTAAAATGACAGTTTTATCAGTTACCTTCTCTGAACTTGATTACTGCTTCCAGATGTCTCCTCATGCTTTTGATCTGATTCGCAATTCTGTCTAGAGGAATATTCTCCTACTCTAACAGTGCAGCTTGTTCCAACTGTAACAGGGTTGTAGGAGCTGCTACACGACTTCTAATGTTTCTTTTGAGCTGGTCCCAGACATGCTGAATGGGGTTGAGGTCAGGGCTTCGAGCTGTCCAATCATTTGAGAATTGTGCCCTCTTCATTTAAGAATTGTCCTACTGACATTGCCCGGTGTGGTCTTGCAGTATCCTGCATAAATAAAGTTCCTACTCTAAAATTTCTACCAAAAGGCACAACATGGTTTTGTAGGATACCTTCCTCCTAATATATCTTTGCTGCATTCCAGGATCGTCCTCGACCAACCACTAACTCTGTGTGAGCCTCCATCGTGTTACCACCCCAGAAAATGATTGAGAGGCCGCCATAAGAAAGAAGGGGATAAATGTTGAATCAGAAGATGTTAGAGCGATTCTGACTTTGTCAGAAAACAAAACCCTCCTCCAATCGTCGAAATTCCAATTATTGTGTTATCTGGCGAATCGTAGTCTTGCTACTCGGTGCTCCCTGGTTAGAAGAAGTCCTGACGCAATCCTTCTACTGCTCAAATCAGCCTCCCTCAACCTTTTCCTGACAGTGGGGGCCGAAATGATTACTCCTCTGACACTTTGAATAAGATTGCCAAGTTGAGAACTTGTAACTTGCCTTCTTCTGAGAGCCTGTATGGCTCTTTGACGCCCTTTTCCATGCCTTCTTGCATGAGTGCCGGACTATTGAAGTCTCTGGAGAGCTTCTCCAATAGTTGTAGGTGAAATCCAAGTCTCCTGGCTACTTTACGCTGACTGTATCCTCCAGAAAGAAGAGTTAAGGCCCTGAGAGCTTTATACTCGGATAAATATCTAGTAGGGACATAAATCCAAATTTGGACAAATTCACTTCAAAACTTGTGTAAAAGCAAGCCTTTACTTGGAAGCAACTCCAGTAAAACTGACGAATCAAATAATAGAGTAAAATTGTGAATTTAATAAATTCCATTTCAAACGGGATTAAAAGCAACAATCACTGTTTGTAAACAATACTTTGATCCTAAACAAATAAATAAAAATCAATAGGTACAATTTATTTACGTAAAATGGGATCTATAGTTAAATTCTAAGGTGGTGCGTTAATTTTGATCAGGAGTGTATTTTACCGTTATTTAATAATGAAGGTTTATTGAATACAGACTTATAAAGTAAAAATATGGCCGAATAAAATTTACGTGGGGACGTCCTAATTTTTTTAGCCTGACCTTGAAAGAGAGTGAGGAGGGGCAGCTGTTGGGCATTATTAAACTTGTCAACTCTTCAGTTGGTAATCCTGCTTATCCCTTGTATCTCACTATCAGTTGTAGTCTGTTTATGCCTAGTGCGAATTGAATTTTCTGCGATGAATAAATTACGAGTACCATGCTGTCATAATGTTTTTGACAAAAGAAGGACAGACCCCTTCTCAAATCCATGTTAGGATGGTGAATGTTTATGGGGAGGAATCACCCTCTCTAGGTACAATTAAAAATTGGTCAAAAGAGGTTAAGTTGGAGTTTAAGTTGTCCAAGATGATACACGACCTGGAAGACCAATTGAGGCGATTTTTTGGGAGTCAAAAGGCATCCTTTTAATTGACTACAAAGATAACCATACTACAATAACAGGTGATTACTACGCTGATGTCCTTCGATCCCTAAAAGAGGCTTTCAAGGAGAAGAGGTGTGTACTTCTTAGTAGAGGTGTCCTGCTTCTTCATGACAATGCATCAGTTCACAAGTCGCGGGTTGCAATGGCTGCCCTGACCGAGTAGGGGTTCCAAAAGCTGGATTACCCTCTCTACAGACCTCCCCCCGAGCGACTACTTCCTGTTCCCGAATCTAAAGCGGGACCTCTGAGTGAATTCCAGATGATGAGGGTGTAAAAGCAGCTGTGGATGCTCGCTTCAAAAAATTATTTCCAGCTGGGCATGGAAAAGCTTTTTGAGAGGGCTAACAAGTGCGTCCGTATCAAGGGTGATTATATTAAAAAATAAATAAAACTATAAATTCTCAACTCGTTTTTTTCTTAGTCAGGCTAAAAACTTTTGGACCTCCCCTCGTAATCAAATTAATGCTTTTTATACTTTTTTTGTGTATTTAAAATTATGTATAGTTTGTTTAACGTCCCTTTAGGCTACTGAGGCTAATCAGACGATGATGCAATGGTAGTCCTAAATTTTGCCCATCCAGGTATACTTAGGATAGGGATATTTAAAGAGTACCTGACATCCTACAGGCTCGGGACCTCCATTTACATCCTATCCGAGGGACGGCATAGCCAAGGATTTTTTAATCCCATTAAAAAATCCTAAGTCCGCCACGGGAAGCAAACTATAATACCGCGACCTTTGGTACAGTAAATTGCCATGCTAACCACTATACCACAGGTGACCTCGTTTTATAATTTTTAATTTTCTCATTTATTTATTCAATAATTTTTATATTTAAAAATTATTGAATAAATAAATGATAATAATATGAATAAATAATTATTAAAATAAGTAATATTTTATTCAATTCCCTCATACACGATGGTTTTATAAGATAATCTTTAAAAAAAAAATTTTCACATACACTCCAACTTTATTACATGTACATGTAAATAATAAGATATATAAATATAACTACCCCTCTCAGTAGGTAGCTCAGTTGGTGAAGCAGTGGATTTTAGTTACATATTTAATTTAAATCTACTATGCAATGCAAATAATAACTAGAAGTGTTGATAGAATTACTATTTTTAAATTCATATACCAACTATTGAAAAATCACAAAAAAATTTTTAAACAAATTTTTATATCTATTAAATAAATAAATACAAAAACGGTGATTCCATGATAGGAATCATTTATTTTTGAATGCCTCTTAAATTTTTCCCTCCTAGTCTGGTAAGTTGCCAGCATTAAGTGGGCTCGCCCGGATTTTACCCCGGAATGTTACCTAGATTCCCTTATCACCTATTAAGATGCTTATCTAATTCCACTGATATTTTTCACAATATGAAACCACCTATTTTGTGGGTAATGTTTACATTTGAAAGAAGAAATAAAAATCATACATGAAAGGATGTCAGCTTATAATTTCTTTCAAATTTTAATATATCTAAATCCAACAATTATATCATATCCTATTCCTCTTCAAAAAAATAGAACCTATATTAACTAAAACTTGTTTCTATACTATAAACCATTTTGCCGGAAAGTATAACTATATTTTAAATACATAATATAAGAATTTTCACAAGGAAGTACCCATTGCTATTTTTCTCTCCACTATTTTTCACTTATTCTCATCCTTCAAATGAAAGTAAAATGCAGTACCAGTGTTTAATGTAACTCTTTATTTTTATTACGACTTCTTACTACTGTCAAATTAATTATACAATACAGTAATATAACGATACGTTACTTTACAAAGTTGCACTAAGCCCTTGTAGGGGATTGAACCTAAAATGTTCAAAAATAAGAAGAATAATAATCTAACACCAACACCTCAAAAAAAAATTTACATTCCTTCTTTGGTTCCTGCAGAATGACAGTTTAAAATAACAAAAGCAATTTTGATTCATTAAAGGGCGACAAGACTGTGGAGCATGATTGATAGCAAAATTTCCTGAATGAAATTTGGCATACCAATTTTGACATTCTATGTAGGTTGCTAAAATTTTGTCTAGTTTTTTGGAAATTTTAAGTTTAGGATTTCTTCGATATTAGCCCAATATTATTATGTTATCAAAGGTAATTTTTATAATAATATTGCTCAGGCTTATATTTTTTTCAGTCCGGATTTATAATATAGATTACTTTTTTTAAAAATTTATCTCATTGTTATATTCTTAGCATAATTACAGAGAACTTGACCGAAGGTGTGGTGATTAGGCATATTTAAAATGTTCAAACTATCGATGAATTGTCTTAATCGAAACACTATTTGATATAGGGAAGTTTTGAATTTCGAAAATAGTGGCATATTTCATGGAAATTTCATTGCTAAAATATGCAATTTCTTCCAAATATGTTTAATAAAAGATGCTTAATCTGCTTATAAATTATATGAAAAGTAAAACTAGCTGATGGAGAAAGCTTTAAAAGGTCTAGAAAAAGCATGAATACACTGAAATACAGTTTTATTAATAATCTTTTGGACTGTTTCAGATCTTTATATTGTTATTAGTTATTTATAATGTTTGAATATGAACTTTTAATTTTTATTAACTTTAAAATAACCAACCTTTGATTGGGTACCATGCAGCTCCACTTATCGTTCCATTGTTGAAAATGGTATCTTTACATCCACTTCCTTCAGACATACTTCTATGGTTTCTTGCATATACAGAGGCAAGATGTTTGAAGACATCGTCATCTGTTGTAACATGCATTCCTCCAAAGTCTAGCAAAAATACTTCTTTATTAAAAATAATCTAAAGCTGGAGTTTTAATAAGTTACCTTAAGATTAAATTTAAAAAATAAATATTTTACTCTCTAACTTTGTAAATCGTTATTAATATTTCGGTACACTACAAAGTTCTAACAAGATGAAATAATTTGACTATCTTAAAATGATTAGAGTGAATTTTATTGTTAAGTTGAGCTATCTTAAAGTTAGTAACAGCCTTTCATTGACAGCATCTAATTTCTGACCATTACCCTGCCACCGAGGTTAGTACAAGGTGGCGATTTGACTAAAATCATGTGTAAATAATATAATTGTTATTGTTATATATAATTATTTATTGTTATATAATTGTTAAAAATAAATATTAAATGTTAAATATGAAATAGCAATAGATGTGTATTTATCAAAACTAAAGAATTGGAAATTGCATAAACTGGATAGTTTTCAAATTTTTTATTGTTTTTATGAAGTATTAATCTGAAAATATATGATAGGAAATGAGTCAAAGCAGAGGATGTAGAAGAAAACAGAAGACAGAGATGATTATGAGGGAAAAACATTGTTAATTATTATAAGCATTTAGGGACATACCTCCAGTCTTCATTGCAACAAAACCGGAAATGTATGAACTTTATTTTGGCGCCCGATACATCCACCAACCATTCCTGCTCTTGATGAGCAAGTTTCTTATATGAGTTTGAATAAGAAATTAAAAGTTTTTTTTTTTAATTTCGTTACTCACCCTCTGGATTATCTGGGGGATAGACTGCTACCATCTCCCCAGCATTCAGTGTTGCAGAAAGTACGTATACATCACTCTCCAGCCAAGATACCACAGCAGCAGCTTCGGAAACGTAGTCTCCTGAGGGCGAAAAGGCTCTATTAAGGTCATAGCCAGCGCTATTATCTCTGTAACAAATTGTGTAACTTTAATATAATAATAATTATTATTGATATCAATATTTTGAAAAAAGCGAAATATATAGTTTAGAACAGAGATTTGCATGATAATATAAAATCGTTGAAGAATTTCAATATGTTTATGAGAATGAATAAATCGTAAATTTAAAACATCATTTGTGCAGTCAAACATCATTTGCCCTTGAACTTGTACTATTGGCTTTAAAAGTTTTTTCTTTTGTTAAAACAGAAACCTCTGTTGTCTACAACCTCTTCCCCATTCCGCTAATTAAAAGAAAAAACATAACTATATATTACTTTATATACAGTTTTTTTAGTAAATATACTAACATCATCTGGGCCAACACAGGTGAAGGAAACTATGATGAATGCGTAAAATATCTAAACTACGTTGAAATTCCACAATAATAAAGAAGATATTAATCGTAACAATTATGGATCTTCTTTGAATAATTTACCTTCCTGGTCCCAAGTTGCACACTCCTTCGACAGCCAGCTGATAGCCCTCTAGGTTCAACCTCGGCAGGATGTGAATCCTTGTATTGTTGAGTAGCCAGGTCACAAACCTCTCTTCCCTCCTATAGGCATCCATCAAATACTACAAAATATATTTAGGAAATGTTAGGCATTAGTTACGTTGGCTTAAAAAATATTTATATAGGAATCTTTAAAATTTATTTTCCAATTCCTGAAGCTAATTGTTTAAATATATTAATTATCACTTTATGTTAGGACATAAAACCTCTTCTGCTTGCAATCTGTGTAATTCATGTCTAATGTAAGAATTTAAATGTAAGGCAACAGTACTGTAAGGACAAAGGTGAATCATTTAATTAAAAATTTATTTTGGCGCCCGACCTGGACATCCCCCACCTGACCATGAGTAAGCTTCTGATGTGAGCTTGAATTATAAATTGTGTACCTTTAGCTTTTTTATTTAATTATTTTTTAAATTTAAATAATAATTCGATTGTTCAAAATGGAGTAAAAGTTCATCTTTGAAATGATTTAATAAATATGAAATTAAAATCGCAATGTAATTGAAAGTCTTTTGAAGTAATAATCGATAGTTATTTTCATTTCCTATTCTTAATGCTTTTATTTCTAGACGTTTGATTCTAGCTTCATTTATGTTTTATTTACATGTAGCTGTAGTTGTTTGCTATTATTATTCATTCAACATGAATGAATTAATGTAGCCTTTATTATAAGAAGTAAAAAATAATGGCTAACAATGAATAATATATACATATATAGAAAGTACACTAATACTAAAACAACAATAAGAAATAATAAAAAATAAAGTTTTTCTAGTTGAAGAAATAAGTATTGAATAATTTATTAATACCGTAAAACGAGGTGACATTGTGACTAATGGGGTGACTTTGTGACAAGCCTATTTTTCTACAGTTTTTGAATTTCCTTCCTTAAAAAGAATAAGGTAAGGCAATTCAGTGTACTTGTCAGTTGGTCAGTAATGTGCTGCAACCTACTGGCCACATATAACTTCTTTCATTCCATTTACCATGGTGCTTTATTCCATATATGTTTGATTGTTTTCATTTAGTTGAAACTTGAAGCACCATGATAACTGGAATGAAAGAAGTTATAGAGGTCCATATGTGACCAGTAGGTTGCAGCACATTACTGACCAACTGACAAGTACACTGAATTGCCTAACCTGATTCTTTGTAAGGAGGGAAATTCAAAAACTGTAGAAAAATAGGCTTGTCACAAAGTCACCCCATTAGTCACAATGTCACCTCCTTTTACGGTAACTAATTTAATAATTAAATAATAATGTTTTTACTATACATATGACATACTTGGATGTTAATTTTTTACCTCTATGAATGAAATGAGAATTTGAGTTCCTATTGCTTCATCTCCATGAACCCCAGCGATAAATTTAACATTAGGCACATGCTCTGGTGCTTCTGCTGCGCTCAACTCCAAAACAGGGATGTCCAAACCTTAATACATATTTGAATTAATATTATATGAATTTTAAAATTATAAGACCAATTGATAAGTTAAAAAACAAAACAAATATTGCTAAAAAAAATAGATAAATAAAATAAAAAACAGAGAATTGCTTATTAAATAACAACTATGGTTATCCAATATATCATAAAAAATATCAGTTTTTTTATTTGATTTTTTTAAAGTAACTCAACCCTCGCCGCTAAGTTATTCTTTTTAAGTGATTAGTATAAATCTTGCATTCAGAGCAAGAACTCTGTGGAAAATAGCCAGAATGAGATGAGTAAAGATTTTGTGATTAAATTATTTAAATGATTGTAATTTTTTTTTATATTATGTATTTGTCACGGTTTTGTATCAAAGATCCCTTTAAAAAACTAATTCAGTCTGCCATTTTTATATGAAAATATCTAAATGAGTTTCCTTGTAGGAAAACAGCTAAAGAGAGCACCTCTATTTCGAAATATCTTTCAAATGATGCTTCGACTCTGATTGCAGTTCCTTATTAATTATTGCATGTGGAAGCAGGACTGGATATCAAACAAAAAAAAAAGAGGGGATAAGATGCTATGTCAAAGTGTCTTTCCAAGCATGGCAAAAGTTGAGTGAAATTTTGTTTTTAGATTGATGCGAAGCCCGAACCAGGTCAATTAATGAACGTGCATGAACTAAAATTTGCATGATGGGAATGAAATGAAAAATGAAATAAAAAATAGCTAGAGGATTTCCTTGCTGGAGGGAGCAGCAATATCCAAGCTGCCTCCTGGTGTTACGGCAGTAAAACAAATACGCTTCTGTTAAGCTTTCGCCCTAAATAAGACTTTTCTAGAAAAAAGATTTCCCTCACCCTTCAATTTTTCTATTGGTTATTTGCGGGCGCACAAGCGACGGGGCTGCTTCATGACTGAAACTAGAGGAACGGGGATAAAAGTCGGGCCAGCACCTAGGATTCATATGGTTTTATGGTGTTTTTAATTTTTATTTTTTCATAATTAAAACCCGATTGAGCAAAATATTATTTGAAAAATGTTTTAATAGGTATTGCTCGATCCCTCAGTATTCAATTAGAGAATCGAAATTTATTTCCAAAAAATAAAAAGCTTTTTAAAGAGTGGATTGTAAAATTAAGAACATGTAAGCCTGTTTTGATAAATATGACGATAGGCAGTCATCATTTTAAAGAAAGTGACTATATTTATCGAGGTAAATATTAGTATTTGATATTTTATTATTCCAAAATGCTAGTTGTATGCAAATAACATTGGGATCATAGATTTGTTTTTCTTTTTTTAATTTTCCCCATTTTTTTATTACATCCGTTTTGCTTAATTGTTCCAAGTTTTCAATGCGATGCCTGAAAGTTTTGACAAATAAATAAATAATATGACAAAGAAACTAAGCTTTCATGAAAATGACAGCTGTCATAACAATGATTGTATGAATAGGTAAATAATGTTATTACAAACCGAAAAAACATAGAGTAAAGATACAATGATGTGTTTGCATTTACCAGAACTACCAGCTTTACAGGTACAATTACAAGAAAATTGCTTATTATTATTAATAAATTTGATTTCCACTTTTATTTGATGGGGCAGTCCTTTAAGATCGCTTGTTTGAAGGCACAAGCCTTTTTATGTCGTAGTGTAGCCCTATAGCCCTTAACCGTAAAGAAGGTTTCCGTTTTTATCTTTATTAGCTTGTAAAATTGAAGAGAAAAGGACCGGAATTTTAGGCCTCTTACAATATGTAATTTGCCTATCTGTCCATGACCATGATGGGTTAAGAATGAAAAATTTAGTTCGAGCTCCAGACTACCAGGAAGGGATAGGGTGCGTTTCACTCAATGTTTATTGTTCATTCATTCAGTTTGTAATGCTTATGTATTCTTTCAGCTGTTCTTTTTAAATTACTCAAAATTAAACTAAAATAATTAGTTTATCCTTTGCGTTTCTAAATAAAATAATTATTTTAAATCTCTGTAAAGGCTAATTGATCAACACATTACATTTAATCAACATATGTAATATACCTATAACTAAATTTAATGCAATGTGAGTGAAAATTTCTCAGTAGTACAGTGAACGAATAAAAACAGACATAGAAATATCTACTGAACTATTATTTCAAAAATCTTTAGCTTAATATGAGTAAAATTTAATAACATAATCACCTACAAACCTGCAAGAACAAAACTACAAGAAAACCTACAAGAAAGTTAGCAAATATTACAAACCTAACCTACAAGAAAGTTAGCAAATATTATAAACCTACAAGAAAGTTAGCAAATATTACAAAGCAATGATAATGTTTTGATTTGTTAAAAACTTCACATATACATCATTCAATCAATGAATACTATCATAGATAAATGATCAATTTAAAGTTAACAGCCAGATTGTTTAAAGTAATTTTTGAATGAATTTTTTTACTTAATATGATTGTGTAAGTGTGAAGCGGAATTTCCAAAATTTTGACCTTGCGAACATGGCTCAATAAAGTTATCATTCAAAGCTTTTCTTGTATTGCATATTGTAGAAAGTGGTATGTGCTGGTTACACATTGCTGCTATATTTATTTACCATATCATATCAATATGAAGAATAAAATAGTTTATGAGTAACATTTTAAGTATTACCCTGCTCGGTATAACCTATGGAGTATATAGAAGCCAGGGTGGGCTCCAGGGTGGCAGTGGTGGCTAGGTAATCGGCCAGATATTCGTTGCTCATGTAGCTGCTGCAATCCGCCATCACGTAGGCCACCATTGCGCTAAGCACCAGCCAGCTAGCCATCCAGTGTGCTATCTCTTCTAATGGCAATACAATTTTTAAAATGTATTTAAAATTAATATTTAAATTTGTCTTTATATTCTAATTTAGTGGGAAGATTTTATGTTTTTTTAGTAATGAATTATAGACATAATGAAAATTAAGATGGATAGAAAATTAAATAAGATAATAAAGTCTCATAACATTAATAAATTAAGTATGCCCAATATAATTAGTAATAATATTAACAATAACATAACATTTTGTTTTTAGTATATTTATCTATATATCCCTGTTTATGTATTTTTTTTTGCATTTTGTTAATTTTTTCTATAAGTTCTATAATTGGTTTATTTTTCATTATTCTGTATACATTTTTATCATATAAAAATTTTAGCATCTTTTCTTCATATTCTTTTCTTTACAAAATTGCTAATTTTTTTATTTTTGTCTGATGTAATTATTATAATATCCTTATTTTCATTTAAAATTGTTTCAATAATTTGAATGCAATTGAATAATATTGATAATGGTATGTTAACAGACAATCAATCAAAAAATACCCATTCGAATAATATACTTAAAAATTATAACAATTTGCATAAAATAAATAATAGAGTGGAAAATAAAACCAAGCTTTTAATTCAGGTAAATATAGTTAATATTAATCTTTTATCCCTGGGAGATAATTTTAGTTTAGGCCTGCAATTAAAGATAAAGCATAGGCCTACAATTAAAGTGATTTCAGATGTAGAAAATATATTGGAATATGTTGAGATTTCAGATAACGACAGGAATGCTACAAGAAACAGAATATGTTCATTAATAAATAACTATATGTCAGAGAAGAAAAATAAATTCTGCCATAAACATTCATATCAATAAAGACATCAAAATATTAAAACAATTTTTAAATGAAAGTAAGGATCTTATAATAATTAAATCAGAAAAAAAAATTAGAAATTTTATACAAAACAGAATATGAAGAAAAGATGCTAAAATTGTTTGCTGCTAAACTTGTCAATTTATGCCTCAGTTAAAAATAAGGAGTTGCTAAGGCTTCGTGATAAAGGATTTGGGCCTAATTCCTTGATTGAATTTTATCAAAGTTCTGATTCTGATTCTGATCTTACTAATTTCATTGTTTTCCATCAACTTCTATAAGCTTCACTGTCTGCCAATTCCAAGCGTTCAATTTTCTTAAATAATTCATAAATTAAATCTATGACTATGGTCCCAGTCATCAAATCGATAAAATGTCAAATACTAATATTTACCTGGATAAATATAGTCACTTTCTTTAAAATACATATCGTTATATGTTTCGAAACAGGCGCATCTATTATTAATTTTACAATCCACTCTTTAAGTAGCTTTTTATTTTTAGGAAACAAATGGAATTACCCATCTTTTGATTTTCTGATTGAACACTGATGCTCCGAGCAATACCTATTAGACATTTTTACTTTCACTTACCTCTATATGAAATATATAGTAAGTGGAAGTATTGCGATCGTGAAAATATTCGACTTCCGGTTTTCAACGGAAATACACGTTTTGGGGTCCTCTGAGTCGAAATGACCAAGTCCCGCGAAATGGTCTGTGTGTGTGTGTGTGTGTGTGTGTGTGTGTGTGTGTGTGTGTGTGTGTGTGTGTGTGTGTGTGTGTGTGAACAGACTAGCTCAAAAACTATAAACCGTGCGATCCTGAAATTGGGTATTTATTGTAGGTATATGCCCGCGATGTGACAGCATAAATTTCATCAAAATTACTTAAAGGGAGGGGGTACTTTACTTAATAACTTTTTAGGTTTTTTTCGATTTTCTCAAAAACGGCTCTAACGATTTTGATTAAACTGAGTATTTAATCTATTTATATGCCCGAGATATGACTGTAAAAATTTCATCAAAATTGATTAACCGGAGGGGGGACTTTACTTAATAAATTTTGTAACATTCTCACGTGTTTTTTTTATTTACTCTAAATCGGCTTTAACGATTTTGATCAAACTGGGCATTTGATGTATTTATATGCCCGAGATATGACTGTAAAAATTTCATCAAAATTGATTAACCGGAGGGGGGACTTTACTTAATAAATTTTGTAACATTTTCACGTGTTTTTTTGATTTTCTCAATAACGGCTCTAACGATTTTGATTAAACTTAGTATTTGATCTATTTAAATGCCCGAGATATGTCTGTAAAAATTTCATCAAAATTGTTTAACCGCAGGGGGCACTTTACTTAATAAATTTTGTATCATTTTTACTTGCTTTTTTTATTTACTCAAAAACGGCTTTCACGATTGTGACCAAACTGGGTATTTGATGTATGTATATGCCAAATATGTGATAGCCAACATTTCATCAAAATTGATCAACCGAAGGGGGGACTTTACTTAATAAATTTTGTATCATTTTCACGGGTTTTTTTATTTACTCAAAAACGGCTTTAACGATTAATAAAAATAAGATAGGAATGTAGAAAAATGTGTGACTTTGGGAAATGATATTTAACAAAACACGTCAATTTCTTATCTAAGTAAGTTGGTAAGTGAAAGTTGTGTGTTGCGCGCACGCACCAGATTTTTAAATTAATCGTTCGCTCTATGGGGCTTTAATTATGGAAAAATAAATTAAAAACTCCCAAAAAACCTATGAATTTAGGTGCTGGCCCGGCTTCTATCCCCGTCTATCTAGTTCCAGTCAAGAAGCAGCACCATCGCTTGCCACCGAGAATAGGAATAAGGGCCGGCCAGATTTGATCAGTGTTGAGATTTCTCTGTTAAATTTATTTTATTTACATTTATTATTTTTATTTATTGAATTTTATGTATGTAGTAAATGTTCATCAAAACTTAACTAGACAAGATCTGTCCTCGGTAAGCTCAGTAAAGTGATAACAGTATCCCGAAGGAGATAAAAAATATCTTGCTATCTGCTTCCTTCCTCGTCCAGCCCTCTGCTGTCATCTTGTCTCTTTTAATCGTCAGCTTGTATGCTTGAAGTATATGCGTGTAGATCTTATACATAAAATGCGCGGGCCCTCCCTGTGTTCGTTACTTCAAACCCTGCGTAAGTAGCGAATGGATAAATCTGAAAGTTGCTGTTAGATAAATAGCGGCCAATGGCGTGCACATGATTTCGTCTAGGGTGTAGAGTGATAAAATTTTCGTCTAAGGGAGGGGGCAAGCCGGTAAATTTCTTATGATCGGTGGAGGGGGGTCGAGATATTTTGGGTTAAGGTATATAAGGCTCGATGAATTTTTACTTTCACTTACGTATATATGAAATATATAGTAAATATATTGAAATATATAGTAAGGAAAGTATTGCGATCGTGAAAAATTTCGACTTCCGGTTTTCAACGGAAATGCACGTTTTGGGGTCCCCTGAGTCCAATTAACCAAGTCCCGCGAAATGGTGTGTGTGTGTGTGTGTGAACAGACTAGCTCAAAAACTATAGGCCGTACAAAACTGAAATTGAGTATTTGGTGTATGTATATGCCCGCGATGTGACAGCAAAAATTTCATCATAATTGCTCAAAGGGAGAGGGTACTTTATTTAATAACTTTTTAAGTTTTATTTTGATTTTCTAAAAAACGGCTCTAACGATTATGATTAAACTGAGTATTTGATCTATTTATATGCCGAGATATGACTGTAAAAGTTTCATCAAAATTGATCAACCGGAGGGGGGACTTTACTTAATAAATTTTGTATCGTTTTCAAGTGTTTTTTTTTATTTACTCAAAAACGGTTTTAACGATTTTAATCAAACTGGGTGTTTGATGTATGTATATAACAAAGATGCGAAAGCCAACATTACATCAAAATTTATCAACCGGAGGGGGGACTTTACTTAATAAATTTTGTATCATTTTCACGTGTTTTTTTTTATTTACTCAAAAAGGCTTTAACGATTTTGATCAAATTCGTCATGAAAAATGAAAATTAGGTGTTCTTTAATATCAGGTAAGCTTTATCATTATTAAAATGTTCTGAGGGGGCTTTTTTTTGGGAGGGGCTTTTTTGTTTGTTTGTTTCCCATAAAGTACCTTTGTTTTAGTTTATATTGAGAAATTAACTGTCTCTCATCACGCTTGAAAATAAGAAATGGCTAAATATCATATATGAAGAAAATCAAGTAAACATATACAGGAGAAAAAAAGAAAAATATTCCGTCAACTCATAAAACACCTTGAGCTCACGCTTGCGCCGTACGCCTTTAATGACAAACCAATGCGTTATAATTAAACTGTTCTGTTCATTTGAGAAGTGGCAATTAACAAAACGCATTAATTTCTAATCTAAGTATAATTGGTAAGTGAAAGTTGTGTGTTGCGCGCACGCACCAGATTTTTACTTTCACTTACCTATATATGAAATATATAGTAAGTGGAAGTATTGCGATCGTGAAAATTTTCGACTTCCGGTTTTCAACGGAAATACACGTTTTGGGGTCCCCTGAGTCAAAATAACCAAGTCCCGCGAAATGGTCTGTGTGTGTGTGTGTCTGTGTGTGTGTGTGTGTGTGTGTGAACAGACTAGCTCAAAAACTACAAACCGTGCGAACCTGAAATTGAGTATTTAGAGTATGTATATGCCCGCGATGTGACAGCAAAAATTTCATCAAATTTGCTCAAAGGGAGGGGGTACTTTATTTAATAACTTTTTAAGTTTTTTTCGATTTTCTCGAAAACGGCTCTAACGATTTTGATTAATCTGAGTATTTGATCTATTTATATGCCCGAGATATGACTGTAAAAATTTCATTAAAATTGATCAACCGGAGGGGGGACTTTACTTAATAAATTTTGTATCAATTTCACGTGTTTTTTTTATTTAATCAAAAACGGTTTTAACGATTTTGATCAAACTTGGTATATGATGTATGCATATGCCAAAGATGTGATAGCCAACATTTCATCAAAATTGGTCAAACGGAGGGGGCACTTTATTTCATAATTTTTTTCCAATTTTTACCATTTTGTCAATGCTTTTTTTGTTTGTTTGTTTTTTGTTTTCTATAAAGTACCTTTGTTTTTGTTTATATGGAGAAATTAACTGTCTCTCGTTCCGCCTAAAAATAAGAAATGGCTAAATATGAGATATGATAAAAATAAAGAAAACATATAGAGGAGAAAAAAAGAAAAATATTCAGTCAACTCATAAAACTCATTGAGCCCACTCATGCGGAGGACGCTTTTAATGACAGGCCATTGTTCATAATTTAAGCCGTTCTGTTCATTTGAGAAGTGGCAATTAACAAAACGCATTAATTTCTAATCTAAGTAAGTTGGTAAGTGAAAGTTGTGTGTTGCGAGCACGCACCAGATTTTTATAATTATAATTTGCATTTTTTTTTATTATTAGAATTCACAATTTCTATTTATTGTAGTGCTAATAGGTGAAAATGATTTTGGTTTGCCTGTCTTTTGATAAAACAAATAGATCCAATGTTTTCCTCATACGTATAAAGGCGAGAAATAATTGCCCATGGGAAAAACAGGGATTTTGCTAGTTCAAGCCGAAAAAAAAAGATTTAAGCTTACCCACCCTAAATATCGTATGAAAATGAAGTGTTGTGTCAATAAATCAAATTAAACTGCTATCTGTTGGAAATTTATGGAACTTACAAATAATAACACTCAATTGTAGTATAGGCGGGCGCAAGTGACGGTGCTGCTTCTTTACAGGAACTAGAGAAACGGTAAATATTAGTATTTGACATTTTATTATTCCAAAATGTTAGTTTTATGCAAATAACATTGGGACCATGGTGTCATATTTGTTTTTCTTTTTTAATGTTCCCCATTTTTGTCTTACATCCGTTGTGCTTAATTGTTACAAGTTTTCAATGCGAAGCCTGAATGCACCTATTAGCACTACAATAAATAGAAATTGTGAATTCTAATAATAAAAAAAAATGCAAATTATAATTATAAAAATCTGGTGCGTGCTCGCAACACACAACTTTCACTTACCAACTTACTTAGATTAGAAATTAATGCGTTTTGTTAATTGCCACTTCTCAAATGAACAGAACGGCTTAAATTATGAACAATGGTCTGTCATTAAAAGCGTCCTCCGCATGAGTGGGCTCAATGAGTTTTATGAGTTGACTGAATATTTTTCTTTTTTTCTCCTCTATATGTTTTCTTTATTTTTATCATATCTCATATTTAGCCATTTCTTATTTTTAGGCGGAACGAGAGACAGTTAATTTCTCCATATAAACAAAAACAAAGGTACTTTATAGAAAACAAAAAACAAACAAACAAAAAAAGCATTGACAAAATGGTAAAAATTGGAAAAAAATTATGAAATAAAGTGCCCCCTCCGTTTGACCAATTTTGATGAAATGTTGGCTATCACATCTTTGGCATATGCATACATCATATACCAAGTTTGATCAAAATCGTTAAAACCGTTTTTGATTAAATAAAAAAAACACGTGAAATTGATACAAAATTTATTAAGTAAAGTCCCCCCTCCGGTTGATCAATTTTAATGAAATTTTTACAGTCATATCTTGGGCATATAAATAGATCAAATACTCAGATTAATCAAAATCGTTAGAGCCGTTTTCGAGAAAATCGAAAAAAACTTAAAAAGTTATTAAATAAAGTACCCCCTCCCTTTGAGCAAATTTGATGAAATTTTTGCTGTCACATCGCGGGCATATACATACTCTAAATACTCAATTTCAGGTTCGCACGGTTTGTAGTTTTTGAGCTAGTCTGTTCACACACACACACACACACAGACACACACACACACAGACCCCTACTCAGGGGACCCCAAAACGTGTATTTCCGTTGAAAACCGGAAGTCGAAAATTTTCACGATCGCAATACTTCCACTTACTATATATTTCATATATAGGTAAGTGAAAGTAAAAATCTGGTGCGTGCGCGCAACACACAACTTTCACTTACCAATTATACTTAGATTAGAAATTAATGCGTTTTGTTAATTGCCACTTCTCAAATGAACAGAACAGTTTAATTATAACGCATTGGTTTGTCATTAAAGGCGTACGGCGCAAGCGTGAGCTCAAGGTGTTTTATGAGTTGACGGAATATTTTTCTTTTTTTCTCCTGTATATGTTTACTTGATTTTCTTCATATATGATATTTAGCCATTTCTTATTTTCAAGCGTGATGAGAGACAGTTAATTTCTCAATATAAACTAAAACAAAGGTACTTTATAGAAAAACAAAAAAAGCCCCTTCCCCATTTAAGCCCCCTCAGAACATTTTAATAATGATAAAGCTTATCGTGCGATCGTGAAAATTTTCGACTTCCGGTTTTCAACGGAAATACACGTTTTGGGGTCCCCTGAGTAGGGGTCTGTGTGTGTGTGTGTCTGTCTGTGTGTGTGTGTGTGAACAGACTAGCTCAAAAACTATAAACCGTGCGAACCTGAAATTGGGTATTTAGAGTATGTATAAGCCCGCGATGTGACAGCAAAAATTTTATCAAAATTGCTCAAAGGGAGGGGGTACTTTATTTAATAACTTTTTACGTTTCTTTCGATTTTCTCAAAAACGGCTCTAACGATTTTGATTAAACTGAGTATTTGATCTATTTATATGCACGAGATATGACTGTAAAAATTTTATCAAAATTGATTAACCGGAGGGGGGACTTTACTTAATAAATGTTGTATCATTTTCACGTGTTTTTTTTATTTACTCAAAAACGGCTTTAACGATTTTGATCAGTAATACAACAGCCTCCATAACCCCATTCATGGACGGATCCAGCCGATCGTAAAGGGGGGGGCTGCAGCCCCACATCCCATCATTTGTATCTGCTAATCAGCTTTTTTACCTTTATATTCCCTTCCTACAACTAAAATACTACTTGTTCTGCACATAATTTGTTCTTTAACTTGCTTCCTCACATTAAGGAAAGTCAAATTCTATCTTTTAATGACGAAAAAATGTCCAAAGGGAGGGGCTGCAGCCCTCACAGCCCCCCCTCCCTGGATCCGCCAATGACCCCATTAATACAAGAAATATGAAACTAGAACAAAATTTCGCTCAAACGCTACATTCACAAACGAACCAAACATATATTATTAAACTAATCATTTCTGATGCCCGTATTTCTTCCATGCTTATGTATTTATTTATTCCTTTATTAAGTTAATTTTGTTCATTTTTATTAAGTTGACTCTTTTTACTTTTAGTTTATTTTTATTTGTGTAAGTTTTTTCTTATTGTTTCCTACTGTCTAACTCATAGGTAAGGCGCACATTGAGCTGTGTCACGCAGGCGACGCAGAGCAGAGCAGAGCAGGCGGCACGAAAAAAAAAACTGTGTCGCATAGGTACCCGCGCACATTGGAGAGCAGTTTCTGTGTCGCAGTTTTCCGAAGGCAGGGGCTTATTTTGTGATAGTATGTTAGAATTATTGAATTCAAGCTCAGAAACTGATTCGGAAATAGATTTAGAAACCAAATGTATTGATATATCAAAAGACATGGTAAAAAATATTGTGAAAAAATGCGTATATGGAGAAAAGACCAGGAGACGAAAGAATTTGCGCACAGAATTTTCTTAAAATAGCTACTTCCGTCTGATTCCGGTGAAGCTCATAATTACATTGAAGTTACTATTTAGTCTGAGAGATCCAATGCTTAAAATAATAACTTATGGTGATGTTTAAAATCATTTAATGAGAGGTCTGGCTAAGCTCTAAGTTTGTAGAAGCTTGTTCCATATATCATATTAGGCTCAAAATCATTGCGTGTACAATGCCTCTTAAAATCCTCTTATATGATTTTAACGACATATCATTATGAAATAAATTTTCATTAATCTCTTCTTTATTTTTATTAGAAATTATTTTAATTTATGTCCGATTTTATTTATTTAATTAATGAATATATTATTCACTATTTTTTATAAATATTTACTTTTGTTTTTTATGTAAATCCTATCTTTCATTATCCACCAATACTTTAATTATTTGGCCAGTTGTAATTTTATTTTTGTTCTAGTCAGTTAATTTCTAAGGGATCTCGTCTCTTTTTCTTCTACTCCATTCTGTATGAGAATATTAATAAATTATGTAGAAATTATCAAAGAGAATTTATATTTACTTCACATTTCTTATTAAATAAGTCCTATCGAGACATGGTCTATTTTCCACTCTTTTCGATTAATCGTTTTTGATTTTCTAAATAGCAGTTTTCTTTCTTTCTTACTCAAATATATTTATAAAAAGAAGAAATATATTTTATTTGTTTTTATTATTATCATTTGTTTTTAATCAACATTTACGTTAACTAAATTTCCATAAAGCCTATCTGTTTTTTTCGGTGAAATAAAATCAGTCAAATTTTCCTGAGATCATAATTTGTTGAATCGTTTAATGAAATTCTAGTATCTATTAGAAGAAAACTTGAATGAAGTTAAAAAAAAATAAAAAAAAATATGATTTTGGAGTCTATAATGACAGAATATATATATATTTTTTAAATTATTGTTTTTTTAAAAGCGTTTTTTTCCACTTTACTTATCTAGAACACCCTACAAATACAGAAGACCTACTTAGTTTCATTAACCTGCTAAAGAGTAAAGTAGAACGTCACAAACAATAATTTAAATGATAATAATAGGAATTAAAATAATCAAATATCGAAAACTGCGTTGCATCGGCACAGTTTTCTGTGGCAGATCCACGCGTGCCACATCGGCCTGCTCTGCTCTGCTCTGCTCTGCTCTGCGTCCCACTGTGCGCGGTTCCTATATATTTCACTATCCACAAAAACTGCACTGCTCTGCTCTGCTCTGCGTCGCGAGTGTCTCAATGTGCGCTCGGCTACAATGACCCTATTTTTGTTTGCATTATTACTAAAAAATCATCAAATAAATATAAATGTTGATTTTAAGTATGATATATCCGAAATCATGTATAAGTTCGTATGTATGTATGTTGTAAAGTTTGATAATAAATAAAAACTTTTCTCTCTCTATATATTTGAAAAAAAAAAAAATGTTTTGAATATCTGGTACTTACGATTATGATTCAGAGACTTGAGTACTACAACTGGCACTATCGTCTTCCTGTGCCACTGCTTGTGCTATCTCTCTTGTCCGTGATGGCCGTGGCGATAACTCTTGTGCCTTTTGACCGTTGTTTTTTTTTTCGGGAATTCCCTATGACAAAGGAAATTATAAACATCTTGCCAAAAATCGGAAATCGAAGTAGAAATTTAATAATTTATTGGAAAAAAAATGTCTTCCTTCGGATAATTGATAATTTGACTTAAAGGAGAATGGGGAACAATGAGACAGTGTTTTAAAATTGTGAAAAAGAATAGAATAACTATAGTTTTGAAATGTTTATAGTAAATCTTACTAAGCCTTAATCTTATTTAGCCACCTTAATCTTCAATGTTTTGTAAATATGTAAAATATTGAAACCAACATAGAATATATAATATATTTGATTTTTACTTTCACTTACCTATGTATGAAATATAAAGTAAGGGAAAGTATTGCGATAGTGAAAAATTTCGAATTCCGGTTTTCAACGGAAATACACGTTATGGGGTCCCCTGAGTCCAAATAACCAAGTACCGCGAAGTGTTCTGTGTGTGAACAGACTAGCTTAAAAACTATAAACCGTACGAAACTGAAATTGGTTATTTAGTGTATGTATATGCCCGCGATGTGACAGCACACAGTGGGTACTTTATTTAATGAATTTTGTATAATGTTTACGTTTTTCGATTTTCTCAAAAACGGCTCTAACAACTTTGATTAAACTCGGTATTTGATGTATGTAATTGCCCGCGATGTGAAAATCGAATTTGATCAATTGGAGAGGTTAATAAATTTTGTCTCATTTTCACGTGTTTTTTTTATTTACTCAAAAACAATGATTTTTAACAAATGTGGTATTTGATTATGTATATCCCCGCGATGCGACAGCCGAAATTTCATTAAAATTGGTCAAACGGAGGGGTTACTATACTTAATAAATATGGTCTCATTTTCACGTGTTTTTTTTATTTACTCAAAAACAACTTTAACGATTTTGAACAAATGTGGTATTTGATGTATGTACATGCCCGCGATGCGACAGCCGAAATTTCATCAAAATTGGTCTAACGGAGGGGGCACTTTATTTAGTAAATTTTGTCTCATTTTCAGGTGTGTTTTTTTATGTATTCAAAAACGGCTGTAACGATTTTGATCAAACTGGGTATTTGATGTATTTATATTTATATTTCATCAAAATTGGTCAAGCGGAGGGGGTAATTTAGTAATTAATTATGTCAAAACAAGCAACCAGTAAAAAAACTTGAATGTTGATGATATTAGGTCTCTTAAAAGAAGAAATGCCCAGTACTGAGAACTTCCAAGTTTTGCAATCCAGATTTTTATTATAGTTTTCAACTTCAAAAGCTTGATCGAATTTTTTGTACTCGTGAACTAAATGTTTTTTGTTTTGTTTTTCAATGTTCTGTTTCAGTTTTTTTTCTCTTTTGTGTTTTCTTTATGTCTTAATATTTGTACCTTTTTACTTTCACTTACCTATATATGAAATATATAGTAAGTGGAAGTATTGCGATCGTGAAAAATTTCGACTTCCGGTTTTCAACGGAAATACACGTTTTGGGGTCCCCTGAGTCCAAATAACCAAGTCCCGCGAAATGGTGTGTGTGTGTGTGTGTGTGTGTGTGTGTGTGTGTGTGTGTGTGTGTGTGTGTGTGTGTGTGTGTGTGTGTGTGTGGGTGCGTGCGTGCGTGCGTGCGTGCGTGCGTGCGTGCGTGCGTGCGTGCGTGCGTGCGTGTGTGTGTGTGTGTGTGTGTGTGTGTGTGTGTGTGTGTGTGTGTGTGTGAACAGACTAGCTCAAAAACTATTAACCGTGCGAACCTGAAATTAGGTATTTAGTGTCTGTATATGCCCGCGATGTGACAGCAAAAATTTCATCAAAGTTGTTCAAAGGGAGGGGGTGCTTTATTTAATAACTTTTGAAGTTTTTTTCGATTTTCTCAAAAACGGCTCTAACGATTTTGATTAAACTGAGTATTTGATCTACTAATATGCCCGAGATATGACTGTAAAAATTTTATCAAAATTTATCAACCGGAAGGGGGACTTTACTGAATAAATTTTTTATCATTTTTACGTGTTTTTTTTTATTTCCTCAAAAACGGTTACAACGATTTTTACAAACTGGGTATTTAATGTATGTATATGCTAAAGATGTGATACCCAACATTTCATCAAAATTGATTAACCGGAGGGGGCACTTTACTGAATAAATTTTGTATCATTTTCAAGAGTTTTTTTTATTTACTCAAAAACGGTTTTAACGATTTCGATCAAACTGGGTATTTGATGTATGTATATGCCAAAGATGTGACACCCAACATTTCATCAAAATTGGTCAAACGGAGGGAGGACTTTACTGTATAAATTTTGTATCATTTTCACGAGTTTTTCTTTATTTACTCAAAAACGGTTTTAAGGATTTTGATCAAACTGGGTATTTGATGTATGTATATGCCAAAGATGTGACACCCAACATTTCATCAAAATTGGTCAAACGGAGGGGGCACTTTATTTCATAATTTGTTTTCCAATTTTTACCTTTTTTTCGATGATCTCAAAAACGGCTTTAATGATTTTTATCAAATTCGTCGAATTTAATGAAAATTAGGTGTTCTTTAATATCAGGTAAGCTTTATCATTATTAAAATGTTCTGAGGGGGCTTTAATGGGGTAGGGGCCTTTTTTGTTTCCTACAATGTACCTTTGTTTTTGTTTATATGGAGAAATTAACTGTCTCTCGTTACGCCTAAAAATGAGAAATGGCTAAATATGAGCTATGATAAAAATAAAGAAAACATATAGAGAAGAAAAAAAGAAAAATATTAATAATATAAAGTCAACTAATAAAACGTTTTGAGCCCACGCATGCGGAGAACGCCTTTAATGACAGACCATTGTTCATGATTAAAGCCTTTCTGTTCATTTGAGAAGTGGCAATTAACAAAACGCATTAATTTCTAATCTAAGTAAGTAGTAAGTGAAAGTTGTGTGTTGCGAGCACGCACCAGATGTTTTTTCAAACTAGCCAGACAAATGGCTCCTAATTTGATAAAGTCTGTTATTCTTAGGTGACTAGATGTCCCAGAATAAAAATAATTTTCTTTCTTTCGTTCTACTACACCGAACCTTCGTTCAGTAGATGTGAAACCTGAAAACGTTACACACGAAAATATTTCACTGGTGTTTGGTCAAAAGGGGTTAAGTCATCGAATGTGAAGCTTAAACAACGATTTACCAAGCTATTGAAAATCATTATAAATTCTTTCTGATTGTATTTCTATATTCCAGAATAATAAATGAAACTATATTGTTTCAACAGAGACTATAATTAATTATCAATAAGGAATAAATTATCGTCAATAAAATGTTAAGAAGACGAAACAAAAAAAAAAAAAATTTATGACTTAAGCCCTTTTGCCCAAACGAATAATTTATTTTCATAAAATGACAAGGTTTTTGTTTCAGTGTAGCCAACTGCAGCAAACACTAAGACATAGCTCGGGAAACAGCAAGAACAAAGGCGACCCCTCCCCCCCCAAATACTTTTGCTTTTCAATTGTTTTGTATTTTTAAGCGAATAATGCAATTAGGTAGTTACTATCCTCTAAATATAACACACAAGTTTACATCGCAGTCCTTCTTAATAAAAGGTAATAATCTCATTAAAAAAGGGTTCTGTCTGTTTTTGATGTAGTGACTAATACTACAATTAGAATTTGAGATCAACATTAGCAAACCACATTTTACCAGAAATCAGCTTTATTTCTGGTAAAATGTGGTGAAGGCATAAAAAAATAAAATAAAATTAGAACCATAATCATTCAGTTAATAAATTATTATAGTTTCAGGAAAAATAATTTCAAACAAAGATAACTACTGTTGACTCCAAAGATCTTGGGATAAGACAATGTAATTTTAATTTTGGGCTGCAGAACAGTAAAACTTTCTTCATTAGCTTGTAATACTTGAGTCATATTCAAACTGCTAATATTATTTTGAGTCATAGCAGACTTTGAACTGGTTGTTTTTAGTAAAAGAATTTTGATGTCAATTATCGTTATTAGTGATTAGGAATCCAATGATCGATTTCGACTAACCCCTGATGATGTGAATTCCACTGTTATAAATACTATAAATAAAAATTCTATTCTATTCTAATAAATAAATTATCTTGTTAAGTCAAATAAACACACTTTCCATAAAATAAAATACTACAAATTACACAATTAAAAGATTGTTAAAAATTAAAAATGCATTACCTAATGAATTTAATCAGCAAAAATGAATGGGCTGAGTTAAAAAAGGATTGTTATCAATAAATTACTGGATTGTTAATTGAAAGTTAAATTAAAAAAAAAAATACCAATGATATTTGTTTAGACACAAAAGAAAATCAGTAAAGTTTCAAATTACATTATATCAAAACTAAAACTAACTTTCAGTCATTGTAAATTCATCTATGAGCTAACTGTTTCGCTGTCTGGATTGGCGATCCCTAGATCTACATATAATAAGAAATTATTTGTCAACGGTTAAACCCAGTAATGCACATCTTCTTCAGGGTTAAATGGACTAGATAATTATAAAAATCTATTCATATGATTGTTTTTATTTTTCTAATCACACTACAGAATGTCCCGAAGGTGGGATTTTGCTTGGAGCAACCACGACTGGGACTGGCCACGGCGACCGGTTGCTCACCACTCCTATAGTGTATTTCAAAGGGCCTGCAGTCACCCTATAGGCAAACCCAAAAAAAAACTGTAGGATAACTATGTAATTCAAGAGATTTCTTGCTGTAATAATGTGATTCCCTCCATCTTTTTGTGTTCAGTTCAATCATGGAACATAACATGTCAGTTACAGACCTCCTACAAATTTCATATAACGATAATTTTTAAAAGAGCAAAAAAAAAAAAAAAAAAGAAAAATTACAATATTTAGTTGAACAATATCACAAAACCGTGTTGGATTATTATAGTATTTAAAATATTGAACTTTCAACTAGGAATCAAAGTTTTGTTCAGGCTGGTTGTTCAAAGAAAAGACTTTTTATCCTTAGTCACCTTGAGCCCAGGTAATTAAAAAACAAAAAAAAAGTATATATGATGTGAGGCGTGGAAAAGCAAAAAAAAGGTAAAACCATTTTTGAAAATCTTCCAGACGAAGACTTTGTAAAGGGGACTTCACAATTATACAAGGAAAAATGAAGAACACAACTTTTGAAAAATCACATTTATTTGTCTTTGATTTTTCTTTTCTTTTTTGTAAATGGAATGATTAAAACATTAGGAATTAGATGCATTGGACACATGATAATTACGCCATCAAAACATACTCCACCAATGAAATACCACAACTTTCATAATTTATAAAAATATAAAACAAGGGTATTGCTCATTCCAAAACATTTTTCTACCACATTTAAAACAAACCAAACAAAGAAACAGTATTCTAATACATTCAATAATTATTATATTTCTCTAAAACCATGGTGAATCGTTAAATGGATGATTTTTTTTCTCTCTAAAAACATTTAACACAACCATTGCATCTTATAAAACTAAACCATATTTTAATATTGGACTTAAATTGTTTAGAACCTACCTACCGTATCATTCCTTACTAGTGAAACACACTAAGTCAAAGATTGATGTTTTGAGATAAGTAAAGTACTAAGTCTGGATTGGATTTGTAGTCATTTTTATTCTATCAAATTTTCACATAGATAATAATTTTTAAAACAGAAAGGAAGAACATAATTATAATTTTATCACAAATTAGCTTTCAATTTGATGTTTTTATATTGATAAAGTCGAAACCGTGTAAAGAGAGGTTGACTAAATGTATAAACATTTATCATAATGATTTAAAATTTAGTCTGGACTAACCAGTATGCACTGTTTTGAAGATGAAAATTTTTGTAGTCTAATGTTATGGAAATAGTAATTTTTCTTCTTTTTTTTTTTTTTTTTTAAACTGATTTTAATGAAATTTTTGAAGTTTAGTTTTTTTTTGCTTTGATTTTTGTTTATAATAAGTTAATGTGTTTCACTTGTAAGATGACGATATTATATTCAAAAGTTAATAAATACTAAATCATTTCTCTAAATAAATATATTCAGGTGTAATGTAGGCAACTTGGTTCTTAATACTTGTCAGTGGCTAGTAGGAACTGACCTCGTGTTCACTATTAGTAATTATTTACATTTCATCATTAGAAATATTATCAAGCGAAGAAAAAAAAACAAGAATTAAATTTATGTAATTCTAAGGGGGAATCATTAAAATTAAATAATTTTTCAAAAAGCCACTCTTATAAATCATTCAGCAATAATATGGAACAATATATAATTTATTTACTCTCAACAGACTATTTAAAAGTAGCTGCTAATCGCATGACCTATTTCTTCAAAAAATAAAAATGTTGATTTTATTAAAAATAATTTCGAGTATCTAAGTAGTAGGTAGATCGTTAAATGTATTGTTCAAAGTATACCTACCAAGACGATCTCATAATATATATCTTTATTTGGTATAATTACAAGGAGCTTTCATTTCTGAAAATGATTATAAATGAAAATCCATTATAAATCCACCTCCTGCCCAAAACAAAAAATAATTGAATCCATCTACATTGCAATAAATCAAGACAGAATATTAAACACTAAACAGGAAGCAGCCCACATCCCTAAGCACTATTCACACGTAATAAATTACAATATAACACGCTCGCGTCGACCTTAAGCCAGTAAGCTCGCAGCACCCTTCACAGATGATGGGCCAGACGACATGGTTTTCAAATTTTTGAATTCCTTAATGCACTATTTTAGGAGAAATACAGGGTAAGCATGCTATTGTTAATATTATGGAGAATGACAAAGCTATATTATGTAAATGTGTTATTTTTAATACTTTTTATGAATTGTTGTCCATTATATTTTTAGATGAATATGGCGTGGGAAGCCGAAAGCTCCTTGTAATTATACCAAATAAAGATATATATTATGGTCTTGGTAGGTATACTTTGAACAATAATTTTGAGTTAAGCGAAACTACTTCAGATGTAAGTATCTTGTGAATTAAACAAACTAAATAATTATTGAAATGTTTTATGCCCATATCGGGAATGAACTATTAGGCTACTTTTTAATTTTAAACCAATATATTAGAATCAAAATAAATATTTTAATCCTTTTAATAAGTTATGAGAATTTACGTTTATTATTTAACTTTTACCAACACTTATATTATACACATATAACATAATAAAAATAAAGACAATAACTGATATAAGTAAAATTTAGAAAACCAAAAATTTGATAGAAAAATTCTTAACATTTCCGAAAATTCTTAATAAAAAAATATAACGATATCAATGAGCAGAAATAAGAACTACATAAAAATATTCAAACTTCAACCCCAGTTTAGTTAACTTCAGAAAATAATATATAAATAAAAAAAAAATCCTGTCTTCAAGTTAGGAGTAGTTGCCAATGGGCCTCCTACCTCATGCCTGACATCACATTATATCTCATCCGCTTATTGTCGTAGGCTGAGCGAAAGGTGTGGATTAAAAAATAAAAGTTAAAAAAAAATTTGTAGTATACTTCCCAAATTAAATCCCCCCCCCCCCCCAATGCATTAAGCATTTAAATCATATAAGATAATGAGAATTTAATAATGCAAAATGTTATAAACATATATTATCCTGAAAATTTAAGAAAATGGATAATATTCTGAGTGTTAATTGAACTATTTATATAATATTTTAAATTAAATAATTACATATTTATACACATAATAAAATATACATCCACATGTTAATTTATAATCTAAATATGATAAAGTGATATACATTCGTTTAAATTAAATAATTACACACTTAGAAATACATCTATCGTAGACAAGTAAATATTTTTTTATAATAATAAACAGACTAAAAAAAGAAAAATTAATATTAAAAAAACATTATTCAAATAAAATGTAAATATGTTTTTGAATATATAACTATGAAAAGTTAATAGGCTCAATTCAAAGAAAAATATTAATATTTTATTCATTTCCCTTCTTTTTTTTTATTAATGAACTTTTAATTGATAACCAGTAATCGTTCCTTTCTTCGAGCAGGAGACATCCACGGTAAAAATTAGCTTTAGCCAAAGAAAAAAAAAAACATCAATAATATTTGATATCCATTTGTAATAGTTGTAATTAATTACATATTTATTTTTTATAAAATGTATTAAATGTTCCGGGAGATAAGGAAAATTGGTATTACTTTGTCAATAAATAACAAGGTATTCCGAATATGCCTTAACCGATATCCATAGTTCAGTTCGGGTTTACCAAAGCAGATTTAATCGAGAATCCGAGTATTCCTAACCACCAGATTATTATTTTTTTGTTATTTCAAGAAAAATGTATTTAAATAACCAAAAAGGATATTTATTTTTTTTTTTTGATGATTTTAAATGATATGACTCCATAGGAAAAAGAACAAATCATATTATAACATGATTTATTAGATTGAAGAAAAGGAATAAAGGGTTTAAGAAATTGTATCTATTAAAATCAGTTTAACTATGATTATTGGCTAACTTTGTTATAATCCATTGAGGATTAATTAAATAGAATTAATTTAATTAAATGAGGTATTGATTAGTAGTACTTTTATTCCCTTTCTTCAATCTAATAAATCTTGTTATAATACAATTTTTTCCTTTTTTTCTTTTCAGTCATATAATTTAAAATCATCATCAAATCATTTTTAAAATATCCTTTTGGTTATTTAAATACATTTTTCTTGAAATAAAAAAATAATAATCTGGGAGTTAAAATGATGAAGGAATAAAAGCACTACCAATTAATACAACATTTAATTAAATTAATTCTATTTAATTAATCCTCAATGGATTATAACAAAATTAGTATTATATCTATTCTATATTATATTAATGATATCAGATTAATTGATGATTATAGTTAAATTGATTGTAATAGATACAATTTCTTAAACCTTTTATTCCCTTTCTTCAATCTAATAAAACATGTTATAATATGATTTGCTCTTTTTCCTATGGAGTCATATCATTTAAAATCTTCATCAAATCATTTTAAAAATATCCTTTTTTGGTTATTTAAATACCTTTTTCTTGAAATAAAAAAAAATAATAATCTGAGGGTTCGGAATACTCGGATTCTCGACTACATCTGCTCAGGAACACTCGGGTAAACCCCAAATGAACTGTAGATATCGGGCAGGGCGTGATAGGAATACCTTGTTATTTACTGATGCCAGCGACCATCTTGCAGCTGCTTAACCGAAGTATTTAAATGCTATAATCAATATTATTTCATTTTTGCAAGGAATTGTAAATTTTCTAATCTAAAGTGATAAAGAATGAGATTATGGATGGTTACCTAATATATCAATAAACAAACAACCAATGTAAAAATGTTGGTAATTCCCAACTAAAAATAAATCTAACATTATAGCATTTATCTCTATAGCACCAGTTTTAAATACTTTTCTTTAGTTTATAAGTTAATCTATTATTTAAAAAATATTTTTAACCAAGATTAAAATTAGGCCATCGGGGAACCTTAGTTAATTTTCACAGTACACAGATGTTATCTAATTTATCTTAATGAAAACATCAACAACTTAACACAGAAATAATTAAGGAATGCAATATTCTGTTATAATATAAATTTTAACTTTTTACATTATGAGCGATGATCGTCTACAGCTAATAATAAAACTGACATTTATATAAAACTTTATTCTAATAACACAGTTTATACAAATACAACTTAAATACCATAGATTAAAATTATTTTTTTTACAACTATTACAACCTACACTGGAACCATTATCAACATACTAATGTGAGCAATCAGCTGATGTAGTGGTTTCAGTTTTAATATTAACAATTCTCGACTAATCTAGCATAAAAATCACATTTATATTATTTACACTTCTATAATGAATTATTATTGTACCATCTATCGATGAGTATTAAATGAATATTTTTTTTTTTTTTTTTCACAACTTTATCATATAAATGTTTTCTGTTTATTTATCTTAGTTGTGCATAATAAATAGGTTATGGCCAGGTCTACAATTCCCTGTTTAAACAAGATTCCATGTTTTACCACAGAATTACATTTATCTGGTTCAATATGTTATTAGTTCTGTATCGTTAAATATATTCCTGTCATTTATTTGTCATTGTCCGGTTATTTTAAATAGTGATTAATAATTTGCTTTTAAACAAAAATAAAACAACACAAAAAAAAAAAAAAAAATAAATAAATAAAAAAATAAAGAGAACTTTAGAGGTAATAAAAAATGAATAATATTATCACTTTAAATAGCATATATTAAAGCAATAGGGACTATGGTCCAACGGAGTAGTGAACAAAAATATTGTTAGGTTATAACCTGTGTTCAAGCAGTGATTCCACATTGTACACCAGGTATAAACAGTATCCTGTGTTTAATCATCTGTTTAAGTAAGCAATCCCATTTAAACAACTTTTATACACCCGGCCATTAGCAACATATGATGACACATATGATTTTCAGAACCTTGGTCATTTTTTTATGGAAATTATGAATAGGAAAATCCATAAGTTTATTGAAAAAAATAACTTGAATAAATAATTAAATTGATGTCTACATATGTTCTTACATTTGAGAAACATGAATTTTAAAAATTACATTTCTAGTTTTTGATCTATTGCGTCAAATTCAATACTCTAAACTTCCATCTAATTTGAGGTACTCAATTTATCAGCACCAACTTGCTCAGACATTTTGTCCCTTAAAGATCTAGAGGCTGTCTTGAACTTTTTTCTTATATCACATGATTTTATTTTTAATTAACTTTTCTAGAGATGAAAACCTGTATTTTTTTATTTTTATAAATTTAAAACATTTATAAGCTCTTTTATACTTAGTTGTAAATTGTTTTTACAATTTCCATTAAAACCTGGCTCATCACACAAACATCCTAACCAGGAAATAAAATATTTTAATAATGATTCAGTAAGAAAGCAATAGCATTTAATAAAAATTTTATCAGGACTTGGAATTTCAATATAATCACCACTATTTTTTATGTTTGTAGTTTAAAAGGAGAAAAAAAAAATTAAATTATATTTATAACATTATCTTCTTATCTAAAAAAAAATTTTTTTTTTGTAGGAATACTAGTGTTATCTAATCAAAATCTAACTACGAATTCTTTTCAATCTGAACGGATATATAACTTGCGAAATTAATGTTCTCACACTTACAAAATTAACCTAAACTTTTTTTGAGTGAAACTTTTCTTTAAGACTAGATAGAGCCAGGCTAACACAGTAAATGTTAGACCAGAAAGATGCTAATGATTGCATGAGTTTCCGATTTTTTTTTTTTTTGCTTCCTCTATCTGTTAGGAAATATTGAGTTCGATTTGATCTTTGGTCGACATTATAAGTTAATCACTTAATGACTATGTGGTCAAGGCTGTTGGATTTGACCCTCATTATAGGCTTCATAAGTGTCTTCATTTCTTTTATCTCAGTCTCTTTTACTGGAGGCGGTATGTCTTCAATCCTGGGCTTTATGGCGTTACATAATTTCTAAAAAAACAAAAAAATTATAAGATTTTATGTATATGTGTAAAAAATCATTATTTGAGTCAGTTCTGTAAAATTTTAGAACCAAACATTAAACTTTTAGTACCTTTATCCACTTTTTAAGTGGAACATCCTTAATATAATTTTCATGAACATTTTCACTTTAATTTTTAGTTTCCACTTTTAAAATTAGTTTATTCAATTCAATTTTTACATATTTGAAAGTGACAAACTAAAATCCTGGGCTGTTTAAAATAAAATCGAATTGTTTTTAATGATAAATTTTTATTTATTTGAGGCCAAAACAGATTTTAGTTAAGCTCTTATATTATCATCCTTTATTCAAGCCTCACTTATATTACATTATTTTGCATTGACGTTTCGACAATTACTGTAATTGCCGAAACGTCAAAGCAATAGGATCATATAAGAACTTGACTAAAAAAAAAAAAAGTTTTTAATGTCAGTCATTGACTCTCTCAAAACAAAAAATACTTAAATATGTTATGATATATATTGCCAACAATGGGAGTATTCTACTTAAAAGATACTTAAAATTTATTCTTTCCTAAAATATATTGGTTAAAGAATCCTTATTTACTCTTATTGTGATATTGATGTTTGTTATGTTTAACGTCCCTTTATGCTACTAAGGCTAATCGGACAATGCTACAATAGGAGTCCTAAATTTTGCCTATCCAGGTATAATTAGGATAGGTATCTTTTACAAGTACCTGACTTCGCACAAGCCCCAATTTACATCCGATCTGAAGGATGCCATAGCCAAGGATTTTTTTCTTCCTTTACAAAATCCTAGGGCCACAAGGTGGGATGCGACCTTTGCTGCTATGCTCGACATTACACCACAGGTTCCCCCTTAAGATTTGTGATTCAGAAGCTCTAAAAACTACTTGTCATATTTAACTGCTTTTCTTGGCATTTAACTAAGGCCCCAACTCATGTATGAATCCATCGTCATCTGTGCAAGATTTTTTCTCGACTCATACAAGAGTCCACCATCATTAAAGGGTTCAAAGAGAGTTGGATATGAAGAATAAATATAAAATTCAAAAAGAAAAGAATTTTTTAAAAAGAAAACAGAGTACAATCTCGTTTATCAGACTAGGGGACAGCCCTGTTTTTTGGAATCATAACAGTTAGAAGTTAGATAAATTCTTGGGTTATTGTGGAACTGACAGTACATAAGGTTTTATTTTAATTAATATTAAGATTTGGAAATTAAAAAAAAAAAAGCCTAAGGTCTCAAAACAAACTAACCTGTCAATCAGGCATCATCAGGATAAAAATTAACTAAATTGAAATCACATATGCGCAAATCTGTTTGATTTTTACCTTGAAGAAATTCTTTCCCTCCGCTAACAAGGTTACATAAACCAGAATAATCGGGATGCAGAGGAGGCAGGCAGCCGTGATGCTCCACCCAGCAACGTTCGCCCACATTGGGAAGCGGTAACCAGTGTCCAACGACAGGCCAGAATAGTCAAGGATGCCAAAGAGCCAGACAAACTGTGGAAATATCTTATATCAAACTATTGAAAAATAAAATTATCATGCTGGAATGTCATAATGAATAGTATGAAAGTATAGTTAGATGACAAACACTCACATTCATGAGAAGATTTTAGTCACAAATGGCAAAAAAAAACTAGAAGCATGGTATAAAATAATATATATAATGGTACAAACATTTATAAAAGTGTAGCAGACAATTGAAGCATGGAAATGCAAAAGGGTTTAAGTGCCCTTGAGAAAATTTTCCAGAAATGATACAATATGACTTATATCCACTATGGTGAACTAAGTTCGGCACTTACACCCATACTATCTTTCAAACGTTCAATGAACTTCTTATTAACAACTAAAAATTAATTATATCCATTTCTGAAGAATGGTTTTGACACACATACCAAATTGGCAAAAAAAAACCTTTATTTTTTTGGCACATATACCCTTATGCATTTCCACGCTTGAATTACTTCCAATCTACAATTAAATTATTATTTTTATATTTGTTAAAATAGAAGAAAGATAAACCTAACTTAATAAATTAAAAATAAGTATCTTGGAGGATCACACAATTTTAGAATCAACCAATATCAGAAATAAGAATTTAATTGAAAGAATTTAAAAAACAAGGAAAGGTTTCAAGAACAAACTATATATATATTACAATTTCTATGAGTAAAGACCTCTGAAATTCACTATGTTAAAACAAAATTTTCGTCAAATTTATTTTTACGAGTTCAAACTTGGTTGAAGGAAGCATCAGCCAATGTACAGTGCAGCGATGGTTCCAAAAATTTCGTCTTAGAGATTTTGATCTTGAAGATAAGGAAGGTCGCGATAGGCCTTCTGTTGTTGATCACGACCAGCTGAGGGATTCGGTAGAAGAAAACACTCACAAAACTACTCGGGCATTGCGAGAGAAGTTAGTGTTGATCACTCAACAGTTGTTCGCCATCTGGAATGAATTGGTAAGGAAAAGAAGCTCGATACCTGGATACCTCACGAATTGACCGAAAGCCAAAAACATCATCGTTTTGAAATTTGCAATCTTCTTCTGATGCGCTACCAAAATGAACCATTTCTTAATCAAATCATGACATGTCATGATAAATGGATCTTATTTGACAACATGAGACGTTCAGGCCAGTCATTTGGACAACTTCTTAAGGGAAAAATTTTTAGAGACTGAAGTGAAAGCAAAAATGACTTCCGCGAGATTATTGAGAGTTTAGATAAAGATTTTTTTGAAAATGGAATAAAAAAGGCTTCTGACACATGGCTAACGATGTGTTGATAATGATGGAAAATATTTTGAATAAATATAAAAACCTGCATTATTTTTGCACCAACCCAATATATAGTAGGGGAGAGCGGGGTTGGTTGGCATAGGGGGTAGGTTGGCCATTGGCTTATAGTTTCCGTCATACCTGTTGTGAAGGCCCCACCATTTTAACATGTGAACCGCTCGACCTCGGGAGTATATCTTGAGTTTTCAATCTGATGCTAACATTGTAGAGAAGATTGTGCTTCATTGATTGATTTTACAACATGTAAGTAAATTTTTATATTTTCAGTAAATTTGGTTTAAAGGCATGCCAAAACATTTGACTTCGATTCTGTTTACATAGCCCCAAACTCCTTTGAAAAACCTAACCTTTCAACGAACCAGTTTTTTATTTGATTATTCTCCTCTGTCCTGGCAGCCATCTTTCATATGATCTCCCCTGTGGGGTTAGTTGGCTCTCTTCAACTGGGATTATTTGGCGCAGTAGCAATTCACAAAAGCAAGGTAAACATAAACAAAGGAGAAACTAACAAATGTTTTTAGATACAGCGAGGAGGATGGGAGCGATATTTCCTAAGCAGAAAGTGACAACAGTCTAAACTTCTATCTTCTTCTATTGGCATTCTATTTTCCTTTAAATAAATTAAGCTGTTAAAAACCAATTCAAAATAATTATACCATTATAGTGCAGCTTTTAATGACAATAATATGTGTCAGGCAGAAATTGAATGAGATGGCTAAACAACTCAACCTTCTAGGCCAACCTGCCCCACATAGGGGGGTTAATTGGCATACTCTGGATTGAAGAATTCTTCAAGTTTCTATGATCTTAGTATTAAATATTACGTGTTGAAAAAAATACTTGAAGTACTCTAATACTTGGGGTTTACAGTGGTATCAGCCCTATTGGGATTATATTAATAGGAATGACTCAACAATCAAATAAGTGAAAACTGTTGCCAACCAAACCCGCTATTTTATACATATTAATAAAAAAGATGTTTTAAACTAGGTACATTATTAAGTTAATCACCTTTTGTTCTTCCAGAAGATGCAAAGTTGGTTAAAACAATCTAAAGATTTTCTGGTCCCTTTAATATCAATATATTGAGGGTTTGCTGTATCTAGATTGACGGTATTTCATTAAAAAGGGAAAATTTATTGTAATATTGCATTTAATTTAATTTTACATCCAGGTTCATGTTAAAATCAATTTTTTTTAATAGGCATAATAAAAATTTTTGATTTTCTTTTTTGTTTGTTTGTTTAAGGTCACTTTATGCCACTAAGGCTAATCGGACGATGCTACAGTGGGAATCCTAAATTTTGCCTATCCAGGTATAATCAGGATAGGGATCTTTAACGAGTACCTGACATCGTACAGGCTTGGGACCTCCATTTGCATCCTATCCAAGGGACGGCATGGCTAAGGATTTTTTACTCCCATTAAAAAATCCTAGGGCCACCGCTGGGCACGAACCTGCGACCTTTAGTATTGTAGGTTGCCATGCTAACCACTACACCAAAGGTGACCCCTGATTTTCTTTTTTATAATTTTTTTAAAATAAACATTTGACCTTTAAGTTATAAAAATATATATATATATATATATATATACTTATTAAAATATTGCTTACAAATATGAGAGTAGGTGCTCCAAAGACCCAACAGAATTTGAAATAGTAGCTCGTCTTTTCACCTGACATCCTCTCAATGTTTGTCGCCAGCCTGCCAGCTCCGTAGAACCAAGAGACTGCGATTACCTCAAAGAAAGCGATGTACACGATCGAGTTGCAGACCGCATAGTGGTCAATCAGCTGGAAGAAGAATATCCCTCCCTGAAAAGTAAAAATTATTCATATTTGTTAACAAATAATTGAAATAAAAATTTCAGCTTATTTATAAAAAATAATTTTAATTTTATGTACATATATAACTTGAGGAACTATGATTTTATTCTCTAAATATCTGGGAGAAAGAAATTCACAACTGATAATAATATAAGTACAGTACATTACTATAAGTACAGTATGGTTCCGATTAACCGAGGTCCGGTCAACCGAGGTTCTAATTAACTGAGGTGCCAAGTCTAAAGGGGGGGGGTATGTGTATGTATATGAATTCATTTAGACAAACTGCAATAAAAGATTTCTTTTTAAAAGCATAGTTTCATAATTTCTGTAATTATTATTGTTATAATGCATTATTATTATTAAATATTTATTAGGTTTTTAAGCATATATGTACTTTTTATTTAAAAATAACCTAAATTTTCAGTTGGTATTGGAATGGTTTCGATTAACCGAGGTAATCTTGGTCCCCATCGACTCGGTTAATCAGAACCCTACTGTAATACCTTTTATCTGCAAAAGCAATCATTTTATACGAAAGATAAATATTTAAATTGTATTTAAAAATCTAAGAACCATTAAATGTTTTTGAGCATTTTCCATGAATCTAGCTAAATTTTCTTGCATATAAATTTGAAATGGGAGAAACCAATCGATTCAATTGTAAACTGTTTCTTTTGTCAATTTGGTTAAGCGTTTTTTTATTGCCACACTTATAACTTTTCTCTTTTTAATGGTGCAGTGTCAAGTCAAAAACAACTGTAAACCAGCCATTCAGTTTTTTCTCCAAAATTAAAATAATTTTGGATCTTTAAAAAATATGAAAAAAAAAATTGATTTAAAAGATAAGTTTCTGTAACACTTTTTCCAAAATTAAAATAATTTTGGATCTCTGAAGAAATGAAAAACAACAGATTTAAAAGATAACATTTTCCATTTTAATATGTGTATTGGAACAAAGGTTCCTATGATACTGATGACTCAAAGCATGAAATCTGCTTTTCTGGCTTATAAAACACGGTTATATAATTTTTTAATTTTAAACATTTCAATATATTTCCTTGAAATATGCAGAAAAAGGTTAATGAATTAAATTTGATTAAAATAGGCAGATAGAACAAACTAAATAAAAATTTAACTTCAACTTAATCAAATTCAATAAAGAGTTTCTATTAAGAAAAATAAAAAATTAAAACAGCAAATACCTGAGTTACGAGAGGGAATCCTAGGATAAAAGAAACTCCACAGACCGCAAATACTAACAACTCATGACAGAGCACTTTCTTCTTGATCCAATTGGGAAAACCATCTTGGATCGAAGTTACGACCACTTCAACTATTGCAAACTGTAACAGATTAAATTTATTTTATTAATATTCAAGAAATCAAATCTATATAAATAAAGATGAAATTCTATTTGTTTTTTGTTTATTTGTTCTATATAGAAATGCATACTGTTTGTCCTAAATTCTCCAAATTTCGCTCAGTGGTTCTTTGATACCAGGTGCGAATACCTGTCCATTTTAAAATTGCATAACTTCAGCCAATCTCTGGGTATATTCTTTATTGTTATAAAAATCTTTTTGATCTCGCTTTACATTGGAGGCTTTTTCTGGAAGCCCGCTGTAACTCTAAATTTCATCTTTCTTACAAAGAGCTAGACATTGATTTACTGAACAACCCGTACGTGAAAGATGAGTACCAACGTTCCTTCATTATCAATATAATCAAAGCCAGGGGGGAGTTGCTGAAGCTTAACTATGCGCCATGGGACAGCAAGCGTAATCATAACTGCAGCCTATGCAATGCCAACCAGTTAGAAACAATTAGCCATTTTATTGGGAGTTGCACTATCTTAAGGGACTATAGGGCTAAGTGGTTTAATGCTTACACTCTAACTGACAAGGAGGTAATCTCGTATTTGAATGGTAAAGATTGGGCTTTGCTCAGCGGATATGTTAGAGAGACATTTTACTATCGGCTTTTTTTAACAGAGCAGTTCAATTTCCCATAAGATACCGCAAACGACTTTTGTAAATTATTAACTAAAATCCCACATAATATAATAAATATTATATACCGAATCCTGAAAACACGACTACCTATAATAATAATATTCCACTTTTTACCTTTAAATATCCCTTTCAGTAACAACCATACGTTCTCCATATACTAAAGTTAACAATGAAGATAATCAAATATGTTCAGTAGGAAATATAGTTTATTGTGTATCTATTATTTGCAGTCTTGAACAATGTAGTTCTTTCTGACATTGTTAGTTCTTTTGTTATTTATGGCAATTGGAGGCTATTATTATTATTATTTTTATTTATTTTTTTCTGTACCACCATTATATTTATTTACTTATTTTATTTGTTTTTATTAAGAGGCGAGTAGGTATTAATATTTTACTTTAAGTTACTATTAAATCAGAACTCCTGCGAACGGGTGTTTCCCACTGCAGTGGTGTTTTGGTGAGATGTTCATTGTATTTCAATTTTTTTTTCTGTTTCTGTATAAAAAAAAATCTGGTGCGTGCGCGCAACACACAACTTTCACTTACCAACTTACTTAGATTAGAAATTGACGTGTTTTGCTAAATATCATTTCCCAAAGTCACACATTTTTCTACATTCATATCTTATTTTTGTTAATTGTTAAAGCCGTTTTTGAGTAAATAAAAAAACCCGTGAAAATGATACAAAATTTATTAAGTAAAGTCCCCCCTCCGGTTGATCAATTTTGATGAAATGTTGGCTATCACATCTTCGGCATATACATACATCAAATGCCCAGTTTGATCAAAATCATGAAAACCGTTTTTGAGTAAATAAAAAAAACACGTTAAAATGATACAAAATTTACTAAGTAATGTCCCCCCTCCGGTTAATTAATTTTGATGAAATTTTTACAGTCATATCTCGGGCATACAAATAGATCAAATACTCAGTTTAATCAAAATCGTTAGAGCCGTTTTTGATAAAATCGAAAAAAACTTAAAAAGTTATTAAGTAAAGTACCCCCTCCCTTTGAGCAATTTTGATGAAATTTTCGCTGTCACATCGCAGGCATATACATACACTAAATACCCAATTTCAGATTCGCACGGTTTATAGTTTTTGAGCTAGTCTGTTCACACACACACACACACACACACACACACACACACACACACACAGACACACACACACACACACAGACCATTTCGCGGGACTTGGTCATTTCGACTCAGGGGACCCCAAAACGTGTATTTCCGTTGAAAACCGGAAGTCGAAATTTTTCACGATCGCAATACTTCCACTTACTATATATTTCATATATAGGTAAGTGAAAGTAAAAATGAAATTCTCCGGGTGAAACTGACATATACAGCTAGTTATCAATATTGTGCATAAGAAGAATGTATTGTCAGAAATCTATCAAAGAATAAAAATCTAGCAATTTAGGAATGTTAGTTCTAGATATATCTGTAGCAAACAATTTTCTGATTAATATTTTCAAAGTTATGAAGAACAGCATAGTATGGCGTAGAATCAGATTATTGAATTTGATTTCTATTAATTACATAATAATAATATTAACACTTGGGCTCAGATGGGTGTGAAGTTTACGGTTAACATGTTCAGGACAGAGCCACCCTTCGAGCAAGCATTTGGTGACTCACTGGTGGGTGGCTCCGTACCAAATGTGTCAAAGGACAGATATGAGTACAGGGCCGAATTTGAATAAATAAGGATTTAGGAATGGATGCGATCTATAAAATATTCAACAGGAGAACATAGCCAGCATTAAATAAAAGATGGAATATGGAATAGCGTAATCCAGAGCCTTCTACGCAGATGACATCATTCTTCTAGGAGACACTAGGGAGAAGTTGCAGAAAGCCCTTGTAGAATGGAAAGAGGAGCTTCAACGTAATGGGATGATAATAAACATATCCAAAAGCAAAGTGCATGTGTTGTCCAGGCATGAGCGTGAAGATGTGCAACTGTTTTGTGGTGGTGAGGCTGTCGAGGTAGTGGACCACGTTCCCTACCTAGGAACCAATATCAATTGGTCTGGTAAAGTAGATGAAGAAGTTGATAATAGAATCAATAAAGTGAAACAAGCATTTTACCAGTTCTGTAACAGCAGAGTAGGCCACTGAAATGTAGGGAAAGCGACGAAGGTGCACATATAAAAAGCAGTATACCTCCTAACGCTCACATACGGTAGCGAAAGTAGGGTCATGCTGGACAGACATATCAGACTGATAATGGGAGCAGAGATGAGGTACCTTCACAGAGCGATAGGTAAAACAAAAAGGAATCGTCTATGGAATACTCCTATAAGAGATCAGCTGCAAGAGCATAACTTAAAACTAAACTGACATCGAAAGAAGGCAGCTCGAATCGAAAGTTCGGCCATGTGTGTCACATGGATGAGTAATGGCTACTGAGAAAGGTCATGGAAGCCCGCCAGCTGGGCAGAAGGCCCCGAGGTCGCCCGAGAATCTGATATAGGGAGTATATTCAGAGGGTAGAAGTGAGAAGAGGAAAGACCCTAGATCAAATGAAGAGATTGTGCCGAGAATGGGAAGAATGGCTCCATCTGATCGAGGCTGCCCTTCTACACATTATAGCACAATATAGGGAGCAAAAGAAGAAGAAGAAGGATTGGATGTGAAAGGAATTTGAAGGTTTGGAGAAGCCACAAAGCTCAACTCCTTAGCTCCAGATATCATCGTCTTAAAATTGTCATTTAAATGAATTCTTTGTAATAAATTGGAAGCTTTGAGCTTTTGAAAAGAAAGAGCTGGAGTACCCGATACCTTGTGAAGGATTAAAGAAAAACGTAATTTTCATAAGATTATCCTAAAATATTTTAAAGTTAAACTTGGAAGAGTGCTAGTTATACTATAATAATAATAATACCAAACCCAACTTAAAAGGATCTGCCTTAACACAATCCTCCCACCTCAGTATCGGCATACCCCTCGGACGTTTCCCATTCGGCACCGCGCTTATTAATATTTTCGGAATTGGTTCACTACTAAGTTTCGCAATTTCGCACGCCCATTTTATTCGTATCCCTGCTATCACGTCTATTATATTTACCGGGTACAGTTCACTCAGTTCAGAGCTGTGTAAGGGTCTGAATTCTCCAGTTAGTTCATTCCTTTTCGGTCCAAATATTCTACGCAGTACTTTATTTTCAAAAACCCTAAGCCGTTACTCATTCCTCAATGTCAGCGGCCACGTTTCACATCCGTAAAGGACTGTTGGAAGAATAATAGTTTTTTGAATCCTAATTTTTAAGTTTCGGGAAAGAAGGCGAAGTTAAGCAATCTCGCAACTGAAAAGTAGCATGCGTTACCAGCTTTTTTTACTTATACTAACCATTTAAAATTGTTACGGTGCATACAATTAAGATTTTTATCATATTATCTTGGTAGACTGCTTCATTTACTTGAAATTATTAAATTGATTGCATCCTGTTGCAGTCTCAGAATATATTTATTTATATTTTTACATTGCGGTGGACATTTTGGAAAAATGTGTCCATATTCATTACCAACCCTTTTTTCATGTAAATATTAAATGAATTCTTAGGATTCCAGTTATAGACTTTTGTCAATTAACCGTGTATTTAATATCTTGTTGCTTGCATGTGTGTAAAGGTTTTCTCATTTTTTTACATTTATAAATAAAATATTCATTTACATATTTTAGAGAATACCTGTGTATTAAGACCAAGGCATATTAACATGAAGAAGAACAAGACGGCCCAGAAACTGGAGAAAGGCATCTTAGACATAGCAGTCGAGTAAACGATGAAAACCAAACCAGGACCTATTTGAGGGAAATAGATGATAATATTAAAACAAATAAATTTAGATAAAATGTTACATTTTTAAGAAGAAAACAAATTTTATGTGTCTAATAGGCACATATAATTCTAGAATGCATGTACACTATATTTTTTTAAACTTACTGTCAGATATCGCCTTGTCTATGGATGTTTGATGTTCAGTGGAAATGTTACCAATTGTCGCAAACGCAAACACAGCTATGATCATGCACGCGATATCATTGATGGCTGAAATGAGGAGTGTGTCCGGTAGGATCTTGTTCTTCTCCGTGTTGTAGCTGGCAAACGTGATAACTCCACCATAAGCAATACCGATACTGTTGAAGTTCTGGGCAGCTGCATAAATCCAAACCTAATTAAATTAAAATCTATTAAGGCATCATTAGTATTTAAAAAGTTTATGATAATATACTGACAATACATACAAAATATGTATCAATAATAATAAGAAGTAATTTTATTCATGTTGACTACATGATCCTGGGAGTCTCTATTATCTCTATGGGAAAATTATAACATTAATTTAAATTATGAACATTTGTTCTTCCTGTTAGTAGATAAGAATGATTTTAATAGAAAAGGCAGATGATTAGAATCTTAGAAGATCTTGGGTTATTACTTTACAGTTTGCTGTATGCGACATCTTTCTAGATTGTATCTATCTACTTTTTAAATGTACTACAATGGAGGCATAAATTATCCTATAGAGACTTTCTGATGGATTATTTCGAGCTATATATCCTTCCATCTTGAACTCCTTGCCTTCTTATCATGAGATACCGACTCAGCAGCTGTTTTTTGGTCCTTATTCTCCATCCATTAGTACTGTCTTCTCCAAATTTTTAAATACATTTATCTAGGGCACTGGATATTATCTTGATTGCACAGCCATTTATCAGAATTGGTTTTGGTTTTATTAATGCATTGGATAAAATAAGTCTTAACGAACCAGAAGGCCTGATGCCGAAACCACTAACCTCTCTCTACACACCTACATCCACCTCCCACCGTCCAATCCCAAATCCGCAAGATCGGCCTTCACCGAGTCCTACCACCTTCCTCTAGGCCGACCCCTCATACGTTTTTCCAATGAGCAAAACGTTTATCGATCTTTTAGGTATTCGTTCACAAATAAGACTAGCAATTTTGCATGCCCGTTTTGATCGACGAGCAGCTATAACTTTAATCAAATTTACAGAGTAAAGTTCACGCAATTTTGCATTGTGTAGCCGTCTAAATTCTCCTGTAGCTATGTTTTTGGCGATATTGAAGTTAAAGAGAAAATGTTTGAAGCAGAGGTAAAATTTAGATATTTACGATCTAGAATAACTAAAAAAAAATTTATAAGGAAATTAAGGCTAGGCTAAACGCGGGAAATTCTTGTTATTTTTCGTTATTTTTATATAGGTTGTAAAATTGCTTCTTAGCTCATGCCTTCTATCCCGAAATTGAAAAATTAGAAATTACTATACTATAATTCTTTTGGCGTTTCTTAACAGAAGTGAAACATGGGCAACAGTAAGGGATGAGAAACGCCTTAAGGTCTTTGAAAATAAAGTACTGCATAGAACATTTGGGCCAAAGAAGAACGAGTCAACAGGAGAATTATCGCATTGAACACCTTAAATTTAAGATTTCTAGACATTTGACCATTTTATTTTATGGAATGTTTGTTGTTAGGTTGGATTTTTTTTTTTTTTAACCCTATCGCTTATACATGTAACATTTTGTATGTTACTTTTGATAAATTGTTTACCTCTATGACATTTCAATTTATATAAAAACTCCTGACCCATCCGAACCCACTTATATCCACCCTCACTTCCGAATCTGTTCCAGACAATCCTCCAAGGCATCTGAAAAGAAGTTGGCCTCGATATCTTTTAAGTTAGATAATATTAGTTAAATGCTATCAGTGAATAGTTTCTCTTTCTTTGCAATCTTTCAGTTTAAAATTTCAATAAATATATTATTTGAAAAAAAATTATATAAAAATATAGAAAATTAGATTTAAAATTATGCTAAATTCAGTTGATGAACATAAATTATGAAAAATAAAAGAAAATGGAGTAAGGATTACCTTAGAATCTTTTAGTAAGTGCCAGCTCGGCTTGAAGAGAAAGTCAAGACCAACTTCAGCACCTTCCAAGGTAAGAGATCTGCCAAGGAAAGCGAGGACCAGTATGAACGGGAGGGTAGCCGTGAAGTAGAGAACTCTTCCCGAGGACCGCACGGACTTCCACAAAGCAAAGTAGACTATGATCCAAGCGAACAAGAGGCAGGCTGCTAGCTCCCACCGAACGTTACCGATTTCCTCAATACCATGGCTCTGCTTCAGCAGCTTTCCACTGTAAACAAATTAATATTTAAAAAAATAATTTATAAAAACTATGAATAAATAAACACAATATTAGGCCTGTACACAGATAAAGAATTATAAACAGGAATAGAATAGAAATAATAAAAAATATCATTAAAAAAAATACAATATTCAAAATTAAATGTAAAAACTATGAAAAAATAAATCCAGTTTCCAAGGTAATAAAATAAAATATTTTGTTTTTGAACTTAACAATTTATTAATTTATTTTAAAAAATCTTCTATTTAAGTTATGAATTTTTTTATAGCTCCCAGAAAACTCAACCGATTAATTAAAAAATTTATATCTCCAGACTTTAAAAAAATTTAAGATACTGATGTGGGCTACGGGTACAGTAAAATAAACAACTAACACCAAAACTGCAATTAATTAGTCTAATATTTACAATTGTTTCCACTGCCTAATTAGTAAATACAGAATACAATGATTATGTAGACACTAATTACATAGATAAATTACAACGGTTAAAAACTAGAGTCCTCAACAACCTACACTCTTATCACAATAACTTACCACAATAAGGCTTATCACAATGAAACTTATCACTTATCACTTCGAACTGTCTGGTGTTTACATACGTCTGCCTGAGGCTTGTCAAAACCGCTATTTATAAGTCTTTTGGAAGAACAATCTAGAAGATTCGAGAATCCTTTTGATCTCAGCTGGCCACCAGTCCCGTTCCAAACAATGGGCGGATTGTTCTCAATAGGCGCATAATTTTTCTCCACTGGCCTCAAAAATACTAAAATACTCCAAATAGCACGAGGCGGACTCTAATAGATCTAAGGACTCTAATTTGAGATATAAGACAACGTAAATGTATTTTTTATTATTAACATCAAGCATCTTTCCAAAGGAAACAGATAGGACCAAGTATGCTAAAATTATTAATTAAGAGATCAAAATTTCAATTTTGTTTGTTTGTTGAAGATTTTTATATAAGCTTTTTAAGGTTGAATTACCAAACTTAATAAAAATTACTAGAAATGTAGGAAAGGGAAACATGGAATTCAGAAGCCACAACAAACAACTTTAAAAAAATAATAATTTAAAAATCCCAATTACTGAAAAAATTAAATTTGCTTCTTAAATCCATTTGAAAGCCATTATATTTAGACTTTTTTTTTTTACCTAAATAATAAAGGAAAATATTTACTTTATTCAAGATTCATCAAGTTTTTTTTTTTTTTAATAACAATTTTTCATTGCATAGACATAAAAAAGTCTGCATACTCACACAAAAAATTCCTGAGCCGGTGATTCAGAGTGTGTAGGTTTAGTCATATTACCGTGGTGCGTCGTCCAACAGAGCTTGGTATTCCATCGATTAGAACAGTCTTCCCACGGCAGCTTGGACCTGAATGCCGAGAAAAAGTAAAATATGGCATATGCAATGATCATGTTGTAGTAGGTAGACATGAAGAATGCCACCAATACACTAGCCAAACCAGCACCTGCAATCGATAAAAAAAATAATATAAATTTAATTTAGTTGACCTCTGAATGAACCATTGAGAATATTGGTTTGCGTAGAAGCAGTAGTTATAGATGAAATCACAAAAATAGTAATAATAATACCTGTAAGACAATAAAAAATAAAATTAATTTGCTATCATATCATAACTTTAATTTTTATATATAGGATGTGCTATCTTACATCAACACCCCCTCTAGATAATTTTTTAATTGATTTTTAGATCATTTAAATTTAAAACTAATTCAAACTAACTTTAACATTGGAGTGTTTTAGTTGAGGTCAACATTTTTCAGGAAAGAACTTTTAATAATATTTCTCTTTGTAAAATTCATACCTTTTTATTTTTTAATAGGATGAAAGAAAAGAAATATTAAAACAAAACAGTTTACTAAAATATACATACTAAATAAAAAGGCAAAATTTTCCAAAGAAAAATATTTTTAAAAGTGCCTTCCTGCAAAATATTGATACTGGAGTTAGTTATCCTATCAAGTGAAATGCTTATATAGGGTAAACCGTAAAGTTGTTGACACCCTTAAGACTACATTTCTGTGGTGAAATTTAAAAAAATACTTTTTATGAAGGGATCAAATTGAAACTTCCTATAGCTCCTCTTTATCCATCCTTATAAAGACCCAATAGGTTTTTTTTCGGTCAAAAGTTAAATAGCTTTACCATGTGGCAATATTTATTGTAAAAAGTGCAAAAAGTAGTTATTGACACCGTGTGGATTTAATTGAGAAATCTTCCCAATGGTTAGTTTGTTAAAGTCTTACTTCATAGATGACTTAGAGGACCCTTCAAACATTAGATTCATGTATATCTTGAAATAAAATTAGGACTTGTTTATCTATTTCTTTAAGTTAAAGTTGGAGTGTCAATAACTGTACCGAGTGTCAATAACTATGTTTTACCCTATACAGCAAGAGAATATATATATAAAAAAAATTATTGTTTGAAATTTTACCTTTTAATAATGGACAAAGCTTGGAAAAGGTGCCGATGGGGCCTCTACGTGTGAACTGGCCTATCGCTAGCTCCATGTACAGCAATGGAATCCCACATATCAGTCTTATCAGGTAGTAAGGTACGAGGAAGCTTCCTATAAATATACATTTTTTAAAAATCAGCTATTGTCTGGATATTAAATGAATATTAAAATCACGGCTATAATGACATAAATACAAAAATTGAATGATTCACTTAAAATTTTTTTGGTGGGGTCACCTCTGGTGTAGTGGCTAGCATAGCCAACTACTAGACAGAAGGTCGCAGGTTCATAGCTCGCCAGGTTAAATAAGGTAGAGTTAAAAATCCCTGGAGATCACAAGCTTATGCTATGTCAGGTACTCTTTAAAAATCTCTATCCTAATTATACCTGGATAAGAAAAATTTAGGATCCCAAGGTAGCATCGTATAATTAGCTATAGCAGCATAAAAGCAATGTTAAATGTAACAAACAAATTTTTTTAATAGGGCTCAAAAATGAATTTACTGGATATTTGCAAATAAACATACTTAAAAAAATTCACCAATGATTCATGTGACATTCAATTGAGAAATACTGGATCTTTTTCTTGAACTATCAAGTTTCAATATTTGCATTAGTGTCATTATACTTCATTAACCCTTTAACCGGGGAGTTCCCTTTTAAATTACGCATCCTACAACGGGCGTGAGCTCTTTCACTAGGACGTGTATATACGTCCCGCCCGGTGCAATGTAACTTCATATTATTATTTTTTTCAATTAATCCAATCTTAAATTGTGGCTCACCACCAATTTTAAATTATTTTTAAATAATTTATTTTTTGAAGAGAAAAGATTTGGCTCCGCCCGCTACTTAAATTATTTAAAAATAATTTAAAATTGGTGGTGAGCCACAATTTAAGATTGGATTAATTAAAATAATTTAAAAAATTGACTTACGTCAATAAAATATCATAAATTGGACAAAATTGTCCACCTCCCGCTACTACTCACAAAATTTGTGAGATAGGGGGAGTAGGTATCAGTGAAGAGGAAGGATTTGCTCTGCCTTGAGCCGAGCTCTGTGGTGTAGCGGTTAGCATCCTCGCATGGTACGCAGGAGACCCGGGTTCGACTCCCGGCGGAGCCAAATCTTTTCTCTTCAAAAAATAAATTATTTAAAAATAATTTAAAATTGGTGGTGAGCCACAATTTAAGATTGGATTAATTAAAATAATTTAAAAAATTGACTTACGTCAATAAAATATCATAAATTGGACAAAATTGTCCACCTCCCGCTACTACTCACAAAATTTGTGAGATAGGGGGAGTAGGTATCAGTGAAGAGGAAGGATTTGCTCTGCCTTGAGCCGAGCTCTGTGGTGTAGCGGTTAGCATCCTCGCATGTAACGCAGGAGACCCGGGTTCGACTCCCGGCGGAGCCAAATCTTTTCTCTTCAAAAAATAAATTATTTAAAAATAATTTAAAATTGGTGGTGAGCCACAATTTAAGATTGGATTAATTAAAATAATTTAAAAAATTGACTTACGTCAATAAAATATCATAAATTGGACAAAATTGTCCACCTCCCGCTACTACTCACAAAATTTGTGAGATAGGGGGAGTAGGTATCAGTGAAGAGGAAGGATTTGCTCTGCCTTGAGCCGAGCTCTGTGGTGTAGCGGTTAGCATCCTCGCATGCAACGCAGGAGACCAGGGTTCGACTCCCGGCGGAGCCAAATCTTTTCTCTTCAAAAAATAAATTATTTAAAAATATTATTTTTTTCATTTATGCTTAAAATAAATGGGAAGGCTATGAAATATATTCGTTTTCGTTTATTTATATATAAACCACAAAGGAAAACACAAAATGACAAACAAATAGAAAAGAATATCAACAAAAATATAAAAGTATCGAATTAAGAAATTATAAATTTACAGCCTTAACCTATTATAAAGAGTAAAAAAAATATATATATAAATATAAATTAAATATATTATTATTATAAATATTATAAATTGTATATATATATATATATATATATATATATGTGTGTGTGTGTGTGTGTGTGTGTGTGTGTGTGTGTGTGTGTGTGCGTGCGTGCGTGCGTGCGTGCGTGCGTGCGTGCGTGCGTGCGTGCGTGCGTGCGTGCGTGTGTGTGTGTGTGTGTGTGTGTGTGTGTGTGTGTGTGTGTGTGTGTGTGTGTGTGTGTGTGTGTGTGTGTGTGTGTGTGTGTGTGTGTGTGTGTATAATATATATGTATAAATTCACGTCGTTACATGTATCGATGACTAATCACTCTGTTGTACAAAAATATAAGTCCCACCCATTCCAGGGCACAACATATATTTCAAGGACGTATACATACGTCCTGCCCGTTCACGGTAGTGTTTAGGTTGGACGCCTATATACGTCCCGCCCGGTTAAAGGGTTAATAACAATAGAACAGTTACTATAAGGGCTAATTATACGTTATCATAACCTCAAATTTTATATAAAATGATTCAATGATTTAAATATGGTCTTAAGAGCATTCGTATAAAATATTATTTCAATCAATAAATAAATAAAGCATGGAAATTCAAAAAGTATAAGTGCCTTAGAAAATTTTTCCATAAATCATATCACTTATAACCACCAGGGTGAACTATGTTTGGCGCTTACACTTATGCCATCTTTCAAACGTTCAATGAACTACTTTCTAACAACAAAACATTACTTAATATTAATAATAATAATAATAATGCTTTATTGAATAATAATAATTACAAATTATAAACAAAAGAGACAAACATTGTACGGCATGGAAATCCGTCTGCCAGAAAATTTATACAAAAATTTAAACAAAAATTACTGATACAGTAAATAAATAATAATAAATTAAAAAAAAAGAGATATAAAGTAATAAAAAAAATTAAACTATAAAAAACTAGATTCTTATGATTACAGTACAAATATAAAACAAGGAAAATACTATTTATCAATTACTACAAATTCTGATTATGGGTTAAAAAAGAAAATACAAGTTAAGTGAGGGTTGCAAAAACAAAAGATATAAAAGCATAATTAATAAATGAAAATAAAATAAATAATACTATATAATAAAATAAAAAATTATATAAAAATAAACGAAAGATGAATTCTGTCTATTTTGGATGGATTAAGTGGTAGCGATGGGACCATGCTTGACGAGTATAATTTACAATTTTACGGCATTCGTTTACAGTGGGAGAATTAAGGAGAGAAATTAAAAAAGTAGTACGGACAGAACTAGAACCTAGAAACTGTAATCGAATGTTACTGAGAGCTGAACACTCTGCCAGGAAATGAAAAAGGTCCTCTTTAACGGCTAGGTTACAAAGTTGGCAATTCGTATTTTCCCTATCAAGCCACAAAACATTACTTATGCCCATTCTGAAGAAGGGCTTAGGCACATATAAAAATTTGAAAAAAAAAATCTGGTGCGTGCTCGCAACACACAACTTTCACTTACCAACTTACTTAGATTAGAAATTAATGCGTTTTGTTAATTGCCACTTCTCAAATGAACAGAACGGCTTTAATCATGAACAATGGTCTGTCATTAAAGGCGTTCTCTGCATGCGTGGGCTCAAAAAGTTTTATGAGTTGACTTTATATTCTTAATATTTTTCTTTTTTTTTCCTCTATATGTTTTCTTTATTTTTATCATAGCTCATATTCAGCCATTTCTCATTTTTAGGCGTAACGAGAGACAGTTAATTTCTCCATATAAACAAAAACAAAGGTACATTGTAGGAAACAAAAAAGGCCCCTACCCCATTTAAGCCCCCTCAGAACATTTTAATAATGATGAAGCTTACCTGATATTAAAGAACACCTAATTTTCATTAAACTCGATGAATTTGATAAAAATCATTAAAGCCGTTTTTGAGATCATCGAAAAAAAGGTAAAAATTGGAAAAAAAATTATGAAATAAAGTGCCCCCTCCGTTTGACCAATTTTGATGAAATGTTGGGTGTCACATCTTTGGCATATACATACATCAAATACACAGTTTGATCAAAATCGTTAAAACCGTTTTTGAGGAAATAAAAAAAAACACGTAAAAATGATACAAAATTTATTCAGTAAAGTCCCCCTTCCGGTTGTTCAATTTTGATGAAATTTTTACAGTCATATGTTAGGCATATTAATGCATAAAATACTCAGTTTAATCAAAATCGTTAGAGCCGTTTTTGAGAAAATCGAAAAAAACTTCAAAAGTTATTAAATAAAGTACCCCCTCCCTTTGAACAATTTTGATGAAATTTTTGCTGTCACATCGTGGGCATATACATACACTAAATACCCAATTTCAGGTTCGCACGGTTTATAGTTTTTGAGCTAGTCTGTTCTCACACGCACGCACGCACGCACGCACGCACACACACACACACACACACACACACAGACCATTTCGCGGGACTTGGTTATTTGGACTCAGGGGACCCCAAAACGTGTATTTCCGTTGAAAACCGGAAGTCGAAATTTTTCACGATCGCAATACTTCCACTTGATTTATTTGACACTTATACCCTTCAAATGAATACCCTACAAATACAAATTATGTAGTTGTGCCATTGTATTGAAATGTTACCAATTACCAATCCTATTAATAGGACAGAATAAGATAAGATCTGAAACAAGGGATAGCCTACAGAATTGTTTCCTTCCCCCTCTCCATCTTCGCCTTTTTCACATCATTTTAGTCCCTTTTACACAGTTTTTTTCCCCTCAGGCCAGGGATGAGGGTGTGGAATCAATACTGAGTAGTTAAAAGATCCCTGGCTCTCAGGACTAGATCATGTTAAATTCAGATCATCTATTTTTAAATAATTTTAATAATAGAGAAAAGATTGACCAGAACCGGGAATCGAATCCAGGTTCCCGACCGTGCTTAATCTCTTCTCTTTTAATAAAATTATTAAAATATTAAAAATTATTTATTTAAAAATAATAAATGACTAAATTTCAACATATCAGATTGAGAAAGATAGGCTGGAGTATTATACAAACAAATCCCAAGTGATCAGCTGCTTAAAGGATTCCTCAGGATGTTATGAGAAATGAGAGCAGGAAGATCTTTAGATTTTTATGTAAATATATTTTTATATAGGAAGAGGGTAACTAAGTAAGTAAGTGTACTATTATCAAGGCAGTGTACTATTATGATGAAGGTCAGGATCCGACAAAGACCCTTAGGTATTTAAATTAAAATAATGTTATGTGATGGAAATGGATGGTTGGTGTGGTCAATTAAAACCACATTAAATGTGCAATAACATATATTGTGCTGAAGTTTCCAACCAAGATAGAACGACTGCTATACCAGTATATTCGGCAGTCTTTCTATACCAGCAGACTCAAAAGCCCTGATGAAGACCTGAATCCCTGGTCGAAATGTCGACAGAATATATGTATTGCACATACGTATATTGGACCTCATCCCCAACCATTTCTATGGTCCTTGAATGGTCCTCTATGAATCTTCTACGGTCAACCATCTAGAATTTTATTTCAAGATAGACCCAAACCTCAAGAAAAACAGGTTGTCGTAGGAAGCTGTATCTTTAAAAGAGTGGAGGAGTTTATTTACATTGGATTGCAGGTTACATCAACCAATAACGTTTCCATTGAAATAAAGCAAAGGATCACAGCGGCTAACCGATGCTATTTTGGTCTGTTGAAACAGCTCCGGAGCAAGCTCATTAGCAGGAAAACAAAGGTCCATTTATATAAAACTCTAATCAGGACTGTCCTGACATACGCCTCCCAGACATGGAAACTATCCGCACAGGATAGAAATAATCTCCTGGTCTTCGAGGGGAAGATCCTTCGGAGAATCTATGGGCCGGTAAGGGATAAGGAAGGCAGGAGAAGAAGAAGAAATAAGGAACTCTATGAGCTGCTCCAGGATATGGATGTTGTGACATTTATTAAGCTGGGACGCCTTAGGTGGGCAGGACATGTTGCAAGGATAAGTTTGGACGAAATGCCTAAAAAAGTCGTGGAGGAGAAAATCCATTGTCCATTGAAGAGTCGGACGGCCCAAGCTCTGGTGGATGGACGGTGTAGTACAAGAGGCACGAGACCTGCTTAGAGTCCAAAATTGGAAGGCAGCAGCCCAAAACCGGGCCAAATGGCGGAGGCTCATAGAGGAGGCCAGGATTGTAGCGCCAGCTGATAGATAGATTTCAAGATTTTTTTTTTAACTTTGTTATCATCTTATTTTAATTATTTGTTTATAAATATTGATATAATAATGATGACACAAGAGTTTTGTCAGTTCTTTAATGAATTGTTTTTTTAATCAATCCTGTTCTATTTCAATCTTTAATCATTAACTATCCATGTCTATTAGAAAGGTTCAAACAACGTTGAGATCTAGTACTGGATGTTATACAAGCTCAGGCTTTTTCAGAAAGGTTATTATTTATATTAATTTGACATTATAGGAAAGTAAATTTGTTTGAATTCTCAAACTGCCCTCTGGTCCTATTACCATGGCATTAAGATCCAGCCCCATTCCTCCTGCAACTCTCTCTAAAGCTAGAAAAGCATCCTGTACAGAGTGGCCTTCCACAACATCCAGGTCATCTGCATATACGAGCAATTGGACAGACTGAGTAGGGAGTCCCTTACTGCTAATTAACGTGTTATATAGAAGAAGAGGCAGGCCAGAGCACCAACACCTTGCTGCAGGCCTATGCTTGGGCCAGCTTGACCTCAGATGTAGCATTCGACCCTATCAATCATTATTTGGCATTCTCACCTATCTACCTCACTATCCGTCCATTCTAACTCTCTCACCTCACATAGATTTGGGTTCGGTCTACACTTTCATAGGCTGCTATATTAACTTAATCTTACAATGAAAATTTTGATATAGTTTCCAAATAAATACTTGCCACCGCCCGAGGTATAAGCCAAGTAGGGAAACCTCCAGAGAGAACCCAGGCCAACGGAGCAACCAACACAGGCCAAGATGAACTGCAGCTTGTTGTCCCAGTTTCCTCGAGATCCAGGATCGTCCTCATCTTCTTCCTCATTCATACTCAGGCTATCCGGGGAGGTTTCATTCCTAAAACAAGTATATTTTACTTAATTAAAATATTTACCATGAATTAGTTCTAATAACAATAAAAAATATTTTCAAGACTTATTATTATTATCATTATTGATATTTCTAGAAATTTTTAGATGATATTAAGATATAAAAAATGGGTTAGCATAGCGGCCTTCAATATTAAAGGTCGTGGGTTGACTTCCCGCAGTGGACAAAATGGAGGTCCCTAGCCTGTGCGATATCAGGTACTCGTTAAAGACCCCTATCCTAAATTACACCTAGATAGGCAAAACAAGTAGCATCGTCCGATTAGCCTTAGAAGCATAAAGGGAGGTTAAACAAACAAACAAATATAAAAAATTATGAGTTTATATTTCTTGGAAATTTAGTAATGTTGTACTTTAAAATCAATTTCAAACAGGTAGATTTTACTTAAAGGTAAGATCCTAAATAATTTAATGTTTATGCATCATATATATATGATATAGTGCGAATATTCAATAAAATTAAAATATGAACTTAATAATTAAAATGTTGTGCTATTTAATTTTTAATTGATATATTCTCAAATGAAACAAACCTGTAGGTTCTGGGAATGCATTAAGATTCCTGTAATGGTAGAAAACTTTATATAGCCTCGATTGTTATATTTTATAAATAAAGTAAAATTTGTGTTTGGATTGACGAGGAGGTAGATGGATGTCACATAATTCAAGTTGAGAAAGAGTCTGTAATATAACGGATTTTAATAAAAAAAATAATATCAAAATAAAATCTTTTGGTTGAAAGTTTTTCAAGAACAGTAATTTCAAATAAAGTATTAAATGGAGGTTTTTTAAATAATATTTTATTTCAAATATAAATATTTAATAAGTTTAGGTTAAAACAATTACGGAAGTACTGTAAACAGTTTATAAAATACTATTATAGCCTTGATGGAGAACCTCCAGCAACAATTATGGTTTCTCCAGTTAGGAAAGAGGCGTCATCAGAACACAAAAATGCAACTGCAGCAGCGATCTCATTTGGCTGTCCTATCCTTCTCATAGGAGTATTCTGCAATATGGATTTTTTTACATCCTCCGTGTCCGTCAAAATTTTTGAAAACTTAGTCTGTATAATTCCTGGGGCAACACAGTTAACTCTAATGTTCTCTTTTGCTAGATCCGCAGCTCCTGCTTTAGTCAGGCCGAGGAGGGCAGCCTTGCTAACGGAATATACTCCAAGTTGTGGTATCGGTTGAAATGCTGCAATCGAAGATATGTAGACAATTGAACCACAACCTGCTTTTTTCATCAACGGAAGGGCTTCTTTAGATACCATAAAAGCCGATTTAATGTTAACATCAAAAATTTTGTCCCAAACTCCTTCGGGGCAATCAAATGTGTCTCCTGCAGCTGGATTTACTCCTGCATTAGAAACAAGGATGTCGAGATGGCCGAATTTACCTTCAACTAATTTAAAAAGACATTGTCTATCTTCCTTATTTGACACATGACACCGAATTCCAAATGTTTTCTTAAGTCCTACATCTTGCAGCTCACTCAGTGCCTTCTCTACATTCTTCTCCTTCCTGCTACTTATTATGACATTAGCGCCCTCTTCTGCCAGCCTCTTTGCAATGGCAAATCCTATGCCATCAGTGGATGCAGTGACAACAGCCACCTTATCCTGAAGCCTACTTATGCCACTTGAAATGGATCTTGATGCTATTGCATGAATTGAGTAATTAAGCGATGTGAATGCTGATATCATGATGATGAGTCATCAATGAATTTCCATAATGGTAAGAAACGATTTAGAATTCAGGCTTTCCATGCACATTAATCTTTTTGCACGCATGTAGTATATGGCGTTCTGATAATGTAATATACGCACTTGAAACATCTCGGAACCGATTTTATATAATTTTAAAGGTTAAACAGTTGTTTTGTACAACATTATAAAACTTCTTGTTAGTTATCCCGCAAGTCAATTTTACAAAATTTTCATTGAAATTCGCTAATGAATAGAATTAAATGAGCATGATCTCAGAGAAAGCTCAGATCTTTTCCGTTTCGAGTACCGCAGTAACTAAACGGTTATTTCTGTGATAACTAGTGTAACATATGATGCTAAGTTTATTTAGTTTATTGATAAGTATGTAATATCCAACAAAAATAAACATTTACATTTTTAAACCATGAAATGGTTTGCGATATATAAGCTTTGTAGGTTCAAATTTCTTGGTTTAAAATGACTCGTTTCCTCTATGATTTTCTGAAAAGTCGACGTTCCTACATCTTTGCCTCAGCATGAACACCCTCGTATAGGCGGGCGCAAGCGACGGTGCTGCTTCTCTACAGGAACTAGAGAAACAGGGATAGAAGCCGGGCCAGTACCTGGGATTCATAGGGTTTTTGGGCGTTTTTAATTTATTTTTCCATAATTAAAACCTGATTGATCCAAATATTATTACAAAAAATGTCTAATCAGTATTGCTCGGTTACTCAGTGTTCAATTAGAAAATCAAAAGACGTGTCATTCCATTTATTTCCAAAAATATAAAAAGCTTCTTAAAGAGTGGATTGTAAAATTAAGAATAGATAAGCCTGTTTCGAAACATATGACGATATGTAGTTTTCATTTTAAAGAAAGTGACTATATTTATCCAGGTAAATATTAGTATTTGACATTTTATTATTCCAAAATGCTAGTTTTATGCTAATAACATTGGGACCATAGATTTGTTTTTCTTTTTTTAATTTCCCCCATTTTTGTCTTACATCTGTTGTGCTTAATTGTTCCAAGTTTTCAATGTGATGCTTGAATGTATTAACAAATAAATAAATAATATGACAAAGAATCTAAGTTGTCATAACAATGATTGTATGAATAGGTAATTAATATTATTACTAACCGAAGAACATAGTGTAAAGTTGCAATGATTTGTTTGCATTTACCATTACTACCAGCTTTACACGTACAATTACAAGAAAATTGCTTATTGTTATTAATAAATTTAATTTCCACTTTTATTTGATGGGGCAGGCCTTTAAGACCGCTTGTTCGATGGCACAAGCCTTGTTATGTCGTAGTCTTATAGCCCTTCACCGTAAAGAAGGTTTCCGTTTTTATCTTTATTAGCTTGTAAAATTGAAGAGAAAAGGACCGGAACATAGTGTCATAGATTTGTTTTTCTTTTTTAATTTTCCTCATTTTTGTATTACATTCGTTGTGCTTAATTGTTCCAAGTTTTCAATGCGATGCCTGAAAGTTTTGACAAATAAATAAATAATATGACAAAGAAACTAAGCTGCCATAACAATGATTGTATGAATAGGTAATTAATATAATTACTAACCGAAAAACGTAAAGTTACAATGATATATTTGCATTTACCAGAACTACCAACTTTACACGAAAATTTCTTATTATTATTAATAAATTTGATTTCCACTTTTATTTGATGGGGCAGTCCTTTAAGATCGCTTGATTGAAGGCACAAGGCTTGTAAAATAACTGTTTTTTTTACTTCTACATGTAATTATGTGGTTTGCATCAAGGATAGCGTGCCCTTCAATCAATGGTCTTTTAAAATTACAAATTATCTCTATCAGATCAACTATGTCTATCCCCGTTCCTTCCGATATTTTGCAAATCTACTAGCGCACCCCCATAGTCGATCTTACGGTGCATTTCAGGGTACTACTAGTTCAGAACAGTGACTCACTCGCTGTTCAGTAAAGGCCGATCCCCTCTGAAAAGTACTCTTTTGGGGGTTTATTTATCTCTGAAGATATTTTCTGTGAAGTTGCTAGATGCCACTTATACATTCAACCAAACTTGTCGAATTCTACTCCGAGATTAAATAGGTTGTTATGTGAAATACGCGGGTTAAGGTGCCTTTACACAGTGGGAACCTCACATAATCCCCTGAACCTTGCCGTTGCACAATTATTTCAATAATAATGCATAATCAGCAATTGAATAAATTTGCCCATTGTTAAGAATATTATGCTAAACACTCGCGATGAACATAAGTGCCATTCTTTATAAAAAATTGGATTGTCAAAGGATAACATAAAACACAGGTTTTTAATTTTAAAACGTTCGTTTCAGAAATAGCGTTTTAAAACGGCATTAATTGCCGTTCAGAATCACCTGTTCGACTTAGAAAATTGGTTCCATAAGTGGAAAATAAAAATAAATGCAAATAAGTCGAACCATATAAGTTTTTCACTGAGGAAGGGAACATGTTCTCCAATAAAAATTAATGATGCTTCTGTGCCATCTAAAAAATATGTACGTTACCTTGGACTGTACTCGGACAAAAGACTCACTTGGGACACACATACAAAACTAAAAAGACAAGAACTGACCAGACGATATAAACAACTGTCACACCTCCTGGACTACAGGTCAACACTTAACTTACGAAACAAAAGACTAATAAACAACACGATACTAAAACCTATTTGGACCTACGGAGTAGAATTTTGGGCTTCCTCAAAAAAAGTACCTATAAACAAAATTCAAACCGCGCAATCAAAAATTCTCTGAAAAATTGTAAACGTTCCATGGTACATTTCTAACAACACAATATACAAAGACATGGACATTCCAACAGTAAAATCATACATCCATGACAAATGCATGCACTACCTTTCACTGTTCAACTCACAACCATCCAAACCCACTTGTTTTTTCTCTTTCTTCCCAGTTACCGTCCAACGAAGATTAAAAAGACAATGGCCGAGAGATATGCTCGAGCAAATAATTTAAATCAAGCAAATCGAAGATAAATTTCGCACTATCCACAAATTTGCTAAATGCATTACAGCGCAGGCGCAAATTACTTAAAATATAAATAAAATAAATGATATTGGGAAGATTGACATTCACCATCTATCTATTATATAAAAACACAAGTGTTTGTAGGTTATTAGATAATTATTTCGGTATTACTTCGGATGAGGAGCTCCAAGATGGCGGCCGGCGTGAATAAACAACAAGGTATTCCGATCACGCCCTACACGATATCCACGATTCAGTTCGGGTTAACCGAGAGTTCCCGAGCAGATGTAGTCCAGATAACCAACTTCCATGCTTCAATAATGGGAACAACCAACGTAATGTACAAATGAATTATTTTGTTGTTATTAATATAATTAAAGTACAACAACAAATATCAGTAGAAGCACTATTTCAATATATGAAAATTTCCTGTGATGGTTGCATGATATTTTAAATTTTAAACTAAACAGACCATTTACCAAATAAATTTAATACATAGTTTGTTTTGTAAATTTATTTGTTTGTTTTTTTAAAAATATGTTATTGTCCTGTTTAAATTATTAAATGGGTTCGAGTTAAATGCACAAGGTACAAATACTTAATAATATAAGAATCCGAGCATTCTTAACCACCAGTTTATTTTTTGTATTTCAAGAAAAATGCATTTAAATTACCAAAAAGGAAATTTTTAAAAATGATTTGATGATCATTTTAAATGATATGTCTCTAAAGAAATGAACAAACTGTACATGATTCATTAGACTGAAGAAAGGGAGTAAAAGGTTTAAGAAATTGTATCTATTAAAATGATTTAACTATAATTATCGGCCAACTGTATTATAATCCACTAAATAGAATTAATTTAATTAAATACGTTTCAACTAGCAACAATCGCACTTCAGTAGACCTTCATTGGTTACGATATCGCCTCTGCGCAATGTTAATATAATTAAATGTTTATATTTGTTAATGTTCTTCTGCCCTAACCCAATTAAAAGTTACACATACATATATATAAATAATTTTTCGATCAATACTTCAAAGTTCCGACGAGCTGTTGGAAATTCGTTATATAAATATGAGATTTGGATATAGGTACAGACTGTGTAGCTGCATCAGACCTAACCTAATAAAAGTAACGAATAACGAATGAATTCTCTTCTAAAAATCTGGATAAAGCCGACATCGGATCTCGGGAACTCTCGGTAAACCCGAACTGAATCGTGGATATCGTGTAGGGCGTGATCGGAATACCTTGTTGTTTGCTCACGCCGGCCGCCATCTTGGAGCTGCTCATCCGAAGTAATACCATTATTTCTTTATAGAGATCTCCAATGTAACACTCTAACGTAAAGCTATTTACACGTAAACGTGAAGTCGAAGGAACAATGATGTCTGATCCCTCCTAGGAACCTTAATACAATAATTTTCATTACAAGGCGGCTGACTTGGAACTTGCGGCTGTTCTGACCTTTGCTCTAACTTATTATGGATGAAAGCAACTTCAGAAAAATGCTAAAAGAAGGCCTATAAGCTTATTTTAACGAATTCATTCTGATTCCACATATAACTTCTTGATTTTTTTGTTAGAGTGTTACATTAGGGATCTCTATAAAGAAATAATTATCTACTAACTTACAAACACTTGTGTTTTTACATAATAGATAGATGGTGAATTGTCAATCTTTCCAATATCATTTATTTAAACATTACATTAACATATTAAACGCCAACGTTTTTTAACGTTTCAAAAATAAAAACATGTGTTTTTATTTTTCAATTTATCATTTGACAATCAAATTTTTCATAAAGAATGCCACTTATGTTCATTGCGCGTGTTTAGCATAATATTCTTAACAATGGGCAAATTTATTCAATCGCTGATTTTGAAATAATTATGTTATGTTTGATTTTTCTCTTAGTTCGTAGTGTAAAGGGACCTTCACGCAGATTTTTACTTTCACTTACCTATATATGAAATATATAGTAAGGAAAGTATTGCGATCGTGAAAAATGTCGACTTCCGGTTTTTAACGGAAATACACGTTTTGGGGTCCCCTGAGTCCAAATAACCAAGTCCCGCGAAATGGTCTGTGTGTCTGTGTGTTTGTGTGAACAGACTAGCTCAAAAACTATAGGCCGTACAAAACTGAAATTGGGTATTTGGTGTATGTATATGCCCGCGATGTGACAGCAAAAATTTCATCATAATTGCTCAAAGGGAGGGGGTACTTTATTTAATAACTTTTTAAGTTTTTTTCGATTTTCTCAAAAACGGCTCTTGATTAAACTGAGTATTTTACATATTAATATGCCTGAGATATGACTGTAAAAATTTCATCAAAATTGATTAACCGGAGGGGGGACTTTACTTAATAAATTGTGTATCATTTTCACGTGTTTTTTTTATTTACTCAAAAACGGTTTTAACGATTTTGATCAAACTGGGTATTTGATGTATGCATATGCCAAAGATGCGATAGCCAACATTACATCAAAATTGATCAACCGGAGGGGGGACTTTACTTAACAAATTTTTTATCATTTTCACGTGTTTTTTTTTATTTTACTCAAAAAAGGCTATAACGATTTTGATCAAACTGGGTATTTGATGTATGTATATGCCAAGGATGTGATAGCCAACATTTCATCAAAATTGGTCAAACGGAGCGGGTACATTATTTCATAATGTTTTTTCCAATTTTTACCTTTTTTTCGATGATCTCAAAAACGGCTTTAACGATTTTTATCAAATTCCTCATGTTTAATGAAAATTAGGTGTTCTTTAATCTAAGGTAGGCTTTATAATTATTAAAATGTTCTGAGGGGTTTTTTTTTTTGGGGGGGGTCTTTTTTGTTTGTTTGTTTCCTATAAAGTACCTTTGTTTTTGTTTACATGGAGAAATTAACTGTCTCTCGTTACGCCTAAAAATAAGAAATGGCTAAATATGAGATATGACAAAAATAAAGAAAACATAAAGAGGAGAAAAAAAGAAAAATATTCAGTCAACTCATAAAACTCGTTGAGCCCAAGCATGCGGAGTACGCCTTTAATGACAGACCATTGTTCATAATTAAAGCCGTTCTGTTCATTTGAGAAGTGGCAATTAACAAAACGCATTAATTTCTAATCTAAGTAAGTTGGTAAGTGAAAGTTGTATGTTGCGAGCACGCACCAGATTTTTTATTTTTCAATTTATCATTTGACAATCAACTTTTTCATAAAGAATGCCACTTATCTTCATTGCGCGTGTTTAGCATAATATTCTTAACAATGGGCAAATTTATTCAATTGCTGATTTCGAAATAATTATGTTATGTTTGATTTTTCTCTTAGTTCGTAGTGTAAAGGGACCTTCACGCAGATTTGTTCATTTCATTTCATATGCAATATTAACTATATTCTTAAAAAAAAAAAAAAAAGTAATGATCCAACCATAAATTTAATTCAATCTATTTAAGTTGATTTGATAGCACGAGAGTTGTTTTCATTTTAAATAAAGGACCACTACAGACTTATTATGAGGACTCTCATAACTTATTCATTCCTTCTAAAAGAGATAACATAGGTAGGCGTAAATATTTATTGAATGAAGACCTTTCATCAGGTAATGTCATTTCGGCATAGAAATTTTGGAGTGCGCAGTCTTGGTCTATTCAAGATGGTGCATGGTTTCAGTTTCCTCTTCGCCTGTAATCATAAAATCTCCTACAGGTTGTTGATTTTAGTGATAGTCATCTTGGACGTTTTCGTTACCACGTGCAGCCTCGACTTTTCTTCTTATCCGGAGGAATACAGCTACTTCATTAGGAACCGACTGTTGGTCATAATGACGCAGATCCAGATGTATGGTGGACTTCACAATGTCATCGTCTCGATTATATGGTTCCAATACAACAAACAAATTATATCTAATGTTGAGAGTGAACTGAGGCAGCTGGCAGTTAACCTCGATAGTGATGTCCCAGTAAAGAAGTGCTCACGGGAAATGTTGACAGTTCTCTCGATCGAGATCATTTCTGCGTTCTTTTACACTCTGTACAACGGGATGACTTGGACGACGTTGGCGTCGAATTTAGCCTACCTAGCGAACATTTCATTCGCCTACTGCTGCAGTGGCATTTTGAGTTGTTCGTTATTCCAATTGGGTTCCTTCTACGACGATTTCATACGGTTCAACAAATATGAGGATTCTGTTTTGAGGTGCCAGCGTATCTCGAATATATTTGAAAATATATGCCACCTGTTCAAGGTACCAATGTTTCTCATCATCAGCTGGGGCTTTGTCCTAACTTTGGGTGATCTCTACGCTTTATTCGTACTTCTTCCAGTCAACAATTTAACGAACAATCTACTTTTTGTCTACACTATTTTAAATTTCCAATATCCAATTCTGATGGTGATTCGATCCTGCAATGAATTAAATAAAAAGGTGACCGCAGAACAGATACAATAAAGTATTATAATATTTAATTGTATTTATAACTCAATACGGTCGACTCTCATTAACTAAAAATTAAAAAAGGAACACCAAAAATACTTCGATTTATCGAGAATGCCAATTACCAAGATGAAAAGCAATTGAAGGGGTCGGGGCAAAACAGTGCCAAGCAACATTTTTAACAAAAATAAACTGTAGCTGCCGTCTGTTGCGTATTATGTAGTAGTATATGTCTATGATGGAAATGCCACCTAAATATGACTAAAGAGTACTCTAGAATCATATTTAGGTGGCATTTCTATCATAGACATATAGTACTACATAATATACAATAGACGGCAGCTACAGTTTATTTTTGTTAAAAATGTTGCTTGGCACTAATTTGCTCCGACCCCTTCAATTATGACATAAGTGGGTGATTCTCATTTAATTTGACCATTTAACTATTTTAGAAATTGAATTTTGGGTTTAAAAAAATTCAACTTATGAATAAAATTTGATCTGAATATCATCAATAAGATGTCCAAGAAAACAAGGTGAACAAAGTTTGTCAGTTCGTTCAGTATTAGTATTTTTTATTATTTTTTCAACTCAAAAATGAGTTTAGTGATTACCGTTTCTGTATTTTTATTTACTTATTTTTTGTAATGTCAATCAACAATGTAACAAATCAATGTAACAAAATCAACAAAGGTTATCATGGCCATTCCCAAAATTTTCAAAGAACAGTGTTGCCCAGAACAGCCGACAACAACTCGCCATGAATTTTTCTACTAACCTTGGGGACAGTTTAATTTTCCTGATTTACATTCGAGGTATTAGAGGTAACTAAAAATATCATTCATACCTTGAAACACCACCATATTACAATGTAATTCCTCATTGTTCAAATTTAATCAATTATCAGGGGTTCATTTCAGGACATGGTGAACTAAGCATAACCAGCTTGGGGACCGTGACATTTTCAAACTTCACATTGAGATATTTTGTTTTTTATGATGCCTAGGTACATTTAAATGTTACCATCGTATTGCTATAACAGCAAACAATAAAATAAATATCCAACAATATTTTTTAGATATGAAGAAATATCGGAAAAACGAATATTAAGACCGGGGACACTAAATGGTCAATCGATATGAGAAACAACCAATTATTTCAAAATCAGCAATCGAATAAATTTACCAATTGTTAAGAAAATCATGCTAATTACGCGCAGTGAACATAAAAAGCATTCATCTGTCAAGTAATAAATCGAAAATACAAACACAAGCAGGGGTGGATTTATCACGAAATTTGGGGGGGGGGGGCGTTATGACCTCCCTGTCTCACAATCAAGTGGCTGACAGCACCGGTTTTTAATGAGATTATTACCTTGTATTAAGAAAGGCTGTGATCTAAAATACCGAAAGTGTTATGTTTAGGGCTTAGTAACTACCTAATTGCGTTATTAAACAACATTTAATAATGCATAACATACAAAAACACTGAAAAGCCAAAATATTTGGGGGGGGGGAGTCATGACTATATAACACAGGTGTATGTAGGTTAGTAATGCATGATTATTTATAAATAGAAATTTCCAAGATATTTATAATGTAACACTTGGGCCGGGATAGCCGAGCGGGTTGGAGTGTGACCCGCTTCAGCTCGCTCGAGCTGGACGGCGACGCACAGCGGTCAATAATTGCTTTTTGGCGGACATAAATCTGCCATTTCCACAATTTTACAGATAAATTGATGGGATCTTTTTTATTACCGTCTTAATAAAATTCAAAAACCAAAGAAACAATTTCCGTTAAGATTGCTTCGGTATAAGTGTCCTTTTTGCTTACCCAAAACCAGGTTTCTTGAGTGTTAATAGATAGTTATCGTTAGTATGCAAAAAAACATGGAAGAACTTAATATTTTTCAGAATTTTCTTTTTTATTTTTTTAGTCTGAGGGTGGACTTTCATACCACCGAGTATCCAAAAGAAAATTCATATTGCATAGAAGTTATGGGTATTTTAAAAACAACTAAAAATTCAACATTCAACTCGATTTTCTCCTTTTAGAAATAAGATATAAATATACCGATTTCACTGAAAGTTTACATTCAACGGCTAGAAAATTACGTAGGAGCAACATGAATTTGGTTCGCTCATTATGGTACCAAAGCAATTTATATACTACTTTTTTTCAATAAAAACCGTTTTTCTCGGTTTAAAAGGGGTGCTCCCCGGAGTTATCACTGGGATAATTTCTAGTCTTACTTGTACTACGACCACATAAAAAGATCAGTTAAAATCACTTGCGCCTTTTTTAGAAAAGTATGTTTTGTATATGTTTACAGAAAAATTGGCTATGTTTGGCCCTGTAATCTGCTCTAAATGGTACAGGTACATTTTCCAGCTCCTTCTAATCTATAACATAAAACGACTACATCTATACATAAGGTTTTTCCTTATAAATGTTTACTGCGGAATAAAATTTTGAATAGCCTTATTGAAAACCTTGTGTAGGTACCTGTTATCGAATAAGTGGTTTCACAAGTAAACAGAATTTTGTTTCTCTTTTCCAGTTGATTAATTGAGATGAAAAAACTACTGAATAGCTGAAATCACATACGTATTTGCTCTTCATTAAACTTAAAACGAATAAATACAGACTTTCTTAGTAAAAGAATAACCAACCGATTTATTTTCACTTAATTTGTCATATCAATTTACACTCGTAAGGGTAAGATTTTATGACTTTTCCTGCAAACACTTATCTAGAAATAATAAATTTCTACCTATAGTTATTCAGGCATTTTTGTAGTGGTGGGTAAAGGAATTAGGAAAGAATCAGTTTGACTCTGCTCTTGTGCTGCTATTCGGCTTTGTCTGCCTTACTTAAGATAAAGTTATGTTTTCTCTAGACAGTCTATAGCACTACAAGTCTAATTCAGTCCTTCTTGTTTTGTTGCGAGAAAAATGGCAAAGTCAACCCTATAGTATAGTCCAAATATTTTAACGAGTGTAAATTGATTTAACGAAGTAACTGAAAATTTTATACCCCAATATACATTTATAAGTGAAAACCTTATGTGTAGAAGTCGTTTTATGTTATAGATTAGAAGGAGCTTGAAAATGTACCTGTACAATTTAAAGCAGATTACAAGAAGAAACATTATCAATTTTTCTGTAAACATATACAAAACATGTTGTTTCAGGCTTCCATGGTCTGAATCCATTATCCGCATTTTTTCTTCCAGGTTTGACCATGTCACAGGTTTTCCAACAGCCAAGCTTTCACCCATCTTGCTGTGGGCTTCTTCAGGGCTAATACAAGAATGAGAGTGGAGAAGGGGATCACTAACTTATAATCTTCCGTCGGGGGCGAAGTCTTGGACTCAACAAACCTGGACTTTACAGTATCCCTTGCTCATGCGGTAAACAATACATAGGACAGACAGGAAGAAACATTACCACACGACTGAAAGAACATATTGCCGCAGTTAAGAAAATACAAACAGACAAATCAGCCATAGCAGAACACTTTTACAATACACAACACACTATAGCCTTCGAAGACACCAAAGCCATAGTTAGGATTGACAACTACCACCATAGATCCATCAGGGAAGCTATAGAAATTATAAAACAACCAAATAATATAAACAAAGAAGACGGATACAGACTTAGCAAAAACTGGTACCCTGCACTAAACAACATTAGACAACAAAACATATCTCAGAGAGCGGATGACATCCCCCCTCCCCTACCCCCTCCACCTGACCACGCCCCCTCGGGCGCTAGCCAATGGGAACACAGACTTCGCCCCCGACGGAAGATTATAAGTTAGTGATCCCCTTCTCCACTCTCATTCTTGTATTAGCCCTGAAGAAGCCCACAGCAAGATGGGTGAAAGCTTGGCTGTTGGAAAACCTGTGACATGGTCAAACCTGGAAGAAGAAATGCGGATAATATACAAAACATACTTTTCTAAAAAAGGCGCAAGTGAATTTAACTGATCTTTTTATGTGGTCGTAGTACAAGTAAGACTAGAAATTATCCCAGTGATAACTCCGGGGAGCACCCCTTTTAAACCGAGAAAAACGGTTTTTATTGAAAAAAAGTAGTATATAAATTGCTTTGGTACCATAATGAGCGAACCAAATTCATGTTGCTCCTACGTAATTTTCTAGCCGTTGAATGTAAACTTTCAGTGAAATCGGTATATTGATATCTTATTTCTAAAAGGAGAAAATCGAGTTTAATCTTGAATTTTTAGTTGTTTTTAAAATACCCATAGCTTCTATGCAATATGAATTTTCTTTTGGATACTCGGTGGTATGAAAGCCCACCCTCCGGCTAAAAAAATAGAAAAGAAAATTCTGAAAAATATTGCGTCCTTCCATGTTTTTTTGCATACTAACGATAACCATCTATTAACACTCAAGAAACATGGTTTTGGGTAAGAAAAAAGGTCACATATACCGAAGCAATCTTAACGGGAATTGTTTCCTTGGTTTTTGAATTTCATTAAGAAGGTAATAAAAAAATCCCATCAATTTATCTGTAAAATTGTGGAAATGGCAGATTTATGTACGCCAAAAAGCAATTATTGATCACTGTGCGACGGTTCGGATCCACCCTGGGAGGGTTGACTTTTATTTCGTGGAGGCCCCACGGAATAAATCTCGACCTATCCACCATGGTTAGAATAGGAAAAAAAAATTAAACACTTAAAGAAAAAATCAATAACAGCTATTTGGAATAGTAGTCCGCGAATTAGAACGTTTTCCAAGGTTACCAAAGTTGAGAATACATCCTTAACCATCGAAATCGGGAGGAAATCCGGAATCTTTTATAAGAAACACCGACAATATGACAACAGTTCTGAGGGCAATGGAACCAGGAAATGGGGGATGGCTGTTCTAAGAACAGGTCTTAAAGTGGTTAACATACTAGTTTTAATAAAAGTGGAAAAAAATTAAACAAAATGAGTTTTTTCACGAATAAGACATTTAAATTAAAGTTTTAAAATTTCAATAAACCCTAATAATTAATAATAATATTTTTGTATTTCAGGCAAAGACATTCAGCCAGCAACTATATTGGGAGATGGTGAAAGACAAGTCTAATAAACTTATGAACAATGTAATTATCAAATAATTATGTACATAAATTATATAAAATAATTTATTTAAAGTAATAGCAATCGATTAAGCTTTTTTCATTCTATAGGAGAAGCTGAATTTCCATTTTGTAGTTAATGAGGAAATGGTCTTCACAGCTTGTGGCTTTTTTAACATTGATAATTCCTTAATTTTTTCGGTGAGTATATCAATATATTATATATGTTTTGTTCTGCCTCTGATCGACTGTGGGACCGAGAGACCCTCGTGGAGTAAATTCAGTTTCTATAAAGTAGATAAGCTCAATTGAAAAATTAAGGTGGAAATATTAGCGTATGAGAGCGATCATAGTCAAATGACCTCCTTACACGATCGCTGACCAAGAAAAATTATTCCCTTACACAGTATTGAGCCTAGGACACTCCATGGGTTTTGGTGGTAGTGAATATTTTTGAAGGAATACCCAGAAGAGGTTTGCGTGAAGTATTTTAGTGGGGTATATTTTTGTTAGGAGAACCATTTTTATTTTATTGTCGGTGCGGTAGCGATTTGGAAGAACTTTCAGTATGATGCACAAGAAACCACATTAATTCAATTGTCTATAGACTAAATAATGATGGCTTCCTCATCCCTCAATATTAGCGCCCACGTTCGACCATAGGAAAAATAATAGTTCATACACTGGCAAGTCGAGGGAAGAATGATGTGTGACCGCACCTATGCACCTTAATACCTACAATAATTTTCATTACAAAGACGGCTGTTCTGACTTTTGCTCTAACTTATTATGGATAAAAACGTCTGGAAAATGCTTAAAGATTTGCATAGCCTTGCTTAGCTTACCTCAACTAACAAAAAAGCGGCACTAGCGCTATCCCCGAACACACAGGCGAACTTAAAAAGTTCCTGTTCGAGTTCGTGTGTTATTTAGATTAGCTGAACACTGTTCCGAACTGGCTGTTCGAAGGTGAAGTTAGTACAGTGTAATAAGCGCGTGTATCATACCAGATTTTTACTTTCACCTACATATATATGAAATATATAGTAAGTGGAAGTATTGCGATCGTGAAAAATTTCGACTTCCGGTTTTCAACGGAAATACACGTTTTGGGGTCCCCAGAGTCCAAATAACCAAGTCCCGCAAAATGGTCTGTGTGTGTGTGTGTGTGTGTGTGTGTGTGTGTGTGTGTGTGTGTGTGTGTGTGTGCGTGTGTGTGTGTGAACAGACTAGCTCAAAAACTATAAGCCGTGCGAATCTGAAATAGGATATTTAGTGTATGTATATGCCCGCGATGTGACAGCAAAAATTGCATCGAAATTGGTCAAACGGAGTGGGCACTTTACTGAATAAATGTTGTCTCATTTTCACGTGTGTTTTTTATTTACTCGAAAACGGGTTTAACGGTTTTGATCAAACTTGGTATTTGGTGTATGTATGTGCCCGCGATGTGACAGTAAAAATTTCATCAACATTGATCAAATAGAGTGGGTACTTTACTTAATAAATTTTGTATCATTTTCACGTGTGTTTTTTATTTACTCATAAACGGCAAAAATAAGAAATTAATGTGGAAAAATTTGTAACTTTGTGAAGTGGCAATCAACAAAACACGTCAATTTCTAATCTAAATAAGTTGGTCAGTGAAAGTTGTGTGTTGCGAGCACGCACCAGATTTTTTCATTTCGTTTCATATGCAATACTAATTTTAATAATATATATGTTTTATTCTGCCTCTGATCGAATGTGGGATCGAGACCACATGGGCCAAATTCAGTTTCTATAAAGTAGGAAGTCTCAATTGAAAAATTAAGGTGGAAATATTAGCGTCTGAGAGCGATCATGGTCAGATGACCTTACACGATCGCTGAACAAGAAACATTATTCCCTTACACGGTATTGAACCTACGACCCTCCATGGGTTGTAGTGAATATTTTGTCTATAGACTAAATAATGAAGGCTTAACGAACTCAAAGGTTCAATTCCGACACGACAACTCTCTTCCTGGATAACTATATCCAACGAACGCCATCCAGACAAAAATTCGACAGATCTGCTTTCACACAATCCTCCCACCTCCGTCTCGGCATACCCCTCCGATATTTCCCAATCAACCAATCAAGCTTATAAATCTTTTAAGGATTCGCTCACGACCTAATTTCTCAATTTTACATGCCCATTTTATTTTTATTAATCACCTCTATTATATGTAGTGGTTACAGTTCACGAAGTTCGGCGTTGTGAAAACGTCTAAATTCTCCGGTCGTTTCGTCCCTCTTCGGTCCAAATATTCTATACAATATCTTATTTTAAAAAACAGTCAGCCTTTCCTCACTCCTCAATGCTAGCGGCCACATATCGAATCCATAAAGGACTGTTGGAAAAATAATTTTGTATAATAGTTTTGCTAATCCTAATTTTTAAATTTCGACACAAAAGTGCGAGATAAGCAAGTTCGCTGTTGAAAAGTAGAAAGCATTAACCACTTTTAATCTAACCTTAATTTCCTCATCGATTTCGTTTTTTCTAGTTACCATCGCCCCTAAATATCTAAATTTCTCTACGCGTTCAAACCTATTCCCTCCTACATTACTATTGGCAAAATCTTGACCACTTCTAGGCTAACCATATACAGCAAACCCTCATTATTACGAACTCGGATATAACGAACACCTCGATATAGCGAACCAAAATAATATCCCCCCAAAATTACCATTATATTTCTGCTGAACCCCTCGTTATAGCGAAATCCATCGGTTAGTGCGAACTACGAACTAAATTTGATGACTGAGAATTATTATATTCTGTTATAACGAACTACTAGAATTTTTATTAATTTTTTTTTAATGTATTACATAGAATGAGCGCGGGAAGACGAAGTAGCTCCAGTTTCTAGAATTGAGGTTTTTTTTTTTTACTCTTAACTAATCCGATTTCCTTTTGCTCTCTCTCTGATTCCATTGACTTTTTTCTCAAAACTAGCTCAGTTCTGTTTCGACCTCTGTATTATTCGAATCAGAGTTCTGGAGTCGTTATAGTGTTTTTTTTTTTTTTTAATACAAAATGAGTTCGTTGGTGAACATGTGTCACAAACGTAAATCCTTATCAATTGAGGAAAAATTGAAAATTCTCCAGGATATTGAATCGCGAATCCTAAGTAAGAAAACCACCGCAAAAAAATATGGAATTCCAAAATCAACCAAAACCATTATAAAAAACAAAGATAAAATAGATTCAACCGCAGCCCAAGGATTAACTTCAGCATCAAATAAACGACTGCGCTCTGCGGCTCATGAATATTTGGAAAAAAATTGATAAATTGCTTTAAACAAATGAGATCTCAAATACCAATCTCAGACCCTCTTATTGAAGCTAAGGCTAAAGAACTCTCAAGTGAACTTGGCAGGTAAATTAATGAATCTCATTGTTTAATTAATATGTAGTTTATCTAAAAATAAGTTACAAACATTCGTTTTAATTTAACTATTTCTAATGAATGAATTTCCTTCTTAATATGATCAAATTAGTGCGGCCATTGGCTAAAAAAATATAAAAAAAAAAAAAAAAAAAAAAGAATCCTCGGTTATAACGAATCTCGATATAGCGAACTATGAATATCAAACCCCCTACCAGTTCGCTGTATCGAGGGTTTACTGTATTTTGTCTTATCAGTGTTTATTTTCAACCCAAGTTCTTAACCGTTTTTATATTTCATCAACACTTTCATCAACCTATTTACTTTCACTTACCTACATATGAAATATATAGTAAGTGGAAGTATTGCGATCGTGAAAAATTTCGACTTCCGGTTTTCAACGGAAATACACGTTTTGGGGTCCCCTGAGTCCAAATGACCAAGTTCCGCGAAATGGTTGTGTGTGTGTGTGTGTGTGTGAACAGACTAGCTCAAAAACTATAAACCGTGCGAAACTGAAATTGGGTATTTAGTGTACATACATGCCCGCGATGTGACAGCAAAAATTTTATCAAAATTGCTCAAAGGGAGGGGGTACTATATTTAATAACTTTTTACGTTTTTTTCGATTTTCTCAAAAACGGCTCTAACGATTTTGATTAAACTGAGTATTTGATGTATTAATATGCCTGAGATATGAATGTGAAAATTTCATCAAAATTGATTAACCGGAGGGGGGACTTTACTTAATAACTTTTGTATCATTTGCACGTGTTTTTTTGATTTACTCAAACACGGTTTTAACCATTTTGATCAAACTGCGTATTTGATGTATGTATATACCCGAGATATGACTGTAAAAATTTCATCAAAATTGATTAACCAGAGGGGGGACTTTATTTAATAAATTTTGTATCATTTTAACATGATTTTTTTATTTACTCAAAGTCGGCTTGAACGATTTTAATCAAACTGCGTATTTGATGTATGTGTATGCCCGAGATATGACTGTAAAAATTTCATCAATATTGATTAACCGGAGGGGGGACTTTACTTAATAAATTTTGTATCATTTTCACGTGTTTTTTTATTTACTCAAAAACGGCTTTCTCGATTTTGATCAAACTGGGTTTTTGATGTATCTATATATCAAAGATGTGATAGCCAACATTTCATCAACATTGATCAACCGGAGGGGGGACTTTATTTCATAACCTTTTTCCCAATTTTTCGATTACCTCAAAAACGGCTTTAACGATTTTCATCAAATTCGTCATTTTTAATGAATATTAGGTGTTATTTAATATCAGGTAAGCGCTATTATTATTCAAATATTTTGAGGGGATTATAGAGCAAATGGAAACAAAAATAAAAAGTGAATGTGGAAAAATGAGTAACTTTGAGAATTGGCATTAACAAAACGCATTAATTTCTTATCTAAGTAAGTTGGTAAGTGAAAGTTGTGTATTGCGCGCACGCACCAGATTTTTTACTTTCACTTACCTATATATGAAATATATAGTAAGTGGAAGTATTGCGATCGTGAAAAAATTCGACTTCCGGTTTTCAACGGAAATACACGTTTTGCGGTCCCCTGAGTCGAAATGACCAAGTCCCGCGAAATGGTCTGTCTGTGTGTGTGTGTGTATGTGAACAGACTAGCTCAAAAACTATAAACCCTACGATCCTGAAATTGGGTATTTAGTGTAGGTATATGCCCGCGATGTGACAGCATAAATTTCATCAAAATCACTTAAAGGGAGGGGGTACTTTACTTAATAACTTTTTAGGTTTTTTTCGATTTTCTCAAAAACGGCTCTAACGATTTTGATTAAACTGAGTATTTCTTCTATTTATATGCCCGAGATATGACTGTAAAAATGTCATCAAAATTGATTAACCGGAGGGGGAACTTTACTTAATAAATTTTGTAACATTTTCACGTGTTTTTTTTATTTACTCTAAATCGGCTTTAACGATTTTGATCAAACTGGGTATTTGATGTATTTATATGCCCGAGATATGACTGTAAAAATTTCATCAAAATTAATTAACCGGAGGGGGGACTTTACTTAATAAATTTTGTAACATTTTCACGTGTTTTTTTGATTTTCTCAAAAACGGCTCTAACGATTTTGATTAAACTTAGTATTTGATCTATTTATATGACCGAGATATGTCTGTAAAAATTTCATCAAAATTGATCAACCGCAGGGGTCACTTTACTTAATAAATTTTGTATCATTTTCACGTGTTTTTTTGATTTTCTCAAAAACGGCTCTAACGATTTTGATTAAACTTAGTATTTGATCTATTTATATGCCCGAGATATGTCTGTAAAAATTTCATCAAAATTGATCAACCGCAGGGGTCACTTTACTTAATAAATTTTGTATCATTTTTACGTGCTTTTTTTATTTACTCAAAAACGGCTTTCAAGATTGTGACCAAACTGGGTATTTGATGTATGTATATGCCAAATATGTGATAGCCAACATTTCATCAAAATTGATCAACCGAAGGGGGGACTTTACTTAATAAATTTTGTATCATTTTCACGGGGTTTTTTATTTACTCAAAAACGGCTTTAACGATTAATAAAAATAAGATATGAATGTAGAAAAATGTGTGACTTTGGGAAATGATATTTAACAAAACACGTCAATTTCTTATCTAAGTAAGTTGGTAAGTGAAAGTTTTGTGTTGCGCGCACGCACCAGATTTTTTATATTTCATATGGTTTCCCCGTCCTCACCAAGCAAAACAACTCATACTAAAGAATATTTAATTGTAATTATAGGCGACGAGCTTAATGAAAATCCCTTCTACATTAAAATTAGCAAAATCGTCGCCACATCTGTGGCTAACGATGTATTTTTACATATATCTATCTTTCATTAGGAGTGTTTTTAAGGATAATGAATATTAGCTTATCTTAAGAGGACGGGTGCATTATAGGACACTATGGGAGGCGATTGACAACCCTGATTTTATTTAATTATTTACTTAAAAAAATCATTTTTTTTTTTTTTGCATAAAAAATACTCATATTGACTTGGAACATTATCCAATATGATTGTGACATAGTAATATTATTTTGTTACAGATGATTTCTACAGCTACGACATATTTGGTCATTGTGTTACAATATGGTAGAACTGACAAGCCCATGATTCCAATACAGACTAGCACATCGCTTGCAATCGTCCTACACCCTCAGCAATGAACAGTTACATATATTTAAAAAACTAATCATGTAAAATAAATCATGCAATTATTAGCGCATAATTTAGGACATATTGCTCGTCCAATGTAAAAGTGAATGGGTCAAAAAGACGTGATGCTTAAAATATTTAATGCACTTTTTTGTGGTGTAAAACATATGGTACAAAATAACCTTTAATAATTATATTTTAGTTTTCAAACTTTAGGTCCATAATAGAATTTTAAATGAAATATAACGTGTTTTAACTGGAACTGTAATTGTCGATTTCTGGAAAGGCATTAGATACAAAAATTCGAAAATTAGATTTCAAATTATTACACCGAGTAACCCCGTTTCCCATCAGTCGTTTCCCATTCATGATATATTTACAAAAAAAAAAAAAAAAAAAAAACCGGTACAAAACTATACTATGAATGAAATAAAGTTTTTGTTTGACACCCGATAAAAATCTATATAAATAAAGATGAAATTCTGTTTGTTCTTTATAGATATCCATACCGTTTTTCATAAAATCTCCAAACTTCGCTCAGTGGTTCATTGAACTGGGTGCGAACACTTGTCCATATTAAAATGCCTAACTTCAGCCAATCTCTGGATATATTATTTTTATAAAAATTGTTATGATCTCGCTTTACATTAGGTGATTACGAAATCGACCGTTTGAGTCGAAAAAAGTGTCATTTTTCTCCGGATGGACCGGGGTTCACGTTTTAAGGCTGAACGATTCCTTTTCGAGTTATTGGCCGAAGAGTGCGCGTCTCCCCGCTACTCGCTTCTGGCTCTCTCTTCTGCCCTAACGAACTTTTCTTGACCCACGCTTTTCTCATTGTTTTTTGCGAATGGATTTCTTCTTTGTTCTTTGATATTTGGTACTGGGATAGTACATGTTTGTGACTTCAATGTTCGGGTATACTCTATGTACTTTTATGTATAACTATGTACTTTTATATATGCATGAATATTATCATAAAAATATTACAAGATTTTACAAATAGTCTAAAATATGAGATGTACAGTATGCTGTGTATTAGCAACCCAATGTAGTTAGGCAGTATCTCTTTTATAATAAAGTGTTTCTCTCTCTAATATATTGTGAAGTGGAACAAAAACAGATTATAGTTACTTCTAGAATATTCTGGAACCGTTACATTCATGTATGTGTACGTTACTACATGTTTGGTTTATTATTGTCAATACTAGGTTTACTATTGCCTTGAGCACTGAAGTTAAGGTTTCCTTTGAGTCATTGGTAGTTACTGGTTTGTAACGACGCACAGTGGTTGAAAATCGGCTATTTTCGGAAAAAAACCTTGTCAAACCTGATCTGTAAGCCGCAAAAAAATAAAGTTGATATTGGCATTACCACGATTGAATTTCCTATGAAATGTATAGGTTCGAGCACCGCTTAACCGGCTATTCGGATTAACCGGAAGTGTAAGGGAAATAGAAAAACAATTATACATCAATATTCGACTCGAGGTCAGCTAGTTTAAACACTTATGCTGTTTTATGCAATTAATATCCTTGATAGTACTTGCAATATCATTTTATTTCATGAAAACACTCAAGTTAAGTAAAAAAAAAAAAATCATTCATAGGAACTATCAATTATTTTCGTCGTTATGTTTTAATTCTCAACTATTAAATGTATATCATATTAAAATATAAGATTGGGGTCATCCGACTTTAATATAATTTTGATTAGAGATGGTGGGATAGACTGTTCAATATAGGTTTATTAACTGCAACTCTATCTGTGAAAATTCAGTGCCCTAATTCTCGCTAAATAATAGCTGAACCTTTTTTTAATACCAATCTTCTAAAAACAAATGGATGCTTCAAAATGAAAAGTGCCGAAGCCTTTAAGTTATCGGAGGACATGATAATAAACTTATTATGAATAATTTCCAAATTCATTCTAAAATCACGGTAGGTGAAAAAGTTGATTTATTATCGACATAATAACGATTCAGACTGACTTTATAAATGATGCTACAGATCTGGTAAGTAAGGCATGATGTTTTACTTAACGATTAGTAATAACCTAATTCGAAGCACAAGCTCCATAGCGAATTAACTGCACGAAATAGCATAGCTATTTCAATAAAAAAAAATCCCACATGTACAGACGCAGTTGGACGCAGCTAGAATATGTTTTAATATTTCCTTGAATGTATCTTCTTCTTAAAAAAATGGATTTTAAAACTGCGCTCGGTTGCGCTTGAAAAATATGGATTACAAAAAAAAAATTTTACTCTTAATTTTATTGCATTTATTCGGGATTTTATTTCTGGGTTAAAACATAGACCAAATAGCATCATTTTTATGCTGGTGTAATATGTGAGATCGGTTTTCATGATTATGAAGGAAAATCGCTCTAAGAAACAAAAATGCGAGTTGTAAAAATTATTATAGTCTTATTAATTTTCCGTTGAAAAATAAACTTTTTGAATGATCGATTTTAAAAGGGTCCTAACAAGTTTAAAAATCTGAATATCTCTTGATGTAATGAGCCAGGTAACTATTCTATTAATTAATAATGAAAAGAAAAAGAATACTCCAGTACCTTCAAAAAATAGGTTTTTTCCGCCTTTCAACCACTGTGCGACGTTACTAGTTAAGTTTTAATTGTTTGTTTGCCATTTTTTTATTATAATTTTACGTTAATAAAATTATTTAAACCCACATTTATATAACAATATGTTTAGTCCTTTTATGAACATATCATCTTGTACTATTTTTAACAGCATTGCCAGTATATTTTATAAGATCATTGAACTCTTACTAACTTGAAAATTAGTAAAATCGACGGTCCTGTATTGTGTGAGCAGTAACAAGGTGGAGGGGGAGAGAAGTGTGTATTCCAGGAGAGAACTATAAGTTATATTAATAATATTACAAGTTATACTATAGAATTATTATAAGTGTCTAAGGGATCATCTAGAACGTTAAGAGCGATATTCTATTGTAATCGCAGTCTCTTACAAAACCCATTGATATTTAGATGATGGAGACTTTAACGCTCGGCATACTGCATTGGAGACTTTTCTACAGAGAGAAGTTTTTCTAGTAAAATATGGTATCAGTAGATAGATAGATAGATAGATAGATAGATGTGTTTATTTCTCACAATTTATAGATATTTACATATATAAGTATAAAATAATATTTTTCTATATACAACAAAAGACGGTTATATACAATTTTAATACACATTAGACTTGGTCTCTATGGACCATCAGCCGGGTGTGCGGTTTTTTAACTAAAACAACTTAAAATTAATGCTTTGTTTAAACGCTGTAAAAAAATAAAATAAAATGCTAATTAATTATACATAATATATAAGTTGTGTAGGTTCAGTTTACACATTATAAGATTGTGATATGGTTATGGGACATCCTACGGACAAACATTTTAAGCCTATGCTGTAAACAGAGTTATACAATGTAAACAGTTTGTTTATTACCTTCTATTAATGTATTATACCTGCCTTTCTCAGCATCTACAACATATCTAAATAATGATTCCCAACATTTCCCATTTAAATATTCTAATGTTTAGCCGAGGTTTAATTTATTTTTGCCTAGCCATTGTTTCCTATACTTTGCTAGGGTCGGACAGATAGCTAAAAAGTGAAAGATATCTTCATCTTCGTCTAATTGGCATATAGTACATTTAAATTGTTCAATTGTTCTATTTCTGCTATAATTTAACATTAACATTTCACCCCTGACTTTCATAATTTTACTTATAAAATACAGCTTATTTTGATTAGTTATATAATGCCCTTCTGCTAAGTCATAGTTTAAATTTCTGTACATTTTAGGAAATGTGGCGCTTTTGGCGATTGTTATTTTTAAAATCTAAGTTTAGGTTATTTAATGTATTTAATAGGACTTTCTTTACTTTTACTGCAAAAATAAATGGTTTCTGGTTTTGTTATGCTGTATGCGTTGCAATGTGCTAGTAAATCCTTATACCAAGACAACTTTTTTTGCATAACATATTTTGTTAATATTTTGGGTAAACGATTTTCTTCCAATTTCAGTATTTTTGTTATGTATGTCATATGCATATTAAAAGTATATATATATATAATTGTTCAATTCCGGTCTCAAGATATATTATATAGTCCGGGCAATTAGGTGGTAGTGAATATAATCTTTTTATGAAATATTTATTTATTTTTTCAACCTGTATAATCGTTTTATAACCCCAGATCTGTGCCCCGTAACATATCACCGTTCTTACTACAGAATTAAATACTTTAAATTTTGCATCGAGTGGTATATTTTTATTATTAAGAAGGTTTTTCCATGTTGATGAAATTGCAAATTTGGAGGTTCTTAATTTTTCATCGAAATGTTTCTCAAAGGAGAGTTGGGGTGTCAGTCCAATTCCTAAATATTTATAGTAGTTTACGACTTCTATTTTTTCTTTATTATAATGCCAATTATCTTGTTTCGACAACCGTCCGCCTTTGCGAAATACCATTACTTTAGATTTGTTCAGATTGATTTCCAAATTTAACATCGTGGAGTACTTGTACAGATTGTTTATCATGTTCTGCAAAACCAACTTATTTTCAGCAATCAAAACTATGGTATATCGTCTGCATAACATAAACAGTATCATCAGTATCATGGTATCAGTATCATCATGCTTAACGAGAATTCCAGAAATTCTCCCGTTAACTACTAGAATATTCTAAATTTTTTTTTGAAACACCAACATTAAATTAATGCATCTTTATAGATTTGATGAAACCGTGGAAAAATCTAGATATTTAGGATGTACAATTACTAGAAGAAACGAAATTGAAGAGGAAGGAAGACTAGGCTAAAGAAGGGAAAGTCTTGTTATTTCTCGGTTGCAAAATGAGTTACTTCACGCCTTATATCCCAAAATTTAAAAATTAGAATTTACAAAACTATAATCCTTCCGACAGTTCTTAAGCGATGTGAAACACGGCCGTTTACAGTAAGAGATGAGCAACGCTTTGTGGTCTTTGAAAATAAAGTACTGCGTAGAATATTTGGGCCGAAGAAGGATGATTCAACAGATTTTAGGCGGCTACACTATGTAGAATTGCGTGAACTTTACGCAGTATGCAATCGAAGTATGCGCATCGGTTAAAGTGCCTGTGCGAAATTGCGAATCTTTGTTGCAGACGAAGACCTAAAAGATTGATAAACGCTTTGCCGATAGGAAAACATCCGAGGGGTAGGCCTTCTGTTAGATTATTTGGAAGATAAACTTTAGTTACTCTACAAAAGATATAGCTAATCCCCCCAAATAATCATTAGAAATAAATTTTAAATTTGCTTATTCAATATTTTACTAAAGGTTTCCAAATGTTGTTGTTTGTCCTGATAAATGACTGCAGATCTATTTATTTCATGATTTAATTCTTAATACAAACGAACCCTGGATTTTCTTAGAAATTTTGAGATCTTGAATTACTTTTAGTTATTTCGATGAAAGAAACAATTGTTTATAGATGGGCGTTAGTGCCGAATAAGTATTCTAACTAAGCTTACTCTCAGTTTTAATACTTTATTAAAAGCTTCTAAAAAGTTATAATCAATAAATTCTGAATAATTATAATCTCAATTTTTTTTTATATAATGGCCTTTATAGAGAATTTTTAAAGCTAAAAAGACCAAAAAAAAGGAAAATCACATTCTTGTGGTTTTTGGTCAATACAATATGACCGTGACTCTATAAAGGTCAATATATAAAAAAATTTTGAGACCCTACCTGCTTATAATTTTTGGAACCTTCCTTCATTATTATAGTGATATTTTCAGTCTTCTTCTAATTGAAGATTAATACTCAATTTATTAAAAGCATTCCTAAATTATCCATTTTTTATTTTCTTTGTGTTCTACAATTGTGTTTCTCTAAAATTGGATAGGGTAAACCATACAGTTATTAACACTCAGTACAGTTATTGGCACCCCAACTTTAACTTAAAGAAATAGGTAAACAAGTCCTAATTTTATTACAAGATATACATGAGTCTAATTTTTGAAGTGTCCTCTAAGTCATCTATGAAGTAAGAATTTAACAAACTTATCATAGGGAAGATTTCATAATTAAATCCATAGGGTGCCAATAACTAGATTTGGAACTTTTAACAATAAATATTGCCATATTGTAAAACTATTGAAATTTTGACCCAATAAAACCTCTTGAGTCTTTATGAGGACAGATAATGAGGAGCTACAGGAAGTTTCTATTTGATCCCTTTATAAAAAGTATTTTTTTTAATTTAACCACAGAAATGTAGTCTTAAGGGTAAGGACCTAGAAAGCATACAAATTGCACGGGAACGGAGTCTTAGGCAGTAAAAAATTTTCTAATTAAATCGAAAGAGTAAAAAGGAGTAATCAAATATTAATAAAATTAAAAAAAATAAATAAATTAAAATCGAGCGTAGTCCTTGGCTCCAAGGGTAGAAGCTAACAATCGGTGTTGGAAATTGGATGAGACCAAAAATAGGGGGTAGCTGCGGGAATATTATTAAAAATCGGTGTAACCGCTCTTACCCACCCCCTTAACCCAATTTTCGGGCTTCAGAGATCATACCTCGAAACCATACAAATTGAACGAGAGCGGAGTGTTGGGCAGTCTAAAAATTGCTAATTAAATCGAAAGAGTAGAAAGGACTAATTAGATCGAAATATTAAAAAAAGAAAAAAAAGAAATCGAGCGTAGCCACGGCTCCAAGGGTAGAAGCTAACTATCGGTGATGGAAATTGGATGAGGCAAAAAATAGGGGGGTAAGTGCGGGATTAATATTAAAAATCGGTGTAACCGCTCTTACCCACCCCCTTAACCCTATTTTCGGGCTTCAGAGATCATACCTCGAAAGCATACAAATTGAACGAGAGTGGAGTGTTGGGCAGTCTAAAAATTGCTAATTAAATCGAAAGAGTAGGAAGGACTAATTAGATCGAAATAATAATAAAAAAAAAAAAAAAAAAAAAGAAATCGAGCCTAGCCACGGCTCCAAGGGTAGAAGCTAACTATCGGTGATGGAAATTGGATGAGGCAAAAAATAGGGGGGTAGGTGCAGTCTTAAGGCCAATAACTGTATGGTAAAAACGATGAAATGATAACAATTTTGCGTTGATAAACGCTTTGCCGACTGTAAAACGTCCGAGGGGTAGGCTTAGGCGAAGGTGGGAGGCAGATCTCGTGGAGTTTGGATTGGAAGAGGGGAGTTGGATTTGTGAAGGGAGCGATTGGTGGTGTCGGCATCGGACCTTTGGGTTCACTATGTAGGACTACTTAAAGGTGCCTTTACACTCTATGAACCCCACCCTCGAACAGGTTCTCCCTCGTTAAACGAACAGCCATTTATACTTAACGTGACGTTAAGCGAACCAATATGGCTGACGCACCCAACGCTAGCTTATGATAAAGAAAAAAATCTCCATTATCAATATATTTTATATTATCCGAAAAATAAAAAAAATAGGAGACGAATTAGAACGGCGCACTAATATCACAAACAACTCTTGTCACTGGGGAAAAACCCATGTCAAAAGTGACACTAGCGCTGCCCCTAAACAAAGGCGAACAGATGAAGTACTTAGAACACCCGAACATTTGACTTGAACGCTGTTCGAGGGTGGTGTTCGAAGGTAATGTTCGTAGAGTGTAAAGGCACCTTAAGTTAATAACAAGATCAGCAGTATTATCATTTTACATTCATTAATTCATTAAGACGTGTCTTCATTAAAAGTAAATATTTACTAAACCAGCTTCCATTAGATAATGGAAACTAGTTCCCGCACAAGACTTTTATATGGCAGTCTTGCCTGTATCAGCATGGAGCATGGCTTCAGCTTTTTCTTCTTCTGCTACCATAACCTATACTTTAGGTTTTTGATTGTAGTATTGATCGGATTAGATTTGTTTAGCACGGTCTATACAAACATCTTTATGCCCCCATTTACAGAGGAAAACAATTTCTTAGCTGGTAATTTTTTAGCGATCGTATTCATACGCTTACAGATAATATGTGGTCTTTGCAACGTTGTTATCTCAATTGTCTGGTTACAATGCAACAAAAATATTATAAATAAAGTCGAAGTCGATTTGAGCCTTCTGGGAGCTGACCACGTCAGTGATCTCTCAGTTGGCAGGTGTTTCAAGGAAATTTTAATAGTTTTTCTAATTGTAATCACTTTAAGCTTGCTGAAATTTATACTCACTGCAACTTCTTGGGCACACCTGCCAATGCTTTTAGCATTCATCATCAATTCATTCTTCGCCTACGGCTGCAGTTGCCTTCTGAGTTGTTTGCTTCTTCAGTTGGGTTCCTTCTACGACGACTTCATGCGATTTAATAAATATGAGGAGGCTGTTTTGAGATGCCAACGTATCGCGACCATATTCGAGAAGATATGCCACCTGTTCAAGGTACCCATCTTCCTCATGACCAGCTGGAGCTTTGTTCTTAGCATGTGTGGTCTCTACGCTCAGTTTAATCCTTCTGAGTCCAATTTGTTCTGGAAAAGAATCCTTCTCCTTATATATATCCCATACTTTCAATACCCAATTTTAATGGTGATACGATCCTGTAATGAATTAAACAAAAAGGTAACTTTAAAATGAATTAATAAAGCATAACTCTATTTTTTATTTTATTTTCAGGGAACTATCGAACTTTATTTATTTATTTATTGCGTCATTTGCGCCTGCGCTAGAGCGCATCGAGAAACTTGTTGAATGACAATGTCTCAGGCCTCAGATTTTCTTGATTTAGTTGATGTGCACGAGTTTATCCCTCGGTCATTGTCTTTTCAATCTTCCTTGGACGGGTAACTGGGAGGAAGAAAGAGAAGAAACATGTGGGTTTCGATGGTTATGAGTTGAATCGTTTGTTTGTTTGTTTATTGAGGTTTATAGGCATAAAACCCTAAGGTCATAAATGCCTTTGTGAGTTGAATCGTGAAAAGTAGTGTATTTGTCATGAATATATGATTTTACTGTTGGAATGTCCATGTGTTTGTGTATTATGTAGTTAGAAATGTGCCATAAGTGGTAGGTAGCATAGAGTAGAAATATACGTGTTTTGCTAAATTTGTAAAAGACATTTTACAACTTCAAAGAATATAGCTTTTTCCACATCTTTTTGTTATACCATTTTTTTTTTTTTTTAGGGGCCTAAAATCGTAATTCCATCAACATCTGAGTTTTTTTTACTGCTGGCTTGTTTTTTACTGCGAGCTGCTTTTTGTAAATATGTCGTAAAGTTGAACCAATGTGTATTCACGGTGTATTCGAGGTGTATTTACGGTGCGTAGTAAATTAAAACTTAATTTTCAAATGTTGGTCTCTCATACCATCAAATAAACTTGAGTGCTTCAAAGCGAAACACAAAAAGGCCACAGGAATTTATAATGTTATTCAAGAAAGCATTAATGTTTAGGCGTTGTGATATCCGCCTTCGGAATTTCATCTGTTAAAAATCATCTTATTATGACTTCTCCACGTTAGTTGAAGCGTGTGAATCCCTTCTGTTAGGAACCCAATTATAATAAATAGGAACGAGAGTCTTAGAAGTTGTGATGACCAATAGTCGATTTTATTCAGTTTCAACCGATTTTCATGATTGTATGGACTTGTTGCAATCGATTAACCGAATTGATTATAGATATTAATGTTATTAATGTTGTATGATTGTTATAACTCAAAAAAACTGTTTGTTTTTTTATGATAATCACAGTTAATTTTTAATTGCATTTTCAATTTTACCACGAAGTTATAAACAGGTACACGAGAAAATACAAAATTGGGGCGTTTAGTACCACTGGTACCAACTGTAACATAAAATCAGCCCTCTTTCTGCGTTAACAGGCTCATCCCTTCCATAAAAGAATATTCTAAATTGCGCCTTACGCGAACGACTTCACTTTGACACTATTATGCCCGTACTCTGCATTCTTGGTTTCGTGATTCTTGTTCCAACGGCATGCATAACTCAAAATTGATAAATTTTGAAAAGAGGTTGTAACCATTCTAGCCTATATATATTAGTACTAGCATTCCCCGTCGCGGCTTTGCCCGCGAGACTTTAAAATCAATTCTGTGATCATTATTTTGTTATTGATTAATATAATATGTTAACTGATGTTCAGGAGATTTAGTAGAATCGGAGCTTCCGGTAGGTGGAATGTTGGAGGGGGGAGATGCGGGCTGAGACACGCAATGGAGAGAGTTCACTAAAACCGCCAAAACTAAAAATTGCTTACTCGTCGTGAACGCTTCATTTTTCGGCTTTAACACATGGATTTCGACGTCCCATATGGGCTTTCGAGTTAAACTGGTCGTAGCAAGATCTTATCATATCAAGATAAGAGTCCAAATTAGATATTTTTTCTCGAAGTGCAAAAATAATGTTCCGTTAGAGTTAAACGAAAATTTCGCCATTTAAACCCCTTAGGGGTTACATTTTTGGAATTCCTTTCTTAGCGGTTACCTAAAATCTAAATTCCGAACTTCAAGTTTCTATCATTAGTAGTTTTTGCTCTGCATTGATTTTATCAGTCAGGACAAAGCCTCATATATATGGAGAAGAGATCAAAATAAACACGCAGCATCCCCAATCATGGGAATCAAGATGTGCATAATTTGATTACCACTAATATTTAAATAATCAGTAGCCATATTTTATGTTAATGACCGTTTTAATAATATTGTAACGTTAAATCGATATTCAAATAAAAAACATATGGTTTAAAATCTCTAAAATAGATTTCCGTTAGAGTCAAACGACAATTACGCCATTTAAGCCCCTTAGGGGTTACATTTTTGAAATTCCTTTCTTAGTGGTTACCCACATCGCGTTTAAAACCTAAATTCCGAACTTCAAGTCTCTATCATTAGTAATTTTTGCTCTGCGTTGATTCTGTCAGTCAGGACAAAGCCTCTTATATATATAAAGATTATGGTAATATATTATGGTATACCATGATCAAACTAAAAACCTTGTTTTGCTTTTTAAATTGATGAGGTTAGGTTAATAATGACCAGGACGCATAAACACAAGGGCGCGAATCCAGAGGGGGGCCAAAGGGGTGATGACCCCTCCCAAATATTTTAGCTATTTACATTTTTGTATTTTTAAGGAATAATGCATTACATAACTGCTTAACCATAAACGTAACGCTTTAGATCGCAGTTATTCATGCTGCAAAACAGAAGTCCATTAGATAAGTTTGAAAACAAAAGTTTTGTCAGGCGCAGGTAGTACGTATGGCACCCCCCAAATTTTGTATTAAATCCCTCCCTGACTAAACATAGACTAAAATGAAATTTAAGATTTATCGCTCAGGTACTCAAATAATTATCAAAATGGCACTGAGGTACTACAAGAACCAGGGCTTCCCCCACAACATAGCTCCACAATCCTGAATTCTCTCTCCCTTCACCTTCCAATACCCAGGCTCCTCAGATCCTCCTCCATATCATCCAGTTATCTGGTCCGAGGGCGTCCTCTTTTTCTTTTGCCAACCGGTTACTCACTGAGCATCCTTGTTGGAATCCTTTTAAATTAATATAAAAATAATTTAAATCGACGATGTCAAGAGATACCACAAATTGGAAGAAAATTGTCCACCTCCAGTAACTACTCGCAAAATTTGCGAGATCGGGGGAGAGGTATCGGTGAAGAGGAAGGATTGGTTCGCTTGGAGTCGAGTTCGATGGTGCAGTGGTTAGGGTACCGCGCATGTCACTCCCGGCTCAGCCAATCTTTTCTTTTCAAAAAATAAGTTATTTTTTTTTTGTTATTTGTTATTCATTGTTTGCTACTTTTTTCGATAAAGTGACTGTACTGTGACTAAGTGCAGATCGGAGGAAGAAATTTTGTAACTTTGGAAGGAATGATTTAAGCCTGGTTACTTATTATTTTATTGGTACTTCGAACCACTCATGTTTATTGAGATGTTTTCATTTCAAACATTGGAAAAATAGTTGCCAATACTAATCGATTCCATCGAGCATCCATTAGGTTAGGAGAGCTAGTCCGCTTTAGACATTTTGGAAGTCAAGATCTCGCCTGTGTCAGGATGGAGCATGGCTTCAGCTTTCTATTCTCATGTTTCCACAAACGATCCTATAGTTTTTTCCTCATAGCAATAATCGTCTTGGATTTTCTCAGCATGGTTCATGTTTTCCTAAATACGTCTCCATTCTCGATGGAATATTCCTCTTTAACGTCCGACCGGGTAACGCTAATAATGGTACAGTTAGACATATACGGGGGTTTCAATAATGTCATTACTTCAATGATCTGGTTCTATTTTAAGAAAGACATCATTATTAGCGTTGACGTTGATTTGACACTACTCAGAACCAACCTTACGAGAGATCTCGCAGCTAAGAAATGTTTTATGGAATTTTTAACAGTTTACCTTTTTTACATGGCAATGAGCGTGTTGTTCCTCATATTTGACTGCACCTCGTCGGCACAAATCACCTTGTTAATGGCCAATAGTATCAATTATTTTCTAATGTTTGGCTGCTGTGTCTTGTTGAGCTGTTGGCTTCTCCAGTTGAGTACCTTCTACGACGATATCATACGGTTCAATAAATATGAGGATTCGGTTTTGAGGTGCCAACGTATCTCGAATGTATTCGAAAACATATGCCACCTGTTCAAGGTACCAATGTTTCTAATTATCAGCTGGAGTTTTCTTCTTAGTCTAGGCGATCTATATGTCATATGTAACATTTCACTGCCATTCCCTTTCTGGAATAATTGGATTTATCCCTTTTATTTAATTTACTGCCTTTACCCGATTTGGATGGTGATTCGTTCCTGTACTGAATTGAACAAGAAGGTAATTATGAAAACTGATTTACAATAATAAATTCAGATCTCATGCTTATAGTAATTTATTAACATGTTAGCGTTTTTTAGGGGTATCCTGAATTGGACGGTATCAGTTCCGGGGGTCCGATTGCTGGGATGAGCCACAGACGATATCGGGCGTCGGGGTCCGATGGGAATGCTCTGACGAAAGTGTTATTTTTTTACTAAAAAGTGAATTAAATGAGCTTCTCAAGGGTAGTATCTCTTTGTAAGGATTAGACCTAGACATAACAGGCGCAGGACATGCCACCGGGGTCCGGTACAGGATTTACGCCGTACTTTATCGAAAATAGCATTAAACTGCTGGAATTTTGAATCACCATCCATATTGATAATTTTTGCAATGTTAAAACAACTTTTAGGAGTCTTTTACTGATTTACAACCACTTACTCGAGGAAAAAAACAATTCTTTTTAAAGAAATGAATTTATATAATATAAATAAAGCAAATGTCAGCAAGTTTTATTTATAATTGCAGACTTAGTAAGAAGTATTAAAAAATCTGGTGCGTGCACGATACACACAACTTTCACTTACCAACTTACTTAGATTAGAAATTGACGTGTTTTGCTAAATATCATTTCCCAAAGTCACAAATTTTTCTACATTCATATCTTATTTTTGTTAATCGTTAAAGCCGTTTTTGAGTTAATAAAAAAAACATGTGAAACTGATACAAAATTTATTAAGTAAAGTCCCCCCTCCGGTTGATCAATTTTGATGAAATTTTTACAGTCATATTTCAGGCATATAAATAGGTCAAATACTCAGTTTAATCAAAATTGTTAGAGCCGTTTTTGAGAAAATCGAAAAAAACTTAAAAAAGTTATTAAATAAAGTACCCCCTCCCTTTGAGCAAATTTGATGAAATTTTTGCTGTCACATCGCGGGCTTATATATACTCTAAATACCCAATTTCAGGTTCGCACGGTTTATATTTTTTGAGCTAGTCTGTTCACACACACACACACACACACACACACACACAGACACAGACACACACACACACACAGACCATTTCGCGGGACTTGGTTATTTTGACTCAGGGGACCCCAAAACGTGTATTTCCGTTGAAAACAGGTAGTCGAAAATTTTCACGATCGCAATACTTTCACTTACTATATATTTCATATATAGGTAAGTGAAAGTAAAAAGTGAATTAAATGAGCTTCTCAAGGGTAGTATCTCTTTGTAAGGATTAGACCTAGACATAACACGCGCAGGACATGCCACCGGGGTCCGGTACAGGATTTACGCCGTACTTTATCGAAAAGAGCATTAAACTGCTGGAATTTTGAATTACCATCCATATTGATAATTTTTGCAATGTTAAAACAACTCTTAGGAGTCTTTTACTGCTTTACAACCACTTACTCTAGGAAAAAAACAATTCTTTTTAAATCAAAGGAATTTATATAATATAAATAAAGCAAATGTCAGCAAGTTTTATTTATTGTATAATTGCAGACTTAGACTAATACTTAAGAAGTATTAAAAAAAGAATATTGTTTTCTTTCTCATATTTATGCAATAATTAAAGAATGTCGAAGAAATAAAACAAAACTACATTGTATAAAATCTTCTTCTTCTTCTTCTTTCACTAGCTCTTATGTGCCTTTCAGCGTAGAGCTCGCTTTGCCTCAGCCCACTTCTTCCAACCGTCTCTGTCCATAGCCATTCGCTTCATCTGGGCCATTGACATCCCCCGATCTTTGCCTATCTTTTCTATATGTTCACTGAATGTGATTCGTGGCCTGCCAACTGGTCTGCTTCCTTCTGGCCTCATCTCCATGTACCATTTGACTTTCCTTTCTTCTGGCATTCTGCATATGTGCCCAAACCACTTTAGTTGCCGCTCCTCAACCCTTAACTTCATGGATGGTACCTTGAGCTCTTCTCGGACAATTTCATTTCGGACACAATCCCTTCTTGTTTTCCCCACTACTCTTCTAAGGAACCTCATTTCCGCAGTAGTGAGCCTTTTAATGTGTTTATCAAGGGCAGTCCAGTGTTCGGCTCCGTACAAGATGACTGGGAGGAATACGGTCTGTATAAAATCAAACACATAAAATTAAAGATAACCATAAAGGTAGTCGTTGCAATTTTATCGGACGCGGAAGGGTGATGCCGTTCAGTAGTCTTGTTTTATTACTGATGGCCTGTATCGGACCCCGGAGTCCGATTGTAAAAACAACAGAATTTCATCTGTTAGCAACTTTTACTGCGCTAAAATGCAATAATCTCATTAAAAATCGACTAAAATGAGTCTTTGAGGTGTTCGGCCTTTCGGACATTTTTATGTGATAATGGGCTGGTAAGATGGGAATGTAAGACATCGGACCCCGGGGACCGATGCCGCACCTAACGTGTTAATGTATCATAGTAGAATTTTTCATTTAGAACAAGAGGAGCTATAATGTAAGTCACCATTTGCACATTTTTCTTTCCTCTTTTACAAGGGAATAAGATGAACATTTCTGTAAATAAAGGATCGGTTACATTATACCTTGTAAATTTTTTATCAGTTTCAAGCTCAGTCGTAACCGCTAAGAATAAAAACTTTATCATAACTGATCAATCAAATCATAACTGAATCAAAGAAACAGTATTTAGAGGAAAGCTGAAACAATCCTTTTCAAGTAACCGTGAAACAGGGATTCCCAGTTGTCGAAGTATTTGTTTTGAAATGACAACATTCGGAACGCAATTCTCGACATACCTTACTTTGGAACGAGTATAATTAAAAAAAATCTGGTGCTTGCGCGCAACACACAACTTTCACTTACCAACATACTTAGATTAGAACTTAATGCGTTTTGTTAATTGCCACTTCTCAAATGAACAGAACATTTTTAATAATAACGCATTGGTTTGTCATTAAAGGCGTACGGCGCATGCGTGAGCTCAAGGTGCTTTATGAGTTGACGGATTATTTTTCTTTTTTTCTCTTGTATATGTTTACTTGATTTTCTTCATATATCATATTTAGCCATTTCTTATTTTTAGGCGTGATGAAAGACAGTTCATTTCTCAATATTAACTAAAACAAAGGTACTTTATAGGAAAACAAAAAAGGCCCCTTCCCCATTTAAGCCCTCTCAGAACATTTTAATAATGATAAAGCTTACCTGATATTAAATAACAACTAATTTTCATTAAACATAACGAATTTGATAAACATCGTTAAAGCCGTTCTTAAGATAATCGATCAAAAAGGTAAAATTTGGAAAAAAATTATGAAATAAAGTCCCCCCTCCTGTTGATCAATTTTGATGAAATTTTTACAGTCATATCTCGGGCATATAAATGCATCAAATACAAAGTTTGATCAAAATCGTTAAAGCCTTTTTTGAGTAAATAAAAAAAACACGTGAAAATGATACAAAATTTATTAAGTAAAGTCCCCCCTCCGGTTGATCAATTTTAATGAAATTTTTACAGTCATATCTCGGGCATAAAAATAGATCAAATACTCAGTTTAATCAAAATCGTTAGAGCCGTTTTTGAGAAAATCGAAAAAAACTTAAAAAGTTATTAAATAAAGTACCCCCTCCCTTTGAGTAAATTTGATGAAATTTTTGCTGTCACATCGCGGGCATATACATACTCTAAATACCAAATTTCAGGTTCGCACGGTTTATAGTTTTTGAGCTAGTCTGTTCACATACACACTCACACACACACACACACACACACACACACACACACACACACACACACACACACACACACACACAGACCATTTCGCGGGACTTGATTATTTCGACTCAGGGGACCCCAAAACGTGTATTTCCCTTGAAAACCGGAAGTCGAAAATTTTCACGATCGCAATACTTCCACTTACTATATATTTCATATATAGGTAAGTGAAAGTAAAAATGTTCTCAGGTAGTTGATTAAGAGAGTATGAAAGTATTTCTTTTTTGACAAAAACTGTGATTTTGTTTATATGACATTAACCAAGTAATTTTCAAGTCAACCAAGTAAGGGACTGGCAGGCAATCAGTCGTTTTGTTTATATATTATTAAATCAAATTGGAAGGCATGTATGAGTAAACCATTTTTTGCGTGAAGTTAATATTTTTTTTTTGATACAGTAGATAAGCTTTTTTTGTTAGAAACTTAAATAATATTAAATTGTTACATTTTGTTTATTTTTCATTTCCATGAAATTATAACACATGGGTGCTTAGAGGCAGAGGCAATCTCTTTATCTTTTAAAACCCAAGTTTTCGATTCGATTCGATAGTGCCACTATAATTAATAAATAATAATTCTTTGAGTGCTTGAGCGACAAATCTTCTACTTCTAATATGGACAGGCCTTCGCACCTGGTATCAAAGAACCACTGAGCGGAATTTGGAGAATTTAGGACAAACGGTAGGTATTTTTATAAAGAACAAACAGAATTTCATCTTTATTTCCCGGTTTTATCCGGAGAATTTCATTTTTCTAATGTAAAGCGAGATCATTACGATTTTTATAACAATATCGAATATCAGCTGAAGATCGGCTGAGGTTATGCTATTTTAATATGAACTGGTGTTCGCACCTGGTATTGATTTCTATAAAGAACAAACAGAATTTCATCTTTAATTACATAGATTATAGCTGCATATCCCGGTTTCACCCCGGGAATTTCATTTTTCTAATGAAACGGTTGATTTCGTAAACAACCATTGTAAAGCGAGATCATTACGATTTTTATAAAAACAAAGAATTCAGCTGAAGTTATGCAATTTTAATATGGACAGGTGTTCGCACCTGGTCTGAAAGAACCACTGAGCGAAATTTGGCGTATTTAGAACAAACGGTATGGATTTCTATAAAGAACAAACAAACAAACAGAATTTCATCTTTATTTATATAGATTAAATATTCGCAATTACTAATCGACTAAGTAGTCTTTAACTGGACCCAATCTCTATGTGGACTTCAACAAACATTTTTTCTAAAAACATAGAGCTAAATTTCATTGTGATTCCTGACACTAATCTTGCTCTAATCTCTTTATCTTTCTTTGCTTCTTCGTTGATAAGAGACCCGAGATAACTGAAACTGTTCACCACCTAAAAGGTGTAGTTTCCAATGACGCAAATGCGCTGAGGGCGCAAGGGCTTTATCCGTCTTAGTGTCACCTTGGTTTTCCCTTCATTGACTCCGAGATCCACACGGCGAACATTTAACAACCATCGAGCTTGATAAATTCCCTCTTCACACTTGCTAGGGGATCGTCTGATGACCAAATTTTTGGATCGCCATTATCTGTGCCATGTTAAAGATCCAATTATCAATTCGTTGCTACTTTTTACTGTAAAGTGACTTAACTTGGAAGTTAGAAAGAAATCCTTCATGGCTGATACCTTCGCAGTTTATTGCTACTTTGAAGCACTGATGTTTACTTGGCATGAGCGATGTTTTCATTTTTAACATTGGATAAATAATCGCCATTACTAATCGACTAAGAAGTGGCTTCGATAAGAATAAATATTTTGTAAACGAAGAGCTTCCATTAAGGTAATGAGAGGCAATCCGCATTAGGCTTGTTGGAGGTGACCCTCTCAACTGTGTCGGGATGGAACATGGCTTCAGCTTTCTCTTCTTCTGTTTCCACAAACGCTCTTATAGGTTTTTTCTCATTGCAATAATCCTTTTCAATTTGTTCAGCACGTTGCATGTTTCCCTAAATACGCCTACATTTCCGGATCAATACCACTACTTGACGACAGACCGGGTAATGATTATAATGCTGCTACTTCAGATGTACGGTGGTCTCGGTATTGTCATTATATCAATGACCTGGTTCTATCTAAACAAGAACGTTATCATTAATGTTGAGGTCGATTTGAGCCTACTAGGAGCCAACCTAACGAGAGATCCTTCAGTAATGAAATGTTTGAAGGAAATTTCTACAGTTTTGCTTTCTTATATTACAATAACTGTAATTTCCTTAATATTTAACTGGACCACGTGGACACAACTTTTGACGGTAGTTGGCTGTACTATAGATTATTTTTTTATGTTTGGCTGTTGTGGTCTTTTGAGCTGTTCTTTTCTCCAATTAGGTTCCTTCCACGACGATTTCATAAGGTTTAATAAATATGAGGATTCTGTTTTGCAATGCCAACGTATCTCGGATATATTCGAAAAGATATGCCACCTGTTCAAGGTACCAATGTTTCTAATTATCAGTTGGAGTTTTCTTCTGTGTATATGTAATCTCTATATCATACTCACCTCATTACGACTTGATCTTTTCTGGACCAATGCATTTATTTTCTTATGTTTACTTTGGGGCGTTTATCCAGTTTGGATGGTAATTCGATCCTGTAATGAATTAAACAGAAAGGTAATTGAAAAGCAGTAATAATTAACATTTTTCTTTAGTAATAGTATATCCTGATAGCTGTAATGATATGTATACATTCAAAACGTTATGCTATCTTGAGTGGGACAGTGCATGCATATCAGGAAGTAATATTTCGTATTGAAGAACAGTTTGACTTCGTCAATAATTGGGTGCAAGCAGGTGATTTCCCTCCCCCTTGACCGCTAGTAGTTTTTTGTTTGTTTTAGATTACTGGCGTGAAACTGCAATTGTAATCAAGGAAATTTTTTTGAAAATGATGTTGAAGTCCTAAAGTGGGTTTTCAGATTTTGTTTAACTTCAAAGCTCAGAGTTTTTCAGTTTCAGGATAAACTTCAAGAAGTTGGTGTCAGGTTGGGAAAAATGTGTAGGGAAAGAAGGTAAATTCTTCGAATAAAATCGTAAAGTTTCCATATAGTATGTTTACTAAAATCACTTTTACCTTGAATTTCATGTGAAACAACCCAATACTTGTTTATCTGACGACATGAACTATGTTTTCATTGTAAACATTGGGCAAATAGTTGCCAATACTAATCGAGTAAGTGGAGTCTTCAACAAACCTAAATATAATCTAAGTAAAGAGCTTCCATTATGTTAAGTGAGTTAGTCCGCTTTAGAAATTTTCTAAAACATATCCTCGCCTTCGTCAGGATGGAGTACGGCTTCGGTTTTCTCTTCTTCTGTTTCCACAAACGCTCCTTTATGTTTTTCATAATTGCAATACTCGCGTTGGATTTGTTCAGCACTTTTTATGTTTCCCTGAATATGCCTCCGTTTCCGAAACAATATCGCTTCTTAAAGACCGACCGAGTAATGATTATAATGGTAAACCTACAGATGTACGGAGGTTTTAATAATACCCTTATTTCAGTGATCTGGTTCTATTTCAACAAAGACGTTTTCTGGAATGTCGAGGTCGATATGAACCTCCTAGGAGGCAAGCTAACGAGAGATCCCTCAGTTAAGAAATTTTTAAAGGAAATTTTAACAATTTACCTATTTTATTCTTTAGTAAGTCTCGTGTTCACAATACTTAATTGGAGTTCTTTCTCTCAACTGTTCCTCTTAATTACGAGTACCACCAATAACATTTTTATGTTTGGCTGCAGTGCCTTCTTGAGTTGTTCCATTCTCCAATTGGGTTCTTTCTACGACGATTTCATACGGTTCAATAAATATGAGGATTCCGTTTTGCAATGCCAACGTATCTCGAATATATTCGAAAAGATATGCCACCTGTTCAAGGTACCAATGTTTTTCATTATCAGTTGGATTTTTCTTCTGTGTATGTGTGATCTCTATATCATATTCAGCTCTTTAAGGCCTGAACTTTATTCGACAAATGCATTCTTTTCCTCTTATTTAATTTTCTGCCTGTACCCAGTTTGGATGGTGATTCGATCCTGTAACGAATTGAACAATAAGGTAATATAAAAATATAAAGCATAATTTTTAGTCATTCTGGGACAATGATGAGTTTATTGATATAAGGCCTAGTCCAGACTGTAAACAAATGTTTCAGAACATTGTTGAACATGTTCTCAAATAGTTTATAAACAGTTCCGAAACAATGTTCCGCGTCCAGACTTGAGACAGCGTATCTCCAGTTTTAAACATGTCGAGTGAGGCTACTGCAGGAGTCTGAGCTGCCAATTTATTTATTTTACTTAACAGGCAAAGGAATCGAATAAAGAAAAGAAGGTGATGAATATGAAAAGCACTAATGGAAGGCACCAGTTATGGCAATGACCTTATATAGGGACCTAAAATTTGAAGATGGGTCAGATTTCAGAAATTTTACTAGGATGTCCCCAAATGATTTTGAAGAATTGTTAGTTATGATCGGAGGGAAAATATCCAAAAAAAAACAATACTACATTTAGACAATCAATTCCAGAGTCGATTAGGCTAGGTGTCACACTTCGGTTTGAATTGTAAACAAATGAACTGTGCTCAGGAACACGTCCAGACTTTTCACAACTTGTTCAATGTTCCCGAGTTTTCCATCTCCAACGTGGAAAAAGAAACAGGGCTGATTTTATTTCGCAACATTTCTGAACAGTTCCGGAACAAGTCATAAACAAATTTAAGCTGTTCAGGAAAATCGGGAACATTGTTACTGAACACTGTTCCGAAACATTTGTTTAAAGTCTGGACTAGGCATAATGTTTTGATTGTATTTCTGTACTTTTGTACTTGTAAAAAATAACTGTTCTTTGGTTCAAGGGGAAGGGGGGGGGGGGGTGTGAACAGATCGCGATAAAGCCGGCGCCCTTGGGCCTTTTACCTAATATGCATTAATCCTCTGTTCTTACGCCTGTTTCTGAAAATATCACGTAGTATAGCAATATAAGGCTAGAGAAATAGGAGGAAGGAAAAAAATATGACTTTCACTTACCACTTTACTTAGATTAGAAATTTAAGTGTTTTGTTAAATGCCATTTCTCTAAGGCGCACATTTTTCTACATTCATTTACTTTTTTTTTTTCGTACATGCTCTGCAATTTACGCTATTATTTTATTATTAAATAAAAGCTTTTACTTGAGATAATTCGGCAATGCAAGCATAATACTCCAAGTCGTCTGATTTTATAATTCTCTATGTATTGGTTGAAAACTTCATATAGTTACCATGAAACAAATAATTTCCACTGAATGGACAGAAAATTTTTAATTATAAACAATTCTATGCGTTGCTGTTGCTCAGTTGCTAAAATGCGTTGAATTAGTTATAAGTTATCTGCATTTCTTCTTCAAGGTTTGACCATGTAACAGGTTTTTTCACAACCAAGCTTTCACCCATCTTGCTGTGGGCTTCTTCAGGGCCAATACAAGAATGAGAGTGGAAAAGGGGATCAGTAACTGATGCCCTTCTCAGAACAGGTTACTGATCGCCTTCTCCACTCTCATTCTTGTATTGGCCCTGAAGAAGCCCACAGCAAGATGGGTGAAAGCGTGGTAGTGAAAAAACCTATGAAATGGTCAAACCGTGAAGAAGAAATGCGGATAATGGATTCAAACCACGGAAGCCTCAAACAACATTTATTTATATGTTATTCTTTTTAACATACTATAGTTAAAGATAAAACCTTTCAGCTAAATATAAATGACACACTTGTGAAGGGAACTAATAAAGAATATAATTGGAATAGGGTTTAGTAGAACCACAATGGACAGTATGCAAAAATGTTCAAAAATAATTTTCGCTATAAAACATATTAATTAAATTCAGAATATAACACATGATGATATACTATATCGTATCAGGAGGTTATACTAATAGGGGCACAATGATTATGGTTAACCTGTATTTTGCTAAAACAAACAGATTCGATGGTTTTCCAACAAATTATGTGAGGACACATAATTGCCTGTGGGAAAAAAGCGGATTTTCGTATTCGAAGCAGGAAAAAATAGATTTGGCTACTGGATGCTTAACCACCCTAAATATCGAAAGAAAATGAAGTGTTGCTTCAATAAATCAACTTACACCACCATCTGTTAGAAATTTATAGAACTTACAAATAATAACACTCAATTGTAGTATAATAAGCACTTGATTTGCAATAAAAGAAATATTGAGGTCAATAATCGAGATAAAAACTATCCTATCTTTTAAGTTGGACAAAACTACACAAAATGAGCAAGATTGGCTGAGTAGTTTCTGATTTTACTCCCGACAAACATCGGGACACGTGTTTTTTATATATATATATATGTATAAAGAAAAGATGGGCTGCCATTAAAGGAGAACTGCGCATGCCTGGGCTCAACGTGTTTTATGAGTTGTATATATATGTTTCCTGGATTTTTTTGATATTTCATACTTAACCATTTCTTATTTTTAGGCGAAACCAGAGACAGATAATTTCTTCATATAAACAAAAACAAACAATTTGATAAGAAAACAAAAAAGGCCCCTTCCCCATTTAATCTCCCTCAGAACATTTACCGGATATTAAAGATTACTTGATTATCATTAAACAGGACGAGTTTAAGCAAAATCGTTAAAGCTATTTTTTAGAAAATCGAAAAAAAACGTAAACATAAGAAAAAAGTCATGAAATAAAGTACCCCTCCGTTTGACTAATTTTGATGAAATTTTCGCTGTCACATCGCGGGTATATACATATACCAAATACCCAATTTCAGGTTCGTACGGTTTATATTATTTGAGCTGGTCTGTTCATACAAACACACAGACCGTTTCACGGGACTTAATTATTGGTTGGCGGGACTCAGGGAACCTAAAACGTGTATTTCCGTTGAAAACCGGAAATCGAAAATTTTTCTAAAATATTAGGAGTGGGGTGGGGATGATATTTAGTCCCCTTATTTAGGACTGATTGTTGGAACAAACCTTTAATAAAAATTTGAATTAAAATCAATATAATGATTGTAATTTTTAAAGGTTTCCAAAGCGCTACTGCGTCGTTTCTTTTATAATTTAAATTTTTGATCCTGCTATTACATATTCAAGTTAAAGTTTATCAGTCTATTATCTGTTATTAAAAATATTTTATATTAGGCCAAGACATTCAACCAGCAACTGTATTGGGAAATGGTAGAGGACAAGTCTTATAAACTTATGAAAAATGTAAGCAACAATACTGCATACCGTATATTTAAAGTATTATCATAAAATTGATGAAATATACTTTATTCAACAGGAGAAGCTGAATTTCCATTTTGTAGTTAATGAGGAAATGGTCTTCACTGCCTGTGGTTTTTTCAACATTGATAATTCCCTTATATTTTCTGTAAGTATTTGAAATAATCTCGTATAAAATAATTTGTTTATAAAGCTACGGTTACAGTGGATGCCTGTTCTGACCAAAACAAGTTCTGAAGAGTTCGCAGACCAATCAAAGTATGCCAATTTAATGAGAGTGTTTACATGTTTTTCGTTCTAACAACTTTGATTTTTTGGCATTGATTCTAACGTCAACGCGTGTCTTTTTTTTTTATTATCAATAGGTCCAATGGACGGAGAAAAAATTAATCAGTATTGCTTTTGAGAAGAAGTGTCTACCGGGTGCGTGTGAAAAAAATTAGTACTAATTTTCAATTTTAACTTTGAAACTTTAAATTTTAATTACAATTTCATGACATATAAAAAAATTATATTCCTGAATTTTTTGATAGGGAAATTCTGTGACTTGGTGAAAGTAATAATAAAAAAAAATCAAAATGGGAAAAAAATTCTTAAGACTTATCATTAGTATATTAGTTCTATTTTCGCTTTTAACTAAAATCTAACTGTTATTCATAACACGCCTGCACTGAAAGCACTGGGTTCTCAAAAACAAATTTGACGTATTGTGAATAATTGATTACCCTGTTCTGCATCAAAATTCTCTCTCCAATATAAAAGTCGTTTTTTAAAGTTTTGAGGTATGCTGAACACGAACTCAAAGGCAGAAAATTTTCATCAGGCACCATTTGACGTCAACTTTGTGTTTTGGGTGAAAAAATGAAAACTTTCATTTTTCATGAAAAGTGGTTTTATGACTTTTTGAGCATTTTCTATCATGGAAAACTCTATATGGAAACTACTAGCTTAGGTACCCGGCTTCGCTCAGGGAGTTGGTATAATATTTTACAATAGTTGGAATAAAAGGCTGAATTTTATATATAAGAGGTACACTTTTTTATTAAACATTGATAACTATTTATAATATTTGCTTATAAACAATATTTTTCATTTTGTTTTGTGGTGCATATAAGTACAAATTTTTGGAATTTCCTACTCTGGAGCAAGCTACATATAACTGACCGTGTGAGAAGCAGGGTTCTTTGAGGTTAATACCACAATATTTCAATGTTTGTCCCTGTGCTTTGTTGATAGTAAAACTGTAGGCTAACTTGATTGGAAACTGCAATCTTCGAAATTGGAATGGTAGTTCAGTGGAGGTCAAAGGTATTCTGGGGATAAATACTGTATTCCCTTTGTCCTTTCCTGCCATCAGTTCGGCCTCGATGATGTTATTTGATAACTGTTTAACAATCATCCTTGTCCCATTGCACAGTTTTGGTGAATTTATATTTCTCAGAAGTATGATAGGAGATCCAACTTTCAATCGAAGGCAGTGTAATGGCATTCCTGGTACTTGCAAACCGTTTAAAAATTCGGTCGGGAAGCAGACACTTTCTTCTACATTTACCATAGTGTCGATAGATTTATATATTCTTTCCTCGCCGGGAATATTCTTCTGAATATTGAAGTTTATATCGTCAACGATATTATTTTTACTTGCTAAAATTGCCCTTTCGAATAGCCACTCCGGGTTTCTGTAGTTGTGAACTATGTTAGGATATACTACGTCGATGAGTTCCTTTTCAGTATTGGCTATTGTGCACAAATCATTGTTGAGTTCAATGAGGCCGGTCGTCTCGTCAGTGGGATATTTGCCTTCTCCTTTTTTTAAAAGTTGATAAGCAAAATGTGCAGCTTTTTCATCTTTCGAGAGTTCAGCTCTCATATTTTTTGATAGTTGTAGTATTTGTACACGTGGCCAGAGATAGGATTTCTTTAAACAGGCGTTGATCTCGTCTGCTGGTGTCGACTTGGGGATAACAGGAAGTGTTTGTCTAAAATCTCCTGAGAGTATAAGTAGAGCTCCTCCCATCAGTTCTGGTTTTCCTCGCAAGTCTTGCAAAGTTCTGTCAACGGCCTCAAGTGATTTTTTATGTGCCATTGTGCATTCGTCCCAGAAAATAACTTTAGCTTGTTTAAGAAGTTCATCTCTTCCTGATCCTCTTGAGATTTTGCATACCGGGAATTGTTCTTCTGCTATATTTAAGGGTAGTTGTAGAGCCGAATGGGCCGTTCGTCCTCCTTCCAAAAGTGTTGCTGCAATACCGGATGATGCCAGTGCTAGTGCGATTTGTTGTTTAGCACGTATTTCAACCAGCAATAGATTTATTAAAAAAGTTTTCCCGGTGCCACCTGGTGGGTCTAAGTAAACTATTCCGCCAGTGTTTTTGTTAATCTGATCCATGATAACGCTGTAAATCGCTTTTTGATTTTCATTGAGGAGTGGTTTGTTGTGAGCAATGTATTGAAGTAACTCGTTGGTGTTGTAGCTTTTTTCTTTTATAATTTCGAAGTTTAACATACTAAAAGCTTCTTTTCGTGGTGCTGGCATCCCAAGTTGAACTAAGGTCTGGTTTTTTATTGCGAAACATTTATCTTCTAAGCGAATTAGAGTTTCATTGAAAATGTCTTCGTTATATACGATGGTCAGATCTGGGTGAGCTTGTTGGATTTGGTACAGTATATCATCACTCATGGCCTCTTTGTAGGAGTCCCATAGTTGTTGTGGATTCGATGGGTTACATGTTGTTAAAATTATGGCGAATAACTCTCTGATTTGTTCAGCTGAGGCCGTGATTGAGGCTTCTTGTAGTGTTGATTCCCATTGGTTTTCGTGTTCCAGTAGTCCTAAACGTTGACATGCTTCTCTGTACGTCTGGCATAAATAACCGTCAACAGTCTTGAGATTTGTGAAACTTGTTGGTCCCCTTACTTCTTGCAACAACATCCGGAGGTAGAAACATTCGGTGTTGTTCGGATGTACGGTGTATACTCGACCCAGTGCGTCAGTTTTCATGATTCCCGGATGATCCTCTACTGGAACTCCTTGTTTTCTTCGTTGGAAGATTTTTCTTTTTTTGTCCCACGTATAATATGTCGTTACATCGACATATAACAATGATTTCGCGAAAGGATCCGTTGTGCACAATTGGAAAAAAGCTGTTAATGTTGTGTTCTGAGGTGGTTTGCTTGCAACTTTTTTAGCGGTATCTTTCGTGAAGTAAACTCTCTGTCCATTTTCCAAATGTACCGCTAAATGTTGCACTGTCGGTTCGCGTTCATGTAAGGGAAAACCAAATATCCGCCACGCTGCTTCGTTACTGTTAATGTATCTACCCGTTTGGTACATGAGAATTTCATCGTTTCTGTTTTGTTCTTTGCTGTCTTTGGCTATTTGGAATACTGCCATGTCACTGCCTTAGTTCACATACTTACAGATGTATTTTATGGATTTCACTGAATTACAGTATTCTACATTTATGTGTGCTTGGAACATTTTTGAAGGTAGTGGGTTATATGGCACTACCCATTGATTACCTATTTCCAATTCGCCTCTGCCTCGTATTCGTATTTTTCCTGTGAATCCCCCATGTTTTGGTGATCGTCTTCTGTATTTTGGATAGCCATCGTCACCGGTTTGGGTGTCGTCCAAATACGGTTTTGGGTATTTTTTTGTACATTTTCCATCACTCATGCATGGCGAATTGGGGTTCATCGGCCCGCATGGTCCGTGAATCATATTTTTTAGTACTATTTCGTACAGTTCCTCATCTGCTTGTGGATTAGGAAGTTCAGCTTGAATGATTTTGTCAATATCCGTAGGATGAATTTTGTCGTGTTGCCATAAGAGATTGTGTGAGTGAGGAAGACCTCGTTTTTGCCATTCAATTGTATACATCCAGCATCTAACTGGCCCAAAAATATGGCAATTTTTTAAGACTTTAATAAATTTCAATTGTTTTTGCCAGAAAACCCGGGCTATTATGTCGTGTCGATCCATTGGGGCTTGTCCAAATTTAAGTTCTTCTTTAATTTCTGGCCACGATGAGTTGCATGTGAAAGTTATGAAGAGGTCAGGTCGCCCATATTTTCTTACGTACGTCATAGCATCTTGACTGTATTCGTGCATGTGTCTCGGACTTCCTATGTATGATGAGGGTAGGATTACCATTGTTCCAATGTCATCAATGATGCCGTCATTTATAATTGCGTCTCGAAGGTGGATGTATTCTTCCGTGCGTAATTTCTTCTGATTCAGTCTTATGTAAAGCATTCGTTCCGCTTCTATTTTTGCATACATATCCACCAGAAATTGTTGAAATAGACGGCGAGTGTTAAGAATGTGATTGTAAGTTACATTACTTCTGCCCATTAGGCGGTAAGCATAGAACTCCTTGCTTGTGATTTTTTTGTTCGTTTCTGCGCCTGTTTCAGGGTGGATTTGTTTCATATTAAAATGATATCCATCCTCTCCACGCAAAAATATTAATGGATACTGGAGGGCATCATATGAGCGGTGTGTCTCAGAAATGCGTTGTAGTCCCTCTCTTTTTCTTTGCACTATTATGTCACGGCTTGTAATTTCATTCTCCACTATTACGATGGCGACTTCGTCTATTTGAGGTGCATTAAATCGACGCTCGTGTTCTCCTGGAGGTCTTTTGTCGGCTCGAATTATAACTTTTTAGTCATCAGAAATCATGTGATCTAGTGCTGTTTTGAATATGTAAATAAGTTTATTGTAATCGTGTAAAATCCTCTGAACATCTTGTATTATTTTTCGACTCAATCCACTGATATTTGTGCACCGTTGATTAATTTCCTCTTCTTCATTTCCGATTAAATATACTTGGAGAAATTTATGTTCCTCGTTGGGCAGTGGTAGTAATGATCCCATTTTGTGGTAGATTTGTCCTTGGATGGAAAAAACATAATCAATTTCATCTCTGTTAGTGTTGCTTGAAGTGACACCGAAAGAGGTCATTTGGAAGCAGGAGTTGTACGCTTTTATATTTTGAAGAAACTGTTTTGATTCTGGTGTTTCCCCGGTCATGAGATGCAGAAATTCCTGTGGAGGAGCTTCCAGCGGTGGCAATCGAATTTTTCTATTCATGCAACAGAATCCTGATGTTTCTCCACTGAATTTTTTCGCTTTACAAAATTGGCAGATGTTATCCATTTTTCCGATTACTACGTTCTTGTTCTTGGAATATTCTTTCGTCGGTTCGTAGTGGAATGCTTCATTTGCTAGATTGTATAGTTTACTTTGTCTCATCCGCGCTTCTCGTAGGGTGATGGTTTGCTCATGGGTTACTTTTGTTCGCAGTCTTTTATTATAATATTGTGCCGCTATTTGTGATTCTTTAATTCGTTCATTTCGTTGTTCTTCGCTTTCTCTGCTTCTCACAGTGCTCATTCTTGCTCGTTGGGAACGTAAACGTGCTTCGCGGTTTTCGACTGTTTCGCTTTTTCGGTGTATTTTTTGTTTTTTTCGTTTTTCATTAGAACTGGCACTGTCTCCTCCTCTTTTAAGTCTGGGCATTGTATAAAATATTAGTCAAATCAACTTATCATTAACAAATGAACTTGAAATTATTTAATTTCACCGTATCACTTTGACTAACCACTTATTTTAATCTTCATTAAATATAATTCTTAGAACTTGACATATAAAAAGTTCTTTTTTTATTATATAAAACCATATTATTTTATTCAATATAACATATTTTTTATAATAAAAACATATTAAGGCTAACCTTCTTACATGAAACGTAATTATGTTAATAATCCATGTTTTCTATATTTTCTTTCCATTCACAATTCACATTAAAATACACATAAATAAAGTATTTTATTCACACAAAAATTTAAATATTTAAATTTAATCTTCTGCAATTTAAAGAGAACAGCTGATCTAGAAACCATGACAACCAATAACTGCCACCACTATCTCTATGAGAGCTTTAGTTAAATTTTATCTTTCTTTTGCTCACCCGTATTATTTTGGTGCACTCCATATCACTTTCTTATTCGTACCGTGAAACGCTTTTGAGTTTTAGTTGCATGCATATTGTAAAATTTGTTTTATATAATAAACTATTGGCTGGGGTGACCGGCTGGGCTCTGGAAGTTGTTTGACAATTTCAATTAATTGGTTTGGTTATATAACACTTAATTTTTTAAAGAATTTAGTTGCTTTTTATTTTCAATTCGTTGCAGAGATGTATAATAATTTCTTTATGTGAATAGAAAAAATAATTATTCAACCGTAATCTCCTCTAATTTAAAGAGAACAGCTGATTGAGAACCCATGACAACCATTAATCCAACTAATTTTTTTCATTCATAATCTGTTTGTCATGTAAATCATAATCATAATATTTTATATGATAGGATATAAATCCATAATCTTATCTATTTATTGAAAAATTTATAGACAGGCATATCTGATTTATATACTTAACTACAGATTCTAGAAATAATACACACACATCCGTACATATTATACCAGTATTTAACCTTAAAGTCCGAATTCCACTAATTTGTAATTCTATAAGCATTATTTAGCTAGGACATTCTTCAGCCACATGTGTTTCTTCAAATAAAATTATTAAAACTTGCGATCTTTTGAATTTATCATCACGGAAATGACCCCATTAGATTCAGGAACATAGAATCAATGTAAAACAAAGCATCACTTGACTTATTTGCTACGCAATTAATGTTTTGACAGAACTCTCCCCGTCGCACCAATTAAACCTCCCTAAATAGTGGTTGCCCCAATATATTGTTTCCATCAATAGGCCTTGATATGAGAAACTTAGTTTGTTTAAGAATTTTATTTATTTTTATTTTCAATTTATTGCAGATGACTTTATTTTGAAAGAAATAATTGAAACATAATCGCGTGTAATTTAAAGAGAACAGCTGGAACTAAAACCATAACAAACCATACTAATTAACAATAACCTTATGAATGAAGCTTCGCTTGCGCTCCTGGCTTCCAAATGTCGAACTAAATTTTTTCATTCATTAACCCGCTTGGTTTAACCAGGTAGGCTAATTATATGTTGCGAGAGGCATAAAATTCCAGTCCTTTTCTCTTCAATTTCACACCCTTAAGAGAAAAACGGAAACCTTCTTCTCCGTTAGGGGACATACAGTTACACACTGACATAAATCTTTTAATCGTATGTGGAGTCGTTTCTGAGCCTTTTCGGCACGCACATTGTACACTTTGCTTTATAATATATATTGATTACAATGTAAAGAAACATAAAAAATTGCTAGATTTCAAGTGTTATAAAAAAATATAAACTAAAATTAAAAAGTATAATTCTTTAAATAAATTGATTCTATTTAAATTATCCTCAGTGGATTATAGTGAAGTTAGTTAATAATTATAGTTAAATTAATTTTAATAGATACAATTTCTTTGTTTGCTGACGTCGGCCGCCATCTTGCAGCAGTGAAGTAATATATAATATATATATATATTATATATATATATATATTATATATATATATATATTATATATATACCGGCATTAAGTTATGTTATATTATTAGTCGAATTTTCTTACTTTTCAGGGCACGACTTTTAACAATTTTAAAGGTTATTTTAATATTGATTTATGTAAAATCAGGGTTGAAATTCCGTCAAAAATTCCATAATAGTGGCTAATATTACAGAAATTAAAGCAAACGAATAGACATTATTAGTAATAATATATCTTTGATGCGCGGTCATAAAGTCTCAAGTCAAAATCTTGAATTTTTCAGGATAGCAACAGCAAAGTTTAAAACATTATGTAAAATCTGGTTATTGATATTATTAGTAATTGTTATTTTTATAAAACTATATAGTTTGACTTAATACCAACCGGTAGCTCTGATGCTCAAATAGTGACTTAAGCCCTTATGATCGCGCATCAAAGATATATTAGAGTTGACTGAATTGTTTATCGACCAATTACAACAGCTTTAACGTAAATTATACTGGTTACATTTCAAATGAACGTATTCACAACGAACAAATGACCTCCATTGTTTTGTTTTTTTTAGCCACTTAATACATTTTAGGTTAAATTCGACTTATTCACTAGGAATACATATATATAAACGCTAAAAAAAAAATAAAAAATCTGGTGCGTGCGCGCAACACACAACTTTCACTTACCAACTTACTTAGATTAGAAATTAATGGGTTTTGTTAATTGCCACTTCTCAAATGAACAGGACGGCTTTAATTATGAACAATAGTATGTCATTAAAGGCGTACTCCGCATGCGTGGGCTCAACGAGTTTTATGAGTTGACTGAATATTTTTCTTTTTTATCCTCTTTATATTTTCTTTATTTTTATCATATCTCATATTTAGCCATTTCTCATTTTTTGGCATAACGAGAGACAGTTAATTTCTCCATATAAACAAAAACAAAGGTACCTTATAGGAAAACAAAAAAGGCCCCCCCCCAAAAAAAAAGCCCACTCAGAACATTTTAATAAAGATAAAGCTTACCTGATATTAAAGAACACCTAATTTTCATTAAACATGACGAATTTGAAAAAAATTATGAAATAAAGTCCCCCCTCCGGTAGATCAATTTTGATGAAATTTGGTTATCAACATATAAAACATGTTGGCTATCACATCTTTGGCATATACATACATCAAATACCCAGTTTGATCAAAATTGTTAAAGCCTTTTTTGAGTAAATAAAAAAAAAAAAAAAACACGTGAAAATGATACAAAATTTATTAAGTAAAGTCCTCCCTCCGGTTGATCAATTTTGATGAAATTTTTGGAGTCATACCTCGGGCATATAAATAAATCAAATACTCAGTTTAATCAAAATCGTTAGAGTCGTTTTTGAGAAAAACGAAAAAAACTTAAAAAGTTATTAAATAAAGTACCGCCTCCCTTAGAGCAATTTCAATGAAATTTTTGCTGTCACATCGCGGGCATATACACACACTAAATACCCAATTTCATGTTCGCACGGTTTATAGTTTTTGAGCTAGTCTGTTCACACACACACACACACACAGAGACCATTTCGCGGGACTTGGTTAATTGGACTCAGGGGACCCCAAAACGTGTATTTCCGTTGAAAACCGGAAGTCGAAATTTTTCACGATCGCAATACTTCCACTTACTGTATATTTCATATCTAGGTAAGTGAAAGTAAAAATCAAGAAAAGTTTCTCAACGGAGTGAAACTTCTTTTTGGTCAGAAGACACATCCAATGAAACCGTAGTATTATTCATTTGAGGTCCATTATCCATAATTGTTTGCTAATATTTAAAGGCTTCAGTAGGCATTTTTATTTTACAGATGATTTCTACAGCAACGACATACTTGGTGATAGTCCTGCAATATGGTAGGACCGACAAGCCCATGGTTCCAATACCGACCGACACATCGCATCCTCTCGTCCTGACTACTCAGCAAGGATCAGGAGATACAAAGATATAGGGTCTTTTCTACAATAAGGCTCCCAGTTACTTTTTATTATCAAATGATAACAGTTAAAGAGCTTTAAACAGTTAATCATTCTTTTTTTAAAAATAAATTAAACCATATGGCACCTACAAACTCTATTAAAGAAGTTATTCCCTCTGTAAAATGGATACAGAGATGAATTTAATTGAATTAATTTTTTGTGTAAAGAAGAAGAAAATGTATTACTTTTTTTTTTTTCAAGATAAAGGTGTCTTACCTAAATTATATCGTAAAATATATATATAAATATATTGTAAAATATATCAAGGGCACAACAATATGAAATTGAACTTTAAACAAAAAAAGTAGGTTTGCAATATGAGACATTGCAGGACTTCAAAACGTTTATTCTCAAATACATGAAGAGTCCACGGAAGAAAGGGGGAGAGTCAATTTTTTTCCTAATTGTACTTGTATATATATAATTGTTCGTCTAGTTGAGTAGAATATGTTGGTGAAAAGAAATAGTCAGAAAAAATGATAGTCGGTTGGTTACAGGCGATGGAAAGAACCACGTACTCGGAAGAAAGGGGGAATGTCCTCGCGGAAAAACCTAGAATGGGGGAGTGTCATGTTAGAAGGTCAAATTGCGTTTGGTAATTTTTGCTAGTTAACTTGATGTTGCAGCTCCTTTACCGATCAGCAACGAAAAATTTAAAGACCAACAGCACCTAAAACGATTTTGTGGGCCCAAAGTCCGACGATTTTTTGAACACTTACCACATGCAGAAAAGAAGAAGAAGAATTAATTAATTTGTCTGAAAATGTTATGTTTGTAAAACTTTTTTCAATTATTAATAAGATTTATTATTGTATTTAATGTAAGTTTGAATTATTATTATTATTTTGTTTGTTGAAAAATTCAATCAATCAAGACCATTGGTCATGACAAAAAATAATTATTGCAATTGTGTAAATTTAAATATAGAATATCAAAATATTATATGGATTGAGTATTAATATCACAATTTCATCAATAGAACAGGAAAGAAAGGATATTATCAAGACTATCCCCCTTTCTTTTATGTTTAAATTGTTTTTTTTACTAAAACATTTTTTTTTAGAGCGTGTTATGTCTTTTTCGGGCAAATTTTTTATTTTGACACGCATAAAAAAAAGGAAAAGGACATATAAAAAAATTGAAGACAAATGATAAAAAATACTTAAGTAATTAAAGATCCAAACCTAAAAACTCGATTTTCTCGGAAAGCACTCCAAATGACATCCCCCCTTTCTTCCGTGGACTCTTCACATGGTTTGAAAAATTAATACTACGTACCATTAAGTAAGGCTCTTTTATTTATTTATTCACGGACACAGGAATACACAATAATGAAATTTCGCTCTAAAGAACTTTTTATTATTTCTTTGTATTGCTTTGAAATAAATATTTCTTTAACCTTTATTCTTGTTTGTTTGTTTGTTTTAACGTCACTATATGTCACTTAGACTAATCAGACGATGCTACAGTGGGAGTCCTAAATTTTGCCTATCCAGGTATAATTAGGATAGGAATCTTTAAGGAGTACCTGACATCGTACAGGCTCGGGACCTCCAATTTACATCCTATCTGAGGGACGGCATAGACAAGGATTTTTTACTCCCATTAAAAAATCCTAGGGCCACCTCGGGACGCGAACCCGCGACCTTTAGTATGGTACGTTTCTATGCTAACCACTACACCACAGGTGTTATCTGTGGTTATCAGAATTAAAATTAATTATTAAATATATTTCTAAATTAATTTATGTATATCTAAACTTCTATCTTTTAAATATTTTTGTAATTCGAGATCTTTCGACATCAACTGATGTAATCGGAGCAAATTCATAAGCGCCTAAAATTATTGGACCGTTGTCAACGTCGCCGAGGACTATTGAATTATCCCCGTTCAAAATTTTATTTATATTTTCCAGGATATTAAACCTTGAATTTTACATAAAAACTTCTTGATTTTTTTTTTTTTTTTTTTTTCAAAGCTTCTCCAACATGGCTTGGGATGCGAATTATATATTTATTTACTAAAAAGGGAAGTGGAAAGTCGGGAATCTCAGTAAATAATAATTTGAAGAAGAAGAACTTATTTACGGAGAACCACCCCCGGGAGGGGGGGAGGGACAGGGAGGACGCGCCCCCCCCCCAATATTTTACTACTTACACTCTAAATGTGACATAACTTGGTAAATTTTTCTAAATAACTTTAAAATACATCGTTGGAGGAGAAATTAAATGTCCCAACAGTTATTTTTAGACGTTTCATTTTAACTTTTAGACTCTCGAATTTTTACCTATCTACCATTACCTATCTTTTTACCATCCCTAACCATCCCTAATGATGGAGAATAACTAACCACGATCGAATTAGGAATATTAGCTACCACACCGGTTTTTACTTTTATATTTCTAAAGTTATATTTTTATATTGCTTTAATATAACATAAAAAAATCTGGTGCGTGCGCGCAACACACAACTTTCACTTACCAACTTACTTAGATTAGAACTTAATGCGGTTTGTTAATTCCCACTTCTCAAATGAACAGAACATCTATAGGTAATAATAACGCATTGGTTTATCATTAAAGGCGTACGTCGGATGCGTGAGCTCAAGGTGTTTTATGAGTTGACGGATTATTTTTCTTTTTTTCTCCTGTATATGTTTACTTGATTTTCTTCATATATCATATTTAGCCATTTCTTATTTTTAGGTGTGATGACAGACAGTTAATTTCTCAATATAAACTAAAACAATGGTACTTTATAGGAAAACAAAAAAGGCCCCTTCCCCATTTAAGCCCTCTCAGAACATTTTAATAATGATAAAGCTTACCTGGTAATAAATAACAACTAATTTTCATTAAACATAACGAATTTGATAAAAATCGTTAAAGCCGTTTTTGAGATCATCGATCAAAAAGGTAAAAATTGAAAAAAAATTATGAAATAAAGTGCCCCCTCCGTTTGACCAATTTTGATGAATGTTGACTATCACATCTTTAGCATATATATATATATATATCAAATGCCAAGTTTGATCAAAATCGTTAAAACCGTTTATGAGTAAATAAAAAAAACACGTGAAAATGATACAAAATTTATTAAGTAAAGTCCCCCTCCAGTTGATCAATTTTGATGAAATTTTCACAGTCATATCTCGGGAATATGCATACATCAAATACCCAGTTTGATCAAAATCGTTAAGACCGTTTTTGAGTAAATAAAAAAAACACATGAAAATGGTACAAAATTTAATAAGTAAAGTCCCCCCTCCGGTTGATCAATTTTGATGAAATTTTTACAATCATATCTGGGGCATATGAATAGATCAAATACTAAGTTCAATCAAAATCGTTAGAGCCGTTTTTGAGAAAATCGAAAAAAACTTAAAAAGTTATTAAATAAAGTACCCCCTCCCTTTGAGCAAATTCGATGAAATTTTTGCTGTCACATCGCGGGCATATACATACTCTAAATACCCAATTTCAGGTTCGCACGGTTTATAGTTTTTGAGCTAGTCTGTTCACACACACACACACACACACACACACACACACACACACATACACACACACACACACACACACACACACACACACACACACAGACACACACACACACAGACCATTTCGCGGGACTTGGTCATTTGGACTCAGGGGACCCCAAAACGTGTATTTCCGTTGAAAACCGGAAGTCGAAAATTTTCACGATCGCAATACTTCCACTTACTATATGTTTCATATATAGGTAAGTGAAAGTAAAAAATATGCAAATATATGCAGTTGTCATCAAATATGCCAAAATATGCAAAATAAAACTTGGCCAATTAAGTCTGCGTACTCTAATTCTTAATCATATCTGGTCTATCATATCTATTTTAAAGAAGCACGCAAACAAAACAGAGTTGGGCAGTAGTTAACTACATTTGTAATTAACTACACAGACAACTACATCTAGTTTGTAGTTGGAAACGCGCAACTACTATTTTTCAACTACCAGTTAAGTAGTTGTAATTTAAAACTACAACTACAGTAGTTGGGAAAAAGTAGTTGGGAATGGCAAATACAATAAGTAGTTGTAAATGTAGTTTTAGAGCGGCAACTACATTTGCTAAGCAACGTCTAATTTAATCACATGTTTTTGCTATTTTTATTTTTTGTTTAGATAAATACCCCATAGATAAATGGGCTCCATTATGGTGGATAATCTGTTTTATAAATAAAACAATACATATACGTAATACAATTTTTACTTTCACTTACCTATATATGAAATATATAGTAAGTGGAAGTATTGCGATCGTGAAAATTTTCGACTTCCGGTTTTCAACGGAAATACACGTTTTGGGGTCCCCTGAGTCAAAATAACCAAGTCCCGCGAAATGGTCTGTGTGTGTGTGTGTCTGTGTGTGTGTGTGTCTGTGTGTGTGTGTGTGTGTGAACAGACTAGCTCAAAAACTATAAACCGTGCGAACCTGAAATTGGGTATTTAGAGTATGTATATGCCCGCGATGTGACAGCGAAAATTTCATCAAATTTGCTCAAATGGAGGGGGTACTTTACTTAATAACTTTTTAAGTTTTTTTCGATTTTCTCAAAAACGGCTCTAACGATTTTGATTAAACTGAGTGTTTGATCTATTGATATGCCCGAGATATGACTGTAAAAATTTCATCAAAATTGATCAACCTGAGGGGGGACTTTACTTAATAAATTTTGTATCATTTCCACGTGTTTTTTTTATTTACTCAATAACGGTTTTAACGATTTTGATCAAACTTGGTATTTGATGTATTTATATGCCCGAGATATGACATTAAAAATTTCATCAAAATTGATCAACAGGAGGGGGGACTTTACTTAATAAATGTTGTCCAATTTTTAACTTTTTGATCGATTATCTCAAAAACGGCTTTAACGATTTTTATCAAATTCGTTATGTTTAATGAAAATTAGTTGTTATTTAATATCAGGTAAGCTTTATCATTATTAAAATGTTCTGAGGGGGCTTAAATGGGGAAGGGGCTTTTTTTGTTTTTCTATAAAGTACCTTTGTTTTAGTTTATATTGGGAAATTAACTGTCTCTCATCACGCTTAAAAATAAGAAACGGCTAAATATGATATATGAAGAGAATCAAGTAAACATATACAGGAGAAAAAAAGAAAAATATTCCTTCAACTCATAAAACACCTTGAGCTCACGCATGCGCCGTACGCCTTTAATGACAAACCAATGCGTTATAATTAAACTGTTCTGTTCATTTGATAAGTGGCAATTAACAAAACTCATTAATTTCTAATCTAAGTAAGTTGGTAAGTGAAAGTTGTGTGTTGCGCGCACGCACCAGATTTTTTTCCATGATTTCCGGCAGTCAATTATTTTTTTTAACCTTAGGTTCTAGATCAATCCCATGTTTTATATATTAGCTGAATTTCATTTGATATACTCCTTATCGATAATACTATATATCGATAATCACTCGTTATCAATAAAAGTAGTTGTAGTTTCAGGCCCATAATTACAGTTGCAACTACTTGTTTTAGTTCTAAAAATGCAACTACTTTTTTGAAACTACAGTAGTTGTAGTTGTGGTTCATCAACTACAAATTAAAAAAGTAGTTATAGTTTCAACAACTTCCCAACTACTGTGTCAGTAGTTTTGTAATTTGTAGTTAAACTTCTTTTTGCCCAACTCTGAAACAAAATATACAATTACATAAAAACCCGGGCCCTGGTAATAACCCTAATACAGGGTTAATGAAAAAATAATAATGATAAATAAATAATCGATTAAATCTACTTCCTTCTAGTCAGTGTATTATTGGATGTCAGAATTAGAATTCACATATCCATTTAAGAAATGACATAGTTGCATAAAAAATAAACAAGGAAAAGTTATTTTGATAACATAATCGATAAGAATATGAGTTATGTTGGTATTATTGTTCAGCACGACACTCGAGGAAGATCGAAAAATGGCTGAATGCACTCACATGGATATTGTACTCCGGGTCATTTTTCGGTTTTCACGTTTGCTCGGTACGTTTCCATTCGATCATAATTTCGAGACAAACTGGAGGACCACTGCTCGGTCGATGTGTATATTCATACCATTTGCCATTTTGTTATCCATCGATTTGTCCAATTTCCACGCTCGAAGAATTATCAAGATCCTCATCATAACTTTCGCACATCTGCTATCCTTCGTGGTGTTGATCCTGAGAAGAAACGACGTTTTGTCGATGTACAAATCATTGCAGAAGGTCGAAAAAGACATGGCGGTAGAAGGTATCCACCATAAATGGGTACCTTCACATTTCGTTATGTATCTCAGCATTTATGTCTACTTAGTGATGCTTTTGATAACTGCCTGCGTCCGTTTCGATCCTTCTGATATCTCTCAAACGATATCAATGTTGATATGTTACACGTACGCGTTTTCTCTAATTCTCTCGATAATCACGCAATTTTCGACTATGCAGAATCTATTCAGTTCTCTATTCGATAGATTGTTCGAATCTAAAAACGTCTCTAAGACTCTCGTGATCCTGACGAACCTCCGTTCTGCCTGTACTGCTGTCAAATCTATTTACGGTCTGCAAATACTATTTTACACTACTGCCATTTTTGTTTTTGTAGTATGTAATAGTTATTACGAACTCCGCTGTGAACATCCGATGGCGACTAAGGTTGTACACAGAGTTTGGATTTTGTTGATTTGCTATCCACTCGTTAACATCATAGCTTCGTCCAGCCAAACAGTTAAAAAGGTAAGTTTCGCAGTTTTATGAAGCAAATGAATACAGTGAATAAAAATTTACTTATTTACATTTTTTTTATTTATAAATTTATTTGTTAAAGTCAGTATAAGGGTGATTCTCATTTTAGGGCCAAGTTTTAGTCCATTACAAATTTTACATAAATGGTTAAGACCTAACCTGATTTTTTTTTCCATTGCTATACCGTGAAGGTATATTTTTTCATAATACAATATTAAAAATGGAAATATTAATAAATAATATGATTTTATAATTACTCAAGCTAGTAAAATGTCATTACCACGTAGTGTCCCACTCTCCATTTTGTGGTAAACATGTATTTTTTTTCTTTGAAACCTACGTTTTTATGATAGTGAAATGCATTTCGACTCATAAAGAACAACCGAAGTATTCTGAATTATATATTTTTTTTAATTTTTGTAAACAGCATGTTTAACTTCTTCTTATCTGGCATCACGACCCATTTGATGAGTCAAAGCCTGCTCCAACAAGGATTGCCATTCCTCCCTATTGCATGCCACTGCCTTCCAATTTCTTAAGCCAAGCAGATTTCTGGAGCACGGTAGCCACACAATCCTCCCAGCGAAGCTTGGGGCGTCCTACTCGCCTTGTTCCATATACTTGCTCCGACATAATTTTTATAGGAATCTCGACCTGGTTCATCCTTATGACGTGCCCAGCCCAGCGGAGTCGTGCAAATTTGATGTAAGTGACGACATTGACATCTTTATAGGTAGCACTTAATTCTGCATTAGTTCTTCTTCTCCAGGATCCCCCGATCACACACCCCTCCATATATCCTGCGGAGTACTTTTATTTCGAATCTCAGTAGAGCTTCTTCTTGGGCTTTCGTCATCGTCCAACATTCAGAACCATACGTAAGTACAGGTCTAATAAGCGTCTTGTACATTCTAGTTTTGGATGCTTTAGACAATATGCTTCTTCTTATGTGCTTTTGGAGCGCAAAGTATGTGCGGTTCGCAGAAAGAATGCGCCTCTCTATTTCTTCTTGTATGTTATTTTGGTGGTTCACTTGGGATCCTAAGTAGATAAATGATTTTACCCTTTCGATTCGGTGTGAACCCAGCGTAACATATGTATCTGCACCTTCCTCTAGAGGTTGGGTACTCATGTATTTCGTTTTATCGAAATTAATCTTTAGTTCCAAGCATCTCGCCAACTTTTCCAGTGCCTCAAAAGGCTCCTTCACAGCGTTGAGGGATCTTCCTGCAATGTCCAGGTCATCCGCAAATCCTAAAACTTGCGTTGATTTATTTATTAACGTTCCCTCTGCCTGGATCCCGGTGTCTCTAATTACCTTTTCAAGAGAGAAGTTGAATACGAGACAGGCATGGCCATCCCTCTGTCTAACTCCCGATTCCGTTCTAAAACTAAGTACTTCTAAGTATGTTTAAGTAGTTTCAAAACTTTGCCCCTTCACTTTGACGTCATTACCGATCACAAAACAAAACGGCAGAGATAAAGCCTTGAACAGAGGGGAATTTCTTTTGAGTGTAGTGGTCACCATGGAGTTAAAGGACAACTACCTTTGAATTAACCGACTTCACTTGTGAGCCGCATTTTCACGAGCATGTATTAACACGCTTTCTTTTCAAATGATTTCATTATTTATATCATATTTGTTTGACTATCGTTTGTCTAAGCCAGTTGGCAAAAAAGATGATCTCAATTAGTTACACAGCGGTTATGGCCGAATAAAATACGTGGAAATGTCATTACCGAGTTAAAAACTCGTCTCATTCCCACGCCCGATTTATTAGCTCGGTAATTGCATAATTTTGTAATGTAATCTGAGAATCACCCATAAAAGACATGTAGATATGTATATCCATGTAGCAATGTTGTCCATGTATATCAATTTTGTTGTTTTATCAATTTCTTCTTTTTCGGAGTTAGTGATGTCCCCGATATTCTCCAAGTACTTTGGTTCCAATCGGGACACAAGATAATTAAATTTTGTTTCTTCCTTAACTATTCCATTGATAGTAAACTGTGCTTCTACTTGGTAAAACCATATCTCTGGTTTTTAAATCCAAAATTTTTATGTTAACCCTATCAACAAAACTTACAGGATTAGGATTTACCATTCCCACTGCCCCTTGGTCTTTCGAAGATTCTTTTCGTTCTCCCAAATATTTATCTTCATTGGACATCGTGCTCACGAATAAATAAAAAAATAATAATTAAATTATTTACTCACGATCAAGTCGAGGTCACCAGTTTTGGTACTTCTAATTGCACGAATCAATGAATTCTGATTACACCAAGGAACAAAACATGTATTGAAATTACTATTTTATTAATTCCAATATAAGGTTAACAATTCCACGTGTTCACACAGATATTTTTCAAGAATACAGATGATTTTTATAATTTAAAATTCCACAGACGGATACAGTACACTATCTTAGACTCACTTTCGAAAGAAGGGTGACATGGGGCCCACAAGTTAAAATGGAAAAAAGGATTCTTGACAAAAGACTCAAACTTCTTTACCCACTATTGTCTAAATCATCAAAAACTGAAACTGAAACAAAAACTAAATACGTACTCTTACTTACTCAAGCCTATAAGGACATATTCCTCACAGATATTCGGCATTGCTAAAAAGACTCACTTAAAAAAACTTCAAACATTTCAATCAAAATTGTTACGACTTATCGCAAAATCACCCTGGTACGTGACTAACAAAACTTTACATACAGACCTACATATAATAACAGTCGACCAACACATAACGACGCTATACAAACGATTTTTTATTTATCTGAACGGACATCCAATCAGTTTAATCAGGAATATGGCTGACATACGCATGGATACGAGAAGGCTAAAAAGGCGCTGGATGAGAGATCTGCTCCCATAGACAGCCGAGGTAATTGACTGAAGCCAGGAAGGGGGTGCTGTTGGGTGCTTTCCTTCCTCATGCCTCACATGTCATTATTTCATATTGCCACCATCTCATTCGCTGATTGTCAGCACCTTGTTGACAGGTTCGATTTAATTATTAAAGTTAAAAAAAAAAGATCATTGACAGTGTTGCCATGTGGTAGCACAAATTAAGAAAAAATATTTATACAATTTTTACTTGATAATAATATTTTACGAGTTATTTTCTATTAACATAATTAATAATATTTTATACATAGAATGTTATTAAATATAAAGAAGTTTGAAAAAGAAGAAATTGATAAAACAACAAAATTGATATACATGGACAACACTGCTACAATAAGTTATCTATATAACACAGCGTGTGTCTAGTGCTCCACAATAAACAGAAAATAAGATTTTAGTTAAATTAAAAAAAAAAAAATCATACTACAAATACGAACATAATATATAAATAAAAATATACCACCGATACATTTAAGTTGGGATTAAGAACTGCATTTTTTCATTAATCAATTGATCAATAATTAATTATTTATGCATTAAGGCATTGACATGGATAAGGTAGTTAGTCAAAAAAATCAATTTTTATTTTGATACTTTTACATTTTGATTTTGAACTGCTGTTTATTCATAACTAGCTGTAAATCCCGGTTTCTCGCGGGGATTTTCATTTTTCTAATAGCATGAAAGCGATATCATAACGATTTGTATAACAATAAAGAATATACCCAGAGATTGGCTGAAGTTATGCAATTTTAATCCATATTAAAATGGTTCTTTCATCCATAAATCCAGTGGTTCTTTCATTCAGGTAGGTGTTCGCACCTGGTATGAAAGAGCCACTGAGGGAAATTTGGAGAATTCAGAACAAACGGTATGGATTTCTATAAATAACAAACCAACAGAATTTCATCTTTATAATCATCTTCTGGTGTTGAGAGCAACTGAACCTCTCTCTATAAACACTATTTATCACTCTTCCTATACTATTGGCATAGCTTCAAACTACTTTTTCCTATCAAAATCTCAAAATCGTTTTTCTTTTACTTACTACCTTTTCCATGTCAGTGCCTCAATTAATGGATCAATAATTCTTACAGTGGAATAATGAAAATTTATTTTATTTTATTTCCAAATATTGACAAGACCTTTAAAAGGCCCCAAGGAGAATAGGACTACTGAATTTAATTAAAGTCTTGTCTTGCCAAATGTATTAAAAAAATACCCTTAAATAACAAACAAGTACAAAAGAAAAAAATACAAAATCCTTTCCCTTCTTTTAGTTTTATATAAAATAATAAAATATATGACACTCGATGAAATCCAAAAACAAATCGAATTTATAAAATATCTTACTTATTTAATATCTAAATCTAGAATTATGCTAATCAAAAGGAAAGATAAATGTTGCCTCTTTTTTCAAGTAATAAAAAGTGCAGATAGTTTTTAAACTCTGTTGAAGTTAAATTTTTATTGACATTTTGGCCAAAATTAGAAAAAGCTATTTAAGTTGTACAAGCATGGCTGTTTTATTGCTTAATTCAAGAGGATTAATCAAGGTTAGATTAGATTTCTCTTTTAAATATGAAGTAATAGTTCATTTCTTCGTTTATTGTCATCAATAAATAGAATATCCTCTAGCTATATAATAGTCTATTATACATGAATCCAAACATTAATATTACACATCAAAAACTTCACTTTAAAAACCAATAACACATTCATAGCATTTAACCCCTAAAATCCTGCTTGGTTATAAAATGGCGGGCAAAAAATGGAGACGAACATTTGAGCAAATATGTATACTTAGCATTTAAATTAATTATTTAAACTTATATGTTACAGCATGTAACCATGGAGTCTGGCCCATTTTGTATTAGTATGTTAGTTATGTTAAATATAAACAAAAAAAATCTGGTGCGTGCGCGCAACACACAACTTTCACTTACCAACTTACTTAGATTAGAAATTGACGTGTTTTGCTAAATATCATTTCCCAAAGTCACACATTTTTCTACATTCATATCTTATTTTTGTTGATCGTTAAAGCCGTTTTTGAGTAAATAAAAAACCCCGTGAAAATGATACAAAATTTATTAAGTAAAGTCCCCACTTCGGTTGATCAATTTTGATGAAATGTTGGCTATCACATATTTGGCATATACATACATCAAATACCCAGTTTGATCAAAATCTTTAAAGCCGTTTTTGAGTAAATAAAAAAAACACGTGAAAATGATACAAAAGTTACTAAGTAAAGTCCCCCCTCCGGGTAATCAATTTTGATGAAATTTTAACAGTCATATCTCGGGCATATAAATACATCAAATACCCAGTTTGATCAAAATCGTTAAAGCCGATTTAGAGTAAATAAAAAAAAACACGTGAAAATATTACAAAATTATTAAGTAAAGTCCCCCCTCCGGTTTATCAATTTTGATGAAATTTTTACAGTCATATCTCGGGCATATTAATACATCAAATACTCAGTTTAATCAAAATCGTTAGAGCCGTTTTTGAGAAAATCGTAAAAAATCTAAAAAGTTATTAAGTAAAGTACCCCCTCCCTTTAAGTAATTTTGATGAAATTTATGCTGTCACATCGCGGGCATATACCTACACTAAATACCCAATTTCAGGATCGCACGGTTTATAGTTTTTGAGCTAGTCTGTTCACATACACACACACACACACACACACACAGACCATTTCGCGGGACTTGGTCATTTCGACTCAGGGGACCCCAAAACGTGTATTTCCGTTGAAAACCGGAAGTCGAAATTTTTCACGATCGCAATACTTCCACTTACTATATATTTCATATATAGGTAAGTGAAAGTAATAACCAACGATTATTATCCTATTTAGTTTAATAATATACAATGATATAATTTGTTAGCAAAAAAAAAAAAAAATTATTCTTAAGACTCGGAATAAACCTACACATTTTACTATTGAATTAGAATATGTACCTACTATAAAACAGATATAGCTAAATAATAATATCCCACTTAATAGATACTAGCTATTTAATTAGCTCTAGTATTGACATAACAACGCGTAATTTCATACTAAATAAAAATAAACAACTTTCTAACAAACCAAACTAAACTAAACAAATAAACCAAAGATAAGATATATAGATAAGTTAAGAGATAAATAGGCCGTGCATTTATACTCAAAATTATTTACGGACTTGTAAATATTTGTTGCAAAACGCAAATTATTCTGTTTTGTTTTTTCTTTTTCTATTTACAGTGACTTTAGAATAGATATTAGATAGAGGAAAATATTATTTAGTTTTTCAACACTATCAAATGTAAGAACATTTTGTATGAACAATGATTTGTCATACTGGACTGTATATTTGTGCAGGAACTGTTTTCATGTGTTAAGAAAAAACGGGCAATGTAAAATTATGTGTTTTTTACAGTTAATTATATTTTTATGGCACCAGAAGAACATATATGGTATTTTTGTAAAATATTTTCAAATATTCAGAATTTGCTATTCTTAACTGGCTGGCTTACTGGTCTTAATTTACCTACATTTACATTGGAATTTAAATAGCATTCCGGTTCTGGGTTGGTGTAGTTACAAATGGTTCTATATATTGTGCTACAGTTTGAGTTAAGAGTTCTATCAATGTCCTTCGACAATAAATTATTTGTAAGATTTTCGAGAATAACATTTTTATTAGCCAATAAAACATAAGTTTTTGAAAGGCTATAAAATAATCCTCAATATGGTTGTTAGCAACCAATATTTTAACCTGAGATATCCAATTAAAATTCTGTAGATTACCCCGTAAATGTTTTGATAGACTTGTTGAACTTGATAGAAAGGGGCTGGAGTTGTCTTTTAATTGGAAACTATATAATATATAATATTATATTATGAATAATATAAATAAAGATTTTGTATTTTGGGTCAACTGTGTGACCCACGGAACCGTAGACCGTTTTGCCTGTCACAAAGCGCCCCTCTATGAGTACATAATAGCCTTCCTAATGAAAGTTTCACTTTAAACATTTCATGTGATTTATCTTGTTACCAAAAAAACAAAGAATAAAAAGAGTTCTCTGATTTTTAGACATGTATTGTGCACCCAAGTTTCGACTATGTTTTAGTTCTTCATCCAGTGGCGTAGCTAGACCACTCGGGGTCCCCTTTATCAGGGTGATGACCTGGGGAGAGATGTCTGTCCGACCTTCTGGTAAAATATTTTATTTCCTATAATAATCAGAACCTTCTGCATTTTTTAGGCCAGAGAAGTTGACGAGAAGTTATATGAGAAAATGTTGGAAGATATTGCAAGTTACCAAAACCAAAACGTAAGAAGGAATCTTAAGCTTATCCAACCCATCCTTTAGTAAAAAAAACTGAAGGCTTTTATTTTCTTTTAGGAACTGTTGGAATTTCACCTGACTTGTGGAAAGGAGTTGGAATTCAATGCTTGCGGATTTTTCCGTCTTGACAACTCGCTGATTTGTTCTGTAAGTGGATGAGTTTATATTTATTAGAATTCATTGGATATTTAGTTTTAGGTCATAACGAAAGGATACTGGGCTTATATTAGTGGATGTTACATAACCATAACATGTATGGAAATCGTTGCAATATGCACAGGTGGTACAGATTCCTCTCGGGATCTCAAAAGAGATGGATTTTGATTATTGAGATAAAAATGATCGATTAAAAGGAGATTTCACGGAGACGGAATAGTAATTTCGGTATGTAAATTTTTACTGACGCCATAAATAAAAGCAATAACAAAATCTGAAGGTTTCAAGGTCGCATTACACAATTTGAAATTAGACGAAGAACAGATATTCACCTGAACTTTGCCGCATGGGCGTAATGCGAACAACCATTTTATACTATTTAATGTAAAGTTGAGCGAACAAAGATGTCCGGCCGCACCTTTAATAACAAAGCATCGTTAGAAATCAGCTAACAGCTTATTTAGAAATTGTAAGTAATAAGCTTATCTGAACTATAACTCAAAAGCGAAACTAGCGCTATCAACGAACAGGTGGCCATACAGACAAAATACCTGTTCGAGCTCGACTCTGAAGGTGTTTTAACACAGTGCGAACCTCACCCTCGTCGAACCGGTTCCCTCGAACCTTGTCGTACCCGTGACCACGAACAGCTATCTATTTACAATGAAACATGAAGTCGAGCGAACAATGATGTCTGACCGCACTTATACACCTTAATATAACAATTTTCATTACAAAAACGGCTGACTTGGAACTTGCTGCTTTTCTGACATTATGGATAAAATCAACGCCTGAAAAATGCTAAAAGAAGTTTTATAAGCTTATCTTAACTAACTCAAAAGCGACATTAGAGCTATCCCCGAACACACATGAGAACAGATAAAGTATATGTTCGAGTTCGTGTCTTCACAGTGTAAAGGTACCTTAATTTTGAATAGACGAACAGTGCTCGAGACAGTCTGGAAGGATCGTCAAATTTCGTTTTTTACTTTCACTTACCCTCTATATTTGATATATGTAGTAAGGGAAAGTATTGCGATCGTGAAAAATTTCGACTTCTGGTTTTCAACGGAAATACACGTTTTGGGGTCCCCTGAGTCCAAATAACCAAGTCCCGCAAAATGGTGTGTGTGTGTGTGTGTGTGTGTGTGTGTGTGTGTGTGTGTGTGTGTGTGTGTGTGTGTGTGTGTGTGTGTTTGCGTGTTCTGTGTGTCTGTGTGTCTGTGTGTGAACAGACTAGCTCAAAAACTATAAACCGTACGAACCTGAAATCGTGTATATGCCCGCGATGTGACAGCAAAAATTTCATCAAAATTGCTCAATGGGAGGGGGTACTTTATTTAATAACTTTTTTTCTATTTTCTCAAAAACGAAAAAAATGCTATACTGATACTCTATAACTTATGGAGATAATCAAATATAAGTATATAAATGTGGAAAAATGTTTGAAGTTGAGGAATGGCGTTTACATGTTATCGAAACACATCGATTTCTAATCTAAGTAAGTTCGTAAGTGAAAGTTGTGTGTTGCGCGCATCGAACCAGATTTTTATCGTTCGGGTTTGGAAAGATTTGATATAGTTCGTTAGTTGTTGTATTTTTGAGCCCCGAAAATAAACTTTGCCGGTGGCAGAGGGACGCTTTATCCATAAAATTAGCATAGCTAGACCAATAAAGTCCCCTCAAAGGTTTGTGGCCCGGGAAGATTTCTTTTTATTCAAATGGCTATATAAATATTTCCTTAATATTTGGAAATCTTATCTATAAATTAAATTATTTTTCTTATCATGAGAATTCTTCATAATCAATATATATATTATAAAGCAAAGTGTACAATGTGCGTGCTGATAAGCTCAAAAACCACTCAACGTACGATCAAGAAATTTAGGTCGTTGTGTAGCCCTATAATTCCTAACGGTGCAGAAGGTTTCCGTTTTTATATTTATGGTGTAAAATTGAAGAGAAAAGGGCGAAAATTTCAAGCCTCTCGCACCATATAATAGCCTATCTGTACGGGTTAGTGAATGAAAAACTTAGTTCGATCCCAGACTACCAGAAAGCGCTAGGGTGCGTTTCACTCAATTTCATTTCACTTATGTTCATTCATTCAGTTTGTAATCGTTTTATACTTTTTCAGCAGTTCTTTTTAAATTAATAAAAAATTAAGCGAAAATAATTAGCTTCTCCTTTGCGTATTGGATAATAAGAAATATGGTAAAATAATTGTGTCTACAGCTTACGTACTTTGTAATAGTAGTAAGATTCGAGATCTGCAGAGTTCGCCCAAATTACAGATATACACATTTTTTGAAAAACATTGTGCATTCATCAAATTTTAGTGATGTATTTACATTAGTGACGTATGGAGAATTAACATGGCATTGCAGCCTGTAGATTGAAAGTTATCACAGACTATAGCTGCAGCATTGGGATGGGGGAAGGGTCGAGCACCTCAGTAGTCGGCGCCTAAGATGTACTCGAAATATATTTTTTTAAACTGAGATATCAGATTTTTCAACTATAATCTAATAACTTATTATCAGTTGACTGGATGGAATGGGCTAATAGGATTCAGAATCACATAAACCATCAAAAAAGATGATTAAAAAACTAGACAAATTAGAAGTAAAATTAATTTTTCATTTACCATTTTCAACCCCCATAAAGTATATCGGGTTCGTTATTTGGGCGGATCTCAAATCTTACTATTAATAAGATAAAACCGTACAAATTTCAAGAAGGTCCTAATTTTGTTCTACATTTCCTCTAATTTTAAATTTTTCTGTTATTAAAACTACCACGTATTGTGATTTAATAAAGACACAGTAACGTAATCTTTTGTTCCAGATGATCGTCTGCGCTACAACTTACATGGTAATACTCATGCAGTACTCGAATTCTATGCTGGCTTGCGATGGAACATTTAGATGGAATGGCTATAAGAACGACTCAGCAAACCTGCCTTTTTACATCAGACTTTATAATAACAACTCCAACTTAGCGGAATAATTCCAACTTAACTGAAAGTCAATAGTTGCATCTCTGGATTAATTTATTTTTAGCTGAGGCCTTAGACCTCCGGAGCAGGACTTTTGTAAGAAAATAGTATTCCTTCTTCATAAATTTTCCAAATTATTTGAAAAAATAACTAAATTTCCTTCACATATTAAAAGTATTCCAAATCTCATCCTTCATTGTTAGTGGCCAAGTTTCGCATCCCTAAACGATCTGATGAAGATTATTAATTGCTGAAGTGCATTCGTTCGCCTTTTACATTTAATCAATATTTATTATAAAATTAAATAGAAAATTAGCGAAAATTCCCATGCAGTAGTGCAGTAGTTAGTGAATAAAAACGAAAAGTGAAGTGCTATATGTCAAAGTGATACACGGCTTAATAAAAATCAAATAATAATAAATAAAATAAACTATTTATGATATTATTTTTCAAATTTTGTTTACCGTTTATATGTTAAAATTTATATGTTTATTTTAAATATCACACAATACGATGCCAACAACTCCCACAGTGAAGCCGGTACCCCATATAGTAAATCAAATAATTTTAGATAAAGCTTTTTTTAGAGAATACTAGCTAGGGTGCCCGGCTTCGCTCCGGTAGTTGTGTGGCAGTTTTAATAACAGAAAAAGTTTAAAATTAAAGGAAATATAGAACAAAATTAGCACTTTCTTGAAAATTTTAACATTGTATCAATATTAAGATTCGAGATCTGCAGTGTCCGCCCAAATAAGGAACCCTATTTACTTTATAGTGTTGAAAATGGTGGATGAACAATTCATTTTGCTGCAACTTTGTCGAGTCATGCATCGTTTTTGATGGTTTCTGTGAATATGAATCCTATAAGCCCATTCCGAGCAGTCAGCAGATAATAAGTTATTAGATTATTAGTTAAAAAAACTATATTTGGAGTACAACTTAAGCGCCGACTACTGTGATGGTCCCATTAGATCCAGAAGTTTAGAAAATACCGATGATTCATAGAAACTTTTTTTGTAAGACCTTTCTTCCAGTTCAACCTCCCTTAATATATCCCCCCCCCCACGCTAATTTGGCCGAACTCTGCACTTCTCCAATCTTATTACTGTTACTAAGTGAAAACCAAAATATCATGAGGACACAATTTTTTCATCATATTTCTTTTCATCCTGAACTATGAGCGGTGATAAAATCTTATTGAAAAAATTGTATTATTGGAGTCAATTCATCATTTTGTCAACTGGAATGCTCATCATACATAGTAATTAAACCATTTTTCATAACTACATACAATAAGAACACTTCAAACTTGTTATTCTCGGTTTATAATCAGTCTATTCAGCTCTTCTTTTTTGTCTTATGTCTGTTTTTATTCGCTCACTCATATTGCATTTAATTTACTAAGTATATGTTAGATATTGATTTAAATGTAATGTGTTTATCAATTAATCTTCTTATGAGAAAATTAATTTTGTAAAGTATCCAGTCGGTTTTCCAATTAATTGCAGATATGTAAAATCATTAATTTATTTTAAAAGAAAAGGTGAAACTAATTATTTTCGCTTGATTTTTAAGTAATTTAAAAAGAACAGCTGACAAAATATATAACCTTTACAAATATAACGGAATGAATGAACAATAAACATTGAGTGAAACACACCCTAGCGCTTCCTGGTGGTCTGCAGCTCGAACTAAATTTTTCATTCATAAACTCGTATGTCATTCTCGGGTAGGCTAATTACATGTTGCGAGAGGCTTAAAATTCCAGTCCTTTTCTCTTCAATTTCACACCCTTAAGAGAAAAACGGAAACCTTCTTCTCCGTTAGGGGACATACAGTGACACGCTGACATAAATCTCTTAATCGTATGTGGAGTCGTTTCTGAGCCTTTTCGGCACGCACATTGTACACTTTGCTTTATAATATATATTGATTTAAGTTTGGTAACAGATTAATCGTTTGTGGAGCAGAGAGTGGACCCCCATACAACTTCTGAACCCCATCACCCCAATACCCGGAGGACCGATATATAAAATCCTAGCAGTGGTAATAACAATAAATGTAAGATTTGTACAAGTTTATAGTAGTGAATATTAATAGTAATAGTGATAGTAATTAGTAAATAGTAATGGTAAAAGAAATAAGTTAAAATTTTGTAAGTATTATTCTAAAATAAAACAGAAACATCGTTTGTTAAATTACGTTTCTAGTCTTTTAGAGTAAAAAACTTCCTAGTACTAGCATCTTCCTTGACATCACACTCTTTATAAAGCAAGGCTTTCCAAACCTAAAATTTTGCTCGCTCCAACTTCTTAGTTAACAAGCTCATTACTGTTCAATGTCTGAGTAGGCAATGAACTATCCATGTTAGAGCAGGAATTCCACAGGGCAGTGTACTCGGACCACTACTATTTAATATTTTCATCATTGAATAACTCGAAGACGAACAGGTTTTACTGGTTATATTTGCAGAGGACACTGCACGCCTCATCTCTCAGAAAAAAAAAAAAAAGAAAAAAAAAACACTTATAAAAGCGAGTCTTATTGAACTAAATCATCTTGAAGATATTTCTGCTAAACTTGTTAATCTTAACTTCATATTAGTAGTAAGATTTCAGATCTGCAGAGTTCCCCAAAATTATAGTAGGATAACCATAAGAACAAGGTATCTGTAGCAAAATACTATATCTTATAGATCATGATCATAGGGAAGCACATTTTATGGCTAAAAAGAAATATCAGCTAAAAGATGGTTATTAATGTAATAAGAGGAGATCGGATTTTCATATTAATTAAGAGACATTTTTTGAAAAACTCGAGTTAGATGCTGATTATAATAGCAATAATGCTATTCTTTTGATTGGTTGAGAAATCGAAGTGAATTCACTGAAAGTGATTAGTTTAAGTATACAAGTGTATTTAAATTCTTTTAAATAGGATGAACCGGAAAAAAATAAATAAAACTAAGCCACACTCTCAATCAAAACCTATTCATTATAACATTTATGTGGAATTAATCTTCTTATACTACTAAAAAAAGAAACATGTAAACAACAAAACATTATCAAAACTATAAAATGGTCTTATAATGTAACAGTGTTGCAGTAAAAGGCTCTTAAAATATTTAATATACCGTCTTAATCAGCACATAGTTCAATGTATAATGGGAATTCGAAAAAAAAACTACTGTAACAGCCGAGAACGAAATGTGTTTAAAATTTTGTCGAAATAGGATATCATAGTAAAAAGTTGAAATTAATTGATAAAAAAAATCAAAACAAAAGTTTTTTGAAATAATGTTAAGCGAAAGCATTGGAAATTAAAAATACTTTTTTGTATGTATTTTCAAATACTTTTCCTAGTGATTGTAAGTGAATTGTGAACTTATCAAAATATTGTAACGTTAAATCGTTAAATAAAAAAAACATGGCTTAAAATCTCAAACCTTTTGTTGGAACGACTAGCGTTTGGAACGAACCGTCAGAGCACTTGTTTGGGACTAGATTATTCGAGTTCATGATGATTCCACGCAGGCCTGGAACCTTCCAGGCTAGTCCTTTTACGACTATATCTAAGGAGCGAGTGACTGGACCAGTTAGTCTTAGTCTTTGTCTTGACTGTGAAGATTTGTGTGTTATAAAGTGATAATTCTTGTAACCTGCTTTAATATTTGTGTTTTTATAATTTCTTTGGCATTGACTATTGTTATATTTTCGTTGAATAAATATGGTTAACCCACAGAAATGTTACCATATTCTACTATTTCCAATTTAGATCTCTTGAGGCCATAAAAATGTAAACAATGAACAATGAACGAAATTTGTAGCAGCGAAGAATTATGGTTAGGGTGCAAAGGGTTAATTTCATGGGTGGATCCGGGGGTGTGGGGGTTCACGCGGTCTTGACCCCCCTGAAATATTTAATTTTTTTGTGTAATTCAATTAGTTAGTTACTATGCCCTTAACGTAACACTTTTAGTTGTTTAGATTCCAGTCCTTCTTAATGCAAGCTAATAAACTAATGTAAAAATGGTGCTGAGAGTCACGGGATTACGAGACGTGGTGGGATCATTACCCCCCAAAATTTCGAGCTAAATCCGCCCATGTTAACAATTGTATGTTAGTAAAGGCTAACTGCTCATGCGAAAGAGTTAAGGTATTTTAAGTAATTGTTATAATATACCTTTTAACACGTAGTTTTTATTAATGTACAATTAGTATAATGGGTCACTTTAGTAGTCTGGATAATAATCTAGTAAAAAATCCTTTCACAAGGAGTGCAATGTTAAGATGTTTTAAAAAAGTGATCTTACAAATGGGTTGTATGTAGGAGACAGAGACAAGTGGAAGACAGATGTTGAAAAAGACCGTGTCAGCAGGCGTCTTTGGAAGTAGTCGAAGAAGAAGATCTAACAAATGAGGGATTAAACTTTTTACTTTCACTTACCTTTATATGAAATATATAACAAGGGAAAGTATTGAAATCGATGGTGAAAAATTTAGACTTCCGGTTTTCAACGGAAATACACGTTTTGGGGTCCCTTGAGTCCAAATAACCAAGTCCTACGAAATGGTCTGTGTACGTGTGTGAACAGAATACCTCAAAATCTATAACTAGCTAACTAATAACTCTACGAACTTGAAATTGGGTATTTGGTGTATAGACATACGATATGACAGTAAAAATTTCATCAAAACTAGTCAAACGGAATGGGCACTTTATTTCATAACTTTTTTTCGATTTCCTTAAAAACGGCTCTAACACTTTTGATCAAATTCGTCATGTTTAATGAGAATCAAGTATTCTTAAATATCAGGTAAGTTTTATCATAATTAAGAAGTTCTGAGAGGACTTAAATGGGGAAAGGGCTTTTTTTTGTTTTCCTATGAAGTACCTTTGTTTTATTTTATATGGAGGAATTAACAGTTTCTCGTTATGCCTAATAATCAGAAATCAATAAATATCAACTATGAAAAATATCGAGTAAATATACACAGGAGAACAAAAAGAAAAAGATTCCGACAACTCATATAACACTTTGATCCCACGCTTGCGCAGTACTCCTTTAATGACAGAACCTTGTTTATAATTAAAGCCGTTCTGTTCATTTAATGGAAATTATTTGTTTCCATGGTAACTAAAGTTTTCAACAACTGCATAGAGAATTATAAAACCAGACGCTTGCATTGCTGAATTATCACAAGTAAAAACTTTTATTTAATAATGAAAACAATTAGTGCTTTTTATAGAGCAAATAATAACAAAAATAAGAAATGATGTGGAAAAATGTGTAACTTTGAGAAGTGGCAATTAACAAAAGTAAATAAATAAACAAAGTAAGTGAAAGTTGTGTGTTGCGCTTACGCACCAGATTTTTTTTAAATGTTTTGATTTTTTTAAATAATAAACTAATAACTGAATTGAGAGTAGATATGGAATTTCATTTCCCTAATATGTTTTGGTTAGGAAGAGGATAATATCAATATGATAATTTTATAATAATAGAACCTAGATCAATAGGCGAATATCATTTGAAGGCGTACTGTCGCCTCTATTCGACCCCAAAGGACCATCATGGAGTCTACTAACATTCAAACGTACAAAGTCCTCTCCAAGATATTTGCTCTATCTCGTGCCATTGGAACGTTTCCATTCGATCGTAGTTTTATGGTGACTAAAAAAACCACAACGATCTCGCTGAGTCTTCTGATTTCCTTTTCTAGCGCTTCATTCGGAATCCTCGTGTTATACAGTTCAAATCACAGAAAATACATCAAAACCATAATGATAACCATATTAAACATTGTATCCTTTTTCGTCCTCATCGTTAAGAGAGACCAAGTCCTTCAGGTTTACAATAAACTGGTAAAAGTTGAACAAGAACTTCTTCGAGCAGGTATAAGTTGGGAATGGATGCCGAGTTTTTGGAAGTTATACGGGAGTCAATTATTCTTGCTAATTGACATGATTATGGTAACACCGGTTCGTTCCGATCCCTTCAAGAAATATTGGTCAGTACATCTTTTTTTGTTCGCAATATTGACTTTTCCTTTAACTCTCTCGATAATATCTCAGTTCACAGCATTGCAGACGATGTTGAGTTCTATATTTGATCAGCTCTTCAAAATAAGTGACGTGAATAAAAATTTAGAAATTCTGAGCGAATTGCATTTTATTAGCGATAAAGTGATGTCTTTGTACGGCATACAGACGTTATTATTCACTACTATAACGATCCTTTTCATCGTTGCTAACGTTTATTACCTTTCTTATAGCAATTTTAGTGAAATGACTAACGTGGAGTGGTCCTTTTTAGTGTCTATTTTTATAGTCTTCTATCCATTCTTGGATATTATAGTTTCTTCCAGTCGGATAACTTCGAAAGTAAGTACTTGCATTCTTAATAACTAATAATTATTTCATGTGTCATTAATGAGATATTTATATACTTTTATAGATATAAAATGGTTAGCTCTAACCTTAAAAATTCGTCTATGATTAACAGTCAAGAATTTCAGTAAAAAAACAAAACATTTTTTATTTTATTTCAACAACATACGTTAAATTTTTTGGTACGTAGTCTATTTAAAAAAATAAACTGTTTGTGACTGAAATTCCCGACTATTAATATATACTTCATATATTATATCTGTGGTTAAGTTAAAGTAATTTTTTAGGAGACTTTGTTCCCATCATCAGAAAAGGTTACATCTCATTTTTATTTTCACTTACTTCCATATGAAATATACAGGGTGTATCGCAAGTAGATGACAATATGCAAGATGGAAAAACTAGATCAAAAATGTAGTTAAACGCCGCCAACTGCATGATTCTATCTCATTCCGTTGCACAGATATGCCGTTCCAAAGGTTATTTCGAGAAAACCGTGTTTTTTGTAGGAAAACCTCAATTTTCTCTGCTTCCACAAATTTTTTCTCAATGTTCCATCACAGTTTTGAATTCAGCATTAAATTTCCTTTAAGCCTAATGCACATTCAATGTTCACAAGTATCTTTTCAGAAGCGCAATAACAGATCAAGAAATAAAATTTTTAAAAAAGTGTTGTCAGCGACAAATTTTCGAGGATCACTACTCTTCCAAAAAAAATCCTGCAAGTTGCCGAATCTCACAAAAGTTGTAAAATTTAATTACCTTTCTAACGGTGTACTCAAAACTGCAATTATCTCTCAATTTTGTAATGCAATTGGAATGGGAAAGAGAAAAAACTGATGTCATGCTTATTTTGTAGGATCTTATCTCCAATAAATTTAATTTATTTTTCATGTAAATTACAAATATTTATTTAATAAATCTACTAGAGAGGTGATTGAAACCTAAAAGAACGTGAAGAACGTATGGCATGATGAATGTTTTTGTTTACTTCTTACGGATTATGTTCGCATTAAGGTTTGTTTGCCTTATCTCTTTAATTCTTCGTCTACCTACTTTGTGTTTAATACTGATAATAATTGTCAGTATCGTGCAAATCTTCAGTCTGTTAAGTAAGTTTCGATTTGAGTTCAAGAAGTAAAATGCCAAATTTATACACAGCTGAAGAGTACGTTGACATGATTTTCGCATATGGGGCTGCGAGAGGCAATGGTATTCGTGAAGACCAGAAGACAAAAGGAATATCGCAGTATGTTTCCTAATCGGCAAAGATTTCCAGATGATGATCCATCAAATAGTACTCGTCGCATTTCAAATCAACTGGGAATATCGCACTCTACAGTCTTTAGAGCTCTCAGGGAAGACAATCAATATCCTTATCACCTGACTACTGTCCAGGAGTTGCTACCGCGTGATATGGAGCTACGGATGGTGTTTGCGGGATGGTATGTTCAACAGTGGCACGAGAGGCGTAACTTCCCTGATCGCATCGAATTTTTAACTCACGCAACTCTCACCTTTGGTCTCATCATAATCCACCTGGCACTAGGGAACACAGTCTAGGAGTCTGTGGGCTGCATATGACAGAGCCTGTTTTCTAACCTTGTTGGTTAAATTCAAATACTTTTTATGATCTACTTCAGGATGATATAAGTGCGGCACTACTCGAAGCAATACCACTTGAAGAAGAGATATGGTGGCAACTGGACGGGTATCGAGCGCATAATGGACGAGCTGTAACGAACTGGCAGTACCCAGGAAGATGGATTAGGAGATATGGACCTGTGCATTGGCCGGCCCGAAGCCCTGATTTGACGCCACTGGATTTTTATATTTGGGGTAGGCTTAAATCGGAAGTTTACAGAGTACCCATTCAGGATATGAACCATCTGATCGCAAGAATTCGCGAATCATGTGAAGCCATGAGAGCTGACCACGATCAGATTCGAAGGGCTACATCAGCTGTGTTAAACAGATGACGTCAGTGTGTACTGCAAGGAGGAGGCAGTTCCAGCAACTTTCGTAATGTTCAAAGACATTTTATTTACTATTTAACTTTCATGTAAGAATTAATTTAATTTTTCTTCGTGATCTACATAAAAAATAAATTAAATTTATTGGATCATTATCATTATCACCTGTTTGCTATAAAGTGAAAACCTTTAGCAAATTTTGATTAAAAATAAATTTTGATTTATTTAGTGATTTCACCATTTTTTCTTGGTGAATTCACGCGAATAACGGCGTTTAATGGCTACTAGAAGAATTAGTATGAGACCAAACAGTTCTCTCTTAGCCAGACAACTTAAGGTAAAGAAGGCCCCTCAAACCGTCAAAAAAGTTGCGATTATCAAGAAAACTAGTTCTGATCCTAATGCTATCAGTGCCCAAACTGCAGATCCGGAGGAAGTTAGTAAAGCTGGACAGTCTAATGAAGGCGAGTGGCAGGAAGTAGCATGCAAGTCCCCGAGAGCCGCTTCATCTTCGGAACCAACCAGGCAGGTCAGTTTTGAAACTTTAAATCCATTTGCAGTACTCGTTAATGAGGAGATAGATCAAGACCCGCAAAATACCATACAATCTGCTGAAAATCTAACACTAAACCCACCGCCAATTTACATCAAATCTGTTACCAATTTTAAACTGTTATGTGATGAATTAGTAAAAACAGTCGGCAATAAATTCACAATAAAAGCAGGATTCAATAAAGTCACAGTGATTACAAGTGACTCAGACACATATAGGCGAGTAATTAAATACCTTAAGGAACGGAAAGCAGAATTTCACAGTTATCAACTGCCTGAAGATCGTCCCATGCGAGTTGTAATTCGGAATTTGCACCATAGTCTTAGTTGCGATCTAATAAAAAAAGAATTGGAGGAACTGGACTTTCGAGTAGTTGGAGTGCATAATGTCCTTCATCCAAAATCAAAGGCTCCGTTACCAATATTCTTCGTAGACCTGGAAAAGACCAAGAAAAGCTCAGAAATATTCTCCCTAAAATATTTATATTATACAAAAATACAAGTGGAGGAACCGAGACAACGAAACGAGATACCTCAGTGTAAAAGATGCCAATCTTACGGTCACACAAGAACCTATTGCAATCTCCAACCTAGGTGCGTAAAGTGTGCAGGAACACATCTCTCATCTCTCTGTAAGAAGCCTAAAGAACTTCCGGCTTGTGCTCTCTGTGAGGAAGCTCATCCAGCTAATTACAGAGGATGTACAGTCCACAAAGCGCTAAAAAAAATGAGGCAACGCCCACCTTTCAGGAGTTCTGCATTTTATGAAGAGAAGAGAGAGAGCGTAATAGAAACTGAAAAATCAGCTAAGTCTCAGGAAGCAGCAGGTACTCTTAAGCCATCGCCTGCACAATTACCTGACTTACAAACGCCAACTACATCTACGCAAGCTGCACCCTTACCTAACCTACAAACATACTCACACATATTAAAAATGACAGATGACCAACCCGTACCTAACGCATGTCCCTGACGTAACTACACAACTGACAAATTTCATAAATGACTTCAAAAACCTCATTACACCACTAATAACATTACTTACATCGCTGGTGCAGCAGGTTATCCCCATGCTTACTAAATGAGAGGATTCAAAGTGATTCTTTGGAATGCCAATGGATTACTATCCCGTAAAAACGAACTAGAAATTTTTCTGACTGACAATAACGTAGACATCGCATTACTTACTGAAACACACTTAACACCAAACATACAATTTAACATACCATCATACGTTACATTCAGGACTGATCACCCTTCTAACAAAGCCAAGGGGGGTACTCTTATTCTCATAAGCTCTTCTTTAAGTCACTATTTTAATTCATCAGAAGCGAATGAGAGTATTCAGTGCACTTCAGTTGTAGTTAAGATGCAAAAATATGAAATCACTTTTGCATCTCTTTATTGCCCTCCTGGTAAAAATTTATCACTTCAAATGTTAAATGGTGTTCTCAATTCATTAGGTCATAGATTTTTGTGTGGTGGGGACTACAACGCTAAAAATCAGGAATGGGGCAGCAGAATAAGTAACCCTAGAGGCAGAACTCTTTACAACGCTGCAATGGGTCTGCATTGTAAATTCTTGTCACCCGATTCGCCAACGTATTGGCCCACCGATGTGAATAGAATTCCAGACATCTTAGATTTCTTTATCACTAAGGGTCTGAACTTACAGCACTGTGACATAAAAAATCTGACTGACTTGTCATCGGATCATTCCCCCTTATTGTTGACGATAAACACAAAGCCTATGAAAGTTCAACGGCCAACTTTAACTAAGGGAAAAACTGATTGGGGCAAGTTCAGGGCCTCAATAGAAAATTGTTTGAACCTCAACACTAACATACGGACACCGGAAGACTTGGATAACGCAGTGCAGCTTCTTACACAGACCGTCCAAAACGCTGCCTGGGGCGCTTCCATTTCTAATGACAGGACTGAGAATCGCCAATCCAAAGACAACCTCCCACCACATATACGACATCTTATTGAATTAAAACGTAAAGCCCGCAAAATTTGGCAAAGGACACGTTATCCAACGGACAAACAAAAATTTAATAAATTGGCAAGGAAAGTACATGAAGAAATAAAACGTACAAAGACTGAAAACTTTGATAAATTTCTTGACAGCTTAGCAACTGCTGACAAACCAATTTGGAAGATGACTAAACGCATACTAGGACACCATGAAGTCTCGCATCCTGTTCGTCAGCCTGACGGTTCTTGGGCAAAATCTGATAGCCGAAAAGCCGAAATATTTGCTTGCCATTTGGAGGACACGTTTCGGCCACACTCTGATGTAAGCGACCGACTTACAAACGAACTTGTTTTACACCAACTCAGTACCCCCTTACAAATGTCACTACCACCGAATCCTATCCATCCACATGAAGTACACAATTTTATCAAAAATTTGCCCAATTTTAAAGCCCCCGGTTATGACTTGATTTCAAATTTTATCCTGAAAAACTTACCTTGGAAAGCAATCCTTTTCCTCACTAATATCTTCAACTCTATTTTAAAGATAACATACTTCCCTGCTGTTTGGAAATATTCTGAAGTTATAATGATATTAAAACCTAATAAACCTCCAGATTCCCTAAATTCCTATCGTCCTATTAGTCTCCTTCCCTCCTTCTCCAAATTATTTGAAAAAATTCTTCTTCATCGTCTAAATTCTATTGAAATAATTAACGCTATTCCAAATCATCAGTTTGGCTTTAGAAAAAATCATTCCACCATACAGCAATGTCATCGTTTGGTGGACTACATTTCCAACGCGTTAGAATCGAAAAATTATTGTCCAGGTGTTTTTCTAGATATTAGTCAAGCCTTTGATAAGGTATGGCACGAAGGATTGCTTTCCAAGCTCAAAATTTTACTCCCTCCTACCTACTACCTAATATTACTCTCTTACCTTACAGACAGACATTTTACTGTAAAAGTACGCGACGAATTATCAAGCATAAAACGTATTAGAGCAGGAGTTCCACAGGGCAGCGTACTTGGTCCCTTCCTTTTCAATGTGTATACTGCAGACTTACCCGAACACGAACACACTTTACTAGCTACATTTGCAGACGACACAGCACTCCTCACATCCCACAAAAACCCATACGATGCGTGTTCGACTCTCCAAAATCATTTAGATGATATTTCTGCATGGGCAAAAAGATGGAGAGTAAAAATGAACGAACTAAAAAGCGTATTTATAGTTTTTACTCTTAATCAGGGGCTGTGTCCACAGGTATATTTCAATGACGTTCCCATTCCTACTTCCCAGGAAGTACGATACTTAGGACTTCACCTGGACAAAAGACTGACATGGAAAACCCACATCACATTAATCAGAAAGCAACTAAACAAACGATATGGACTATTATCAAGATTACTTGACAGACGCTCTAAATTATCCCTAACCAACAAACTTACAATATACAACATGCTTATTAGACCCATTTGGACATACGGGATAGAGTTATGGGGCACTGCAAAGCCCTCAAACATCCAAAGGATCCAATCCTTTCAATCGAAAGTGTTAAGGAGGATAGTAGATGCACCGTTCTACGTGACTAATGACTTAATACACAAGGACCTTAACATCCAAACAGTAATCGATACAGCCACACTATACTACAATAACTTCCATCAAAGACTAACTTTCAACACGAACCCACTAGCAGAAACACTTAAATCCACCACAAATCCACACAATCCACCCCGACGATTGTTGAGGCGATGGCCTAGGGACTTATTGGTATAACGCCAATGTATCTATCACACATAGGTGTGGATCGCGGATTTGCTCATTGCAAAAAATTTTTTGCAGATAGCAAATTTAAAAACATGTGACATAAATAAATAAAAAAAAAAAAAAAAAAAATTTATTGGAGATAAGATCCTACAAAATAAGCATGAAATCAGTTTTTTCTCCTTCCCATTCCAATTGCATTACAAAATTGAGAGATAATTGCAGTTTCGAGTACACCGTTAGAAAGGTAATTAAATTTTACAACTTTTGTAAGATTCGGCAACTTGCAGGATTTTTTTTGGAAGAGTAGTGATCCTCGAAAATTTGTCGCTGACAACACTTTTGTAAAATTTTTATTTTTTGATCGGTTATTGCGCTTCTGAAAAGATACTTGTGATCATTGAATGTGCATTAGGCTTAAAGGAAATTTAATGCTGAATTCAAAACTGTGATGGAACATTGAGAAAAAATTTGTGGAAGCAGAGAAAATTGAGGTTTTCCTACAAAAAACACGGTTTTCTCGAAATAACCTTTGGAACGGCATATCTGTGCAACGGAATGAGATAGAATCATGCAGTTGGCGGCGTTTAACTACATTTTTGATCTAGTTTTTCCATCTTGCATATTGTCATCTACTTGCGATACACCCTGTATAGTAAGGGAAATTATTGCGATCGTGAAAAATTTCGACTTCCGGTTTTCAACGGATATACGCGTTTTGGTGTCCCCTGAATCCAAATAACCAAGTTCCGCGAAATGGTCTCTGTGTGTGTGAACAGACTAGCTCAAAAACTATAAACCGTACAAACCTGAAATTGGGTATTTGGAGTATGTATATGCCCGAGGTGTGACAGCGAAAATTTCATCAAAATTGGTCAAATGGACGGAAAACTTTATTTAATAAATTTTGTCTTAATTTTACGTTATTTTTTTTCTCGATTTTTTCAAAAATGGTTTTAACGATTTTGACCAAACTCGTCATGTTTAATGAGAGTAAAGTATTGTTTAATATCAGGTAAGTTTTATCATTATTAAAATGCTCTGAGGGGGAAGGGAACATTTTTTTTTCTAAAGTACCTTTGTTTTTGTTCGTATGGAGAAATTAACTGTCTCTAGTAATGCATCAGAAATAAGAAATGTCTAGATATGAAGTATGAAAAAAAAATCGAGTAAACAGATAAAGAAAAAAAAAATATTCCGACAACTCATAAAACACGTTGAACACCCCCATGCGCAGTATCCCTTAAATGACACCATTTTTAAAGGAAAGGTGTTCTATTCATGCAAAAGAGTTATGAAGGTGTTAAGGAACATAGATATTCTGGGAAATTGTATGTTTCTATGGTAAACTCAAGAACTACATATAGAATTAGAAAATCAGACGTGACAAAGAATTATGTTTGCATTGCCGAATTATCAAAAATTTAGTGTACTTTAGAGAGCAAATACAAACAAAAATATGTGAATTAGAGGAATAGCGTTTAGATATTTATCAAAACACATCAATTTCTAATCTAAGTAAGTTGGTAAGTGAAAGTTGTGTGTTGCGCGCACCACACCAGATTTTTTTTAAATCCAATAAAATGTATACCCTGACTTAACATGTTTATGAATGGTTAGAATTTCAAACAAGATTTTTCAATTGGTTGCTTTAAAACATTCGGGGCTTTATTGACCAAAATAAAAACTGTATTTTATTTGGTTTTTACAATTAACATAGGACTAATGTTAGAGCTTTGAATGATGACTTCAGGGGCGGTTCCAGGATTTGTCGTGCATGTTGTAAGAAATTTCGGTCGAGGCTGTAAAATACTTTCGCTGTTTGATATTTGCTGAGAGATTCTTGTTTTATAGATTCTCATATTTTGCTTGTTTCATCATTATATATTATATTGATCTGTATATAGATCTATGCAGACTTTTTTATATATGACATTGTTTTTTTCCAGGTACGGTATTTTGTCACTAATATTCCTTATGTATTTGCTCAATTATTGTCATTGTAAAGTCCAGATATCATTTTATTGTTGTCAAATTTTTTGAAATTTCTCTGCTGATGGGATCAATTCACCAAAACTACTAGATTTTTTTAATATATTTGATATAAATAACTGGAATAAATAAGTAAAAGCTTCAACACAGAAAATAATAAAAACAGATTTATTTATTTATTTATTTTTTTTTTTTTTTTTTTTTTTTTTTTTTTTTTTTTTTTTTTTTTTTTTTTTTACAGGCTAGAAAAGTTAACGAGATGTTATACGAGAAGATGATTAAAGACAGGACAGAAACTTTAATAGATAATGTGAGTTATTCATCGGAACAATAAGTTCTAAGAATTGGTACCTGTAATTTTATTTCCCAAATGACCCTCTACAAACTGTTATCACAACTAAAAACCGTAAAAACAACATCAATTGACAATTTTTCAACAGCTATAGAAGGCTAATGAAAATGTAATCATTTTTTTTATTTCGTTGATCTCTGTTATGAAGGAAAACAATATTGTTGTTTTTTTAGTTTAAACGTCACTTTATGACACCAAGGATAATCGGACGATGGTACAGAGGATATCTCAAATTTTGTCTCATTTTGGAATGATAATAGGAATCTTTAACGAGTACCTGACATCGCACAGGGTAAGGACCTCCATTTTACGTCCCATCCGAAGGACGGCCTAGCCAAGGATTTTTCACTCACTTTAAGAGGAAGAGTTGTCTGAATATTTGTACGGATCATCAATTTTAAAAAACAATGTCATTTTTGGGTATTATCGCTCGTTTATTTTCCGGTTTAAATTTTATCAAGTTAACTTTGACTTTTAGATCACTTATTTCTTCAGTAATCAATTATCAATAACAAATAAGGAGAAGAGGGGAAAATGGAATAATCAGTTATTTCTTATTATGTAATTTTATTGCATCAACTGCCTTCTGTTGTATCAATTGCAATATGAATACTTTCTAACTTTAATATACTATAGCACTCTATTGCAAGATGTAACCTCACTGGGATGCTTCATAGTCAAACTTGTTGATTTAGGTTTGGTGTAAAGTTGAAGGAGTAAATTTGGAGTTTATTCAGGGGCTGATTTGGCACGAAATTTGGCTGACAGCACCATTTTCGGGTTAGATTATTATTAGCTTGTATTAAGAAGGACTGAAATCCAAACAACCAAAAATGTTATGTTTAGGGCATAGTAACTACCTAATTGCATTATTCGCTTAAAAATTAAAAAAAAATTGGAAAGCAAAAATACTTGAGGGGATTCCCCTTGAGTTTATTGCCAATGTAAACACGTTTCGCCCATTATTCATCAGCGAAGGCAAATCATCTGCTACTCCTGGATAGAGTTCATCATACGGGCATAAGACTCGCCACTGGAGCATTACGGACCAGTCCCAGACTTAGCCACTGCGTGGAAGCTTCCACGCCACCTCTTGTTATTCGCCATCAGGAGCATATCTCTTCGTATTTTGTCAAATTAAAACACTAGCCTAATAATCCTGCATACAACCACAATTTTTATCCCCAACATATGCAGTTATATAGCTCAAAACCATAGCCCTTCACCGCTAGCAGTTAGATTCAGAGAAATTATAAATGAATCCACAGTGGATCTGTAGATCTCACGGACTACGATTTACATAAGTCTATCACGACAAACCCTCCACCAAAAATAGACCTCTCTTTAAGAAATGTCCCTCCACGTATATGGACCCTTGATTCCTTTATCATGAACAAATACAACTTAGATGAAATTATTAATACAGATGGCTCTAAAAGTAATGAGAATGTTGGCTATGCAGTAGTTCAAACATATACTCGTACAATAAAAAAACACAAATTGCCTCCTTTCACATCAATATTTAATGTAGAATTGCAGGCAATTCCAACTGCTCTCCATCTTTCTATTGAAATTAACACAAAAAATATTTTAATATGTTCCTACTCATAATCAGCCCTATACGCCATTCAAAAGCACACTGGAGATGGTCAAACGATTAAAAAAATCATTAATTACCTCGATATTTTATATGACATTAACAAGTCGGTAAGCTTTTTATGGGTGCCATCGCATACAGGAATTCAAGGTAATGAAACAGCAGAAAGGGCAGCAAAGGAAGCAGCAATGATGACGGGCCCAGTATTGCAAATATATGAAGCAAAAGACATGAAAGCCTGGTTCAAGAAGAGAGTAAGGAGCAATTGGGAGTCTATGTGCTCTGAAGTCCCTCTTAGAATAAAGTTCTTTACTTTTGTATTAACTCCAACAAATAAATATTTCTCTGTAATGGTTTTTAGAAAAGGTTTATGGAGTTTCTTCTTAGAAGAAGTTTATTTATGTAGAAAAATTATTGACCTTAAAATATGTTAACCTAGCCTTGATAACTAAACTTGAAATTGAACTTTGCAGTCCATAAAACGAACTTATTCTACTTAATATTATATTAAATATGTTGCAGGAACTTCTGATATTCCACATTAGTTGTTGTAAGGAACTGGAATTCAATGCCTGCGGTTTCTTCAAATTCGATAATTCTCTTATATTTTCCGTAAGATTTATTATTATGAAGAATTTTCAAACTGACAATATACATATGTCATCCAATTGAATAAGTGGTTAATTTGAATTTAGAACAAAATGGGATAAATGGCTAAAAAGAAGCATTGAGACAGTCTCTTCGCAATAACTAAGTGTATAAGTCATTCGTTCATTCGAAATGAAGTTATTATGATTTTCAAAGGAGATAGATGTTTGAGTTAAAGTGATGGAAATGGTTGGGAGTGCGGTCAAATAGTCCAACACTATATGTGCAATAACACATTTTGTGCCAACGTTTCGACCCGAGATTCAGGTCTTCATCAGGACTGTCGAGTCCACTGGTATAGGACGACTGTTACTGTACTATGTACTGTACTGTTTACTGTACATATTTACTATACCAGTAAAGTCGAAAGCCCTGATGAAGACCTGAATCTCGGATCACAATATATTTTATTGTTCATATAGTGTTGTTCTGTTTGAGCGGTTCTGTTGAAAATCACTCACTATAATTTTCATTAAATATGTTCGATGATCAACAATTCAACTCGAACATCTCATTGCTGATAAGATCTAGTCAGTTGGTTTAAAATCTGTAAACAGTAGCCACTACTTCAGTATTTTTTGAAAAATTGCATAATATATCAATTAATCTCAAAATATAATATAATCGAATATAATTCGACCACTTATTCACTGGGATAACAGATGTAACATAATATAAAAATTATAATGTCGAAATATTTGAATCACTATGTTACAGATATTCGGCTGTGCTACTACCTACTTGGTCATTCTAATGCAGTACAGATATCCAGGGTTGGTTGCCGATGGCCCGACGAATATGTCACAACTACTACGCCTATAGTCTTCGGAATTCTTGTTCTACATTTTCCCTATATTCAGGGGTGGATTTTGCACCAAATATGAGGGGGGGGGGGTCATAATCACATGTTTATTATGTGCGATTTTGCCTGATAACATTTTTTTTTCGATTTTTTTCATGAAATTATTACTTTGAATTAAAAAGGGCCACGATCTAAGCTAAAGATATAATTCTCATAATCACGTGTTGCGAAGCCCACGTGTATTACAAACCATTTTGTATACGGGGTGAAAAGATGATATCGGCCCACCTGCCTTCAATCTTGGAAGCCTCAGGGAAGACCACCGAACTATAGAACTCCTACTGTAGCATCGTCCGATTAGCCTTAGTAACAGTAAGGGATGTTAAACAAAAAAAAAAAAAAAATCAAGAATTTAATTTAGCACTCTAAAAAACGAATAAGTTTCTTTCTTCCTACCAATCCCTCATAGCCTGGAATGAACTTATACTATTAGAGGACAATGCAGTTGACCCAATTCGACATTAATACAACTCAGAGATGTTCATAATCGTGGGAGAACCAGCAACCTCGATTGGGTAATTGTCATACAAAAGAGCTTTTTATAATTCAATCGTTAGGTTTTATATAGACCACCATAGTCGGGCCAGTGATAGGGAGGTTACGATACCACTCAAGTATCCATACTTCTTCTAATGTGTCGATATTATCTGATAAAAAGTATCGATTAGTATCGATATTATCGGGCAAAAAGAATAGATAATTGTCGATACCGATACCGATACTTGAAAAATGGTATAATTTAGGCTGCAAAAGATGAAATTAATTTGAAAAAACGTAAAAATAGGTTAGTTTGAATATCTGCATATGAATATTGAAAATACATAATTTAGGCTGCAAAAGATGGAATTAATTGACCAAACGTAAAAATAGGTCAGTTCGGATCTCTTCATAGGAAACCTGAAAATACATATATAGGTAGGTATCAGTAAAATATTACAATAATATCAAGTAGAGGTGACAATTTAAAAAAATTATCTCAAGTCTGCAGCCAATAGTTGAATGTTTCATTTAAAGCCAAAACAAGATGAACTAATAGAATAATATAGAGATGTGAAATGCCAGTTTACAAAGAAGTTGAAAAATAGATGAAACTCGCTTAAAATAATTAATATTGTTCTCACAAAGTATCTAAAAATAAAAAAAATCTGGTGCGTGCTCGCAACACACAACTTTCACTTACGAACTTACTTAAATTAGAAATTAATGCGTTTTGTTAATTGCTACTTCTCAAATGAACAGAACGGCTTTAATTATGAACAATGGTCTGTCATTAAAGGCGTACTCCGCATTCTTTTTTTCACATCTATATGTTTTCTTTATTTTTATCATATCTCATATTTAGCCATTTATTATTTTTAGGCGTAACGAGAGACAGTTAATTTCTCCATATAAACAAAAACAAAGGTACTTTATAGGAAACAAAAAAACAAAAAAAAAAAGGCTCCTACCCCATTTAAGCCCCCTCAGAACATTTTAATAATGATAAAGCTTACCTGATAAAGAACACCTAATTTTCATTAAACATGACGAATTCGATAAAAATCGTTAAAGTCGTTTTCGAGATCATCGAAAAAAAGGTAAAGATTTGAAAAAAATTATGAAATAAAGTGCCCCCTCCGTTTGACCAATTTTGATGAAATGTTGGCTATCACATCTTTGGCATATACATACATCAAATACCCAGTTTGATTAAATCGTTAAAGCCGTTTTTGAGTAAATAAAAAAAAAACACCTGAATACGATACAAAATTTATTAAGTAAAGTCCCCCCTCCGGTTGATCAATTTTGATGACATTTTTACAGTCATATCTCGGGCATGTTATTATATCAAATACTCAGTTTAATCAAAATCGTTAGAGCCGTTTTTGAGAAAATCGAAACACACACACACACACACACACACACACACACACACACACACACACACACACACACACACACACACACACAAAAACACACATACAAACACACACACACACAAACACGCACACAAACACACAAACACACAAACACACACACACACACAGGCGTCGAGTTCTGGGATTTTTAAACCATATGTTTTTGGTTTTTTTTTAACATTAAAATACGTTTATTTACATGTTTATATATATGCATGCTGAATTTATTTTCTAAAAATGCCTCCTAAGAAGCGAGCTTCAATAGGAGTAGTGAGCTCAAAAGCTAAAAAACAACGTCAAATACGAGCAGCTGAAACTTTTGACGAACATCAAAATAGGATTGAATAACAGAGGCTTAGACAGGCAGAATCGCGGGAAACTGAGCATATTAAAATTGCATAACTTCAACTAATGTCTGGGTATATTCTTTATTGTTATAAAAATCGTCATGATCTCGCTTTACATTGGTTTTTACAAAATAGACAGTTTGAGACGTCGAAAAATGAAATTCACCGAGTGAAACCGGGATATACAGCTAGAAATCTTTATAAATAAAGATGAAATTCTGTTTGTTTGTTTGTTTGTTCTTTACAGAAATCCATACCCTTTGTCCTAAATTCTTCAAATTTCGCTCAGTGGTTCTTTGATACCAGGTGCCTGGTTCTTTGACACCTGTCCATATTAAAACTGCATAACTTCTGCCAATCTCTGGTTATATTCTTTATTGTTATACAAATTGTTTTGATCTCGCTTTACATTTGTTTTTTACGAAATTGACCGTTTGAGTCGATAAAAGTCTCACTTTATAGATTTTATAGTTCTAAAAAATTAAATTCTCCGGGTGAGACCGGTATATCCAGCTCGTAACTCTATAATTTCATTAACATACTGATTCTTATATTATGTAATATGCTATTGTATTTGCAATTTATATTGAATAACTAATTATTATATTGACGAATTATACCAATTAAAACTAGACTAATATTTAATTTTTTAGTTTACTTTTTACAAAAGAAAACCAAAATATTATATTAATTAAAATATATATTACAAAAAAAAAAGTATTCATTAATAATGAGTAATCTTATAAGGCATAAGGAATTGGTCTCGTTCTGAGATTCCACAGCTACAACAAGAATAATACACTAATCAATTTTTGAAATAGACCGAAAAGCTTACATAAACTTGTTTCATTATTTCGAAACAAAATCATATGATAACTAATAAAACGGAAACAGGTAATAAAAAGCTATATACAAAGAATGGAATGGATACAGTAGAGGATACAATAGGCACTGGCTCAGGGCGAGGTTAATGGACGGTTGTTGTTTATTGGAACTAACTCCTTTATATACTGCAACTGGGGCAGGAAGGACAGTTATACCGATGTTACAACCTGTAATAGTTAATCATTCGTCGTACTCTAGAGAGCTGTTAATAAAATTATGGTTAAGTTTTTTTCTGATTGATTCAATTTGTAAATATGGCATTTTTAAAACTCCAGTAACTCCTTCAGATGAGTAGGCATATTTAAAAAATAAATACAAAAATGATCCTGCAAATGCCAGAATAAGCAAAATTTGATCTGCTAATGCACATTTACCTATATTGATCCAAGTTCATACAAGCTGGTTTTAACTATCTAGGTCTTCTACCTCTTTGTCACTGAGACAGGTGTGAATTGTAGCTCTTCCCTCTTGTGGTTAGAAGAAATCAGCCATTAGTCCTTCAAACCCATTCCCGGACGGGATATCTGTTAAGATTTATGTGAAGTACACATACTGGAGGAGATCAATTAACTAACAGCCAGCAAGTTGTTTGTTGCAACTGCAGTAAACCCTCATTATTACGAACTCGGATATAACGAACACCTCGATATAGCGAACCAAAATACTATCCGCCTAAAATTACCATTATATTTTTGCTGAACCCCTCGTTATAGCGAAATCCCTCGGTTAGTGCGAACTACGAACTAAATTTGATGCCTGAGAATTATTATATTCTGCAATAACGAACTGCTAGAATTTTTATTAATTTTTTTTTTACTGTATTACGTAGAATGAGCGCGGGAAGACGAAGAAGCACCAGTTCCTGGAATTGACGTGTTTTTTTACTCTTAACTAATCCGATTTCCTTTTGCTCTCTCTCTCTCTCTCTCTCACTCTCTCTCTCTCTCAAAAATGGCGTCCATGTTAGTGTAGCGTTCACATCGTGTCTCGTGTCAGCCTTAGTGAAAAAGTTATTTCCAGCAGTAGCTCACAGTTACTTACTCAAAAGTGAGTACTTTACTTTACATAGCTAATTTTTGTAATTAATTCAACCAGCATGCCTTCAACTCGACGTGGTGGTGATAATAAAACTGGAGTACAGGGTGAACCTAATAAAGAGCAGCCTGCAGGGTCACGTGATCAAGAGGAGGTTATACGCTCTGTACTGAAGGATGAAATTGAAAAACTCCTTTTGTCTCCAGAATTTATTTCCACATTAGCATCCAAGGTCATGACAGCAATAAAAGAACAGGTTTCAGTCTTAATTGCAAAAGAGGTCGATATTAAAATTAAATCTCTCAATGAGGAGGTGGAAAAACTCAAAAACGAAATCGACCACCAAAACCAAATTCGAAGAGAGGCTTCATTGGTGATTCATAAAAAGAATGAAGCGGAAAATTTTAATAAAGAAAAATTTGTGAAATTGACCACTGAAAAAATGGGCCTCTCCTTAGAGTTGGGAGATTTCGAGATTAAAAAAATTGGCCGTATGAAAGTAAACCATAAGACTCTATTGCTGGAATTTAGAAATAAAGAAATAAGGAACAAAGTATTTTACTCTAAATCAAAGTTAAAAGGTTCTGAAATTTCAATTCATGAAGACTTAACACCCACTCGTCGCATAATCTATAAACGTGCAAAGGAGGTTTTTGGTGTTAAAGAAGTTTGGACCAATAGTGGCGTTATATTTGTTAAAAATAAAGGAGAAAAACTAAAAATAAGCACCCCAGGAGAATTAGCTAACCTTCTTAAGTTATAACCTTATGTAGTTAGTACTTACATTTAGATTACATAGATTAGTCCTTTCACAATCTACAACTCAGCCGTCGAAAAAGGTAGAAGGAGGGAGGAATGAGAAGGAGGGAAAATTGAAGAAAATCAACAAAAATATTTATTTAGTTCAACAATCTTATTTGCCTAAACAGAACACGGAGAGAGAATGAGGGAAGAAGAAAGGGTACGAAGATGAAGACATGCGTTGTTCAGATGAAAATGCCGTATCTCTCAGATTTTTTTTTACCACAAAAATTTAACATTCACTAAACTATTTATTTGAATGACTCGCTGAAACTGATATCTGTTTAAAGAGATAGACACTCAGAAGGTAACTGGCATTATACATTGTTTATTAAGAATACGATAAACATTTATTTGTTTTTGTTTGCTTGACATCTCCTTGGTCTATGCATTGTAAATATTGAAAATATTTCATTCATGCTGAAAAAGTTTGTTAGTTGCTCTTTTGTTTGTGAATATTTAATTTTTAATTTTTTCTTTTTTTCTTTATTTATTTTTTTTTTCTTTCTACCGTATATTTTTATATTGTTTCGTTATTTTTGATAAAATGGCTAATGAGAGAATTGTAACAATGGTAATATGACAATGTAAATATTTCATTCATGCCAAAAAAAGTTTGTTGGTGTATATATAGTTTGAATGTATTTAATGAGAATTATATGTACGTAAATATATGCATATTTGCATATATGCATTTTTTTTTTTTTTTTTTTTTTTTTTTTTTTTTTATATTGCTCGTTATTTCTGATAAAATGGCTAATGAGAGGAATGTAACAATGTAAATATTTCATTCTCGCTGAAAAATTTTGCTGGTGGCTATATAGTTTAAATATATTTATGTATATATAGTTTAAATATAGTTAAATAATATAGTTATATATATTATGTTTTTCTTTTCGTTCTATCTTATTATTGTATTGCTTCGTTATTTCTAGTAAAATGGCTAATGAGAGGATTGTCACAATAGTAATATGACTATGTAAATATTTCATTCATGCGAATGATGGTATACAGTTTGAATATATTTGATATGTATAGAGGATTTTTTTTTTTTTTTTTTTTTTTTTTTTTTTTTTTTTTTTTTTTTTTTTTTTGTTAAGTGAATCGACGCTTTGAAGTTGTTTAATAAATCTCAATAGTAGCAATAATTTTTCCAGGGATATTTCCTAGTTTGTTTAAAGGCATGACATGAGCCGCTCGCCATATTTCTTTGTTATTACTTATATACATATTTTTTTTTTTTTTTTTTTTTTTTTTTCTCTTTGTTTGTCCTATTTTATTTTATTGTCTATTCTATTATTATTATTTATTTTCTTTCCGGAAATCTTTCTATGCTCCTTATTATGATTAATCCGTTCATCTATCTTCTTGAATTACTTTTCTTTATTATATTTTCTTTTATCCTTTTTAACCCTATAGTTATTTACAAGTACAATGATCGTTCCCATTCCCATCCCTTCCCTATGATAATAAGTTTACCCTTCCCTAATGAGGTTTGCACTCGACCTGGTCCTTATGTTTTGAATGTCCATGGGCCCATTACTTGATATGAGCCTTTGGGAGGAGGAAGTCGACCCGGCTGAGGATCTTGCCCCAATCGTGGGCCCCCTGGCTGACCTGGTGAGGTGCGTAGGAAAGGACAGTGGGGTGCTGAGAATAGCTCATATAAACGCTGAGTCTCTGATGGCGCATATCGATGAGGTGAGGCTGATCTTTCAGGAGGTTAAGCTTGATGTGTTAGCTGTGAGTGAATCTTGGCTAGTACCGTCCCTCTCTTCGAGCAGCGTAGGTGTTGACGGATACAAGCTATACCGGAATGATAGAATCGGAAAACCAAGAGGAGGTGTGGCAGTTTATGTAAGGAATGACTACCCTGTTGTTGAGCTTGAGGCTTCTGCTTACATCGAAAATCATCCCGAATACCTTTTTCTTGAGGTTCGAACACCTGGTGGGAATATTTGTGTTAGTGTGGTATACCGCCCTCCAAAAAGTGGCTACTTTTCTGAAGTTGAGGACGTCCTATCACGTCACAGAAGCCGATACTGTAATATTATACTGCTGGGAGATCTCAATACGGACCCTTCAGCTCCTTCATTCAATTCCAACCAAATGGTTTCCGTATTTCGAGGGTTAAACTTACATATACTCCCTTTCCAAGCTACGAACCACACTCACACTGCGACAGTAAACTCCGAGACCTGGATCGATCATATTGTTGTATCGGACCCTTCAAAAGTCAGGCGTCATGGACAGGTTCATGTTCCGGGAATCTCGACCCACGATTTCATCTTTGTCTTATACAAGAGAGGCCCTTCATTACCCAATATTTCTCCTGTACAAAGCAGAAACCTGAAGAAGATAGATCTGGAAGTTTTTAAAAATGATATTCAGGCGATTGACTGGTCAGATGTATTTGATAGTGTTGATGTTAACGACAAAGTTGAATTGTTCAGTAGGAAGGTGGCAGAACTTTATGATAAACATGCACCGGTGCGGACATATAGACGACGAAAAACAAAGCCCTCTCCTTGGATGTCTGAAAGTATCCGGTCCCTTATGGCTAAAAGAGACTTTTTCTTCTGGATGTCTATAAGAAGCGGATCTGAAGAGGATTCTATACAATACAGGCTTTACAGAAATAAAGTAAAGACGGCAATACGCGATGCAAAAAGAAGATGCATAACTAGCAGTCTCGATAGATGCTCGCCCTGTGAGGTTTGGAAAGAGCTGAGAAACCATAGAGTCATTGACGTGAGTGGAAATGACGTTGATGTTGTTTGCAGCTTGGACGAATTAAATGGTTTTTTCGTTTCTCATCCTCTTGGCCCTGGAAGAGCGATAATCAAACCAATGCCGACTAATGAGAAGGTGGATGACCTTATCTTTGATGAGATCACCGAAGATGATGTGGTTTGGAGCTTAAGACGAGTAAGGACTGGTGCAGCGGGGGAAGATGGACTGACTAAGACGATGATTGAGAGGTTGGGAGTCACCCATGTCCTGGTAGATATCCTAAATGCTTCCCTGCGACAATGTAGTTTCCCTGAAGCTTGGAAGCGCACCATCATCAGGCCCATTCCTAAGAAACCAAAGCCCAAGACTCTTTCTGAATACCGGCCTATTGCTCTCCTACCCGTACTGTCGAAGATCCTAGAGAGAATAGTAGAGAGGGATTTGAGAGGATTTTTAGAAAGCAATAGTCTTCTGTCTACACACCAATCAGGCTTTAGACAGGGGCGAAGCACATGCACAGCATTACATACGGTTTTGACCGATATTCGAGAAGCCATGGATAAACGTATGTTAACAATATTCGTTTCACTTGACTTCGAAAGGGCCTTCGACTCTGTCGATCATGAACTATTGTTAAGCAAATTCGGAAGCTTTGGTGTTGGGGAGCAGGTACTCCAGTGGCTAAGGTCATATCTGATGGGACGAAGGCAGCAGATAAGAACTTATAGTAGTCATTCTGGATGGCTGGACTGCATTACAGGCGTTCCTCAGGGATCTGTTCTTGGGCCGTTGCTTTTCTTGGGCTACATCGACGACATAGTTAAGTCCCTCAAGTACTCCAGGATCCACATGTTTGCAGACGATGTGGTTATTTGGGCCTCTAGTACACCAGAGGATGTAAATTCGACTATTGAGCGAATAAATGAAGACATCAGGGATCTTCAGCGGTGGGCCTTAACTAACAGACTTCGCCTCAATAGCGGTAAATCTCATTGGATGCTAGTCGGTAGCCCTAAGCTTATTGTTAAAGCTGAAAAGTATGCTTCGCTACGTCCACTGATGATTGTAGATCAGGTTCTACCCAGAACTGAAAAGATTAGATATCTAGGGCTGGTGGTGAATTGCTCAATGACATGGCGAGACCAGGCTAGCCTTGTTGTGGGCCGTGTTCACGGAGTACTGCACTCCCTCACGAGATGGAAACGCTTCTTATCAGTGGAAGCCAAGAAGAGGATAGTCTCAGCACTGATTCTCCCCATTGCTTGGTACTGCGACACTGTGTACTTAGACATTGCGAACTCGGAAGACGCCAGAATACAGAGAGCGCTCAACGCGGCAATACGTTTCATCTTTTGTATTAAAAGAGATGAACACATTAGTCCGTATATAAAAGAATTATTCTGGTTGCGAGCTAAGGAGTATAGGAGGCTCAATCTGATGTGTGTCGCAAGAAGAATCCTTGACTCTGGAACTCCCGAAGACTTGCACAATCGTTTTAAAGTAGTAAATAGCGAAAGGCTGCAGGGCAGATTCCAGATACCGGCATGCAGGACAGAGATGATGAGGAACGCCTTCCACGTCGCGGAAGCGAGAGAGCTCAACAAGCTTCCGATGGAGGTGAGATCGGCGTCTTTCTTCCGCAAGGCTTGTCTCCGACGATTCTTGGACGCGGGCCAGTCGAGTGCACCTTAACATATCCCATCCATTTCCAATTACCCAATCCCCTTCCTTCAACCCCTTTTCCATTTGTATTCATCGTTCATTGATAATTATCACTATCATTATTTTTAAATTTTTTGTCTTTTTGTTTATTTATTTTTATTTTTATTATTATTTTTTTATTTTTTATTTATTTTTTTTTCTTTCTTTTTTTTACTTTTTTTTTACTTTTAATGTTTTATATATTAGTTTTTCCTTAGAAGTGTATTTTTACTTTACTCCCATATATATATAAGGAAAAATGGGAAAAATGAAGAAGGGCAGTGAAAATGATATGTGTCCTTATTTTTGTGTTTATGATTTATTTATAAGCTCTTATCTTGATTTTACATTTATCTTATTAAATGAATTATGTTTCATTCATTGCTATAGCCATATGCATATATTTGTCTGTAAGAAAGGGCCTAAGGCCCTAAGACAATAAAGAATCTATCTATCTATCTATCTCTCTCTCTCTCTCTCTCTCTCTCTCTCAGATTCCAATGACTTTTTTCTCAAAACTAGCTTAGTTCTGTTTCGAGTTCTGTATTATTCGAATCAGTGTTCTGTAGTCGTTTATACTGTTTTTTTTTAATACACAATGAGTTCGTTGGTAAACGTATGTCACAAACGTAAATCCTTACCAATCGAGGAAAAATTAAAAATTCTCCAGGATATTGAATCGGGAATTCTAAGTAAGAAAACTATGCATTGCAGAAAAATATGGAATTCACAAATCAACATTGTCAACCATTATAAAAAACAAAGACAAGCAACATAACAGCAAAGGTTAGCATGGAAACCTACAATACTAAAGGTCGTGGGCTCGCGCCCCGCGGTGACCCTAGGATTTTTTAAAGGAAGTAAAAAATCCTTAGCTATGCCGTCCCTCGGATAGGGCGTAAAATGGAGGTGCCGAGCCTGTATGATGTCAAGTACTCATTATACATGGATAGGCAAAATTTAGGACTCCTATCCCATGCCTGTGCGATGTCAGATACTCGTTACAGATCCCTATCCTAATTATACCTGGATAGGCAAAATTTAAGACTCCCACTGTAGGCATCGTCCGATTAGCCTTAGTAGCATAAAGGAACGTTAAACGAAAAAACGGATTACACATATCCTAGTATTTTTACTTTCACTTACTTATATATGAAATATATAGTAAGTGGAAGTATTGCGATTAAACTGAGTATTTGATCTATTTATATGCCCGTGATATGACTGTAAAAATTTCATCAAAATTGATCAACCGGAGGAGGGACTTTACTTAATAAATTTTGTATCATTTTCACGTGTTTTTTTTTATTTACTCAAAAAAAGGCTTTAAAGATTTTGATCAAACTGGGTATTTGATGTATGTATATGCCAAAGATGTGATAGTCAACATTTCATCAAAATTGGTCAAACGGAGGGGGCACTTTATTTCATAACTTTCAATCTCAAAAACGGCTTTAACGATTTTTATCGAATTCGTCATGTTTAATGAAAATTAGGTGTTCTTTAATATCAGGTAAGCTTTATCATTATTAAAATGTTCCGAGGGGGCTTTTTTTTGGGGGGGGGGGGGGTTGGGGCCTTTTTGTTTGTTTGTTTCCTATAAAGTACCTTTGTTTTTGTTTTCATGGAGAAATTAACTGTATCTCGTTTCGCCTAAAAATAAGAAATGGCAAAATATGAGATATGATAAAAATAAAGAAAACATAAGGAGGAGAAAAAAATAAAAATATTCAGTCAACTCATAAAACTCGTTGAGCCCACGCATGCGGAGTACGCCTTTAATGACAGACCGTTGTTCATAATTAAGACCGTTCTATTCATTTGAGAAGTGGCAATTAACAAAACGCATTAATTTCTAATCTAAGTAAGTTGGTAAGTGAAAGTTGTGTGTTGCGCGCACGCACCAGATTTTTTTTATTTACTCAAAAAACGGCATTAAAGAATTTGATCTAACTGGGTATTTGATGTATGTATATGCCCGAGATATGACTGTAAAAAATTCATCAAAATTGATCAACCGCAGGGGGCACTTTACTTAATAAATGTTGTATCATTTTCATGTGTATTTGATGTATTTATATGCCAAAGATGTGATGCCCAACATTTCATCAAAATTGGTCAAACGAAGGGGGCACTTTATTTCATAACTCTTTTACAACGTTTTACCTTTTTTTCGATTATCTCAAAAACAGCTTTAACGATTTTCAACAAATTCGTCGTGTTTAATGACAATTAGGAGTTCTTTAATATCAGGTAAGCTTTATTATTATTAAAATTTTCTGAGGGGGCTTAAATGAGGAAGGTGTCTTTTTTTTTTTTTTCATATAAAGTACCTTTGTATTTGTTTATATGGAGAAATTATCTGTCTCTCGTTTCGCCTAAAAATAAGAAATGGCTAATTATAAGATATGATAAAAATCAAGTAAACATATAGAGGAGAAAAAAAGAAAAATATTAGTCAACTCATAAAACACGTTGAGCCCACTCATACAGAGTACGCCTTTAATGATAGATCATTGTACATAATTACAGCCAATCTGTTCATTTAATGGAAATTAATTGTTTCATGGTAAATGAAGTTTTTAACAACTACATAGAGAATTATAAAATCAGACGACTTGGAGTATTATGCTTGCCTAATTACCACAAGCTTTTATTTTATAATAAAAAAACTAGTGTTTTTTGTAGAGCAAACAAAAAGAAAAAATAAGAAATGAATGTGGAAAAATGTGTCATTGAGAAGTGGCAATTAACAAAACAAACCAATTTCTAATTTAAGTAAGTTGGTAAGTGAAAGTTGTGTGTTGCGCGCACGCACCAGATTTTTTTATTAACAACTCGAGCTGTGGAAATATAAGACAATGGGATCCTCTAGTAGGGTTCATGGTCAGAATGAAGGCAAGGCCGAGGATGATAGCCATGACTCAGTGAGGAGGACAGGCCTTTGGGGTAAACATCTGAATTAGGGAAATTGCGGTTCATTATCTTCACTAGCGCCGCCCTCTCCGCAGCTTATACATCCTCAATCTTCCCAGCGTTTAATCACGATCTTTACTGAGGCCAATGCTGTTTGCAACCGACGTGGGAGGAAATTCCTGAAGGCCTCAAACCATTTGGCATGTCGATTATTTTAATACCAATAATACCTATCGAATCGTTTAGAAAAATAATAAAATTAAATTAAATAAGTCTCTTTCAAATAAGTTTCTTCCGCTCGCTCTTCAGAGAAAAATAAACCCCCAAAGGTTTTATCTGAATATCCTGATAATCATTTAGCCTATAGTAAAGAATAACAGTTGACTATCTCTCAGCTCTATAAATGATAATATTTAACTAGATTCAGCAGTGACGGAATATCGTGATTATAGAATTCGCTGAGACTGGAAAAGTATATTCATTAGGTTAATATCTTCGCAATGCAGCAAAATAAGGTATCTAACTGCTACTAAATCACTTTTGAAAAGAGCACGTGCTCTTTGGCTGGTATACAAAAACAAATACACTTTAAAACACATATATCTTTTTTTTTTTTCTCCTCTTAGCAAGAAATATTAGATATAATCTCTATATATATGAGGCTTTGTCTTGACTGACAGAATCAACGCAGAGCAAAAACTACTAATGATAGAAACTTGAAGTTCGGAATTTAGACTTTAAACGCGATGTAGGTAACCACTAAGAAAGGAATTTAAAAAATGTAACCCCTAAGGGGCTTAAATGGCGAAATTGTCGTTTAACTCTAACGGAAATCTATTGTTGAGATATTAAACCATATGTTTTTTATTTGAATATCGATTTAACGTTACAATATTAATTAAATAAACATTCACATAAAAGATGGCTACTTATTATTTAAATATTAGTGGTAATCAAATTATGCACACTGTGATTCCCATGATTGGGGATGGTGCGTGTTTATTTAGATCTCTTCTCCATAAGAGTTCTCCATATATATATACTACTACATATATATATATATATATATATATATATATATATATATATATATATATATATATATATATATACTTCTCCATATGTATAAGAGGCTTTGTCCTGACTGAGAGAATCAACGCAGAGCAAAAACTACTTATGATTAAAAACTTCGGAATTAAGATTTTAAAAGCGATGTAGGTAACCACTAAGAAAGGAATATCAAAAATGTAACCCCTAAGAATATCTAAAATGTAAATGGCGAAATTGTCGTTTAACTCTAACGGACATCTTATTTTCGAACTTCGAGAAAATATATCTAATTAGGACTCATTCTAAACAATTTGATACGACGAGTTTAACTCGAAAGGCCCTATTGGGCGTCGAAAACCATGTTTTACAGCCGAAAAATGAAGCGTTCACGACGAGTAAGTCATTTTTTGTTTCGGCGGTTTTAGTGAATTCTCTCCATTGAGCGTCTCCGTCTCTTCTACCGAGCCGGCAGCTTCCCCCTCCAACATTCCACCTACCGGAAGCGCAAATTCTACTAAATCTCCTTAACATCAGTTAACATATTATATTAGATCAATACCAAGATAATGGTCACAGAATTGATTTTAAAGGCTCGCGGGCGAAGCCGCGACGGGGAATGCTAGTTTTTATATACGAGTATTTCATAAAAACAATGTAATATTATATTGAAAGTCAGTTAAAAACAAAAAAATTTTGAAAAAGTGACCAGGAAAATTTCACAACAAAAGCAATACGCTAGCCCTTATTGGGGAGCATCCCATGATAAAATATAAGGTTTGTTCCAACAAGAAGTTCAACCACTTTCGCGACTCTGGCAAGCGGAGTAGGGATGCAACTTCGATTTGATGCGAACATTGATGTGGTAAGTGGCCTCTTTAGGGTAGTTTTTAGTGACAAAGTATAGCAGTCAGAAACCTTTAAAAGACAGTTTCAGAAATTTTATTTCCTATAAAGATGATAGAGATATGCAATAAATAAATAAAGTTCTTCAAGCTAATCTATACATGATCCATCTGTATTCGTAATTTTCAGATTACAAACTTAAATTTTTGGGATCAATTTTTTAACTGGTACATTTCCATTTAAAAAAATCAAACAACGTAAATCAAAAGCATAGCGCACCGATGTTAAAACATTAGCTAAAATAAATCAACGAAGAAAATAATTTTTAAAAAATCTGGTGCGTGCGCGCAACATACAACTTTCACTTACCAACTTACTTAGATTAGAAATTAATGCGTTTTGTTAATTGCCACTTCTCAAATGAACAGAACGGCTTAATTTATGAACAATGGTCTGTCATTAAAGGCGTACTCATGCATGTGTGGGCTCGACGAGTTTTATGAGCTGACTGAATATTTTTATTTTTTTCTCCTCTTTATGTTTTTTTTATTTTTATCATATCGTTTAGCCAATTCTTATTTTTAGGCGTAACGAGAAACAGTTAATTTCTCCATATAAACAAAAACATAGGTACTTTATAAGACACAAATAAACAAAAAAGGCCCCCACCCCCCCCAAAAAAGCCCCCTCAGAACATTTTAATAATAATAAAGCTTACTTGATATTAAAGAACACCTAATTTTCATTAAACGTGGCGAATTTGATAAAAATCGTTAAAGCCGTTTTTGAGATCATCGAAAAAAAGGTAAAAAATGGAAAAACATTAAGAAATAAAGTGCCCGCTCCGTTTGTCCAATTTTGATGTAATGTTGGTTATCGTATCTTTGGCATATACATACATCAAATACCCAGTTTGATCAAAATCGTTTTAGGATGTATGAAACTCAAGAAGGACGCAGGAAGGTGTGCGATGAAAGAGTGAGAGAGTGAGAGAAGTCCAGTTTTGATCGGAAGGGAGTGATGAGGAAGGATATCGTGGTATTCAAAGAGAGGGAGGGATAAAGAGAGATGGGGAGAGATAAGGGTGAGCAAAGAGAGAGATGGATACAGCACAATGAGTCATTGCAATTGCCTTCAAGGACTGGCCCACGCGCGCCTACACCTCTCCGACGGAAACGTGTTGCATGTAAACAGTTTACATAAATTTACGCTAATGTATATGTCCATGATAAAGTTTAACTAGATAATATACCAGATAATATTGTTGTAAAATTCTATTCTATCTATTTGTTTGCTTCCTCTCAAGCGAAGGTAATGAAGCAAGTACAGGGTTCAATGGAGAGACGGGGGGGGGGGGGGGGATTTCCAGACATAATTTCCAACAAAAAATTTTCATTTGATGGATGGTCTAATTTTTAACAGGAAAGGAAAAACTGTTCAATTCTGCATCATCCTAAAAAAAAAAATCTGGTGCGTGCGTGCAACACACAACTTTCACTTACCAACTTACGTAGATTAGGAATTAATGCGTTTTGTTCATTGCCACTTCTCAAATGAACAGAACGGCTTTAATTATGAACAATGGTCTGTCATTAAAGGCGTACTCCGCATGCGTGGGCTCAACGAGTTTTGTGAGTTGACTGAATATTTTTCTTTTTTTCTCCTATTTATGTTTTCTTTATTTTTATCATATCTCATATATAGCCATTTCTTATATTTAGGCGTAACGAGAGACAGTTAATTTCTCCATATAAACAAAAACATAGGTACTTTATAAGACACAAATAAACAAAAAAGGCCCCCACCCCCCCAAAAAAGCCCCCTCAGAACATTTTAATAATAATAAAGCTTACTTGATATTAAAGAACACCTAATTTTCATTAAACGTGGCGAATTTGATAAAAATCGTTAAAGCCGTTTTTGAGATCATCGAAAAAAAGGTAAAAAATGGAAAAACATTAAGAAATAAAGTGCCCGCTCCGTTTGTCCAATTTTGATGTAATGTTGGTTATCGTATCTTTGGCATATACATACATCAAATACCCAGTTTGATCAAAATCGTTAAAACCGTTTTTGAGTAAATAAAAAAAAAACACGTAAAAATGATACAAAATTTATTAAGTAAAGTCCCCCCTCCGGTTGATCAATTTTGATGAAATTTTTACAGTCATATCTCGGGTATATAAATAGATCAAATACTCAGTTTAATCAAAATCGTTAAAACCGTTTTTGTGTAAATAAAAAAAACACGTGAAAAAGATACAAAATTTATTAAGTAAAGTCCCCCCTCCGGTGGATCAATTGTGATGAAATGTTGGTTATCACATCTTTGGCATACAAATACATTAAATACCCAGTTTGATCAAAATCGTCAAAACCGTTTTTGAGTAAATCGAAAAAAACGTAAAAAGTTATTAAATAAAGTACCCCCTCCCTTTGAGCAATTTTGATGAAATTTTCGCTGTCACATCGCGGGCATATACATACACTAAATACCCAATTTCAGGTTCGCACGGTTTATAGTTTTTGAGCTAGTCTGTTTTCACACACACAGACACACACACAGACACACACACGGACACACAACAGACACACACACAGACCATTTCGCGGGACTTGGTTAATTGGACTCAGGGAACCCCAAAACGTGTATATCCTTTGAAAACCGGAAGTCGAAATTTTTCACGATCGCAATACTTCCACTTACTATATATTTCATATAAATAGGTAAGTGAAAATAAAAAAAAAATAGAACTAGAGAAAAGAGTTATTTGCATTAATAAGGGACTTTCTGGAGGTCAAATAACGCGAAGTTGCATTTATCGACGAATCAGGGATTTGTCATGAATTATTTTCCCAGAATCCTGATAGAACACTGATCCCTGAATGGCAGTCAAATTACTACATTTATTAAGCCTTGAATCACTGAAAATGAAGTTGAAGTCTATTTTAGGATATATATTAAGTCACTGTTCTTTTTCGTTAATTTTGTTTAATGAGTCAGTTAGTGTTATTTCTTTTAGTTATCAATCCAATGCCGAGATGTAAAATAACAAATTGATTTAAAAATATACATTAAAAGCAGATTATTTATTTATTTCATTTTATTTGTATACAATTTTCGGGCTTTACGACCACCTGGGTCATTTTTGCCCTGTAATATAATATTTATAATGCTAAAATAAAAAAAAATACAATACAATTACAACGCAATACAATTACCATACAATTACCATTCAGTAGCTTAGAGCTTTTTGTTCAATTTGGAGAGTTTCGTCCAGATTTTCTTTTAAGAGATGCTCTCGGGAAAGTATTCTGTTAGCATATGATTCAGTGTGAGTGGAGAGATTTCTTGAGATTGAGGAGATTTCTTACACATTAGATGCTCATGGGTAAGTCGAGTGAGCCCAATCCTCAGCTTGTTTATTTAAATAAAATCTAGTGTGATTTAAAGAGAACAGTTGAAACAAAAACATAAACAGTAGCGCTATCTAGGCAACAGGCGCTCTAAATTACTAACTAAATTCATCATTCATTAGGCCATCAATCAAACCCTGGACCGTTTTAAAAATTGCTAAAGAGAGGATTTTACAGGCCTTATATCTTAAACAGCTCCCCACCCTGCAGGTAAAAACGAGAAACTTCTTTATGAAAAATGGATAGAGGGTCACCAAACCATAAAATTTCTTTGATCGTACTAGGACATTTTTTTAAGTTTTAGCGGCACGTACATATCAATGTATTATATCTATATATATTAGTTTTACTTATATAAATACATATAAACAAATATATATACATATATATGGAAGGTAAGTATATTTTAAAATCTACAATCTTCTTATTTTATTGCCACAGTGATTTTTATCATATTTTTACTTTCACTTACCTATATATGATATACATAGTAAGGAAAGTATTACGATCGTGAAAAATTTCGACTTCCGGTTTTCAACGGAAATACACGTTTTGGGGTCCCCCAAGTCCAAGTAACCAAGTCCCGCGAAATGGTCTGGTCGTGTTTTATTTATTAAGAAAAAGATCAATTTTACTTAAGAGAGTAAATACGTGATGCTCAAATTTTTGAAGCATCGCAGGTGTGTAAAAACATGGTATAAGATAATGGTCTATAATTAATATAGGTATATTTTAGTCTAGAAACATTTGTTGCATAATAAATTTTTGAAAACAATATAAAGCGATTTTAGAGGAAGAGTAATCGTTCTTGATTTCCAGAAAGGCATAAGAGACGTAAATACACCTATCGATTCACCTTCACGATGTATTTGCAAAAAGCAAAGTATTACAAAACAAGCAAGCATTAAAAAAAACTCGACTCTTGATGAAATTAGTCCCTTCATAAATGAAATAGGAATAATGAATCGGAAAGCGCTGAGAACTACCAAATTTTGCTATACAGATACTCTATAACTTATGGAGATATACAAATATAAGTAAATACTTAAATGTGGAAAAACGGGTGAAGTTGAGGAATGGCATTTACATACTATCGAAACACGTCGATTTCTAATCTAAGTTCGTAAGTGAAAGTTGTGTGTTGCGCGCATCGCACCAGATTTTTTTATTATTTAAAATTGTTTTTGCAAATAAAAATTTAGTGAATTCAATCATTCCTTTCAAATCATCCTGATCATCATTATGTTTAATACTTATATTATTGTGAAGGAATTAATATTATAACGAGTATAAATGAGAGAAGAAAGCGGTGCTAGCGAAGAGAAGAGAACCGTGCGAGGTATTTTGCTGGGACAGACTGCAGTCGTTGAACGACCCGTAGACCTTGGGCTACCAGTCTCACTGGCGCTTCGCTCAATCCGTCCGCACGTCCTCTCTCTCTCTCTCTCTCCCGTATATATATATATATTTCGAGAATATATTGTTCTCATGATCATATCCTACGATGAACAACCAGGTATGAAATTAAATGAGTTACACAGGTAAACAATTTTTACAATAAAGTTAGCAGTAATATAAATAGGGGAGATCGGGGTTGGTTGGCAACAGTTTTCACTTTTTTGATTGTTGAGTCGTTCCTGTTAATACCATATAATCCCAATAGGGCTGATACCACTGTGAACTCCAAGTATTAGAGTACTTCAAGTATTTTTTCATCACATAATATTTAATACTAAGATAATAGAAAATTGAAGAATTCGTCAATCCGGGGTATGCCAATTAACCCCCTATGTGGGGTAGGTTGGCCTAGAAGGTGGGGTTGTTTAGCCATCTCATTCAAGTACTGCCTGACAAATATTATTGTTATTAAAAGTTGCACTATAATGGTATAATAATTTTCAATAGGTTTTAACAGCTTTTAAAGGAAATATAATGGCAATAAAACAAGATGGAAGTTTAGACTGTCGTCACTTTCTGCATAAGAAATATTGCTCTCATCTTCCTCGCTGGAACTAAAGACAATTGGTAGTTTCACCTTTGTTTATGTTTACCTTACTTTTGTGAATTGCTACTACGCCAACAAACCCCAGTTGAAGAGAGCCAACTAACCCCACAGGAGAGATCATATGAAAGATGACTGCCAGGACAGGGTAGAACAATCAAACAAGAAACCCCGCTCTCCCCTATATAAAAATCATAGTTTAGGAATATAACGTTCAGCATATAGAGGTGAATGAATATACTTAAAACGTTGCAGGTCAATAATGCTACATAATACATGTAGATGTAAAGAAACTAATAAAGTTTAATATTCTAAAATACCAAGGTAAGTTCAGGACAGTAAAGGAATAGGAAATTAATGCGGCAAAGGGTTTATGGGTTTTTCCTTACCTCATGATTTTCAAGAGTTTTGATGATTTTTAAGGTAGTCATGAATTTCTTTTGATACGTAGATTATTAAGATGGATATTTAGTTTATTACTTTTATGTACAGTAAAATCTTGATAACCCGGCTGTTTGTTACTCCGGCATGTTCGGTTATCCGGTGCTTAGAGGGACACCCAAAAGAAGATGAACATGATCGCATGACCATCAAATTCAAGTCCTCTATATGCCCCGAAACACGAAACCTCTTGCAGCCTATGGATCAAAATGTATTGCGAATAAAAATTAACTTAAAAAATGTCCAAATTCAGACATAATAAAACAACTGGATGGGATCACTTTGTTTTTGAAAAATTTAAGGCACAGCAGAATAAAGTGAAAAGTGACACCAACCAGTGTTCTTGGAAAAAGATCTGGCCAATACACCCCTTTTTTGATCTCTAAAGACGTGATTGACGATTCTGACGAAGGTAACTCCACAAGCTCAACTCTACAATTGTTCTGAATTTTTTTAATTTTTCAGAATCTTTACAAGTTGTCCAACAAATGTGAAATCAGCCTTCCCCTATCAAATGAGGAGATCAAAGAATGGCTTCAAAGCATAAACGAAGAAAATTTTCAATCCCTATCTAACCACGAAATCCTCAGCCAAATTCGGTCCACGGATGATTAGGAAGATTATGATGAGGAATATGAACCAGAATGTTTCAACTCTTTTCTCAGTTATTTTGATTTAATATGAACGTATTCTTCATATGTACAGAGTATTTTGTTTTATACGCACAAATGTACGAGTATAAATATTATATTATAGGATTATCAAGATTGTACTGTACTTGAAAAATTGTGATATTAATCGGAAACGACCGAGGAAGTTGGCTCGGGTTCAGGGCTACAGGTAAAGAGGCGTGGTTCTGACTCTTTCCGTTTCTCTGAATTTCGTCTGCGATTATTCTTGAGAAGACCGGTAAAATACCTGCCACGTCAACCAATCAGCAATCGATAAGATTGCCTCTGTTTCAATTCATTTTATTCAGGTTTAGCTCTATCTCTTTATCATACATACAACCTAATAAGGGGGACGGTACTTATTACTTTTCTGGACTCTTAACAAACTGATATTTGCGATATTTATAACCTGACACACCGATAAGATCTACGTTGTTGTTTGTAGTTATAAAAATTGAATTTTTTATTATGATATTTTATTAACCCTTTGCACTCGAGGTCTCCGGAGCGGAGCCATTTAAAATTTGTCTTCAAACTCGAGGACTCCGCTACGGAGACAATGGAAATAATTTTCAGTTTTTAACATATAAGGACATAAAAAAAATCTTAAAAACTATTTATAGGATTTTTCGCTTTTAGTGAAAATTGACGGTCGCGTTTTTCATTATTTTTATAGTAAGTTAATCTTTTAACCCTTTGTACTCGAAGTTTTTTTCATTCATATTACCAGAAACTCGAAGCAATTGTAGGGAAAAGATCATTTTTACATGTAAGCTAATGAAATACGCATTAAAAGAAAAGTCATCGTTGTATGTAATGGATTATAAATAAAATTGTAAAAGAAATGTAAAATATAAAAAACATAATTTTTTTTTGTAACTACAGTAGAACCTCTATTATCCGGGGTAATGATGGGTATGGGGGTCCACGGATAATCGAAAACCACGGATAATCGAATTAAAACATTTTATTGACTTAATGTGATAGAAAAAAGGTTAAAATATCACTTGTAAGGTATAATCATTTTTACTAACGAACGAACGTTTTATATACATCAAATTATAATATACAGAAATAACAAAAACAGTAAATGTATGTTTTTATATATTAAGGGCCGACGACGATATGAAGTCGAAAATGTATTTATTCTTCTTCCAAATATCCCGTACAGTTTATTCGCCGATTCAGTTCAAGGGACAATTTTTTAACACTTTCACCCTTTTCTAATCTGTTTATAATAGTTAATTTCTCTTCAAGCGTTATAACGACACATTTTCTTTTTTCCGACATTTTGCTACTTCTTATGTATTTAAATCGAGACTAAATCACAACTGACGATACATTATTTTACAGCCAAACAGGCCAGAATAGGAGTTTCCTGGAAAGACTTGAAAACAATACCGTTCCTAGATTCTGAATTGGAGTATTAGATACCGGAAACATCTCATAATACAATACTCCCTTTCTGTGGTTTTCCATTTATTGTTTTATTTCATAATAGATAGTTAACCAATGTGTGATCGTTAAATATTTACGTATAATTTTTTTTAAAATATTATACATACAAAATAAATGACATGAAAATTAAAAAAGCTTGGCTACTCGGCACCCCGGTCAATCGAGGCCCGGATAATGGAGGTCCCACTGTTTGTGTTCTTGGAGCTTCAAAAATACATATAACCTAAATTTCATTACAATTCCTTACTTGGTTCTAATCTTTTACTGTATAATATTAGGTTTTCAGGGTGAACATTTTCGCGAATAAATTGCGACGAGTTGCCGGTAGGTAACGTCCGAAACGGTGCCGAGTGCAAAGGGTTAACTTTGGAAGTTTGGAGCGGCTAACCTATTTTAATATTTCGATCCTATTAGCGAGCTTCTTTAGCGCCCTTTTCATTAATTCAATCAAACAGGGCTTTTATTATCTATAATTAATCCCAGCTTTCGACTTCCGCTCGCTCAAAAGGGGCTACACTCATTGGCGGATCCGGGGGGGGGGGGGGCTGTGGGGGCTGCAGCCCTTCCCTTTGGAAATATTGTCGTCATTAAAAGATGGAATTTGACTTTCCTTAATGTAAGGAATGAAGTTAAAGAACAAATAATGTGCAGAACAAGTAGAATTTTAGTTGTGGGAAATGAACATAAAGGTAAAAAAGGTGATTGACAGATCCAAATGGAGGGCTGTGGGGCTGCAGCCCCCCTTCAGGACTGCAGCCCCCCCTTTACGATCGGCTGGATCCGCCTATGGTTACACTAAACAGCGCCAAATAGTTCACGACTAGAAGCCCTACTTCGATTCTAAAGCTGCAGGGTAAAAGTACCAAAAAAAGTTAAAAAAAATTAAGTGAATTAAGAAAAGTAACAAACCTAAAAGCACAAATATACATGAAAAAATTACAATAAAAAGAAACGACAAAACAATAAAAGTTAACAGAGAGAAGGTTGCTGGACCAATTTGTTTTTGTCAAGTAAAGTAAAAAGTACCAGAGAAGGTTTTAGGTAGGCCTCGTAAAAATGGGTCTAATGAATATATACTAGCTATGGATAAATTTTTTTTCAATAAGTACTTTAGATACGGCTCTGGAATTTGTAGGTATGCGCAAAATCTTTTCGCACGCACATAATACAATTATTGGATAGATGATAGTTGACCGGATATAGAATAAGGGTGAAAATAGTCTGGGGAGGCGGTCAATAAAATACAAAATAGTATAAAACTATTTTATTGTTGCCGACGTTTCGACCCAACTATGCAGGTTGTTTATAATCGGGATTCCCTGCTTAATAAAATTGGGATATTCCCTGATTATAATTTTTAAGTGAAATGAAATGAGTGGACTGTATTTATTGGTTGAAAAATAATATATGTTTACTGCATAACAATATATTTATTTGAACGTACCTTTATGTTTATAAATTATTGACAAAGAAAAGGCTAAGCCTGATGTGTCGGCTACATGCTTTAGGTGCAAGCAGTTTTATTGTGTAACTTAATTCTTGATGTGTTTCTTGATTTCTACGGGGGTGGCCAATCCATCTTCTCTCCTCGTCTTCGCCGGCTCTCCGCTAACTAATTTAGCTCATGCTAAAGTATTAATGAATGGCATATATACAAAAACCAAAAACTCCTTGTCTAACTGCCGGAGCTTCCTCCATTAATCTCCTGGGCTTTCTTACTTCTCCACATCACCAGTATGCCTCCTTGCTCTGGCAGGCAAATTAAATAGGCCGTGCATAGGCGCCGGCGGGTGATCATTTGAATTGGTGAAAATTGAACACAGGTCTTCGGCAGGGCTTATGACAGGGATGGATATCACCGCCAAAAAACGGACTCTGGCCGTTACATCCATCCCTGTCATAAGCCCTGACGAAGACCCCCTTCATTTTCACCCTTATAATACAATTATGTTCTTTCGGATCAAAGCAATAACTATTAACATATGCGTTACCTTACTGATTTTTTTAACTTACTCGAAATAATTGAAGAAGTTACGAATCATTCATATGGTCTCATATAGCCCTGACCTCTCCACGCTCAAGGGTAACTCCTCGTTACACCACGTTCCTCTCGCAGCACTTATAGGGTCAAGAGAGAATCTGAGATAATTCTCTTCCTAGTATTACCTTTATACAATAGGAAAAAACAAAATCTGAAATAACTTTTTATTAATATTAAAATACCCTAGGTTATTTACCTACCCTGTATTATCTTATTTTAAGTTATCCTTTAAATTTATTGTAATTTTATTTTTATTTTTTTTGTATCTTAATGCTCTTAATTTTGTTGCTTTTCTTAATTCACTTCACTTTCTATAGCCATTTCGGCGGAACACTGAAAGGTCGTAACTATTTGTTTAGTGTGGCCGATTTCAAGTGGAAATTGTGTTTATAGGTTCAAATATACCTTTTGAGCGAGCAAAACGCGCGGAATTCGAAATTAATTAAAGCTAATCAAGGCCCCTTTTAACTGAGAAGAATGCGATAGAAGTTTCCAAATATCACGGACACATAACCTGTCGAAATAGGCCATGAAGCGCTGTTAAAAAATTCATGAAATATGCTCTCTGTATTATCAGTGATTATAAAGTTATAGCTTTATAAATTATTTAAATGTATTAGTATAAGGTATTCGTATTTTAATAAATACGAAGTAAAAAAACAACGTAGGTCATATCAGTGAGTCATGATATAAAAATCTCGGATTTTTTTCTTTATGTCCAGAAAAGTAAAGATGGCCAAAAAAAGTCAGAATCGAAAATGTGTAGTCTTGCTTTAAGCTTTAGACTTTATTATTAATATAGACACGAAATTGAATTTCCATTAATACTAAAAATTTCAGAAAAAGACTCGTTCATTTCATGAAATTTCTAAGGGATGTTTTTCAAACAGTCTGATCTAATCCTTCGCGGTTCTAATATTAATTTCCGTAATTTTATTTGTCAATTAGAAGAAAAAAAAATAAAATGGATGAAGAACAAACGTGATACCGTAAAATGAGGTGACATTGTGACTGATGGGGTGACTTTGTGACAAGCCTATTTTCCTACAGTTTTTGAATTTCCCTCCTTAAAAAGAATCAGGTTAGGCAATTCAGTGTTCTTTTCAGTTGGTCAGCAATGTGCTGCAAATTACTGGCCACATATAACTTCTTTCATTCCATTTACCATGGTGTTTTATTTCAAAGTTTCAGCTAATTGAAAACGAATATGAAATAAAGCACCATGGTAAAAGGAATGAAAGAAGTTATATGTGGCCAGTAATTTGCAGCACATTACTGACCAACTGACAAGTACACTGAATTGCCTAACCTTATTCTTTTTAAGGAGGGAAATTCAAAAACTGTAGAAAAATAGGCTTGTCACAAAGTCACCCCATTAGTCACAATGTCACCTCATTTTACGGTAATTACTTGGAAAAAAAGTTCATGATATTTCCAGTGACAAATAAACATAATCCATTTTGCAGGTATGTGTTGAAATCTTCTTGCTTTTTTCCGTTTTTTTTTTTACTTTCACTTACCTATATATGAAATATATAGTAAGTGGAAGTAATGCGATCGTGAAAATTTTCGACTTCCGGTTTTCAACGGAAATACACGTTTTGGGGTCCCCTGAGTCGAAATAACCAAGTCCCGCGAAATGGTCTGTGTGTGTGTGTGTGTGTGTGTGTGTGTGTGTCTGTGTGTCTGTGTGTGAACAGACTAGCTCAAAAACTATAAACCGTGGGAACCTGAAATTGGGTATTTAGTGTAGGTATATGCCCGCGATGTGACAGCATAAATTTCATCAAAATTACTTAAAGGGAGGGGGTACTTTACTTAATAACTTTTTAGGTTTTTTTCGATTTTCTCAAAAACGGCTCTAACGATTTTGATTAAACTGAGTATTTCATCTATTTATATGCCCGAGATATGACTGTAAAAATTTCATCAAAATTGATTAACCGGAGGGGGGACTTTACTTAATAAATTTTGTAACATTTTCACGTGTTTTTTTTATTTACTCTAAATCGGCTTTAACGATTTTGATCAAACTGGGTATTTGATGTATTTATATGTCCGAGATATGACTGTAAAAATTTCATCAAAATTGATTAACCGGAGGGGGGACTTTACTTAATAAATTTTGTAACATTTTCACGTGTTTTTTTCATTTTCTCAAAAACGGCTCCAACGATTTTGATTAAACTTAGTATTTGATCTATTTATATGCCCGAGATATGTCTGTAAAAATTTCATGAAAATTGATCAACCGCAGGGGGCACTTTACTTAATAAATTTTGTAACATTTTTACGTGCTTTTTTTATTTACTCAAAAACGGCTTTCTCGATTGTGACCAAACTGGGTATTTGATGTATGTATATGCCAAATATGTGATAGCCAACATTTCATCAAAATTGATCAACCGAAGGGGGGACTTTACTTAATAAATCTTGTATCATTTTCACGGGGTTTTTTATTTACTCAAAAACGGCTTTAACGATTAATAAAAATAAGATATGAATGTAGAAAAATGTGTGCCTTTGGGAAATGATATTTAACAAAACACGTCAATTTCTTATCTAAGTAAGTTGGTAAGTGAAAGTTGTGTGTTGCGCGCACGCACCAGATTTTTTTATTTCTGTTTTTTTATAAAGTAACTTTTATAAATTAATCTTTATACTGGATTTTTATTATTGAAATGCCTTTAATAGAAATCCTTTGTTAATTTTTTTTTAAACACTATTATGTTTACTGATTGCTATCTGCCTAGACATCAGATTTGTTTCTTTTAAAAATTGCTATATGTTTTATTATTTTAAAATCGCATAAAGGTCCATTTATATTTGAACATATATATATTATTTTATTATATTTTATTTAGGCTTATAAAGAGCTAAAACTGCATTCATTATCATAGCCAGTTTATGGTATCTATATTAAAAATGCAATTCTTATCTAAAACAAAATTTTGAACACATAGCATAGCTTCATAATATAGTTATTATATCATTTACAGTTTCGATGGTAGACTAATGAGGAAGGCATTGGCTAAAGATCCCCGAGGCGGTGCAATGGCGTACAGTTTGCATAATACGATAAGTGCAGTATCCTGTCACCCGCGCACGCGCTCTCAAGTGGAATATTGCCAACATCCGCCGCACGATCGCCCCTCCTCTCAACCCCCAATTTTGTCTATCGATTTTTACAACATTCGATAACAATCGATTATCCGATTTCGTAACAACATTAAAAACAGTTATAGTTATAAAATAATTTACAAATTGCTAAACAATTTTTATATAATTTGTACCATCTTTCTAGCCCCAATTATCTCATTTTTTCATCAAGTATCTGTAACGATAAACACGGATACTTTACGTCCAATAATATCGAGTATCTATACTTTGAGAAAAGAATCGTATCGAAAGAATAGTCGATACATAAGCGCAACGTAACGTCCCAAGCACGGAATAATTAGAGCGTTTTCCTTTGTACAAAAGTGAGACATACCGCGCTTGTGTCAAAATTTTACTGTTGCTGTCTCTAGACACAAATTATAGAAAATCTTCAAGATAGCCACTTGGGCGATGGAACATACTTCGTGTTCTGATTACTTCTATTCTTTTTATTTTTTTTTTTTCTGAAACTTTCAGGCTTTTCTAGTTAGATGACTTTATATTCACTATAGGATTTTTATTTTTTCAATTCAGAACAATTCCAATAGTATTAACAAAATTTAAACAAGTTGAGATTTAGTGTATTTGTGAACTGAGGAAAGACTTACATCATTGATTAAATAAGAATATACTGCTTTTAAGAATATACTTGGATAGATAGATACAGATGTATTTATTCGTTGCAAAGTTGTATCACAAAGTTTTGTAGAAATTAAATAATAATGACTTGAAACAATATGACAATAAAACAAGTCTCGTGATTCTTAAACAAAAACAGAAAAAATCAATGAATGGTATTATAAAAACAATTGGTCACATTATTTAGATAATAAAAAAGAAACATATGGATTATAAAATATCCAACAGGGATAAGATATAATTATAATTTCGGGGAATTAGTGCATTTCTTCTGAATTGAACTTATGAATGAAAAAAATTGAAGAAACAAACAAAACAAAAAATGTTTATTATGTTAAAGTTTAAGTTAAACATTATTTTACTATACCAATCTAACGGGCTTATATTATTATATTTTAACCGACTGAAAAGAACAAACTACCCTCTTTATAGAACAATATGCTCTCATGAATAAAAACTGACGAAACTATTAAATTTAATATCTCCTATTGTTAAACTTCACCTAACCTTTGCACTTTAAAATAACTAAAGATGAATAGATGGGAGCGGCGATACTGCAAAACAAACAATAACCGACACTTGCCTGCGATGGCACCTCATTAACATGAGAATAGTGAACGAACGTTCGACGAATGCTAACTCACTGCCAAAGAACAACATGGAGCTGGCTGCTCGGAGATAAAATATTAGCGGAGGCCTTCAAGAGGATTAGCACGTCGCCGATGAATATTTATGAGCGTGCGTTATGTTACACACAACTTAGACGTGGAGTGTGAAGGTGAGAACCATTCCATGTATCAATATTGCTGATCTTGTTTTAATGAGATGCCTGGATTTCAAACTGTATCACTTGTACTCATGGAAAGGGTATTTTCAATGGCTATGCAAGGGGATAACATAATCGAAATCACGAGCAAGCGCAAAATCGAATCACTTGATTAATATATTAAAATAAAGTACTCATTTTATAGAACCTCGGCGCGCCCCAGGATGGTCTCACATGGGCAGAGTCGATTCACAGTCATATTAATGAACATCAAATGTGTTAAATAATGTTTCTAATTCTAAGCGAGTTCCAACCAGATCAGTGTCCACTGTTGTGTTATATAAAATACCTAGGAAAAAATAAATCGAACATTTACTATAACTCCTTTAGTTTTATAAGTTTAAGTACAGTTATTAAAATAGTAATCTACATGGCAATAATAAGACCTATCTGGACTTACGGAGTCTAACTTTGGGGTTCCACCAAACCAACGAATTCCTCCGATCTCGCAAAATATATAACAGATACTCCAGCAAGACTCTAGATTAAACTTTTATTGTCAATATAAAATGTTACATCATTATATCAAAGATACTCTCTACTAAGTCTCTAGGACTAACTACAAGATACATCACTGTGTGTGTTACTATCTGTCTATGCTCTCTAACTATTACTCTCTGTCTGTTTGTTTTACTATGTGTTCTGGGGGATAAATATATTCAGAGCGTGGAGTGGGAATTTGCTAGTTCTGCACTAGAGCGGGGGGAAAAGTCGTGCCTTCTGATTGGTAAGCTGGTTGGGGGGCGGCCTTTTGTCTTAGTCCGCTACTTATTATTGGTCAAACCGGCTTGGGGCGGCCTTTGTCTTAGACCGTGTCATATGATTGGCTGAGCTGTAGCAGCAGGGGTGGCCCTTATGGACATCAAGATAAATGAGGACCATGTTGAAGGGACTATCAAAGAGCAGGATGCAAGTGTTATAGCAAAAAGAGGAAAGGCCAACAAGCTAATTGGGAGAGGCCTCAGAATATGGAAGTAATAAAGTTGTTAATATATTGTCGCAGTGACACAGCGGTCAGTCAGCATGTAGGGTTGGCCTGAAGGGCCTTAGGTCATAATCTTGTGGTGCCAACCATCTGGACCAGAACTTAATGCCAGCGGACGTGGGAACTGGACCTTAGGGATGGTTAGGGCGGAAATAATGACCTGGGACCATTCACTAATGTTAATGTTATTGTTTGTAACAAAGACTAATAAAAATAATTATTAGACTTCAGAATTATTTGTTAACTCGCATTCAAACCCTACAATCCAAAATCCTTAATACTCCTTATTTTGTCCACAAATAAAATTATCCATGAAGACTTCAATATTACTTATGTCACGGATTTGGCCCGATCCAGATACCAGACCTTTCACAGTAAGCTCCCTACTCATCCTAAACCCAATTGTATCCTACTTTGCTTCCCCTTTTCAAGAAAATCCTCTAAGGCGTCTGAAAAGGAGATGGCCTACAGATCTAATAAATTAAAACAATATTTGAATGCTACCAATGGGTAGTTTCTCCACATGCATTTACATGACATTAATTTACTTATGCCATATTTACTAATGGTATTGATATTATACATTTGTAAATTTCAATACATAAATAAATTTTAAAAAAAGTATATTTTATAATATAAAGGGTAATTCTTCGGTTAAATAAAAAAGGAGGATCAGGAAGGAGGAGGAGGAACAGACAAAAAATATAATGATATCTTAATAAATTCCTTATACTAATCTTTGTTAGAAATATATTTTTCTATCTTAATAAAGCAATTATTATAAGTGCTAATTGGTAGAAAATAATTAGTTTCTTTTCAGAAAGAACCGAATGAAAGAAAGCCAATCCGGCTGCAGCACATACCGTGAAGGGAAGAGGACAGGTTTTTTTAGGTTGGTGATTACCTCGCACTGAGCTAGGAAAAACAAATGAAGGTGGCCCTTTTCTTGCTAAGAACAGTCTTGCGCACCTTTTGAGTGACTACTCTATATGGGAATGAAAGAAAAAATAAAATAAATAATAATAAAATTGCAGATGGATGGATGAATGATAATACGTACTTATGCTCAGCACTATGATGTATTATGAAGTAGTAATCTTAATCAAACAAAGTTCTGTATACAACATAAATTTTGAGTAAACAACGATGAGGATATCTAGAATGGGTAAATCTGAAAAAGAAACAATACGAGCAAAGCGAAAGTAGTTTAGTAATTAAGTTGCAATAAAAATTTTTCCTGAAGTATAATTGCCATGGGATTTTTACTTTCACTTAGCTATATATAAAATATATAGTAAAAGAAAGTATTGCGATCGTGAAAATTTGGCTTCGGTTATCATCTGAAATACATGTTTGGTGTCCCAAATAACCAGGTCCTGCGAAATGGTCTGTCTATGTGTTTGTACAGGCTAGTTCAAAAACAATAAATCTTACGAACCTTAATTTTTGAAAGGGTTTGAAAGGGTCCTAAATTTTGCCATTCCAGGTATAATTAGGATAGGGATCTTTAACTAGTATCTGACATCGTATAGGCTCGGGATCTCCGTTTTACGTCCTACCCGAGGGACAGCATAGCTCAGGATTTTTTTTTACTCCTTTTAAAAAATCCTTGAGCCACAGAGGGACGCGAACCCGCGACCTTAGTATTGTAGGCTGCTATGCTATCCACTACACAACATGTGACCACGGGTCATAGTTACTTCCAGACTGGACCCGCCCAAGAACTGGCTCCTTCCTCTTCATATTCCCTTTGTAACCAGTTCTTCGAAACTACTTCTTTGTCATGCTTAGCCTAGCTATAGAATATTAATTAGTAATTAAAACAACAAAAAAGTAATTTAAACAAATAATAATCAGATAATTCGATCAAAACTGTGGTCGTCGGTTATTTGCATAGTCATGAAAACGTGCTTTAAAATTTTGTACGAGAAGCATTAAAAACTTGTTCGACGTTCATTGCTGTTTTAAAACTATACTATACCAACGAAACATGAAATTTTTAGTTCCATTTATTTTATTTATCCTTTATAAAACTACTTGAGTGTGTATCTTTTTGTCCTGTGGACAATCATAAATTCTATACGTTCAATAAATATTGAGTGGCCCTTCAATCACCAATAACGTTTTGGTACGATGTTAAGCTAAATATTAACTCTATATACTTAAATTTTTAAATAATATTTAATAGCTAAATGTTTAAAAACCAAAGATTAAAGGACGGTGCAGAGCGTTACTTGCAATATAAAGACCCCACCAAGGTTTGATCCCTAGCCAAATATCAGGAGGGAACTGATGTGAGTACGAATAGAGCGGCCAAAGTATTTACTTTTTGATAGCTCGAGGCGACGCAATCAAAAGGTTGTGAACTTGCCCAGAATATTCTCAAGTCTTGTTTACTGTTATGACGAATTCAGTCATAGGAGCGTAACGTCAAGATTGACAGACAATTCAGAAATGGTGAATATAAATCGGCTTATGTCATGAAAAGAAAATAATATTAAAAAAAAAAAAAACATTCAAGGTCGTATCACCTACCTAAAAAACCTGTCCTCTTCCCGTCATAGTGTGTACTGCAGCAATCCGGCTTTCTTTTATTAGGTTCTTTTAAAAAAGAAACAAACAATTTTCTACAAATTAGCACTTATAATAATTGATTTATTTATTAAGAGAGAAAAATTATATTTCTAACAAAGTTTAGAATAAGGAATTTATTTCGATATCATTATATTCGTTGTCTGTTTCAAAAAATTCATCCTCCTTTTTTTTAATTTAATATATAGGTAAGTGAAAGTAAAAAAATAAATTATTATAAATTAAATATAAATGAATAAATCATTCTGACCTGCCCCAAGGAATGTAACTTATGTTAAGGGGAAGAGTCAGGTAAAACCTAGGAATTCGAGCTTTTGTATGTCACATCAAAAATCAATATATAAAGCAAAATCAACAATAGTGTGAATAATATGTTTTTTTACTTTCACTTACCTATATATGAAATATATAGTAAGTGGAAGTATTGCGATCGTGAAAAATTTCGACTTCCGGTTTTCAACGGAAATACACGTTTTGGGGTCCCCTGAGTCGAAATGACCAAGTCCCGCGAAATGGTCTGTGTGTGTGTGTGTGTCTGTGTGTGTGTGTGTGTGTGTGTGTGTGTGTGTGTGTGTGTGTGTGTGTGTGTGTGTGTGTGTGTGTGTGTATGTGAACAGACTAGCTCAAAAACTATAAACCGTGCGATCCTGAAATTGGGTATTTAGTGTAGGTATATGCCTGCGATGTGACAGCATAAATTTCATCAAAATTACTTAAAGGGAGGGGGTACTTTACTTAATAACTTTTTAGGTTTTTTTCGATTTTCTCAAAAACGGCTCTAACGATTTTGATTAAACTGAGTATTTGATCTATTTATATGCCCGAGATATGACTGTAAAAATTTCATCAAAATTGATTAACCGGAGGGGGGACTTTACTTAATAAATTTTGTAACATTTTCACGTGTTTTTTTGATTTTCTCAAAAACGGCTGTAACGATTTTGATTAAACTTAGTATTTGATCTATTTATATGCCCGAGATATGTCTGTAAAAATTTCATCAAAATTGACTAACCGGAGGGGGGACTTTACTTAATAAATTTTGTATCATTTTTACTTGCTTTTTTTATTTACTCAAAAACGGCTTTCACGATTGTGACCAAACTGGGTATTTGATGTATGTATATGCCAAATATGTGATAGCCAACATTTCATCAAAATTGATCAACCGAAGGGGGGACTTTACTTAATAAATTTTGTATCATTTTCACGGGGTTTTTTATTTACTCAAAAACGGCTTTAACGATTAATAAAAATAAGATATGAATGTAGAAAAATGTGTGACTTCGGGAAATGATATTTAACAAAACACGTCAATTTCTAATCTAAGTAAGGTGGTAAGTGAAAGTTGTGTGTTGCGCGCACGCACCAGATTTTTTACTTTCACTTACCTATATATGAAATATATAGTAAGTGGAAGTATTGCGATCGTGAAAATTTTCGACTTCCGGTTTTCAACGGAAATACACGTTTTGGGGTCCCCTGAGTCAAAATAACCAAGTCCCGCGAAATGGTCTGTGTGTGTGTGTGTGTCTGTGTGTCTGTGTGTGTGTGTGTGTGTGTGTGTGTGTGTGTGTGTGTGTGAACAGACTAGCTCAAAAACTATAAACCGTGCGAACCTGAAATTGGGTATTTAGAGTATGTATATGCCCGCGATGTGACAGCATAAATTTCATCAAAATTACTCAAAGGAAGGGGGTACTTTACTTAATAACTTTTTAGGGTTTTTTCAATTTTCTCAAAAACGGCTCTAACGATTTTGATTAAACTGAGTATTTCATGTATAAATATGCCCGAGATATGACTGTAAAAAATTCATCAAAATTGATTAACCGGAGGGGGGACTTTACTTAATAAATTTTGTAACATTTTCACGTGTTCTTTTTATTTACTCTAAATCACTTTAACGATTTTGATCAAACTGGGTATTTGATGTATTTATATGCCCGAGATATGACTGTAAAAATTTCATCAAAATTGATTAACCGGAGGGGGGACTTTACTTAATAAATTTTGTTACATTTTCACGTGTTTTTTTGATTTTCTCGAAAACGGCTCTAACGATTTTGATTAAACTTAGTATTTGATCTATTTATATGCCCGAGATATGTCTGTAAAAATTTCATCAAAATTGATCAACCGCAGGGGTCACTTTACTTAATAATTTTTGTACCATTTTTACGTGTTTTTTTTATTTACTCAAAAACGGCTTTAACGATTAACAAAAATAAGATATGAATGTAGAAAAATGTGTGACTTTGGGAAATGATAATTAGCAAAACACGTCAATTTCTAATCTAAGTAAGTTGGTAAGTGAAAGTTGTGTGTTGCGCGCACGCACCAGATTTTTTTTTTTGACATAGAGGGTTTCTTATGATTATGAAAGACAAACGATTATTACTAACCGTACATTTTAGAAATTACTATATAAAACAATTAAAAGCTTACATATGTTGTCTAATAAATGAAAAATAACTGAAAGTATAAATATATAAGGCTGAAAAGGGCAAGATTCAAATTTATGTTTCTTCATTCAAATCTTCTACAGTGACTGATCCAGCAAATTTTACTCCAAAACGTACTTACTGCTTGGTTACACGAAGATATTTTTCAATGTTCTGGATTTTTCCAGTTTCTCCTGACTCCTGATAGCTGGGCGGGTATCTCTTAAATCAGATGTACATACTGATGTACATACTACTGGTGCATACAATCAGGTGGCTCCATGATTTTTTGAAGGGGGTAAAAAATTAGTGATTCTGTCGTCCTTCAGAGGGGACATACCATGGATATCTAGAGCCTTTGCGACGTCGGGTACAGGCTCTACAAATTATACTGATATGCAAATTTTATGACTCCCATTATAGCAACGTCCGAATAGTCTCAATAGCATGAAGTGACATTAAATCAGGGTCAGATTTAGCACGAAATTTGGGGAAGTCTTGATCACCTGTTACATGACCACGAGGTTGACAGTACCATTTTCGTGGTAGATTATTACCTTGTATTAAGAAGGTCTTCGATCTAAACAACAAAATGTTTTTAAGCATTATTCGCTTAAAAATACAAAAAATTGAAAAGCCAAAATATTTGGGGGTTAGGGTCATGACCTCGTGACCTTGCACGTAGATCCGCCCATTCATATAATACCGCCAAATACACAAAGAGGAAGATTATTAGAAAATTTTTGGTTCAATCGTCATTATCATTCTCATTAATTAATCGTCCACTCTATTTGTATAAAATAAATTAAAAATAAATCATTAACGATTTAGGTCACTAAATCCTCCCTTTTAGGAGTAATTTAATTCGATTTATAAGGAGAAATATAAGAATTTCCGATGCCTTACATTCCCTCCTTAACAGCCGATTTTCACTTCAAAATGTCCGAAAGTCCGAACACTTCAAACACTCAGTTTAGTCGATTTTTAATGAGATAATTGCATTTTAGTGCAGAATATGTTGCTAACAGCTGAAATTCTGTTGTTTTTAGAATCGGACTCCGAGGTCCGATTTTCGATAAAGAATGGCGTAAATCCTGTATCGGCCTGTCCTTCGCCTATTATGTCTAGTTCCAATCCTTACCAAAACATAATGCCCTTGAGACGCTCATTTAATTCCTTTTTAATCAAAAGATAACGCTTTCGTCAAAGCTCATCCCACGGACTTCGGGGACCGATACCGTTCCATTCAAGATACTCCTAAAATATGCCGCCGCACCTGACTTATTAATAATTGAGTGATTTATTAAGTTTATAAATAAAAGAAAATTTAGGGGTCACCAGTGGTGTAGTGGTTAGCATAGAAACCTACAATACTAACGGTCGCGAATTGAGTACGGATATGACGTAAAATGGAGGTCCCGAGCCTGTACGATGTCGGTACTCGTTAAAGATTCCTATCCTAATTATACCTGGATAGGCAAAATTTAGGACTCCCACTATACACACATGTTCATAACACGTACCAAAAGTGTGTTTTCGGTGCTTGGTCGGATTCCGGTTAAACTCGACCGCGCGCCGAATACAACCACTTTTGGTACCAGTGATGAAAATAACTATTGCAGAGTAGGGCAAAAAGTAGTTGCCAATTACCGAACTACATTCACAATCGTTGGAGAGTATTAAAAACTACAACTACTTCTGTACTATGTAGTTGGCGAACCACAACTACAACTACTGAAAAAAGTAGTTGCATTTTTACAACTACAAGTTGTAGTTGTAATTGTAATTATAGACCTAATCTAATCCTAAACACAAAATAAATGCGCCCAGCGGTGGCCCTAAGATTTTTAATGGGAGTAAAAAATCGTTAGCCATGCCTTCCCTCGGATAGGGTGTAAAATGGAGGTCCCGAGCCTGTACGATGTCGGTACTCGTTAAAGATTCCTATCCTAATTATACCTGGATAGGCAAAATTTAGGACTCCCACTGTAGCATCGTCGATTAGCCTTAGTGACATAAAGTGACGTTAAAACAAAAAAAGGAAAATTTATTAAATAATTTTAATCACACAGACACAGGAGAGGGAGGTTATTAGAAAAATTATGGTCCAATCTTTATTATTATTTTATAATTATGATCGTCCCTCGACATGAAGAAGTATTTGTAAAAAAAAAATACATAAATAAATAAATAATAAAAAAAAAATCTATTAATTCCTCAATTTTAGGAATAATTTTAATTCGATTTATCAGGAGTAATATATTAATTTAATAGACTAATTAAATCTATTAATTAATCTATTAATCTAAATCTTCTAAATTGAAAATCAGACAAAAACTGAATACATACACCTACTTACTTAAACCCATTTGGACATACGCCTCACAAATTTTCGGCTCAGCTAAAAAGACGCACTTACAAAAATTGCAAACTTTCCAATCAAAAATTTTGAGACTAATTATGGACGCTCCCAGATACGTAAGTAACCAAACTCTACATACAGACTTACAACAACCGACTATCCAACAACATATACGAACGCTTTGTTAAATTGGAAGGACACAACAACAGATTGATTAATCGCATGGCCACGGCTGACATGCCTGTTAGAAGGCGGCTGAAAAGAAGCTGGATGAGAGACCTCCTCACCTGAATTAGTATCAAGCCCGGAAAGAGGTGCTGCTGAGCACCTTCCTTCCCTCATGTCTTAATGTCATACGTTTTAATGCGTTGTTGCGGACCACGAATTCGCTGATTGTCGCTGATCGCTGACAGGTGCGAATCAATGTATGAAGAGAAAAAAAAAAAGATTAATAGTAATTCAGTTAAGTTTTTTTTTTTTTTTTGTAATTTGTCAAGTTAATAAATTACAATTAGTTATATTTAGGATGTTATCTTACAAGGTTTTATTAAAATACTCAGACCTTGAGAAATTTGTCATCCGGCTTTATTTATGGCCTGATAAACTTTTCAATGGATAAGAAGGCTAGATAATAAATAGAGTGCGTTCTAGTCCATTTTTCGCATCTAACTCGATCAGTAAAAAATTGTCATTTGCACTTGTTTTCTGAGGTCTGCAATTTTTTGCAGTTTAATAAAAGTGAACCAGTCGTTTAAGAAAATACTTTGCATGCCGAGACATCTGATTTAAGAGATACCTGCCCAGGAGTCATCAGGATCAGGAGAAACTGGAAAAATCCAGAACATTGAAAAATATCTTCGTGTAACCAAGCAGTAAGTACGTTTTGGAGTAAAATTTGCTTGATCAGTCACTGTAGAAGATTTGAATGAAGAACCATAAATTTGAATCTTGCCCTTTTCAGCCTTATATATTTATACTTTCATTTTATTTATTCACTAGCTGTATATCCCGGTTTCACCCGGGGAATTTCATTTTTCTAATAAACGTGAACAAATTTAAAGTGAGATCATAACGATTTTTATAACAATAAAGAATATACCCAGAGACTGGCTGAAGTTAGGAAATTTTAATATGGACAGGTGTTCGCACCTAGTAAGAAAGATCCACTGAGCGAAATTTGGGGAATTTAGGACAAACGGTATGGATTTTTATTAAGAAAAAACAAACTAACAGAAATTCATCTTTAAGCTGTATAACCCGGTTTGATCGGGGAATTTCATTTTTCTAATGAAATGGTTGATTTCGAAAAAAACCATTGTGAAGTGAGTTCGTTACGATTTCTATAACAATAAAGAATATCAGCTGAAGATCGGCTGAAGTTATGCAATTTTAATATGGACAGGTGTTCGCACCAGGTATGAAAGAACTACTGGCGAAATTTGGAGAATTTAGGATAAACGGTATGGATTTCTATAAAGAACAAACAAACAAACAAAAATATTGGCCTGCAGTTTCAGCTTCTCGCAAATCGGCTTGCCTAAGCCTTTGTGGCGCAAAGCGGGCCTCGTATTCCTGGGCAGACTCAGTTTCCCGCGATTCTGCCTGTCTAAGCCTCTGTTGTTCAATCCTATTTTGATGTTCGTCGAGAAATTCAGCTGCTCGTATTTGACGTTGTTTTTTAGCTTTTGAGCTCACTACTCCTATTGAAGCTCGCTTCTTAGGAGGCATTAATAAAAAATAAATTCACCATACATAAATAAACGTATTGTAATGTTAAAAAAAAAACAAAAAAAACATATGGTTTAAAAATCCCAGAACTCGACGCCTACCAAGGGACGGTCTTACCGGGCCTTGTTGGCCTCTTCAAAATCTATAAAATGATTTTTTAGGCCGTTTTTTCGACTCAAACGGTCGATTTCGTAAAAAAAAACCATTGTAAAGCGAGATCATGACGAAGTTTTTAACAATAAAGAATATACCAAGAGACTGGCTGAATGCAATTTTAATATGGACAGGTGTTCGCACCTGGTATCAAAGAACCACTGAGCGAAATTTGGAGAATTTAGGACAAACGGTTTGGATTTCTATAAAGAACAAATAAACAAACAAACAAACAGAATTTCAACTTTATTTATATAGATTTCAGCTATTTTTCATTTATTAGACAACATATGTAAGCTTTTAATTGTTTTATATAGTAATTTCTAAAATGTACGGTTAGTAATAATCATTTGTCTTCCATAATCATAAGAAACCCTCTATGTCAAAAAAAAAAAACATATATTTTTCAGATCTACCGAATAAACATAGATTTATAAAACATGAAAAATGTATTCTAAGTACAAATATGTGGCGAAGAAAAGTAATTTAAGTTAAGGAAACCTCAAAATGAAAAAGAGAGCTTTCGATTTTTTTTTTTTTTTCTATTTTATTTAAATACACAATAATTGTAACTTTTCTAGTATTATAATTTTTTTTAACTATTCATACTATTGTTGATTTTGCTTTATATATTGATTTTTGATGCGATATACAAAAGCTCGAATCCCTAGGTTTTACCTGACTCTTCCCCTTAACATAAGTTACATTCCTTGCAGAATGATTTATTCATTTATATTTAATTTATAATAAGTTAATTTTTTACTTTCACTTACCTATATATTAAATATATAGTAAGGGAGAGTACTGAGATCGTGAAAAATTTCGACTTCCGGTTGTCAACGGTGTATTTTACTACTCCAATATTTTCTTGTCATTCATATCTTTATTCAAAACTAAAGTTTTAATTATTAATTTAATCATTATTGTGGGTAACCACCTTGTTTTTAAATTATTTTAAATAATTTATTTTTGAAGAGAAAAGATTTGGCTCCGCCGGGAATCGAACCCGGGTCTTCCGCGTGACATGCGCAGTATGCTAACTATTGTACCACGGAGTCGCTTTCAAAGACCCGGGTTCGATTCCCGGCGGAGCCAAATCTTTTCTCTTCAAAAATAAATTATTTAAAGCTTTAATAAAGATATAGTAGTTTCAAAACTAAACAAAATATTTTAATATCTAATTCAAAAGTTGTATACATATTCTTTTGTTCTGTAATTATTTGATTTATTAATGTTCATATTTTTTTTACTTTAATTTACCTATGTATAATAATATATAGTAAGGGAGAGTATTGCGATCGTGAAAAATTTCGACTTCCGGTTTTCAACGGAAATACACTTTTTGGGGTCCCCTGAGTCTAAATAATCAAGTACCACGAAATGGTCTGTGTGTGATCAGACTAGCTCAAAAACTATAAGCCATACGAACCTGAAATTGGGTATATGGTATATGTATATGCCCGCGATGTGACAGCGAGAATTTCATCAAATTGGACAAACGACGGGGGTACTTTATTTAATGAATTTTGTCTAATGTTTTTTTTTAGCTTTAAGATTTTGTCAATATCCTATTTAGCCAAAGATCTTATTTATACAGATAAGGAAGACCAAACTCTGCCTGTTTAATGGCGCACTAAACAATAACCCATTTTACAATTTATAGAACTATCAATATAATTTAAAGATAAATTTCAAGTTTTTATCCCACTGTATAGATTTGTACTTTCTATTTTTGCCAAATACGAAATGAAATAATAAAATATTTCTTTGTTTAAAGAAATCCATACCGTTTGTCCTAAATTCTCCAAATTTCGCTGAGGGTTCTTTCATACCAGGTGCGATCACCTGACTGTATTATAATTGCATAACTTCAGCCAATCTTCAGCCGATATTCTTTATTGTTATAAAAATCGTAATGATCTCGCTTTACAATGGTTTTTACGAAATCGACCGTATGAGTCGATAAAAGTCTCACTTTATTCATTTAAAAAATAAAATTCTACGGGTGAAAACGGTATATACAGCTAGTAGATAAATAAATTAAGAAACCATTTGTATTCACCATTACAGTACCGAATGCAAAATCTGATCTTCGTTTTTTGACTTTCACACTGCTAAATAGGTACTCGTAAACGATTTGCCCTAGCTCAGTTACGCTACTGTCTATTCGCACCTATCAGTAAATTAGCGACAATCAGCAAAAAGGTGATAATTCAGTTTGACCCGTATTTAAAACAGGCTGAAGTTAATTATGTAATGCTCATATAATACTCGACCATATTAGCAAGTTTCTCGGCCACCGCCTTGAGAATAGTCGAGGTGGGATTTGCTAATTTGTAAGTTCAGTTCTTGTGCTAAATGATTCAAGTTGACTATTGCGCAAGTCAGTCTATAATTATAGTTTTTGTAGAATTTTTTTTAATGATTTTTCAACGAATGTGATTAGGTAGCCGTGATAAACCTGTAACAACACGAGGATGATATTTTAGAGATGATTCTGGTTAAAGATTAAAATCAATTCAATCAGCTACATTTTACATATTTGGTTCAAAAGGGGGGAAGGTATCGAATCAATTGTTAATTGTCAATCGATCAATCCTTATTATTATCATAGTTTAATATTATTGTAGTAGTTGGCATGCAACCCATGGATTCACAGAATCCTTCATCTTCATTTTAAAGGTTTTAGATCAGGATTCCAACCCTTTCATGATAATCTCCTGACCAACCCGAACCTACTTTCTCCTGTATCAGATACAGAAAATTTCTTATTACTTAGCCAAAACATTTATTTGATGTATTTCTTGTTAATACAGAATAATACAACGAAATAAAGAATTGAAACTTAGAATAATGACAATAGGGTAGCAAGCGAAAAATAACAGAGGCTTCCCAACTATACAGGGTTTCCTAAACCCGTTTGATCAAACACATTTACTAATGTTTAAGATAAACAGGCTACTATATAACTTAATCAGATCTATGAACCATAGCATTTACAATTGTTTCTATTGTAATATACTGTACAAGTTGACACAAATATAATTGTTTAAAATGTTTATTGTTCGCAATGAGGTAAGGGCAGATCTGAGCGCCTTTTCAATCTATATAGCTGCTTTTTTTACTGTCATTTAAATAAATTATATAATAAGGGAAATTATTGCGATCGTGAAAAATTTCAATTCCCGGTTTTCAACGGAAACACATGTTTTGGGAAACCCCTGACCGATTCCATATAACCACGTCCTACTATCCCACCTATACTATCAGAGTCAATAGTCATACTACATCTTGTGTATATACATTATATGGTTAACATTATGTTTACAGACATTTATACTTTATTGAATTAGTTCACATACTTTTTCCATTGTATTCATAATTTTTTTTGTCTGTCTCGTTTATTTAGCCCTGACAAAGACCTTCATAGTATGGTCGAAACGTTAGCTACAATAAAATAGTTTAATACTATTTTGTAGTTTATTGACCGCCTCCCCGAACTATTTTCATCCTTATTCTATATCCGGTCAACTAAATATTATACATCCAAAAAATCACATAGTTAGTGATTATCAATTACAAGCTGTGGGGCCCGGCTTCGCTCAGGGACTTGTGGAATAGGTGGAATGAAAGAATAACTTTAAAATGTAATAGTACAGAAAAATAGACCAAAATTAATCATGATTAAAACAAAATTTGTACCATCCTGAAACTTCAGTTTAGTATTAGTGGTAAGTTTAGAAACCTCAGAGTCCGCCCAAATATGGTTGGGGTATAAGAGATCCTATTAATGCGGTTCTCTGAATGCGTTTTCTTCCTTTTTCTCGATTAAGAAAAATTATTTTGGCAGCAAATATGTCCTGGTATGTACCATTCCTTATGGTTTCTATGTTCTGATTCCATTGAGACCATTCTCATGAGGATACCGAATCCTTATCAAGTAACTTCTTCTTTTACGAATTCGGTTGAAAATATACGAACAGAACAGAACTATTAAACAGAAATATTATATGAACACTTTATTTTCGATATACATATATTCCATTAGGTTATATCTTTTATTCATTTTATTTATAGGTTATCTATTTTATTCAATGTTAGTTTTTATTCGCTCACTACACTAATAAGCAATTTTTCTTTTGTTGTAAATTTACTCTTATATTGTATATTGATTAAAGGCAATGTTTCGACCAATTCTTTCCTCTTCTGTAAAACTTAATTAATCCTCTTCTTAATGCGCTTAGGAATCCAGTTGGTTTTGTTTTTAATTTCAATTCATTGCAGAGATGTAATGACCTTATTTAAATATAAAAAGGTAAAAAATAATTATTTATACATAATCTCGTGTAATTTAAAGAAAACAGCTGAAGCTGAAACCATAATAAAGCGAACTAATGAACGATAACCTTATGAATTGAGCTTAGCTAACTAAATTTTTTCATTCATTAACTCGCCTGGGCTTATTAGAAATGTAATTCGCCTCTCGCTACATGTAATTAGAGGGGCTAATTACATGTAGCGAGAGGCTTAAAATTACAGCCCTTGTCCCTTCAACATTACACAGTTAAAATGAAAACTGAAACCTTCTTCATCGTTAGGGGCAATAGGGCAATACGACGACATAACATTCCATATAGTAGGTGTAGTCGTCTTTGAGCCTTTTCGGCACGCACATTGTACACTTTGCTTTATAATATATATTGATTACTATGTTATTATTCGAATAAATAAATTATTATCGTTAAATAATAATCCTCGTTTTCTTAAAGGCCTGTTTACTGTGATAAATTTATGAAATGAAGTTTAGAATCGAATGTTATTCCCCTTTTGGACCACAAAGGGGTGATCACAATAGACCAATTTATTACTGTTATTATTGTTTACACGTTTTTTTGATCAATCTAGTGATAATGTGTTTATTAATCGGTGATCAATATTATTATTGTTATCAGCTTGTTAAGAGAACGGCAACCTTTAAGATTGACAAAAAAAAATAAAAAATGAACTGTGTGAATAGGTGTAAGTATTTGGTTCAATGTTCAATTTCAATCAATTGCTCCTGGCGTTAAAATGGCGAGGCAACGATTGGTTCTAAATTTCATTTCAAAAATTAAACAGTAAACAGGCTTTAACACAGCTTAAGTAATCGATTTTATCTTGTTGTGCCAATGTTAAACTAGTTAAAGGTAATTATTTTAGTCTGTTTGTTTTTCTAGAATGTTCTATTGTTATGAATGAAGTGCCAGAATTGATAGTACTGTGCGAAGTCGCTGGTGGTGTAAATTTATTTTACACATTTTGGTTATCAACGCTATTATCACCAGAGAGATTCTAATAATAGAGCTGCAAACCGCCCAAGGCTAATACAATGCCTTCATCAGGTTCTCATTGTAATACAACCGAAAATAATAAGAATCGAGCAACTCACTTCGTTCATCACACGCCTTTTAGTTACCACTCATATTTAAGAAGAATTTAATTTCTGGACAAATGAGACAGGCTAATATTAAATAACTTAATCACCGTAAAAGTTATTAGTCAATATTTTTTTCATACATATGCATTTTTAATACTATTTTCAGCAATAACCTTTTTGTATCAAGTTTTATGTTTTTTATTTTAACGGTAGCACCGCAACAATATTCCGAACAAATGAGCATACTGAATTTCCATTCCCTCAAGAAAAAGTAAAAACAATTATAACTATAAAGTTTAATACAATTTTCGTAATTTTTAAATATTTGCTGTAACGAATTTATTAATACTATTGCATTAATATTATAAAAATTAGTATTATTAAAATTAGTGTTATAAAATTCTTTTAATAAGTACCTACCCTTTCCGTTTGACCAATTTTGATGAAATTTTTGCCATCGCGTCCTTGAAACATTTGTCACATCGTCGGCATATATTGGGTTGGTGCAAAATTAATGCAGGTTTCCTCTATTGCGATATCTTAATTCCAATTGTGTAAACAAAGCAAATCCTAACATTGGTCATTATTATACCAAAACAAACCTTATCTAATACCCTTTCTTTCACCATGAATTTGATCAGTAAAATCGTTTTGTTCAGTGTGTTCAAAGGTCTTAAATCGAAAATGTCGAAGTACGATTTTCGTTAAATTTATTTTTAGGAAATTAAATTAGGGCGCAGCGCTGCGCAAACGGCTCGTAATATTAACGAAGTGTGGGGTCAGGGGGCTATTAACGAGTGCACAATGCAGCGTTGGTTCCAGAAGTTTCACAGTGGAGATTTCGACCTCGAAGACAAGGAAGGTCGGGGCAGTCATTTTCCTCTTGACAGCGACCAGCTGAGATCAATAGTGGAAGAAGACCCAACCAAAACCACCCGCGAAATAGCGGTAGAACTCGGCGTGAACCAATCCAACGTTGTACGCCACTTGGAAGCAATTGGTAAGGTAAAAAAGTTGGCCAAGTGGGTGCCACACCAATTAAACGACCACCAAAAAAATCGCCGCTTTGAAATCTGTTCCATGCTTGTGACACACAATAAAAATGATCCATTTCTCGATCGCATTGTGACGTGCGATGAAAAATGAATCTTATACGACAACAGAAGGCGTTGTAGCCAATGGCTGGGCAAAGATGAACAACCAAAACCTTTCCTGAAGCCCAACCTACACCCAAAAAAAGTTATGGTCAGAGTTTGGTGGTATACTGCTGGTGTTATCCACTACAGCTTTCTCAATCGAGGTGAGACTATAACTGCTGACAAGTACTGTCAAGAAATTGACAACATGAACCAAAAATTACAACGTCTTTGCCCAGCATTGATGAATCGGAAGGGACCTATCCTTCTCCATGATAACGCCAGACCACACGTCGCACAACTAACGCTACGACGACTGCACGAAGTTCTCCCACACCCACCTTATTCACCTGACCTCACTCCTACAGACTTCCACTTTTTCAGGCATCTGGATAACTTTTTGAGGGAGAAAAATTTTCAAAACCAGGATGAAATTGAAAATTCTTTTCGTGACTTCATTGAGTCCAGGGATTTAGATTTTTTTTTCTGGTGGAATAAGAAAGCTTGTTGAACGTTACCAAAAGTGCATTGATTCAGATGGAAATTATTTTGATATGGCCTATTTTCAATGAATATTAAAAACCTGCATTAATTTTGCATCAACCCAATACATACATAAAAAAAAAAACAGCAAAGTGCCCCCTCAAATTGATCAATTTAGATAAAATTTCGACTGTCACGTCCCGTGCATATCACATACACCAAATACCGATTTTAATCGAAATCATTAAAGCCATTTTTAAGAAAATCGAGAAAAACTTAAAAATTAGACAAAATTCTTTTAAGTACCCCCTCCGTTCGACCAATTTTGATAAAATTTTCGATGTCACACCGCGGGCATATACATATACCAAATACCCAATTTCAGTTTTTGAGCTAGGCTGTTACCACACAGAACATTTCGTGGGACTTGGTTATTTCGACTCAGGGGACCCCAAAACGTGTAGTTCCATTGAAAACTGGAAGTCGAAATTTTTCACGATCGCAATAATTTCCCTTATTGTGATTGATACAAAATGTGATTGATGATACTAAAAAAGAGGATATTTTAAAAAATCCACATTTAAGCCCATGTCTCTATTTCAATTATGCTAATAATGTTTTATCGTATAATGTACACGGTACGATGTATTATGAATGCTGCCAAGGCGTGCGAAACCATGGACATTTAATCACGTTTAGGTGCTTAATGTTTCAAATATGTACATTAAAAATATCAATTTCGAAAAACATAGATGTGTCTTTAGTATCTATGTTTTGAATACAAAACATCGATGTCGCATTCCTAATACATTACCAAACTGAATACCGAGTCCATTCATTTTTGATTATGAATACAAGTTTGATGAGTAAAAATAAAAATATATTATAGAGATGAAAAGGTCCAAAATATGATTCCCCCCGGAAGACACACACACAGACATGCTTAGCCTACAGCTGCCACTGCCTGCACAGACAGGCCGGGCCAGGAAAAGACTCGTTGACTCTATTGCCAAGATCTTATTGGGATTTATGTGTCAGTCGTGCTACGTCCTCCCACCCAGAGGTCGCAACATGTCGGGAAGCAGAGTTTATCTTTAGGGTCTTATAAACGTAGAGGTTACCAGGGTCGGTTATTAGGAGAGCAGTACTGATGTTAAACTACCGATATTTTCCACTATCGATAGTAGTGGACATAAAACTATCGATATAATCGATAGTATGTGTTGAGGATTGGGTTGTGGGGGGAGGGGGCGGTTGTGAGATTTCCCTGACCTTATCTTGAAACGTGGATACTTCAAAAAGAATGACTGGCAGGCAATCAGTTGTTTTGTTTCTATATTATTGCATCAAGTTGGAAGACATATATTAACAAACCATTCAATTTTTCAGTCAATTTTCTCATGTTTTTTGCATAAATAAATCCATTTGTCTTTAGCCTACCAATGATTTTTTTTAATAAAAACTTACAGTAGTAAATATATGAATGATAATTAAAACTCCGCATAAACTAAAATTTTTTTGACCTGTTTAGAAATTTTATACATTAGTTGGCATGTTTATTTTACAACCCATAACCCCAAAATAATTTAATGACTTATAAGATGTGAAGATAGGAAGAATTTAGGTTTAATATATGCAAGACCGTCACATCTCAAGGTAAGAGAGAAAAGTTTGAGAAGTGGAGGGTGTAAAGCTGTGAGAAAGGTTCCTCACATCCTAACCCAGCTGAAGGCTAATTTTACCTGCGATTAATATTAATTCAGATTATACCCGCTGCTTTTTAGATGTTTACCATAACAAGAGGCTAGGCACTAAACTTAGCACAGTAATAACTTAACAGTAATAAACTGTTAATTTATTACCCTGATGCTATTATACTATAGTATACCCCAAAGAATTGTATAAAAAGCATTCAAAGTATAATATTTTCAAAAACTGTAACATGATTTTTAATAAATTTCATACCATAGCGCAACTTAGCTTTAAAATTTAATCAGCAGGTATAAGGATGACTCTGACATATAAGGATGACTGAATATTCTTCTCTATACGTTCACTTGATTTTTTTCATATTTTTAGGCGAAAAGAGAGACAGATAATTTTTCAATTTAAACAAAAACAAAGGTATATTATAGGAAAACTAAACAGGCCCCTTCCCCATTTAAGCCCCCTCAGAACATTTTAATAATGATAAAGCTTACCTGATATTAAAGAAAATCGAATTACTTTAAAATTAGACAAAATTCTTCAGATAAAGTACCCCCTCCGTTTGACTAATTTTAATGAAATTTTTGCTGTCACATCGCGGGCATATTCACTTACCCATGTATTTCATATATAGGCAAGTGAAAGTAAAAAGAAGAGAAAAATCTGAGGCAAAGAAGATAATAGCTAACATTTTTTAAATTTAAAGTACGCATATATTATTAATACCCATGAATTGCTAAAAATAACTTTCAAAAATACAATAAGGATATTCATCCAACAACTGATAACATCCTCTCTCCGGAAAACATCTGTCTTAGATGATGTGTCAAGATAGGATCTAATGTGGCCTCTGCCATTGCTATCACTGTCTAATAATCATTATTCATGATCAGATTGTTTGTATGAATGATCACAATACACTCAGCAAACAGATGAATTTATTTTTGTATTATAAAAAAACCGGAAAAGCGACTTCGTACTGACAATGGATATTTTTACTTTTACTAACCTATATATCAAATATATAGTAAGTGGAAGTATTGCGATCGTGAAAAAATTCGACTTCCGGTTTTCAACGGAAATACACGTTTTGGGGTCCCCTGAGTCGAAATGACCAAGTCCCGCCAAATGGTCTGTGTGTGTGTGTGTCTGTGTGTCTGTGTGTGTGTGTGTGTGTGTGAACAGACTAGCTCAAAAACTATAAACCGTGCGATCCTGAAATTGGGTATTTAGTGTAGGTATATGCCCGCGATGTGACAGCATAAATTTCATCAAAATTACTTAAAGGGAGGGGGTACTTTACTTAATAACTTTTTAGGTTTTTTTCGATTTTCTCAAAAACGGCTCTAACGATTTTGATTAAACTGAGTATTTCATCTATTTATATGCCCGAGATATGACTGTAAAAATTTTATCAAAATTGATTAACCGGAGGGAGGACTTTACTTAATAAATTTTGTAACATTTTCACGTGTTTTTTTTATTTACTCTAAATCGGCTTTGACGATTTTGATCAAACTGGGTATTTGATGTATGTATATGCCCGAGATATGACTGTTAAAGTTTCATTAAAATTGATTAACCGGAGGGGGGACTTTACTTAATAAATTTTGTAACATTTTCACGTGTGTTTTTTATTTACTCTAAATCGGCTTTAACGATTTTGATCAAACTGGGTATTTGATGTATGTATATGCCCGAGATATGACTGTAAAAATTTCATCAAAATTGATTAACCGGAGGGGGGACTTTACTTAATAAATTTTGTAACATTTTCACGTGTTTTTTTTATTTACTCTAAATCGGCTTTAACGATTTTGATCAAACTGGGTATTTGATGTATGTATATGCCCGAGATATGACTGTTAAAATTTCATTCAAATTGATTAACCGGATGGGGGACTTTACTTATAAGTTTTGTATCAGTATCTTTACGTACCAAGGGCCGAAAAGTGGGCGTTTGCCGGCCCGAGATATTTTTTGACCGAGACGTAGTCGAGGTCATGAAAAGTTCGAGGGCCTGCAAAAGCACTTTGGCCCGAGGCACGAACGCTATTTTTCACCATACTACAATAAATATTAATACGATATAACATTAATCAAAAACAAGATTTTTTTTTGGTTAAGTGTACCTCTTTGTTAGAAGGTTATCTTGTGGTTATGGGGACATGATGAATGTTTAATACAATAATACGAGCAAAACAAACTTATGTAATGTATATAATGAAATGAATGAATTAAAATAATAAACAGCTGATTTTGCGGCCCTAGGGTGAAATATTCATTTTCGGCCCTAGGGCGGCGAAGTGTAGCTTTCGGACCGCAAATTAGGTGTGTAAAACAGGTGATTACATCGTCGTATGGTGAAAAAGATTTTTCAGGCCTAGGCCCGAAAAGTAATACTATACGGACTCAAACCGAATATTAAAAACACATGTTTTTGATGCAGTATGATGAAAAATATTTTTCACCATACTACGATGTTATCACCTGTTTTACACACCTAATTTGCGGTCCGAAAGCTACACTTCGCCGCCCTAGGGCCGAAAATGAATATTTCGCCCTAGGGCCGCAAAATCAGCTGTTTATTATTTTAATTCATTCATTTCATTATATACATTACATAAGTTTGTTTTGCTCGTATTATTGTTTAGTTATTTAGTAATGATGGCTAATAATATATCAGAATCTATAAATAGAAGAGCAAAAGAAATCATAGCAGATTTGTTACCAGCAAAATCAAAAGATAGGTATGACGATAATAACATAACGTAAAACAATCCATACATTGAACATTCATCATGTCCCCATAACCACAAGATAACCTTCTAACAAAGAGGTACACTTAACCAAAAGAAAATCTTGTTTTTGATTAATGTTATATCGTATTAATATTTATTGTAGTATGGTGAAAAATAGCGTTCGTGCCTCGGGCCAAAGTGCTTTTGCAGGCCCTCGAACTTTTCATGACCTCGACTACGTCTCGGTCAAACAATATCTCGGGCCGGCAAACGCCCACTTTCGGCCCTTGGTACGAAATATACTATTACTTTTATACTATTACCTCAACTTTTACTAGATATAATGTAAATTTATGGAACATATTACTCTTCCAGTGCATTCAGAAAACAGCTATAACTAAACATTTGTTTTTTATTTATTTAAAGGTTCAAAATAATCGATTGTTGTTTTTTTTTTTAGGTATCTGGGATCATTGAAATTAAGGAATTTGAGTCAAAACTTTTCTTTTATTTAGGCAGCCTAACTTCCAGCTTATACACTCCCCCTGTTTTGTATAGGTGTTCCTAATTATAACCTAATTATAAAGTTCTTATCGATATGCTATTCTCATTTGTTTTCATTTTAGTCCTGACGAATATCCACATATTTGGATCGAAACGTAGCCTCTCCAAATAAAGAAAAAGTTTTGACTGAAAATCTTGTTTATCAACCTCTTATCCTGTTTTATTTTCTAATATTATTATCTCATAATTGTCGTTATATGTAGCATTTCCAAGTCTAGTATAACCTTTTCCACATCAAACGTAATCTTTTCCAAGTCAATTGTAACCATTTCCAAGTCCAATGTAACCTTTTTTAGACTTGAATGAATACCTTATTATTATTGTGTATTTGTTTAACGTCACTTTATGCCACTAAGGTTAATCGTACGATGCTAAAGTGGGAGTCCTAAATTTTGTCTATCCAATGATAATGAGGATAGGAAACTTTAACGATTACCTGACATCGTGAAGGCTCGGGACCTCCATTTTACGTCCTATCCGAGGGACGGCATAGCCAAGGATTTTTTACTCCCTTTAAATCGCGAATCCGCGACCTTTCTTTTACAACATTATATAAAATTTTCGGGGAATTAGAAAATGAAATGTTTTACTCATTCATTCATTATTACTATAAAATTATTAGATAAGTGGAAGAAATAAGTATAATTGTAAAAAGGACGATCCCGCTTTGTTATCTGATGAGAGACGGTAAGTGATAAGTATCAGCATCTCAATGCAACTGCTGAACAATAGCTCTCTATTGACTTTAATGTTCAATGAAGAATCATCTTGTGGCAGGATGTTATGGGAAATAAAAATTAATCTTGAAAAGATATTACGAGCTATTTGTTATACGTGATGTTTTGTTGTTATGGCCGATTGACTATCTATCGATAGCATGAAATTGGTAATATTATCGACTGGATTTGTGCTTACGAACGCAATGAGAAATATCTTTGCTGACAAAGTGAGACGGGTTCGGTCTGTAACGGTCTAGAACCTTTTTTTTTTTTTTTTTTTTTATAATATATCGCTGAATCCGAGAGCTTCTTATCACGACTCCAGCGAACCTTTAATTGATAAAATGTCTTTGTTGTTGACAAGACAGTTGCGTAACTGCAGGCGCCATTATTTCTGACACTTCTGCGAAGATGGGACAAGGAGGTAAGATTAGGTTGGATAATGTTGAAGAGTTAATATTAATCAATTTTAAGATCATAGGAATTATTTTTAATCTACCTGTTTCAGATTAAAATAATTTTTAGTTGTTATAAACCCGTTTTAAATTTTTTTATCTACCTCGAGATGAACAATAAATCCCATCAATTATCGATTAAGAAAGTGTTATAAAAATCCCATCAAATTATATTTAGTTACACTTAGTCGTCAACATATGACCTCCTGTCCCAACAATAAATCTTTACTTTCCCCTGTTGAACAGATCCGCTACTTAGGACTCCACCGGGCCAAACATAATTGAGGTAGATGGTTCACTGTACAATATTAAGTGATAGAAATGATTGGGGTGCGGTCAAATTAAACAACACTATGTGTGTAATCAATATATATTACAAAGCAAAGTGTACAATGTGCGTGCCGAAAAGGCTCAAAAACGACTCCACGTAGGATTAACTAATTTATATCAGCGTGTTGCTGTATAAGCCCTAACGGAGAAGAAAGTTTCTGTTTTTCTCTTAAGGGTGTAAAATTGAAAAGAAAAGGACTCGAATTTTAAGCCTCTCGCACCATCTAATTAGCCTACCTAAGAATGACATACGAGTTTATGAATGAAAAATTTAGTTCGAGCTCCAGGCTACCAGGAAGCGCTAGGGTGTGTTTCACTCAATGTTTATTGTTCATCCATTCCGTTATATTTGTAAAGGTTATATATTTTATCAGCTGTTCTTTTTAAATTACTTAAAAATCAAGAGAAAATAAAAAGTTTCAACTTTTCTTTCAAAATAAAATAATGATTTTACGTATCAATTAGAAAACCGACTGGATACTTTACAAAATTAAATTTCTCAAAAGAAGGTTAATTGATTAACACATTATATTTAATCAATATATAATATATACGTAAGTAAATTTAATGCAATATGAGTGAACATTTTATAGTAGTACAGTGAGCGAATAAAAACAGACATAAAACAAAAAAGGAGAGCTAAATCGAAAATAAAATGTTTGAAGTGTTCTTATTGTATGTAATTAGGAAAAATGGTTTTATTACTATGTATTATGAGCATTCCAGTTGACAAAATTACTAACTCCTATTACAGCATTTTTTCAGTAAGGTTTTATCACCCCTCATAGTTCAGGATAAAAATAAATATGGTGAAAAAATTGTGCCTTCATGAAATTTTGTTTTTCACTTTGTAATAGCAGTAAGATTCGAAATCTGCAGAGTCCGCCCAAATTACATGGGGGTATCTTAAGGGAGGTTGAAATGGAAGAAAGGTCTTTAAAAAAAGTTTTTAGGAATCTTCGATAGTTTTTATACTTCTGGATATAATAAGACCATCACAGTAGTCGGTGCATAATTTGTACTCTAAATATAATTTTTTTAACTAATAGATTTTTCAACTATTATCTAATAACATATTATCTCCTGACTGCTTGGAATGGGCTTAAAGGATTCAGAATAACAGAAACCATCAAAAACGAAGAGTAACTCTACAAAGTCGCAGCAAAATTAATTGTTCATTCCCTATTTTCAACCCCCTATAAAGTATATAGGGTTCCTTATTTGGACAGACTCTGCAGATCTCGAATCTTAATATTGATACCAAGTTTCAAGGAAGTGCTAATTTTGTTCTATATTTCCTTTAATTTTGAAGTTTTTCTGTTATTATAACTACCACACAACTACCGGAGCGAAGCCGGGCACCCTAGCTAGTAACATATATCGTTTCGACCGAGATTCAAGTCTTCATCAGGGCTAAGTATGAAACAAGATAGCAATCAATGAAAAAAATTGAATAAAAAAATAAGTGAAAGTAAAAAAATGAAAATTAATAAATAAGATTACCGTAAAATGAGGTGACATTGTGACTAATGGGGTGACTTTGTGACAAGCCTATTTTTCTGCAGTTTTTGAATTTCCCTCCTTAAAAAGAATCAGGTTAGGCAATTCAGTGTACTTGTCAGCTGGTCAATAATATGCTGCACCCTACTGGTCACATATGGACCTCTATAACTTCTTTCATTCCATTTATCAAGTTGCTTTATTTCAAAGTTTCAACTAAATGAAAACAATCAAACATATATGAAATAAAGAACCATGCTACATGGAATGAAAGAAGTTATATGTGGCCAGTAGGTTGCAGCACATTACTGACCAACTGACAAGTACACTGAATTGCCTAACCTCATCCTTTTTAAGGAGGGAAATTCAAAAACTGCAGAAAAATATGTTTGTCACAAAGTCACCCCATTAGTCACAATGTCACCTCGTTTTACGGTATATAAATACCGAACAAAAGAATATGTATAAAACTTTTGAATTAGATATCAATAAAAATATTTCGTTTGCAGGCTTGGGAACATGAGCGTAATTAATTTTTCCGCAAAAGTGGGTAAATTGACAGTCGGTTTTGGCCAAAAAAAAATAACTGATTTTAACTGTGAGGAACTCAGTCGACGAGAAATTGTTTGCACTTTCATTTTAGAAAGCACACAATTTTCTCTGCGATGATTTGTTTTTGAGTTATCAGCGGAAAATTGAAAAAAGTTTAAAAAATGTTAATTTTGTTTGCCAATAAAATTTGATGGCAACCGATCTGGTTGCTCGTCTGGAGGTGGCAGACGTTCAAAGTTGTTGACTATGAAATGAGTTGACTACTTTCAGGCTATATTATCAAAAACTGTCTTCAAATCAGACCATTTTTTGGCTCTCAGCACCCGTACTACTAGTTGAGGCGGCTAAAGATCTACAAAGTTTGTGAGATAAAAAAAAAAAAAAAAATTGTCTTTAATTGTTTACCACTCCTGCCAAAATATTGCGGGGGGGGGGGGGGCTGTACTCCCACGGCGCTGACGCCCGTGATTGTAAATAATAAAATAAGTCTAATTATAGTTGAGTCTTGATCTATGACCACATACCCATCCAACTAACCTTAAATCCTTAATCAAAATAAACTAATATTATTACTAATAAAAATGGTTACTAATAATTTTTTTTCAATAAAAACTACTAATTGATCCTGATTGAACAGCTAGAAGACACCGTGCTATCATTATCTAATCATTACCTTTCTCTCCTATTCTAGCGAAGCCCCACCCAACGAAATATCTCCATTAGGCAGAGAGGCCACTCCCGCCAGAGAGGTAGGTAGATATTGGGTCAGCGGGCCGAGGACTCGATCCCACTGGGTCACAAACGAGTCGTTCGCGTCTTAAATTAAGTAGTGAGAGTCTCGTTAACATTAAGCAGCCTAAGAAACTTGTTCTAATTTCAACAACCATTCCAATAAGTTATTAAAACGTGTTTTTACTTTTACTAATCTATATTTGAAATATATAGTGAGAGAAGGTATTGCTGATAAGTGCTGTTTTCTATGTAACTATAGTATATAATATGTACACCATGGGCGGATCCAGTCGATCGTAAAGGGGGGGGGCTGCAGTCCTAAAGGGGGGGGGCTGCAGCCCCAGAGCCCTTCAGCTACCTTTTTTACCTTTATGTTCCTTTCCCACAACTAAAATTCTACTTGTTCTGCAAATTATTTGTTCTTTAACTTGCTTCCATACATTAAGTAAAGTCAAATTCTATCTTTGAATGACAAAAATTTTTCCAAAGGGAGGGCTGCAGCCCTCTAATTTACAGCAATTGATGTAAATTTGTGGACATTTTTTGTATTTATTTATATCTTTTGTTCATTTATCGCGAGATCTTTTTTCATTTTTAAATATGTTTTTGTTTTGTTTTTCTTATTATTAGTTTGTCGTAGTATGTATGTATGTAGTGTATGTGTATTTTTTTTTCTTACTATTAGTATGGTATTAGTAGTGCCCAACTCTATTTGTATGGGGTTCTCCCCAAAAACGAATTACAATAAATAAATAAAAAAAAAAAACTTTTTTTTAATTAATCCAATCTTAAATTGTGGCTGACCACCAATTTTAAATAATTTATTTTTTGAAGAGAAAAGATTTGGTTCCGCCGGGAGTCGAACCCGGGTCTCCTGCGTTACATGCGAGGATGCTAACCGCTACACCACAGAGCTCGGCACAAGGCAGAGCAAATCCTTCCTCTTCACTGATACCTACTCCCACTATCTCACAAGTTTTGCGAGTAGTAGCGGGAGGTGGACAAATTTTGTCCAATTTACGATATTTATTGACATAAGTCAATTTTTTAAATTATTTTAATTAATCCAATCTTAAATTGTGGCTGACCACCAATTTTAAATTATTTTTAAATTTTTTTTTTTTTTTTTTGAAGAGAAAATACTTGGCTCCGCCGGGAGTCGAACCCGGGTCTCCTGCGTTACATGCGAGGATGCTAACCGCTACACCACAGAGCTCGGCTCAAGGCAGAGCAAATCCTTCCTCTTCACTGCCGAGCTCTGTGGTGTAGCGGTTAGCATCCTCGCATGTAACGCAGGAGACCCGGGTTCGACTCCCGGCGGAGTCAAATCTTTTCTATTCAAAAAATAAATTATTTAAAAAAAAACCATTTATGTGGGTCTAAATAATTTTTAATAAATGAAAATAATAATTTACAATTCCGAAAAAAAAAAAAAAATAATCAAGAAGGTTACAAAAAACATCACACAAGTAACCACTCTTCAGAACAAGATTAACTCTCCGGTCCATCGCTTCTTATATTTAGTCTGAATCCGAACAGTCCAGGATGCTCCCCACAAAGGTTCTCGAATAGTCACGAACATTTACTAGAACAGCAACAACATGTACTATAATGGTTTGTTCCAACAACTGAAGAACTCTTTTCAATCACATTCAGTCCTTTTAAAGTAAATACAGGTTTATACGTTTTCATAAATCCGTAATTTTATTACGAACATTTATTCCAAACTACGTAATCTATATAAATAAAGTTGAAATTCTGTTTGTTTGTTTGTTTATTTGTTCTTTATAGTAATCCATACCGTTTGTCCTAAATTCTCCAAATTTCGCTCAGTGGTTCTTTGATGCCAGGTGCGAACACCTGTCCATATTAAAATTGCATAACTTCAGCCAATCTCTTGGTATATTCTTTATTGGTTAAAAATTCGTCATGATCTCGCTTTATAATGTTTTTTTTTTTACGAAATCGACCGTTTGAGTCGAAAAAACGTCCTAAAAATCATTTTATAGAATTTGATGAGGCCAACAAGGCCCGGTAACACCGTCCCTTGGTAGGCGTCGAGTTCTTGGATTTTTAAACCATATGTTTTTTTTTTGTTTTTTTTTTAACATTACAATACGTTTATTTACATGTATGGTGAATTTATTTTTTATAAATGCCTCCTAAGAAGCGAGCTTCAATAGGAGTAGTGAGCTCAAAAGCTAAAAACCAACGTCAAACACGAGCAGCTGAAACTCTCAACGTACATCAAAATAGGATTGAACAACAGAGGCTTAGACAGGCAGAATCGGGGGGAACTGAGTCTGCACAGGAATACGAGGCCCGCTTTGCGCCACAAAGGCTTAGGCAAGCCGATTTGCGAGAAGCTGAAACTGCAGGCCAATATTTCTGTTTGTTTGTTTGTTCTTTATAGAAATCCATACCGTTTATCCTAAATTCTCCAAATTTCGCCAGTAGTTCTTTCATACCAGGTGCGAACACCTGTCCATATTAAAATTGCCTAAGTTCAGCCGATCTTCAGCTGATATTCTTTATTGTTATAGAAATCGTAATGAACTCACTTTAAAATGTTTTTTTACGAAATCAACCGTTTCATTAGAAAAATGAAATTCCGCGATCAAACCGGGTTATACAGCTTAAAGATGAATTTCTGTTAGTTAGTTTTTTCTTAATAAAAATCCATACCGTTTGTCCTAAATTCCCCAAATTTCGCTCAGTGGATCTTTCATACCAGGTGCGAACACCTGTCCACATTAAAATTTCATAACTTCAGCCAGTCTCTGGGTATATTCTTTATTGTTATAAAAATCGTTATGATCTCACTTTAAATTTGTTCACGTTTATTAGAAAAATGAAATTCCCCGGGTGAAACCGGGATATACAGCTAGTACTGTATAATAGTAGATAATAAATAATCAGCACATTACATTTATAATTAAATCTTTAGTTATATTGAAATTAAAAAAAAAAAAAAATCCTCTTCTCCGAATAAACATTCAGTTATCTAAAGGAGTTATCTTGTTTTGAAAATGCGGTTCCTACGATGACTTCTCGAGAGGAGTTGTGAGGGAACCGATAATTACGTATAGCTTGACAACAGTTGTATTGTACCTCTAGTACGCATGCACGAAAACTGACGTGAGATCCCAGCCAATGAAATGCCATCATAACCGTGATTATAACCAAACTTGTTTTGTCTGCTTTGTTTATACTTTACCGCTTTTTATTTTTTTATTGTTCTAAAATGGAAAATCCTTCTACTAGTCGGAGTACTCCAAAAAAGAGTGTTACAAAGAAAGTTATAAAAAGGCAAGCCAGGGAAATAATATTTCGTGTTCACGAATATTTAGTGAAAAATAAAAAATAATATAAATTATAGTATTTATAGTTTAAATTAAACTATAAAGTTATGAACTCTGTATGTTCATTTTCTCTGTAAGGTTGGCGTAGACTATTGAGAAAAGGATTTTATTATTGATGAAGAAATGGATAAGATCATTGTTAACCTTGTTGGTAGCAGCTCATCAAGTTCTGAAAATAACAGGATATCAGATGAAAGTGACAGTGATTAATTTTTATCAGGCTTTAATGGATTTATTATTTATTTTTTAATAATATTAAATTAAGAGATATTAATATTTAAAATAAATTATTATTTTTAAATATCATAATAGAGCCATTTATGAGAGATATTGGCACCTTTTGATTTGATATAAAAATTAAAATAATTATAAAACTTTTTTTAAAACTGCAATGTTGTTTTAAAATAATATATTCAGAACTATTTGTTAGAAATATAATATCTACAACAATTAAATTACTTCTTTTCATTTTACAATGGCATCTATTAACAATAAAGAGTATTTCTCATTTTGAATACCAATTGTTTACAGTAAATGGTAACCTAACCTGACACATTTTAAATTTGACAGTGGGTGGAGCTTAATTAAGCTCCTCCCTCAAGTACAAAGCAATTGTTGTCAACCTGTAAACATCTTATCTTTTTTCTCTCTTAAAAATACTCCGCCCGCCTAACAGTTGCGTGTCCAGAACATTTCTGAGGGGGGGCGCACTTTTACATTTCATGAGTAATGAAGGCCCTAATTTAAAATACATATTAGTACATAATGACTGTAAATGTTTAAGTACAATTCATTTTCAATTAATTGATTTTTTTTTCTTTTTGGTCCACCCCTTCCTCGCCGTTTAGGCTATACGGGGTTTCCCGGGCCAGGGGAGAGGGTGGGGGATTAATGCCGAGTATTATTAAATTTCCCCTGGTTCCGGGTTTTGAACTTGCTATCTTCTGGTTCTCAAATCATCTGTCCGATTGTCAGTGGCAACGCGTATTTTCCAACGCGTTTAGCCACTCGGCCATCCCGCCACCCTCAATTAATTGACTTGAAAAATGACTAAATATAGCTCATTTCATAAAGAAATAGTAATACTTTATCAGTGTCCTCACCTGGATCCGCTACTGCCGCCTAATGCAAAACTGGACTAACACAAAATCAATTTTTACTTTCACTTACCTATATAAGAAATATATAGTAAGTGGAAGTATTGCGATCGTGAAAAATTTCGACTTCCGGTTTTCAACGGAAATACACGTTTTGGGATCCCCTGAGTCGAAATGACCAAGTCCCGCGAAATGGTCTGTGTGTGTGTGTGTGTGTGTGTGTGTGTGTGTGTGTGTGTGTGTGTGTGTGTGTGTGTGTGTGTGTGTGTGTGTGTGTGTGTGTGTGTGTGTGTGTGAACAGACTAGCTCAAAAACTATAAACCGTGCGATCCTGAAATCGGGTATTTAGTGTAGGTATATGCCCGCGGTGTGACAGCACAAATTTCATCAAAATTACTTAAAGGAAGGGGGTACTTTACTTAATAACTTTTTAGGGTTTTTTCGATTTTCTCAAAAACGGCTCTAACGATTTTGATTAAACTGAGTATTTCATGTATAAATATGCCCGAGATATGACTGTAAAAATTTCATCAAAATTGATTAACCGGAGGGGGGACTTTACTTAATAAATTTTGTAACATTTTTACGTGTTTTCTTTATTTACTCTAAATCGGCTTTAACGATTTTGATCAAATTGGGTATTTGATGTATATATATGCCCGAGATATGACTGTTAAAATTTCATCAAAATTGATTGACCCGAGGGGGGGACTATACTTAATAAAATTTGTATCATTTTTAAGGTTTTATTTTTATTTACTCAAAAACGGCTTTAAAGATTTTGATCAAACTGGGTATTTAATGTATGTATATGCCAAATATGTGATAGCCAACATTTCATCAAAATTGATCAACCGAAGGGGGGACTTTAGTTAATAAATTTTGTATCCTTTTCACGGGTTTTTTTATTTACTCAAAAACGGCTTTAACGATTAACAAAAATAAGATATGAATGTAGAAAAATGTGTGACTTTGGGAAATGATATTTAGCAAAACACGTCCATTTCTAATCTATGTAAGTTGGTAAGTGAAAGTTGTGTGTTGCGCGCACGCACCAGATTTTTTTGTTTTTGGTCCTTTTAATAATTATCTTCCGATTTAAACGGATTTTCCTACACTACTTCGCGGCTATTTGTATCTCGATGGTGATTTATTATGGAACAAATAAACAAATAGATAAAGCAGGCAAGGGATATCAAGAGATAAAAAAGAAGAAAATTAAGGACTGGTTGACATAAAAAATTACATTTTTAAAAATTACAGTCTAGTGTTAAAAATGACTGAGAACTAAACAACCAAGGGTATTATTAAGTTTAGGGTTTAGTAGCTATGTAATTGTACTATTGAAAATACAAAGTGATGCATGTACTACTGATGCCAAAAGTAAGGGGTGATCATGAGCCTTCAGGATCAATCCCAGATAGGATCGTCAAAAATATGGCACAATATAAAAGTACCTGTAAAGTTTAAAATAGTTCAAGTTAAATCGTAGAGGTCACCTGTGGTGTTGTGGTTAGCATGGCAACCTACAATACTAAAGTTCGCGGGTTCAATTCCAGCGGTGGCCCTAGGATTTTTTAATGGGAGAAAAAAATCCTTAGCTATGCCGTCCCTCGGATAGGACGTAAAATGGAGGTCCCGAGCCTGTACGATGTCAGGTATTCATTAAAGATCCCTATCCTAATTATACCTGGATAGGCAAAATTTAGGACTCCCACTGTAGCATCGTCCGATTAGCCTTAGTAGCATAAAAATGGACGTTAAACAAACAAACAAACAAACAAGTTAAATCGTAAAGATGAGTAAGGAAATATTTATGTAACTAAGATCTTTACGCTTACTGCAGATGTAGTAGACTTCGGTGCAAATAAAATAGATAAAAACATTTATAGAGATACTTGAAAACTCTAAAATTTGAATTTATAAAGAAACCATAGAGTGAAATAGCAATGTTAAGAGAACTATTCGAGAATGTATAATTAGTATGTAAGCGGTAAACTATTTAACGAACGACGTAAAAACATGAATTATTCATAAGCGATGAGATCCCTCGCGGCTGTTTTAAAGAATATTTTAGCAGCCTTTAACTTGCTTGACATAATATTTTTAACTGAGCAATGAGATAACAAGATTATGTAATTATCGGCTCCTTCAAAACTCTCGTCGGAAAGATGTCTTTAAATAATAGAAATACGTAGCTTTTCAGGTTGCTTATGTTACAACTTTCAAATCTTATCGAAGGTACGAAATTTGACTAAAAACGCATTTAACTTTACTATATCACGGGCGTCGCCGCCGGGTGGGGGAAGCGTTCCTCTCCTATACTTTGGCAGGTGGAGAATGCCCCCCCCCCCCCAATGTAAGAAATTAAATAAAAATATATATATATTAGTTAACCCGCCATTGGTCGCTGCGTGAGAATTTCTCTCACATATTTTGTATTTTTGGTGGGAAACGGCTCTTGGTGCTTCAGAAAACCTTGCCTCCTTACTATCACGGGCGCCGGGGGGGACGCGTCCCCCCCAATATTTTGACAGGAGGGGACTGTCCCCCCAATATTTTGGCAGGAGAGGACCAAATGTAAAAAAATTTAAAAGATGCGATGGGCCGGGATAGCCGAGCGTGTAGGAGCGCGACCCGTTGTTACACGCTCGAGCCGAACGGCGGCGGTTCGAATCCGCCCTGGGAGGGATAACTTTTATTTCGTGGAGGCCCCACGGAATAAATCTCAACCCTCCCACCATGGTTAGAATAGGTTTGGTTACACCTGTAGAGTAACCCCCCGTATGCCACACATGGCCAGGTAGGGGTACCGAACAAAAAAAAAAAAAAAAAAAAAAAAGATGCGATTTTACGAATTTTTCCGTGTTTAACCAATATAATATAAATATAATATATTAGTATTTCAGCACACTCCGTTGTTTAAAGCATATCCAGGCTTATTGTATATTTGATGAAATGTATATTTTTTATTTTAGCTTTAACTGTTTTTTTTTTATTGCTAACCATTTTTTTTTTTTTTTTTTAACCAAGCAGCTTGATCTTACTTTTCATCAATTCGGTGAAGCTTATAGAAGTGGATGGAAAGTAATGAAATTAGTGGGATCAAGATAAGAAGAAAAATTCGGATAAAATTCAATCAAGATTTTTTGGCCCACATCCTTCAACATTAAGCCTTTACAACTCCCTATTTTATAAGTAAGGCATAAATGGACAAGTTTTAAGAGACTATAAATACCTTTAAAATACAGCGATGGAGGATGAATTAAAAGTCCCAATAGTTGTTTTTATGGGTTATTATTTCAACTTTTAGCCCCTAGAATTTCTACCTACCCTATCTAGGAAAATATTGAGCCCCCCCCCCCCCCCCCCAATAATTTGGTGCTGGTGGCGCCCATGCTTACTATCTGTAGTTCACAGACTCACACACCTCCCTGAATTCTCCACGCTGCAATAGCAATCCTTATATTATTATATATATTATTATGTATATATATATACATTACCTAGACATATTATTCCTGCTCCAGGTTCCTTCAACTCCGCTCAATCCGATCTCAGGAGAGATTCTCTCGCGCGCGACTGTCAATGATATATTTATTTGACAGTTTTTCTAACGCGCGACTCTCATTGTGACGTACAACTGAGTGTTTCTCTCACGTGAGTCTTCCAAAGTGTTTTCTTTAAGAGGGAAAAAATTGCCAGGGCTTGGAATATGTCGATTTCATTATTGCATAAGTCTTTTTTTCTTCTCCGTTTTCCTTCTCTTTGATAAAGTAGTGGCTGTAACAATTCATTTTCCATACCTTCCATATTTGTTTCTGTTTTAGGAAGTTACGTTTGGATGGTACAACCTGAGTCAAACATAGAAGATTTGGGCGACAATGTTGCTGAAAACCGTGCAAACAGCCGGAATTAGTTACTTTTACAACCTTATTAAGAGGATATAACAAAATTGTTTTTTCAAGATTTCATAATTTTTACTAATGATTGAAAATAAAATTGCTGTGTTAGAGAAATTCTTACATGCGACTATCCATGTTGAACTTGGTCTAGCGACCAATGCCGGTCGCTATTGATTGATTATACCCAACTTTTCCATCTGATACTTTATTTTCACAAATGGGATCCACACAGTGGGGCAGGCGAGGGAAAAACCCAAAATCCAATTTTCATTTTTGGAGTTAATTTTTATTGTTTTTTATTCATTAAAAGTCAAAAAATAAAAAACTATTTGTTCCTTTCTTATCAAATGTTTCCTTTAAGCAGAAATTACAAGTTTTGTCGTGGTTGTATTATTGTCATTTTTTTTTAAATAAAAATATTTTGAGCTAGTTTCAGCACATTTGAGGGTTAGTAGTTTTACAGCCTTTAAGTGCATGTACAGATGTACCACTTTGTAACAGTAGCTCTCCAATATAAACAATTAAATAAGCGAAAATCTTTCACACAAAATAACTAAGCATAATGATAGTTAACGGCTTATCCTGGCTTAAGATGGCAAAGATTGATCTAGGACCGGGATTTATCAGATTATATATTCCTCTGATTTCATTTGCATTTTTTTTGCCTGCAGGATAGGTATTGTCAAGTATGCGAAAAATTTCGCGGCGCCCTAAAAATTCAATTTATTCAAAAATCATTGAATCACATCGCCACATACCTAAAAAATCTGGTGCGTTCGCGCAACACACAACTTTCACTTACCAACTTACTTAGATTAGAACTTAATGCGTTTTGTTAATTGCCACTTCTAAAATGAAATCTTTAATAATAACGCATTGGTTTGTCATTAAAGGCGTACGGCGCATGCGTGAGCTCAAGGTACTTTATGAGTTGACGGATTATTTTTCTTCTTTTCTCCTGTATATGTTTACTTGATTTTCTTCATATATCATATTTAGCCATTTCTTATTTTTAGGCGTGATGACAGACAGTTCATTTATAATATAAATAATATAAACTGAAACAAAGGTACTTTATAGGAAAACAAAAAAGGCCCCTTCCCCATTTAAGCCCTCTCAGAACATTTTAATAATGATAAAGCTTACCTGATATTAAATAACAAATAATTTTCATTAAACATAACGAATTTGATAAAAATCGTTAAAGCCGTTTTTGAGATAATCGATCAAAAAGGTAAAAATTGGAAAAAAGTTATGAAATAAAGTCCCCCCTCCTGTAGATCAATTTTGATGAAATTTTTACAGTCATATCTCGGGCATATAAATACATCAAATACAAAGTTTGATCAAAATCGTTAAAGCCTTTTTTGAGTAAATAAAAAAAACACGTGAAAATGATACAAAATTTATTAGGTAAAGTCCCCCCTCCGGTTGATCAATTTTGATGAAATTTTTACAGTCATATCTCGGGCATATGAATAGATCAAATACTCAGTTTAATCAAAATCGTTAGAGCCGTTTTTGAAAAAATCGAAAAAAAACTTAAAAAGTTATTAAATAAAGTACCCCCTCCCTTTGAGTAAATTTGATGAAATTTTTGCTGTCACATCGCGGGCATATACATACTCTAAATACCAAATTTCAGGTTCACACGGTTTATAGTTTTTGAGCTAGTCTGTTCACACACACACACACACACACACAGACACACACACACACACACACACACACACACAGACCATTTCGCGGGACTTGGTTATTTCAACTCAGGGGACCCCAAAACGTGTATTTCCGTTGAAAACCGGAAGTCGAAAATTTTCACGATCGCAATACTTCCACTTACTATATATTACATATATAGGTAAGTGAAAGTAAAAATCATGGTTTAAATTTAAATATAATATGGTTAGTGTAACACTCAATGAAATCGAGTATTACACCTATAAGTAATCAGGCTGCTTCAGGCTCCTCCCAGAGAAAAATAGTTGATATAAATACAGACGTTCATGACAGTATCAGACTTCGGTTTTAATTTTTTAACTGATAATTGCTAGTTGAGACAGACCGATACAAAGTAAAGTTACTGAGAAAGTAGAAGTAATCGCTGCTACAAGAAAGTAACTGTCTCGGTTCTATCAGTATCCGGGTTGCATGCAGGCCAGTCATGGGCAGGTAGGCGCCACTACATCAATGAAGGCAGTCTATGATCGTCGATTGGTTCGGTTAGTTCATTCTCCTTTGGATTGTATTGATGTCCTTCAAGCAACGCTTAAACTTCATCCGAACGATGGCGAACATTAACGTATAAATGGGCTTTTCCCCGGGTTAGTGTTATTTTCATCTATTCGTATGTTGGAAATCAGGAAGACGAAAACGAAAAGAATCATAAAAGCGTTAAATTCTGCATCGAACAGAGAAACCTCCGAACATTGGCGAATAAATTGAACAACGAACAGAGCATAGTGCACTATTTAAACAGTACATCCCGTATACCCGTCGATCAAAGCCATAGTCATTTATTTAATGGTTCATTTAAATTTTCAACAAAGCAATATTCAATATTTTTGTAACAGGATTTGGTTGTAGGAAAAGTACGTAATGTTACTCGTATCTATGATAATCTATAATCAAAACTTATTTATTTACCGTCTCTTTATGCCATCAGACGACGCTACAGAGGCACTCCTAAATTTTGCCTATCCAAAAAGAATTCGGACGAGTACCTGATATCGCATAGGTACGAGACAGTCATTGTACGTCCCTTCCGAAGTACTGCATAACAAGGAAATTTTACACTTTTTAAAAAATCCTGGCGCAATTTATTTCTAGGGCTTCGCGAGCTGAGACATATAATGCGGCTATGCTAACCACTACACGACATGTGCCCTCAATCAAAGCTTCTATTTTGGTAAACAGTTATAACAAATATTCCTGGAAAAGAAATCGGCAATTTCAGGCGATTGAAAAACTTGATTTTATTACGAAAATCAGCTAGCTACTGATTCCTCATCAAAAACTCATATAAAATGTATCTGAAAAATCACAAAGGCAGGCGCCGAAATAAATTAAATCAAGTTAAGAAAATATTTTTTTTTTTCGCTTTCTTCAAAACTTGGGATTTTTCGGATTAGCTGAATAACTAGATACTGTAAACTGGCGATATAAGAGTTAAAATGATTGATGGATTTAATAAAAAAAAGTAAAATTAAATATGAGAAAAACAGTATTATTATATTAGTTTGTACTCAAAAACGGTTTTGGAATTTTCAGATTTATCTTATGTCGAATACAGAATGATTTTGGTTTATGGTTGCCGGAAACATGAAAAATATAAGCACAACTGTAGAATATGTTTTTGTTTTTATTTTGGACTTTTACAACCTTCGGTCATATGCCGAGACCCAAAACATTTTGTTTCCAATATTCTCTATCTTCCCAATCTCCCTCTGCCAAGCCTCTTGCAGCCATCTCCTCTTCGACTCCTTGCAGCCATGTTTTCCTTGGGCGGCCTCTTTTACTTCTCTCCTCGGTTACAAAATCCAACATCATTTTTGGCCATCTCTCGGGGCCCATTCTTCTTACATGACCATACCACTGTAGCTGCTTGGTCCTGCTGGTAGCTGTAGAATATCATCGAAAAAAATATATACAAATAAGCAAGAATAATATTAAATTTATATTTTATAACATTCACTTTCTGATAAAATTTAAAGGCCTCGTTATACAATCAAGTTTTTTGAAACACATGTTGCTTTGCTATTTGGCCGCGTTCGATTGATTTGATCACAATTTTGTAATAATCTTTTTATAAAAATAATAATCATCTAATGATTGATCAAAAAATTTAAACTTTTGGTATGAACTATTTGATACATTGTTATCGCCAGCCCCTGGCGGTCAAATAGCGAATTAACGATATGTTGCAAACTAGAAATGGGTGGCCCCAGGATTTTTAAAAAAGAGTTAAATTTCCTTGTAATGCAGTTCTTCGGATGGAACGTATTATGACGGTCCCGTGCCTGTGCGATATCAGGTACTAGTTAAATTTCCCTGTACTCGGCAAAATTTAGGAATGCCTCCGTAGCATCATCCCATAGCAAAAAATAACGTGGAATAAATAAGTTTTGATTTTAAGAATTTATAGATAATACGTATTTTCCTACAACCAAACTCTGTAACCAAAAAATATTACATATTGGTTTGTTGAAAATTCAAATGACTGGCTTTGATCGCTAGGCATGTTTTTGCCTTCCTCACAGGCTCGGAGAAACAACTTATTTATGTCAGTGTTCGCTATCGTTTGGATTATTACACGTGGTAACAGGTCTTTAAAGATATGTCTTCCTTCTCTTTCAATGGTAGTAAAGCCTAAGTATTATTGCTGCTAGGAATCAATCTCTGGTTGCCTTACTATCTATAAATCGCAACCTCGGACTGGTCTAGGAAGATCCTAGACAAATATGGCTGACCGCCAAGGAGCTTCCTGGGTAAGTACATCTTAGGTCAACTTGTTGACGTAGGCTAACATCTTCCGCAATAATAATTTAATGTCATTCTATACTTATTTCTAAGAGAAAACTTCAAAAAATAATTCCTCTACCGGTGTATTTCGTAAGAGCTACCGAATAGTAACGAAAAATAGCTAATCACAGATTTTTTTTTTTAAGGTCAACAACCGATAAAAGAAATTTCTACGAAACTTAATTTAAAATTATTTATCTCAGATTATCTAGGATGATTGATGATCAGAAATTTCAGTCAAAAAACTTTTTCTTCATTTTAACAGTCTACGTTTCGACCCATACTAGTGGGACTTCATCAAGGTTAAAACGAAACAAATATATCAGTAAAATGCCTAATCACAATCGGATTTTATTTTTTTTAATGTCATCTACCGATAAAAGAGATTTCAACGAAAGTTATTTTAAAATTATTGGTCTCAGATTATCTGGGATTATGGATTATCAGGAATTTCAGCAGGGCTAAAAAAATAAATAGGGGATCACCAATGGTTTAATCGTTAGCATGGCAACCTACAATACTAAAGGTCGCGGGTTCGCGGCCCACGGTGGCCTTAGGATTTTTTAATGGGAGTAACAAATCCTTTGCTATGCTGTCCCTTGGATAGGGCGTAAAATGGAGGTCCCGAGCCTGTACGATGGCAGGTACTCGTTAAAGATCCCTATCCTAATTATACCTGGATCGGCAAAATTTAGGGCTCCCACTGGAGCATCGTCCGATTAGCCTTAGTGGCATAAATGGACGTAAAACAAACAAACAAAAGATAATGTGAAATGAAGTTTAAAAGATAATAATAAATAAATAAAAAACAAAACAATAACGGTAATTTTCTTCCAAGCGATATGATCGGGGTCTCATATTTCTTTCTACTATTTTTGTCGATAATTTTTAAAATGATATGTAGCAGTAGGTAGGGATAACAGTTGGAAGGCTGAATAAATAGTTAGTCATTCTACAAAATGTGTAATAATTAAAAATATTTAGTTAATTTAAAATAGAGAAATGCATTAGATTCAGAAATAATAACTATGTATTATCAATTGCATAACGATGTTTAGGTTAGCCCTAGCTGTATATTGTTGACGAAAACATTAAATATGCTGAATAATTGCCAGTAAGTTGCTGATCTCACATTAATTTTAATGTATAGATTGTTTATAGTATAAGTGTTCATTGTAGATTGTAAAGTGAAATTAATAAGAGTATACATTAGGAATTTCTGTATGAAAAGTTAGCTGCATTAGATTAATTTACTTAAGTTTAATTAATTTTTTTATAAACTTAATGATCTTACTTTAACCACAATTAACTAAAAAGTCCCAAAAAAAAACTTAATCTTTGTAATTTGTTGTTAATTGAAATCTGAAATTTTAATATTGAATTAACCAGAAAGTCGAATTTGCATAAACAATCTTGTACACTTAAGATTTAAATGCTTAGAATAACTTATATTTGGTTCGGATCTGTTTCATTTAGTAATATTATTTCTTGTACGTTCCGGTTTGTTTTCTAAAATTAAATCTCTTTCTCTTGGTATCCAGCAGAACTTTAAAAAAATTGTAATTAATCATTATAAATATATAATAATATATTTATATATATATATATATATATATATATATATATATATATATATATATATATATATATATATATATATATATATATATATATATATATATATATATATATCGCAAAAATATTGCGAGTGAATTCTGCTTTTACAGAACAACTCTCTTACTGTTGCTATGTAGTGATGATCAACTTGAATGTGCCAACTTAAAATTTGAGACATTTAAAATAACAATTAAGGTATCGCGATTAACACTATGGTCATACAATTTTAAAAATGTTCATATAGGGCTTATAACAATTTTTTATATATTTTAAAAATTAATATGGTGTTAAAATTAATGAGTAATTTGTTAGAGCCAACAAGTCTGAATCATCCAAATTTTTGGACTTGACCTACTTAACATCTCAGCGTAACTAATATTTCGCTGTTCATTTAAAATAATGATGTTTCATGACATCAATCTTATAGAAGATAAAATTTACTAAAATAAGTAGTCGGTCTAACGTCATAGTGAACTAAGCACCAAACACCATATTATGAGAAAAGTTAAAGTTGAATTTTTTATAATAGGCTTATGTTTACTTCTATCGCTTTGGAAGTACAACATATTTCACTATGTCTTTTATATTATTCAAATATAAAGAAGTAAAAAAAAAAGCAGCAGTTAATTTAAAGGAAAAAACTAAAAAGTTATTTAATTGGTTTGGCGCTTAGTTCACTAAGGTTTTACTCCTACCGAATATTAGTGAAATGGAAAACATTACTCACCAACCAAGAGGATGTAAAGGTATCAAAAACTTACCTGTAAAAGAAATAATTTGTGATAAGTATATTTGTTTCATAAATATTATAGTAAGGTTAACACATAAATACATTATTGAACATAAAAACTTATTATCTCTATATATATATATAAGAGGCTTTCTCCTGACTGACAGAATCAACGCAGAACAAAAACTACTAATGGTAAAAACTTGGAGTTCGAAATTTAGATTTTAAATGCGATGTAGGTAACCACTAAGAAAGGAATTTCAAAAATGTAACCCCTAAGGGGTTTAAATGGCGAAATTGACGTTTAACTCTAACAGGCAGCTATTTTTGCACTTCGAGAAAAAATGTCTAATTTGGACTCATTTTAAAGATCTTGATACAACGAGTTTAACTCGAAAGCCCCTACGAGGAATCGAAAACCATGTTTTAAATCCGAAAAATGAAGCATTCACGACGAGTAAGCAATTTTTTGTTTCGGCGGTTTTAGTAAACTCTCTCCATTGCGCGTCTCCCTCTCTTCTACCTAGCCGGCAGCTTCCCTCTCCGACAATCCACCTACCGGAAGCTCCGATTCTACTAAATCTCCTTAACATCAGTTACCATATTATAATAATATCAATTATCAATACCAAGATAATGAACAGAATTGAATTTAAAGGCTCGCGGGCAAAGCCGCGACGGGGAATGCTAGTCTTCGTATATATAAAAAATCTCGTGTCCCGATGATTGTCGGAGGTAAAATCGGGAATCACTCAACCGATTTTGATGAAATATGGCTCATTGTGTGTAGTTTTGCTCAAATTAAAAGATAGGATAGTTTTCATCTCGATTATTGTCCTCAATATTTCCTTTTTTTGCAAATTAAATGCTTATTATACTACAATTGAGTATGATTAATTTCCAAATATGGTGGTGTAACTTGATTTATTGACACAACAATTCATTTTCTTTCGATATTTAGGGAGGATAAGCATAAATCTATTTTTTCCGACTTGGACTAGGAAAATTCGTGTTTTTCCCATGGCAAATTATGTGTCGCCTTTTCACGTGTTGGGAAAACATCGAATCTATTTGTCTTAGAAAAAGGCAATTTGATAACATGTCTCAGGTAGAACCTACCGATATGATATCTTATTTATATGATATATTCTGAATTTAATTAATATGTACTATGGCAAAAGATTAATTGAAGGGGTCAGGGCAAAATAGTGCCAAGCAACATTTTTAACAAAAATAAACTGTAGCTGCAGTCTGCTCTATATTACGTAGGACTAGATGTCTATGTTGGAAATGCCACCTAAATATGACTATAGAGGCTCTATATAGTCATATTTAGGGGGAATTGCCATCATAGTCATATAGACCTACGTAATATACAGCAGACTGCAGCTACAGTTTACTTTTTGTTAAAAATGTTGCTTGGCACTATTTTGCTCCGGCCCCTTCAATTTAGTACATTTTTGCTAACTCTCTTTTTAGATTGAACTAACCCCTGTTCCAGTTATATTCTTTATTAATTTATTTTAAATGTGTGATTCATTAGCACATTATGGTCAAATATAAGATGTAAACAATAAAAACTTTAACCCATCTAAATTCTTTACCAAACAATTTTAAATTTGGCATAAAGTTCTATTTTAAATCCCGTTGGTTTTTAGATTAGCTGAAACATTTTTATCTTTATCAGTGAATTTTGATTTGATTGTATTAAAAATAATATTATATAACTAATTCAACGCATTATAGCTTCTAAGCCACACCAACAGCGTGGTAGGGTCTGCTCTTAATTATATAAATAATAGTACTGGGCCTTTACATGGACAACGAATGACTAGGAAAGACAAAATTAAACGCAAAAAAAAAGAACTGAACCAGCGATATGAACTTCTTACAAGACTACTTGACAGAAGTTCAAAATTATCTCTGACAAACAAATAAACCGTTTACAGAGTACTTATAACACCAGTTTGGATTTAAGGTATTGAACTATGGGGAACAGCCAGAAAATCAAATATACGACTCATACAGTCATTCCAATCAAAAATACTAAGAAAGATCGCAGATGCCCCCTTTTATGTCACCAATGAGACCTTACACACTGACCTTGACATTCCTTACGTCGAAGTAACACCCATAGATCATTACCGTAACTTTCATGACAGGCTTACTCTAAATTCCAATCCACTAATTCAAGCTCTAAACACTACCACAAACCCTTATAATCCGCCAAGAAGACTGTTGAGGCGTTGGCCACGAGATTTTCTGCATTAAACAGTTCTACATAAACGTTTTCTTTTACATTTATCAATATATAATTGTAACAAAAATGTTTATGAATTATAGTGTTTTTTTTGTTAAGTACCTATGCCATATCTTTCTCGATACTTGATCGAATTCTAGGATTGAACTATAATTTGAAATTTTGACAATTTTTTTGTAAAATTATCATTTCAATTTAAAAAACAAAATAAAAAAAAATTTTGCTTATCTTCATAAATCTCTGGTCTTGAAAAATAGTGACACAATTCGAAAAGATCAACAGTATAATATATCAAAAGATAAATTTAAATTTTTTTAGTTAACAGTTAAGCAGGTACCTACTGAACATAATAGCTATGACACATTCCATGTTTAAAATTTACTATATTTTTATTATCTTAGCGCATAAATCATAAAAACTAAAATTTTTAAAATTTTGATTTCTGTCACTATTCTTACATAGTGACCGGCAGGCGATATGTCCATTCTTGGACTATAATTTTATTTTTGGTTTATTTTTTATTTTCCTAATACGAAAAAAACTTTTCATTTTATATTATGGAAAATTAGATTTATCTAATTATTAGTTAACAAATTTTTTTGCAAGCTGTCCAAATAGTCGCCAGTGGCATATGGCCTATTGAATGAAAGAGGCAAGACAGATTATATATCTTTGATGCGCGGTCATAAGAGATTAAGTCAAACTATATTGTTTTATAAAAATAACAATTACAAATAATATTAATAATTAGATTTTACATAATGTTTTGAACTTTGCTGTTGCTCTCCTGAATAAAACAAAATTTTGACTTAAGCTCTTATGACCGGGCATCAAAGATATATTGTACAACTTATGTAGATTTAAATAATTTTTATTACAAGAAAATAAAACATCATATCTGACAAACAATAAAACTTAAATAATTAACAAGGTTAAACAAGTATCAACTTGTAACGATACAGTAACACAGAAATAACCACATCATTCGAACTTCAGAGCAAGACTAACTCTCCAGTCCATCGCTCTTTATATTTAGTCTGAATTAGAACAGTCTAGAAGATTCACTACAAGCGTAGAAGATTCTCGAATAGTCACAAACATGTACCAAAACAATTTGTAACTGTTCTAACTAAAAGTCTAGAACTCTTTTCGATCATATATTTTGTGTTTCACGTTACAGTATAAAATATATGGGGTCACCTGTGGTGTAGTGGTTAGCATGGCAACCTTACTATACTAAAGGTCGCGGGTTCGCACCACGTGGTGACCGTAGGATTTTTTAATGGGAGTAAAAAATACTTAGCTATGCCGTCCCTCGGATATGACGCAAAATGGAGGTCCCGAGCCTGTACGATGTCAGGTACTTGTTAAAGATCCCTATCCTAATCATACCTGGATAGGCAACATTTAGGACTCCCAATCGTCCGATTAGCTTTTATAGCATAAAAATGGACGTTAAACAAACAAACAAAAATATTATTATCTGCATTTCTTCTTCCAGGTTTGACCATGTCACAGGTTTTCCAACAGCCAAGCTTTCACCCATCTTGCTGTGGGCTTCTTCAGGGCTAATACAAGAATTCTTGTATTAGCCCTGAAGAAGCCCACAGCAAGATGGGTGAAAGCTTGGCTGTTGGAAAACCTGTGACATGGTCAAACCTGGAAGAAGAAATGCAGATAATGGATTCGGACCATGGAAGCCTGAAACAACAAACAAAAATAGTATAAAATATATATAAAGTAAAAAAAAATAAAGATATGGTACAGAAATCTATGCAATAAATTTTCAGGGAATGGAGGGAAATGAATGAAGAGAATATATATTTAATATCTGATCCCAAATACCTGTCTCAAGAGCAATAAAGACACTTCACCCAATTGATAACAATTACAATTAGAAAGATTTATTATCAATAGCGAAGACTGCTCATCACGCGATAGCAGACGACGTTAAAAACAGTTGATAAATGAAATGTGAGTTGCTATATAATATTATTTATTTGATAATTAAAGTCAACGTTAAACAATAATCACTGCGATAAAACCAACGAATTCGATGTTAAGTGAAGAATTTAGAAATATCAAACATTATAAATTTTAAAGTTAGCTAAATAATATTAGCGAAAAGGGCTATGCAAAATCTTGAAAAGCTAAGAAGAAGAAGTAGTAATTAATGATTTTAGCGTTTATTAATAATAAAAAATATAATAGAGATTGAAACTTCCAATATAATTCCGAACAAAAACCATGAATGAACATATTATGCCGCACACTTTTACAAATAACTAGCTAGGGTGCCCGGCTTCGCCCCGGTAGTTGCATTGGCGGATCCAGGGGGGGGGGGCTGTGGGGGCTGCAGCCCCTCCTTTGGAATATTTTTCGTCATTTAAAGATAGAATTTGTCTTTCCTTAATGTAAGGAAGCAAGATAAGGACAACTAATGTACAGAACAAGTATAATTCTAGTTGTGGGAAAGGAACATAAAGGTAAAAAAGATGATTGGCAGATCCAAATGAAGGGCTGTGGGGCTGCAGCCCCCCCCCTTTAGGACTGCAACCCCCCCTTTAAGAGCGGCTGGATCCGCCCATGGGTAGTTGTGCGGTAGTTTAAATAACAGAAAAACTTTAAAGTTAAAGGAAATATAGAACAAAATTAGCACTTTCTTGAAGCTTCGGTTTTAACTTGGTATCAATATTAAGATTCAAGATCTGCAGGCTCCGCCCAAATAAGGAACCATTTATACTTTAGGGGGTTGAAAATGGTGAATGAACAATTAATTATTCTTCAACTTTGTCGAGTCATGCATCGTTTTTGATGGTTTCTGTGATTCTGAATCCTATAAGCCCATTCCAAGCAGTCAGCAGATAATAAGTTATTAGATAATAGTTGAAAAATCTATTAGTTAAAAAAATTATATTTCGAGTACAACTTATGCGCCGACTACTGTGATGGTCCTATTATATCCAGAAGTATAGAAACTATCAAAAATTCATAGAAACTTTTTTTAAGACCTTTCTTCCATTTCAACCTCCCTAAAGATATCCCCCTGTAATTTGGGCGCACTCTGCAGAACTCGAATCTTACTGCTATTACAAAGTGAAAACCAAAATTTCATGAATGCAAAATATTTTAACCATATTTCTTTTTATCCTGAACTATGAGGGGCGATAAAATCTTATTGAAAAAATGGTGTAATTGGAGTTATTCATTTTGTCAACTGGAATGCTCATCAAGCATAGTAATAAAACCAACTTATTTTTCATAATTACATACGATAAGAACACTTCAAACTTTTTATTTTCGATTTATATTCTGTCAATTTATCTCTTTTTTTATGTGTGTTTTTATTCGCTCACTGTACTTCTAAGGAATGTTTACTCATATTGCATTAAATTTACTAAAGTATATCATTCGTGTTTGTGCAAAAGGGCTTAAGTCACAAAAAAGTTTTTTGTCTCGTCTTCTTAAAATTCATAATTGACTACAATTTATTCGTTATTCATAATTTATTACAGCCTGTGTTAAAAGGATATAGTTTATTTACTATTCTGTAATAAAGAAATACAATCAGAAAGAATTATAATGATTTTCAATTAGCTTGGTAAATCGTTGTTTAAGCTTCACATTCGATGACTTAACCCCTTTTGACCAAACGCCAGTGATATATTATATATTGATTCAATGTAATGTTTTGATCAATTAGCCTTCTTTGAAAAAATTAATTTTGTAAGGAATCCAGTCGGTTTTATAATAGATTGCAGAGATGTAAAATCATTATTTTATTTTGGATGCAAAAGAGAAACTAATTATAACTAATTATTTTCGCTTAATTTTTTAGCAATTAAAAAAGAAGACCTGAAAAAACATATAACCTTTACAAACTGAACTGAATGAATGAACAGTAAGCATTGAGTGAAACGCATAGCAATTACATGGTGCGAGAGGCTTAAAATTCCAGTCATTTTCTCTTCAATTTTACACCCTAAACAGAAAAACAGAAACCTTCTTCTCCGTTAGGGGTGTTATAGCTTCACGATGACATAACTTTCTTAATTTTATGTTGATTCGTTTATGAGCCTTATCGGCACGCACATTGTACACTTTGCTTTATAATATATATTGATTAATAGCAAAATGCTAACGATAAATAAATTGGCTAAAGGTCTTGGTTTCGCGTCCAAAAAATGGAGGTGCCTTTTCATTGTCAGGTAATTATTATTACAAAATTTCATTGTGAAAGATCCCTATCCTAATTATACCTGGATAGGAAAAATTTAGGACTTCCACTGTAGCAACGTCCGATTAGCCTTAGTAGCATAAAGTGACGTTAAACAAACTAACATAAATAAATTGAGTAACCGAAATAAATAAAATATACAATCTTCATATTATAATTATATGCTGGATATACTTTTAAAATGTAAAATCCAATTTCTTTGATTTTTTAAGATTGGAAAAAGAGCTAAAGCTTTACAAATATATTTCAGATGGAATTAAAAAACTCTGAATCAATAGGTCTAATTCTCTGAATAAAAAAAATAAAAAGTCAAAATTAGCTGTGATCGCGAAAAATTTCGATTCCCCAAAATATTTGGGATCCCCTGAGTCCAAAAAAACCAAGTCCTGCGAAATGGTTTGTGTGTTAACAGACTAGCTCAGAAACGTTTTATCGTACGAAATTGAAATTATGTGAAAAAAAAACTATTTAGAGAGAGGCCGAATCATTGGGGTGAGAGAAAGCGAAGTTGGAGCTGAGTAAAATATTTACGGATCGGAAAAAAAAAAATGACAATTTCTAAACATTAATGAATAAACTTAACTGTAATAGCTGAAAATGATAATAAAAAAAATAATAAGGATTCCTTTAAAGTATGGAGTCCCATTAGTAAATGGAGCAAACTTCTGTTTAGGTACAACACAGTATTAATTACTGACCCCTTATTCCAATGAAAAAAATAATTTTCATCGAAGAAGAAAGGGGTAAACCGTACAGTTATTGACACCCTTAAAACCATATTTCTGTGGTGAAATTAAAAAAGATACTTTTTATGAAGGGATCAAATTGAAACTTCCTATAACTCCTCTTTATCTATCCTTATAAAGACTCAAGATTTTTTTTTTTGGTCAAAAGTTCAATAGTTTAACCATATGGCAATATTTATTGTGTTAAAGTGCCAAATCTAGTTATTGGCACCCTGTGGATTTAATTGTGAAATCTTACCCTATGGTTAGTTTGTTAAAGTCTTACTTCATAGATGACTTAAAGGACCCTTAAAACGTTAGATTCATGTATATCATTAAATAAAATTAGGACTTGTTTACTGTTGTTTGTTTTAGTAGAAGTTTGGGGTGTCAATAACTGTATGGTTTATCCTAATTAAAGTAAAAACTTAGAAGTGTGTAATGGTAAAGTGTTTTCTTAAAGATGGGATAATTGATTTTCAGGAATTTCAGTCAGGACATTTTTTATTTCGTTTCGATTCAAACATGTGGGTCATCATCTCGGCTTGCTGAATCCACATGTTTGGATCGAAACGAAGGCTCTCCAAATAAAAAATGTGTTGACTGAAAATCCTGATATTCCATCATCCTATCTTAAAATTAAAACAGCATAAGCTACAAAACTTACGCAAAATGAGGAATACGGCTGAATTTCGAATCGGTCTTCATGACTCTGCACTAAGTATCTGTAATATATCGATAAAGCGATATATGCATGCAATTTGCATTAAATAGGTTGACGTAGACACTATACAAATTCAAACCGCTCACGACTGATTACGAATATTCATTGAAAAAACAAACTGAGATCCGAGTTATATACAGCAGGATATAATCAGGAGACAGGCGAGATAATAACGAACATAAAACACCATCTCGTAATCCTGACACAAAAAAAAAAAAAAATCTGGTGCGTGCGCGCAACTTTCACTTACCAACATAGATTAGAAATTGATATGTTTTGTAAATTGCCACTTCTCAGAGTCACACATTTTTCCACATTCATTTCTTATTCTTGTTTTTATTTGCTCTATAAAAAACAATATTTTTTTATTATTTAATAAAAGTTTTTACTTGTTCGGCAATGCAAACATAATACTCCAAGTCGTCTGATTTTATAATTCTCTATATAGTTGTTGAAATCTTCATTTAGTTACCATGAAACAAATAATTTCTATTCAATGAACAGAACGGCTTTAATTATGAACAATGGTCTATCATTAAAGGCGTACTCATCACTTGTGGTCTAAAATTCGCGAAATTTTTGGAATTTTTTTTTCAGGTTCTCGCATATAACTTTAGCCCTTACTTCTTCCTAACACGATATTTTGAAATGTTGGATTACCTTTTAACGGAAAATTATCCATCTTCTTTCATGGGATTAAATTGTTTTTAAATTTGGCTAGTGTACATAAAAAAACGTTGGGGAAAAGATTTCCTTGTTGTTAAAACATTTACTATATAGAAATAACATTTATCACTAGGCCAAGGTGGAAAAAGCAAGTTTTCCAAGAAATCTGAAGTCTGTGGAAACCATAGATACTCGTATCTGCGTGGTCTTTGTGAATTTTTTTAACTTTTTTTTAGTTGCTTGCTTATTATTTGCAATTGTAGCAATACACATATTCACTAGGTCAAAGAAATAAAATATATATAATTTCCCGAATATAAAACTAATTTAGAGAACTTTATAATTTCTAAAACAGTGACAAGGAACGGGTGACAAATACGGTAACATAAATATTGGATTAGCTCCAACAATAAAGGTGGCTTTGAAAGATAAGAAGCCATAAAAAAAAAAAAAAAAAATGTGTGTGAAATTCTAGCAATACATTTTAGGATTATCTCTGCTGTTTACATGGTTTGTTTACCCCGTCGTATGATTTACTGTTACCTAATAAGCCAAAATTAGTGAGTTACATTAATGCCTAAAATTTAATAAGATGACGGTGGAAGATAGTTGACCGTAGATTTAATGAAGAGAAGATGATTGGGAGGAGAGGTCAAAGTGCCAAACTACACTGACACCACCAGCCAAAGAGCCTTGTTGAGGACCAGAAATTGGGGTCGAAACGTCGGCACAGTTAAATATGCGATACGTACAAATTAGTGCTATTTATTTTGACCGCGCCCCCAACCCATTAAACTCAAAAATTTAATAAGCTATCGTAAATCCTGATAGATCAGGAGCCGGTGATGATTTAGAATTGTTAAAAACCTTTAAAATTGTAATTTTAACTTTTTCACTTACATCTCAATAATACAACATATTATCTCAGATAAGCTATATAGACTTTTATCTCATTTTTACTTTCACTTACCTACATATGAAATATATAGTAAGGGAAAGTATTGCGATCGTGAAAAATTTCAAATTCCGGTTTAAACGAAATACACCTTTTGTGGTCCCCTGAGTCCAAATAACCAAGTCCAAAAGACTAGCTAAAAAACTATAAACAGTATATGTATATATGTAAATGTCCGCGATGTGATCACAAAAATTTCATCGAAATTGGTCAAACGGAGGAGGTACTTTATTTAATACCTTTTTACGTTTTTTTTTTTATTTTCTCAAAAACGGCTCTATCGATTTTGATTAAACTGAGTATTTGAGTATATCCCAAAGATGTGATAGCCAACATTTCATCAAAATTGGTCAAACAGAGGGGGCACTTTATTTCATAACTTATATGTATATATATATGTACATATGTATGTATGTGTGTATGTATATATATGGGCATTATTTGTATATTACGATTACTATTATTACTATAAAGTTAAGGATAATTTTTGTGCACTTAAATATTAAAGAGATATATTTCTGTTTAAATAGGAATAGATACACCTATGTTTATTTAAATTAATTTAAAATATTATTATATCATGCATTTATGAAAGGTAACTAACTCTGGCTGACGGTCACAGTGACCAATGTCATAAAAAAATGTTTTGATGAAAAAAAAAAAAAAAAAATTCTTGTAACTACAAATGAGAAAATAAAACATTATTATTATTATTATTATTATTATTTCATAACTTATTTTCCAATGTTTACCTTTCTTTCGATTATCTCAAAAACGGCTTTAATTATTTTGATCAAATTCGTCATGTTTAATGAAAATTAGGTGTTCTTTAATATCAGGTAAGCTTTATCATTATTTAAATGTTCTGAGGGGGCTTAAATGTGGAAGGGGCATTTTTTGTTTTCCTATGAAGTACCTTTGTTTTTGTTTATATGGAGAAATTAACTTTCTCTAGATTCGCCATAAAATAAGAAATGGCTCAATATGAAATATGAAAAAAATCAAATATAAATAAATACATATACAGGAGAAAAAAGAAAAATATTCCGTTAACTCATTCAACACCTTGAGCCCACGCATGCGCAGTACGCCTTTAATAACAAACGATGTTTATAATTAAAGCCGTTCTGTTCATTTAATGGAAAATATTTGTTTCATAGTAACTATGTGAAGTTTTCAACAACTACATAGAGAATTATAAAATCAGACGACTTGATGTATTACGCTTGCATTGTCTAATTCTCACAAGTAAAAACTTTTATTTAATAATAAAAAAAATTAGTGTTCTTAAAGAGCAAATACAAACAAAAATGAGTAAATGAATGTGGAAAGTTGTGTGACTTTGAGAAATGGCATTTAACAAAACACGTCAATTTCTAATCAAAGTAAGTTGGTAAGGAAAAGTCGTGTGTTGCACGCATCGCACCAGATTTTTTAAATTAATTTTATCATGGTCTTACTACAAAAAATTGATTAAAACCCGACATGTCCAAGAAAATCTAGTTTCGTATTATTTTATTTTTTAACTCCTTCATGCCTTCTTCTTCCTCTAAGTCCTGTATGCCGCCAAGCGTGGAGCTGTCTCGGTCCACCGAGCTCATTGGTGTCTGTCCCTTGCAAATCTTCTCATCTCCGGAATGGTGAGTCCTTTTGCTGCACCCAGATTCCCAATGTAGTAGGAGTACATACTTCTGGGTCTGCCTCGAAGACGTCTTCCTTCCGGTCAGGCTTCTTAGAAAGAACTACCTGGCCTTTCGGGTACTAAACCATTTCAATTGCCGCTCTTCCAGAATGTTCCACACTGATCGTACTCCCACATCCACGCGAATCATTTCTGTCATTTCTTATACAATCCCTCTTGGTCCTGCCAACTATTCTTCGGAGGAATCTCATTTCACTCGCTGCTATCCTGCTTGCATGATAACCGATTTAAACATCCTATTTTTCGGATCTCTGCTTACTTTATGTTTTCCGATTAAGGACCACCTGGTCTATTTTACTATCTTTACTCATAACTGTACCTAGATATGTATAGGTGTTCGTTATTTCTAAGGGTTCGTCATCACATAATATCCTTCGCTTCAGGTTTTCCCTTCCTCCACACATAATTTTGCTTTTGGCTGGATTTATGTGCAATTCTCTTTGTGTTGCGCGCACGCACCAGATTTTTTTTTTTTAACTCCCTTTCCCTTTTATTCCCGTTTAGTAAAGTAGAGTCTATGGATTACCGAGCTACGGTAACCCATACGGAATTAGCAATTTTTAGAATGCTTCCTAATCCATTCCCGACGTATTAGTTGGCCTCTTAGGTAAGATATATGAGTTTATTGATGAGGGCGGAGGTCGAGGGTGCAGTGGTTGTCTTACCAGAGTTTAACGGCGATTTGAATTGAAAATATTCATTTAAAATAATCTTGAAAGAGAACCAGAACCGTAAAGAAGCATCGGTGCCTGTTTGTGGGAGGAGCAGTGACTCGGCATGAGATTGCCTCATTACGTTAAGGCACGGTCTTGTATATGGCGGAAGATAATTGAAAAATTCGTCTTATTTCAAAGAGTACCGTCACTTTGCGGTAAGCGACGAGACATTTTTAGTAATCGCTCAAGAACAAGTTGCAATAACTTTTTTAAGTGTTCAATCTAATTTTCCAATGAGTTTCTCATTAGGAAACTTTTGAGTGTAAACAATCAAGTTCTACTCCAAAAAGGAAAATAGCAATGCGTAACTAACATTGAATTGGTCCCTTTAAGTCCTGAGGCATTAAATGTTAGTGATGCCACTACCTACTCGTTTGATAAGGTTTTTTGTATAGATATTTACCACATTAAAAATAATAATAACTAGGTAGGGTAAACCGTACAGTTATTGACACCCTTAAGACTAAATTCCAGTGGTGACAATAAAAAAAAAACTTCTTATGAAGGGATCTAATTGAAACTTCCTTTAGCTCCTCTTTATCTATCCTTATAAAGACTCAAGAGTTTTTTTTTGGTCAAAAGTTCAATAATTTTACCATATGGCAATATTTATTGTTAAAAGTGCCAAATCTAGTTATTGGCACCCTGTGGATTTAATTGTGAAATCTACCCTATGGTTAGTTTGTTTAAGTCTTACTTCATAGATGACTTAGAGGACCCTTCAAACATTAGACTCATGTATATTTTGTAATAAAATTAGGGCTTGTTTACGTATTTCTTTAACTTAAAGTTGGGGTTCCAATAACTGTAATGCGTGTCAATAACTGTATGGTTTACCCTATTTATTAATTTAATACTTTTCCGAAATATGTTACGGGAAAAATATTAAAATATTATGTATACTAAATAGGTACACATAAACAATTTCCAAACAATCTCACCGAAAAGAAAATTGTACTGAAAAAAATTGTAAACTAAAGTCTTCTAATGGGCACCGTCTTGCGGCAGATCAACTCGTTAGAAAGGTCTCAATTAGCGATGTATATCTTTGATGATATAGGAGGCTGTGCCCACGACGAGGCAATGCCAGCTGGATAGTAGCGGGAGGAGTGGGGAGGGGGGGACTTCCTGTGTCCACCACATCCTGTCCACGAGACTAATGAGCTGCAGAGCGATGTCTCTACCCAGCGAGGTGTAATGTGTCCGCCATTGTAAGCGATGCGATGTCAAGCAAAGGATAAACATCAATAGTCGATAATATATATTCTGTAAATAATTCTTAAAAGGTGTTTTTTGTCGGTAAGCCATATGAGATCGTATCCGATGATTGAGGCACATAATTTTAAAGATTTCTACCTTATCCTACGGGCAAAAAAGCAGTAAGATTCCCCAGAAAACGCCAGAAGAGCCATGAATACTTCTTTTGCTCACAACTCCAGAACTATTGATTATTTGTCGATTGTTTACGAAATTGTGTCCTTATTCCCAACAAATTGAAAAAATAATCATGAAAATCTGGATATTATTCGCTAAGTTACAGCCTTTTGAATCCTGTTCATGTTATAGTTTACTTAACGAAAAAAGTTCTCTTTATACTATGATATGTTTACTTACCCTAAAATAAAGACTATAATGTCATGGATTAATATAGTGCGACTTATCTATATTTATTTTCACCATCAATACCTGCCTCGATATTATCGACTATGTTCATTCACACCATGTGCTAAAATTTAAGGTGGGATCAAAAAAAAAGTCTTGTGCATGACACAATCTTCATTAACCTCCCTACTTAAGTTAAAAATATACATTGCTTTCACTTTCACTTACAAATATATAAAATATATAGTAATAGGGAAAGTATGCAATTATATAATTTATAGCCGTTTCCGAAGACTACGGAGAAGTCTTAATCATATAGGTATTGTTGCTTTAACGTCAATGCCATTTTTGGAATCCAAGCTGAGAAAAAAAAAAGAAGATATGAGAAGACCTGCATTGTTGTTTCGAAATGTTGGCTAAAATAAAATAGTTTATTATTATTATTATTGAATAGGAATGGTACATCGAAAGACTAATATCGATATTGCCTTAAATAGAAATATCGGCCAATAATATCAATACGATGAAAATATCTAAATTGAAATACCGAGAGTCGATATTTTCTTAGATATACTAAATATTTTTACTTTCACCTACCTACATATGAAATATATAGTAAGAGAAAGTATTTCGATCGTGAAAAATTTCGAATTCCGGTTTTCCTACGGAAATACACGTTTTGGGGTTCCCTGAGTCCAAATAACCAAGTCTAGCGAAATGGTCTGTGTGTTTGTGTGTGAACAGACAACCTCAAAAACTATAAACCGTACGAACCTGAGAATGGTTATTTGGTATATATATGCCTGCGATATAACAGTAAAATTTTTATTAAAATTGGTCAAATGGAGGGAGTACTTTATTTCATAGATTTTTTACTCACTTTAAAAAATCCATTGGCCATCGCGGGACGCGAACCCGCGACCTTTAGTTTTGTAGGTTGCTATGCTAACCACTACACCACAGGTGACCTCATAGTCTTTTTATAGAACACAAACAATAAAAAAAAAAAAAAAACGACTTTCTAAGATAAATAAATTTCCTGAATATAAAGGGGCCGCCTGTGGTGTAGTAGTTAGCATGGCAACCTGCAATACTAAAGGTCCGCGGGTTCGCGCCCTTTGGTGGCCCTAGGATTTTTTAACAGGAGTAAAAAATCCTTAGCCATACCGTTCCTCAGATAGGACGTAAAATGGAAGTCCCGAGACTGTACGATGTCAGGTACTCGTTAATGATCACTATCTATATACCTGGATAGGCAAAATTTAGGAGTCCCACTGTAGCATCGTCCGATTAGCCTTACTAGCATAAAAATGGACGTTAAACAAACAAACAACCTTAATATAAAAAAACAAAAAAAATCTCAGCTGATCCAATTTAGTATCATATATCACTTTAATATTTCTATTCTTAAAAACAATCGTTAAAAAACGAAACGACTACAAGGTGCCAGCGATGACTAGAATGCGCTACATTAAGAAAGTAAATTCCATCACAACAAATGACACGGATAAAACACAGCTGGGCGTGTAACGTGCATTCTCTTCGGCGACAAGTGCCGCAAATAGAAGAACCCGGCTAATTCAGTTCAACTATTCCTAGTCCTCTGGCGTCCGGCCAGCCAGGTTAAACATGGTGTCATCAACTTACCTGGAAGTACGGGGATCGAAAAATCATTGTCGATAGCCCCTCTCACAGGCTATCAACAGCCTTGTGTATGGACACATAGCTGTGAGGTATTAGACTCTACTTATTAAGTAGAGGCTATATACTAATTAACGATATATACTATATAGTATATAGTAACTACTATATAATATAACTAATATAATATATAACTATATAACTAATAATAAATAACGACTATATATATATATATATATATATATATATATATATATATATATTATAGTAAATATAATTACTAACGTATTATATATATAGTACGTTTTATATACTATATTTTATATAGTAACTATATATTAATACTATACTTTTATATACTATATACTACGTATTATAATACGTAGTAGAAGCTAATTATCGGTGATGGAAATTGGATGAGGCCAAAAATAGGGGGTAGGTGCAGGACCCACCCACCACCCACCGTCCTCCGCCCCTCGGCTAGACAGCAATTTCGTACCTCGAAAGCATACAAATTGCACGGGAACGGAGTCTTAGGCAGTATAAAAATTTCTAATTAAATCGACATAGTAAAAAGGAGTAATTAAATCGAAATATTAAAAAAATTTAAAAAAAATAAATTAAAATCGAGCGTAGTCCTCGGCTCCAAGGGTAGAGGCTAAATATCGGTGATGGAAATTGGATGAGGCCAAAAATATGGGGGTAGGTGCGATAATAATATTAAAAATCGGTGTAACCGCTCTTACCCACCCCCTTAACCCTAATTTATGACTTGGGTTATCATACCTCGAAAGCATACAAATTGAACGAGAGCGGAGTGTAAGGCAGTATAAAAATTGCCAATTAGATCGAAAGAGTAAAAAGGACTACTTGAATCTTAATAATAAAAAAAAAAAAATAATAATAAATCGAGCGTAGACGTGGCTCTAAGGGTAGAAGCTAATTATCGGTGATGGAAATTGGATGAGGCCAAAAATAGGGGGTAGGTGCATACGTTATATTAAGTATATGCTAATATACGTAATATAACGTATTAGTTATATAGTATTTTTAGTACCTTATATTCCTATTTAAATACCCGTGACTGAAAGAAGCCTCTGCCAAATATTTTTGGGTGTCATCTGGAATGTTTTTATTTACATTTTCATTCATAGGGGGTAGGTGCGGGAATAATATTAAAAATCGGTGTAACCGCTCTTACCCACCCCCTAAACCCTAATTTATGGCTTGAGTTATCATACCTCGAAAGCATACAAATTGCACGGGAACGGAGTCTTAGGCAGTATAAAAATTTCTAATTAAATCGAAATAGTAAAAAGGAGTAATTAAATCGAAATATTAATAAAATTTAAAAAAAATAAATTAAAATCGAGCGTAGTCCTCGGCTCCAAGGATAGATGCTAAATATCGGTGATGGAAATTGGATGAGGCCAAAAATAGGGGGTAGGTGCAGGTGTGTAGGTGCACCTACCCCCTATTTTTGGCCTCATCCAATTTCCATCACCGATAATTAGCTTCTACCCTTAGAGCCGTGGCTACGCTCCTTTTTTTTTTTTTTTTTTTTAATTATTAAGATTCAAGTAGTCCTTCATCCTCTTTCGATCTAATTTTTGCAATTTTTATACTGCCTAACACTCCGCTCTCGTTCAATTTGTATGCTTTCGAGGTATGATAACCCAAGTCATAAATTAGGGTTAAGGGGGTGGGTAAGAGCGGTTACACCGATTTTTAATATTATTCCCGCACCTACCCCCCTATTTTTGGCCTCATCCAATTTACATCACCGATATTTAGCCTCTACCTTTTGAGCCGAGGACTACGCTCGATTTTAATTTATTTTTTTCAAATTTTATTAATATTTCGATTTAATTACTCCTTTTTACTATTTCGATTTAATTAGAAATTTTTATACTGCCTAAGACTCCGTTCCCGTGCAATTTGTATGCTTTCGAGGTACGAAATTGCTGTCTAGCCGAGGGGCGGAGGACGGTGGGTGGTGGGAGGGTCCTGCACCTACCCCCTATTTTTGGCCTCATCCAATTTCCATCACCGATAATTAGCTTCTACCCTTAGAGCCGTGGCTACGCTCCTTTTTTTTTTTTTTTTTATTATTAAGATTCAAGTAGTCCTTCATCCTCTTTCGATCTAATTTTTGCAATTTTTATACTGCCTAACACTCCGCTCTCGTTCAATTTGTATGCTTTCGAGGTATGATAACCCAAGTCATAAATTAGGGTTAAGGGGGTGGGTAAGAGCGGTTACACCGATTTTTAATATTATTCCCGCACCTACCCCCCTATTTTTGGCCTCATCCAATTTACATCACCGATATTTAGCCTCTACCTTTTGAGCCGAGGACTACGCTCGATTTTAATTTATTTTTTTCAAATTTTATTAATATTTCGGTATATATGCTATATATATACAAAACTTGTTGTTAAAACTTGTTTAAGCGTACGTGATTAGGAGTTATTATGTGATGATTGGATATATTATCACTATATTATATATGTATTTTTTCTGCCAACCACTCCTCCCTTCCGAAATTATAATTTTTATAAGTATAAAATATTCAGAATAACTCTTCGTAAGATCATGGTGTTCGAACGAATAAATAATATTTAGGCAGGAAAAGTTACGCTATATTTGCATTTTTCTCAGGTATATAAAAACCAAACTATTTATAGGTAGATGTGCTTGAATCGGCTCAAAACTGGGCTAGGGGGTCAGTTGGTTATATAACATTTTATTTTTTCTATCCTAAAATAACAAGTTTTCTATATTCTCGCTACCCCAATTAATCAGTGAACATTTAATATTCAAACATTACTCAAAGTCAATGCTCATTTGCTGAGAAGTCTCAAATCGGATATAATCTTTGGATAACGAATTAGGAAAACACTATAACAGAACTGAGAAGTTATATTTTTTCAATAGTGTTTGTTATTATCAATACAAAACTATCTTTAATTAAAAGATATGAGTCTTAATACTTACATAGATTAAGTATATCTTAATTCGTTATATATTATTAGTTATATAGTAAATATAACTATATTTACTATAATATAGAGAGTATAGTATATAATACTATACTAGTTACTATATATATCTGCACCTACCCCCTATTTTTGGCCACATCCAATTTCCATCACCGATAATTAGCTTCTACCCTTAGAGCCGTGGCTACGCTCGATTTTTTTTTTTTTTTTTTTTTTATTATTAAGATTCAAGTAGTCCTTCTTACTCTTTCGATCTAATTGGCAATTTTTATACTGCCTAACACTCCGCTCTCGTTCAATTTGTATGCTTTCGAGGTATGATAACTCAAGCCATAAATTAGGGTTTAGGGGGTGGGTTCGAGCGGTTACACCGATTTTTAATATTATTCCCGCACCTACCACCCTATTTTTGGCCTCATCCAATTTCCATCACCGATAATTAGCTTCTACCCTTAGAGCCGTGGCTACGCTCGATTTTTTTTTTTTTTTTTTTTTTATTATTAAGATTCAAGTAGTCCTTCATCCTCTTTCGATCTAATTGGCAATTTTTATACTGCCTAACACTCCGCTCTCGTTCAATTTGTATGCTTTCGAGGTATGATAACCCAAGTCATAAATTAGGGTTAAGGGGGTGGGTAAGAGCGGTTACACCGATTTTTAATATTATTCCCGCACCTACCCCTCTATTTTTGGCCTCATCCAATTTACATCACCGATATTTAGCCTCTACCTTTTGAGCCGAGGACTACGCTCGATTTTAACTTTTTTTTTTTAATTTTATTAATATTTCGATTTAATTACTCTTTTTTACTATTTCGATTTAATTATAAATTTTTATACTGCTAAGACTCCGTTCCCGTGCAATTTGTATGCTTTCGAGGTACGAAATTGCTGTCTAGCCGAGGGGCGGAGGACGGTGGGTGGTGGGTGGGTCCTGCACCTACCCCCTATTTTTGGCCTCATCCAATTTCCATCACCGACAATTAGCTTCGACCCTTAGAGCCGTGGCTACGCTCCTTTTTTTTTTTTTTTTTTTTATTATTAAGATTCAAGTAGTCCTTCATCCTCTTTCGATCTAATTGGCAATTTTTATACTGCCTAACACTCCGCTCTCGTTCAATTTGTATGCTTTCGAGGTATGATAACCCAAGTCATAAATTAGGGTTAAGGGGGTGGGGTAAGAGCGGTTACACCGATTTTTAATATTATTCCCGCACCTACCCCTCTATTTTTGGCCTCATCCAATTTACATCACCGATATTTAGCCTCTACCTTTTGAGCCGAGGACTACGCTCGATTTTAACTTTTTTTTTTTTAATTTTATTAATATTTCGATTTAATTACTCTTTTTTACTATTTCGATTTAATTATAAATTTTTATACTGCTAAGACTCCGTTCCCGTGCAATTTGTATGCTTTCGAGGTACGAAATTGCTGTCTAGCCGAGGGGCGGAGGACGGTGGGTGGTGGGTGGGTCCTGCACCTACCCCCTATTTTTGGCCTCATCCAATTTCCATCACCGACAATTAGCTTCGACCCTTAGAGCCGTGGCTACGCTCCTTTTTTTTTTTTTTTTTTATTATTAAGATTCAAGTAGTCCTTCATCCTCTTTCGATCTAATTGGCAATTTTTATACTGCCTAACACTCCGCTCTCGTTCAATTTGTATGCTTTCGAGGTATGATAACCCAAGTCATAAATTAGGGTTAAGGGGGTGGGTAAGAGCGGTTACACCGATTTTTAATATTATTCCCGCACCTACCCCTCTATTTTTGGCCTCATCCAATTTACATCACCGATATTTAGCCTCTACCTTTTGAGCCGAAGACTACGCTCGATTTTAACTTTTTTTTTTTTAATTTTATTAATATTTCGATTTAATTACTCTTTTTTACTATTTCGATTTAATTATAAATTTTTATACTGCTAAGACTCCGTTCCCGTGCAATTTGTATGCTTTCGAGGTACGAAATTGCTGTCTAGCCGAGGGGCGGAGGACGGTGGGTGGTGGGTGGGTCCTGCACCTACCCCCTATTTTTGGCCTCATCCAATTTCCATCACCGACAATTAGCTTCGACCCTTAGAGCCGTGGCTACGCTCCTTTTTTTTTTTTTTTTTTTTTTATTAAGATTCAAGTAGTCCTTTATCCTCTTTCGATCTAATTGGCAATTTTTATACTGCCTAACACTCCGCTCTCGTTCAATTTGTATGCTTTCGAGGTATGATAACCCAAGTCATAAATTAGGGTTAAGGGGGTGGGTAAGAGCGGTTACACCGATTTTTAATATTATTCCCGCACCTACCCCTCTATTTTTGGCCTCATCCAATTTACATCACCGATATTTAGCCTCTACCTTTTGAGCCGAGGACTACGCTCGATTTTAACTTTTTTTTTTTTAATTTTATTAATATTTCGATTTAATTACTCTTTTTTACTATTTCGATTTAATTATAAATTTTTATACTGCTAAGACTCCGTTCCCGTGCAATTTGTATGCTTTCGAGGTACGAAATTGCTGTCTAGCCGAGGGGCGGAGGACGGTGGGTGGTGGGTGGGTCCTGCACCTACCCCCTATTTTTGGCCTCATCCAATTTCCATCACCGACAATTAGCTTCGACCCTTAGAGCCGTGGCTACGCTCCTTTTTTTTTTTTTTTTTTTTTATTATTAAGATTCAAGTAGTCCTTCATCCTCTTTCGATCTAATTGGCAATTTTTATACTGCCTAACACTCCGCTCTCGTTCAATTTGTATGCTTTCGAGGTATGATAACCCAAGTCATAAATTAGGGTTAAGGGGGTGGGTAAGAGCGGTTACACCGATTTTTAATATTATTCCCGCACCTACCCCTCTATTTTTGGCCTCATCCAATTTACATCACCGATATTTAGCCTCTACCTTTTGAGCCGAGGACTACGCTCGATTTTAACTTTTTTTTTTTTAATTTTATTAATATTTCGATTTAATTACTCTTTTTTACTATTTCGATTTAATTATAAATTTTTATACTGCTAAGACTCCGTTCCCGTGCAATTTGTATGCTTTCGAGGTACGAAATTGCTGTCTAGCCGAGGGGCGGAGGACGGTGGGTGGTGGGTGGGTCCTGCACCTACCCCCTATTTTTGGCCTCATCCAATTTCCATCACCGACAATTAGCTTCGACCCTTAGAGCCGTGGCTACGCTCCTTTTTTTTTTTTTTTTTTTTTATTATTAAGATTCAAGTAGTCCTTCATCCTCTTTCGATCTAATTGGCAATTTTTATACTGCCTAACACTCCGCTCTCGTTCAATTTGTATGCTTTCGAGGTATGATAACCCAAGTCATAAATTAGGGTTAAGGGGGTGGGTAAGAGCGGTTACACCGATTTTTAATATTATTCCCGCACCTACCCCTCTATTTTTGGCCTCATCCAATTTACATCACCGATATTTAGCCTCTACCTTTTGAGCCGAGGACTACGCTCGATTTTAACTTTTTTTTTTTTAATTTTATTAATATTTCGATTTAATTACTCTTTTTTACTATTTCGATTTAATTATAAATTTTTATACTGCTAAGACTCCGTTCCCGTGCAATTTGTATGCTTTCGAGGTACGAAATTGCTGTCTAGCCGAGGGGCGGAGGACGGTGGGTGGTGGGTGGGTCCTGCACCTACCCCCTATTTTTGGCCTCATCCAATTTCCATCACCGACAATTAGCTTCGACCCTTAGAGCCGTGGCTACGCTCCTTTTTTTTTTTTTTTTTTATTATTAAGATTCAAGTAGTCCTTCATCCTCTTTCGATCTAATTGGCAATTTTTATATTGCCTAACACTCCGCTCTCGTTCAATTTGTATGCTTTCGAGGTATGATAACCCAAGTCATAAATTAGGGTTAAGGGGGTGGGTAAGAGCGGTTACACCGATTTTTAATATTATTCCCGCACCTACCCCTCTATTTTTGGCCTCATCCAATTTACATCACCGATATTTAGCCTCTACCTTTTGAGCCGAGGACTACGCTCGATTTTAACTTTTTTTTTTTTAATTTTATTAATATTTCGATTTAATTACTCTTTTTTACTATTTCGATTTAATTATAAATTTTTATACTGCTAAGACTCCGTTCCCGTGCAATTTGTATGCTTTCGAGGTACGAAATTGCTGTCTAGCCGAGGGGCGGAGGACGGTGGGTGGTGGGTGGGTTACCAACAACAGGTATGTATAAATACCAAGTACCCCAACAACCCAAGCAATTTTTATATTGCCTAACACTCCGCTCTCGTTCAATTTGTATGCTTTCGAGGTATGATAACCCAAGTCATAAATTAGGGTTAAGGGGGTGGGTAAGAGCGGTTACACCGATTTTTAATATTATTCCCGCACCTACCCCTCTATTTTTGGCCTCATCCAATCTAGCCAACCATCGGTCTCCATAAGTTGCATTTAAATAATCAGTGACACTATGAGAAAAGTGAGCTAAAGCACCGTCATGCATAAACCACAGCCTTTGCCTAATGCCTAGCGGAATATCTTCTAGAATATCATGCAGATTATTTTGCAAAAAATGCAAGTAAGATATACCTGACAGCCTAGGTGGCAAAAAGAAGGGGCCGATGATTTTGTCGCTTAGAAGACCACACCAGACATTTAAAGAGAATGTGTGTTGGTAATGTCCAACAGCAGTCGTATGAGGGTTTTCTTCGGCCCAAGTATGGGTATTTCGAAAATTAAGAATCCCGTAGTATATATATACTATATATATATATAGTTTTACCCCCCCCCCCCTGGCTACCGCGACCAACGTTTTCAATGCGATCTGTTGTTAGTTCTCGCGAACTAAAATTTTAAAAGCCGTAAATAATACGGCTTTTTTTTCGCGACTAGTTACCTCTCGCATAGGTAATTAGTCCAATAATCATTATTAGCTAAGACTATAGGTTGGGGAGGGGGGGTGGGTTTTTTCCGTCCCCACGAGGGACCACCACCGTCGCGAGTTAGCTCTCGCACACGTTAATTTTCATTAACTAATAACTATGGGTTTTTTTTTCCTAGCTAATTACCTCTCGCAAAGGTAAATATTCAAAAAGTCCTTATTATGTGGTGAAGCGGCGGGGGAGGGCGGGTGGGGTTTTACCCCCCCCCCTGGCTACCGCGACCAACGTTTTCAATGCGATCTGTTGTTAGTTCTCGCGAACTAAAATTTTAAAAGCCGTAAATAATACGGCTTTTTTTTCGCGACTAGTTACCTCTCGCATAGGTAATTAGTCCAATAATCATTATTAGCTAAGACTATAGGTTGGGGAGGGGGGGTGGGTTTTTTCCGTCCCCACGAGGGACCACCACCGTCGCGAGTTAGCTCTCGCACTCGTTAATTTTCATTAACTAATAACTATGGGTTTTTTTTTCCTAGCTAATTACCTCTCGCAAAGGTAAATATTGTGCGTATATATTCTCAAGCTTATACAACCTATATATATTGCGTATATACGTATAGTATATCTATATCTGCGTATAGTATATCTAATATACTATATCTCAACTATATATTCTCAACCGCTCATATATTTGTCTTCATTTTAGTCCTGATGAAGATCCACAAGTTTCTTAAGTTCCCGACCAGGACCTTAACGATAAGAATTATTACTCGATTATATATATATACTAATTAACGATTATATACTTACATAGATGTGACCCACACATAATTATTCTTAATTTTACGATAGGTTAAATGATGGTCAAGATTTTCAGTTTACAATGATTTTATTGTGGTAAGCCAACGTTTCGATCCAACTTGTGGATCTTCATCAGGGCTAAAAGAAAACAACTATATAGTATCTATGCTAGAGGGTGACAATAGATGGATACATTACAGAACTGATAATAATATAAAAGATGGTGTATACATGAATATTAATATAAGTGGCTCGTTAACAAGATAAAATAGAACCTGATATTTACCTACTGAGTCCAGGTGGATACTAAGACTAAAGGTAAAAATAAGGTGAGAGGTAGTGGTAATAAAAATAAAGAGATAATTTCATCCACTTATTCTAACATCTTCCGCATCCTCAAATCCTAGTTTTGATTTCATAGGCAACTGCAATTATTTTGTACCTCTTCTACTATTATTATTTTTTGCATTGTATACTTCTTTCTTTATATTTTCTAATATTTTATGCATTGTTACATTATGTATTATCTCATTTTTATGTTATTATTGAGTCCAGACACAACTATTTGTATACAGTACCATCTATTTTGTTAGTTTTTAAAATAATTTTGTTCACTCAGTTGTCATGTGCCTTCACTTCAAAAGCGTTGGATTTTACCCGTCATAAACCTTTGAAGTCGGCAAACTAACCCCCTATCACTACCTTTCACCTTATTTTCACTCAGTATCCACCTGGACTCAATAGGCAAATATCAGATTCTATTTTATCTTGTTAACCAGCCACTTATATTAATATTCATGTGTACACCATCTTTTATATTATTATCAGTTCTGTAATGTATCCATCTATTGTCACCCTCTAGCAGAGATACTATATATTTGTTTTCTTTTAGCCCTGATGAAGATCCACAAGTTGGATCGAAACGTTGGCTTACCACATTAAAATCATTGTAAACTGAAAATCCTGACCATCATTTAACCTATCGTAATTGAAGAACAGTTGACCATCTCTCACCTCTACTATTTTTAATTTTATTATATTATATTGTATGAGTGATAATAGCCCTAAATAAATATTATGTATGTAGATATTAATGAGTACAGTGATTATATTAAATTGTAACAGTTATTCTAATTAGATGGCCTAAATCATTGAGTTTATGTAAATATGCTAACTAATAACATAGGGCCAAATTTTGTACCCTAAGCCCTTCTCATCGCCCTACTTTAGCCCCAGTCTTATATCAGTCTTCCAGAGTCTTAGAGAGAATCTTGATCTATGAAGACATACTGCTTTCCGGCACCCCACTTCCTTAATAAGGCCTGTATTTTAGTATTATTAGTTATATTCATTATATGTATATATGTATATATTATTCACCAATTATAATTCACTTCCACTGCGTAATTCTGTTTATTTTTGCTTGTCCCAATTATTTAGACAATTAAGATACACGTGCATTAACGGACCTTTTTACTAACCCTAATTAATTTAAATAAACAAGGGACATCGCAGGTCATATACAAAATGAAAAATATTTGTAAATTATGAAATATAAAACAGCAGATGATCAAATAGGGGAATCTACGATTTGGATCAGCAATATTAATTAATAAGATTATAGAGGAAATAAGGGGTCACCTGTGGTGTAGTGGTTAGCAGTAGTCTACAAAACTAAAGTGGTGTCCTACGGTGGCCCAAGGATTTTTTAAAGGGAGTAAAAAATCCTAGGCTACGCCGTCCCTCGGATAGTACGTAAAATGGAAAATGGGTGTTCATTTCAGGAGAAGGTTTAACCACTTATAATGAGAGTCCGTTCCATTCTGAGTAAGAAATCCAAGTCTGCCATATCAACGCGGTTGCCATCAAATTTTATTGGCGAACGAATTTTTCGCTAATTCTTTAACGAAAAAACGAATTTTTTTCAAAACAAAATCGAGATTTTCGAACTTTTTTCAATTTTTCGCTAATACCTAGCAAACGATTTTTCGCAGAAGAAATGTTATTCTTTCTAAAATAAAAGGGCATTAAATTTCGCGTCGACTGAGGTCCTCACAGTTAAAATCGGTTAAGTTTTCGCCAAAACCGATTGTCAAAATGAATTACGCTCATGTTCCAAAGCCTGCAATTTAAAGAGGGTTACTCCAAATAAATAATGTTGCGTATAATAGTTGTAGAATATTGAATTCTGTGTAAAACGATCTTATTAATTTTTAAATCAGCCCACTCCTGTGGAGACGAAGTAATTAAAACGTGAACGATAAAATTATGATGATTAAGATTACAAAGGTCTATTCGAATGAAGCGTACGTTGATAAGGTCTTTAAGAATTTTAGGTCTTCAACGGCGCCCGATCTATCAGAATTTACGATGGCTTATTAAATTTTGAGGTAGAGGAAATGGTCGGGGGCGCGATCAAAATAATTAGCAGTGATGTGTAAGTATCGCATATTTAATTGTGCCGAAGTTTCGACCTGAATTTTAGGTCCTTATCAGGGCTCTTTGGATTTTCAGCCATGTTTGCGAACCCGCGTCCCTAAAGTGTTGTAGGCTGCAACACTACAACACAGGCGACCCGATGTTTTTTCTATTATGAACCCTTTGATAAAACTTCCAGTAGTGTTGGTAATAAGGGTACCATGATAAAAATAAACACAATTTTATAGAATATAACAAGGTTTTCGTAGAATAAAGACAACTTGTAATGAATTGCACATAATTATTGGTGCAACGAAGGTTCCCTCCGCGCGGAACTTTACTCTGAATGACAGAGATGCCACAGTCATGAAATAAGATCCCCTAAAAAAGGGTGCCTGTAATACAAGCACAGATAATGTCCTTAAACCCTAAAATAATGTCCGAAAAATCCGTGGCTATGCCGTCCCTCGGATAGTACGTAAAATGGAGGTCCCGAGACTGTAAGATGTCAGGTACTCGTTAAAGATCCCTGGATAGGCAAAATTTAGGACTCTCACATCGTCCGATTAGCCTTTGTGGCATAAAAATAAACGCGTTACAAATTATGTACCCTTTGATAAAACTTCCAGCTGTGTTGGTAATATGGGTACCATGATAAAAATAAACACAATTTTATAGAATATAACAAGGTTTTCGTAGAATAAAGACAACTTGTAATGAATTGCACATAATTCTTTTTATACTAAGAGTGAAATTTGAGTTAACCAAATGAAAACAGATTTTCCCGAGGAGAAATGATCATTGGTGCAACGAATGTTCCATCCGCGCTGACAAATGGCAGAGCTGTCAGAGATGAATATAAGACCCCCTACAAAAGGGGGCCTGTAATATAAGCACAGATAATGCCCATATCACACACCCTCTTCATGTTTAAAAAAAAAAAAGAGGATAACGATTTGCAAATTTTTTGTTATCCCTACCTGGACATGTGTGGCATACGGGGAGTAACTATAAAGGTGTAACCAACCTATTCTAACCATGGTGGGTAGGTTGAGATTTATTCCGTGAGGCCTCCACGAAATAAAATTCAACCATCTCAGGGCGGATTCGAACTGCCACCATTTGGCTCGATCTTGCTAAAGCGGGTCGCGCTCTAACACGCTCGGCTATCCCGGCCCATCGACTAGTAAATTTTACAAATAGTTTTTAGATTTAGTAGGTTAATCCTAATAATTTGCAAAACAAAACTGTATGAATAGTTTCATACGTTAATATCCTCCGATGGTTGTAAAATTAATTAGGAATACTTACATTTGAAAGTTTTTGTAACAGCATAAACATAAAACACATAGCTCATTAACTGCAACTGGGTCGACGCCAGAGCTCCCACACGACTTCTTATTAACTTTCTTCAAGTTCAAGTCGTAACTATTATGATTTGCTGATATTATGGTCCTTTTCTATAATTTTAAATGAAATATATCATATTACAGTTAGGATAATTCCACAATTACAATAATGAAAAGTGATATAGAAGACGATGTAAGTGAAATTGCAACTTGTTTTAGAGAAAAAATAAAGCCATTTTCATCGAAAACTCCAGTTGTAAATACCTTGATGTAGAACATTCAAGTTTAATTGTTTATGACGAAACTAAAACTAGTATTTTTTTTTTATTATAATTCTTTTTTACTTTCACTTACCTATATATGAAATATATAGTAAGGGAAAGTATTGAGATCGTGAAAAATTTCGACTTCCGGTTTTCAACGGAAATACACGTTTTGGGGTCCCCTGATTCCAAATAACCAAGTCCCGCGAAATGGTCTGTGTGTGTGAACAGACTAGCTCAAGAACTATGAATCGTAACAACCTGAAATTGGGTATTTCGTGTATGTATGTGCCCGCGATGTTAAAGCAAAAATTTCATCAAAATTGGTCAAACAGAGGGGGTACTTTATTTAAAGAATTTTGCGTAAGTTTTACGTTGTTTTCTATTTTCTCAAAAACGGCTCTAATGATTTTGATTAAACTCTGTATTTGATGTATGTACCTATATGACTGCGATGTGACAGTCAAAATTTCATCAAAATTGATCAATTGGAGGGGGTACTTTACTGAATAAATCTTGTCCGATTGTTCCATCTTGTTCCCATTCCTATTTCACTTGTTCCCATGTTTTTTTTTTTATTTGCTCAAAAAAGGCTTTAACGATTTTGATCAAAATGGATATTTGACGTATGTATACGCCCGCAACGTGACAGCCGAAATTTTATGAAAATTGGAGGGGGAACTTTACTACGAGACGTAACACACCTTCTATCGATTCATCTTCACGATAAATTTACAAAAGGCTACTAGTAGTAATAGATAAGCAAGCCTTAAAAAAAAACTAGGCTGATGATGAAATTAGGTCTCTTAAAAAAATAAATTAGCAATAATGAATCGTAAAGTACTGAGAACTTTCAAGTTTTGCAATACACTCATACTCTATAACTTATGGAGATATACAAAAATAATCATATAAATGAGGGAAGATGTGTGAAGTTCAGGAATAGCATTTACATATTATCAAAACACGTCTATTTAAACGTTGCGCGCATCGCACCAGATTTTTACTTTCACTTACCTATATATGAAATATATAGTAAGTGGAAGTATTGCGATCGTGAAAAATTTCGACTTCCGGTTTTAAACGGAAATACACGTTTTGGGACCCCCTGAGTCGAAATAACCAAGTCCCGCGAAATGGTCTGTGTGTGTGTGTGTGTGTGTGTGTGTGTGTGTGTGTGTGTGTGTGTGTGTGTGTGTGTATGTGTGTGTGAACAGACTAGCTCAAAAACTATAAACCGTGGGAACCTGAAATTGGGTATTTAGTGTATTTATATGCCCGCGATGTGACAGCAAAAATTTCATCAAAATTGCTCAAAGGGAGGGGGTAGTTTATTTAATAACTTTTTTACGTTTTTTTCGATTTTCTCAAAAACGGCTCTAACGATTTCGATTAAACTGAGTATTTGATCTATTTATATGCCCGAGATATGACTGTAAAAAATTCATCAAAATTGATCAACCGGAGGGGGGACTTTGCTTAAAGAATTTTATCTAATGTTTACGTTTTTTTTTATTTTCTCAAAAACAGCTTTGATGATTTTGATAAAACTAGGTATTTGATGTATGTATATGCCCGCGATGCGACAGCGCGATATTGGTGAAACGGAGGGGGTACTTCATTTAATAAACTTTTTCTTATGTTCACGTGTTTTTTTTATTTACTCAACAGTGGCTGTAATGATTTTTATCAGACTGGATATTTGGTGTATGTATATGCTCACAATGTGACAGACAACATTTCACCAAAATTGGTCAAATGCAGGGGGCTCTTTATTTCATAACATTTTTTTCCAATTTTTACATTTTTTTGGATTATCTCAAAAACGGCTGTAATGATTTTGATTAAATTAATCATTTTTAATCAAAATCAAGTCATCTTTTTTATATTATTTATAAAAATGGCAATTAAAATAACCTGTCGATTTCTAATGTAAGTAAGTTGGTAAGTGAAAGTTGTGTGTTGCGCGCATCGCACCAGATTTTTTTAATAGATATATTTTTTTTTTTTTAGAAAATAAAATATTGTAATGTAAAAAAAAAAAAAATTGTAATGAGTTTTGGTTGGAATAGTTACCGACTGTTCTAGCACATGTTCGTGATTGTTCAACAATCTTCTACGCTTTTTGAGGACCTTGTAGAATGTTCAAATTCAGACTAAACATAAGGAGCAATGGACTGGAGTCATAGTCTTGCTCTAAAGATCGAATCAGATGGTAACGTTTACGTTAATATGTCTTTAAAAGTTGGTAGTTTTTGTGGCATGTTTAATTATTTGAGTTTTTATTGCTTGTCTGACATTGTGAATTTTTATTTTCGTCAAATAAAAATTATTTAAACTCAAAATAGAACTTTAAAATTGTCTATTGTACCGATAATTGTTGTTTGTTCTATGTCACTTTATGCCATTAAGGCTAATCGGACGATGCTAAAGCGGTAGTCCTAAATTTTGCCTATCCAGGTTTAATTATGTAGGGATCTTTAACGAGTACCTGACATCGTACACGCTGGGGACCATTTTACGTCCTATCCGAGGGAAGGCATGACTAAGGATTATTTACACCCAATAAAAAAAATCCTAGGGCCACCGCTGGGCGCGAACCTGCGACCTTTAGTATTGTAGGTTGCCATGCTAACCACTACCCCACAGGTGACCCCGTTGTACCGATAATGACCAGATCGTAGTAAAAATACATTACGTAGTGCATAGTAAAAGATATCCAGCAGTTTATATATGTAATTTAAAGGAAGATTCCAGAGAACAAAAAATTATACCGATGATTGATCTTCAACCTTACATTTTAGGAGACAGGATTATGATTCATATCCTAACCAATGCCAGGCGGATATTTCAGAAATACACGGGCTTAGGAAACGACTGTCAAACCACGTCCTCAAACTAAACAAAGGTGATTAAGCAATATTTACTGGCAGGAAAAAAAAAAAAAAATTCACTGACTGATCAATGCCATCGCTACGAAATATGTTAAAGCACAGCAATTTCACAAATTATTCCAGTCAGCGATTTTTTTAAACAGATAAGTTTAAATACTGGAGACCCAGTTACAGGTTGAACGTCACTGATAAAAATATAAATTATTTTATATAGCTACGTATTTCAGCTGTTTTTAGGAAGATCAACAATATAAGGGAATGCGATCAAAACAGTCAAAAGTTTAATTTTTAGGGCATAATAACTCCTTTTTTTATTTTTTATTTGATTGAGGGTCATGACCCCGTAGTATGATAAATAATAAAAATTATCAATAATAATTTTGGGTTAGAAATATCTGCATAAATAAATATTTTTAGAATTTATTCAAAGACCAATTACTATTTATGTGGGCCTTTGTAACAGCAAATAATACAAAAAGTGTTGTTTAGTATATACTTGCAAACAATGTACATATTATGATTCATACATTTACCGTTAATGTACAATTTTAACTGTTGATTATTCGCATTTATAAATATTTAGATAAGTTGTTAAAATTTATGCTTTTTAAGCTACTTATCTAAACTAACTGTTTATAATAGTGTAAAATTGGTCATAGCTATACGGAAGAACGAACATTAAGGTTTTAAACAAACGTTTCAGACACGAAAACCACATAAAATTAGTGTAAATATTCCGTAAAACACAACAATATTTTATTTTTATTATATGAGAATATTTCGCTGAAACACATCATAAACATGTAAATATATTTTCTGTGTATCACACGATGTCTAAGATATAAGAATGTTATAACAGTTAAACGTCTTAAATATGTATTTTAGATCGTTATTTCGGAAGATCACTATTATATTCAAATAATTAAGTGGTGAAAAATTAAATCCACCTTATTTTTCATATGTTTATTAAAAAATCTGGTGCGTGCGCGCAACACACAACTTTCACTTACCAACTTACTTAGATTAGAAATTGACGTGTTTTGCTAAATATCATTTCCCAGAGTCACACATTTTTCTACATTCATATCTTATTATTGTTAGTCGTTCAAGCCGTTTTTGAGTAAATAAAAAAACCCGTGAAAATGATACAAAATTTATTAAGTAAAGTCCCCCCTCCCGTAGATCAATTTTGATGAAATTTTTACAGTCATATCTCGGGCATATAAATACATCAAATACCAAGTTTGATCAAAATCGTTAAAGCCGTTTTTGAGTAAAGAAAAAAAACACGTGAAAATGATACAAAATGTATTAAGTAAAGTCCCCCCTCCGGTTAATCAATTGTGATGAAATGTTGGTTATCACATCTTTGGCATATACATACAACATATACCCAGTTTGATCAAAATCGTTAAAGACGTTTTTGAGTAAATAAAAAAAACACGTGAAAATGATACCAAATTTATTAAGTAAAGTCCCCCCTCCGGTTAATCAATTTTGATGAAATTTTTACAGTCATATCTCGGGCATATAAATAGATCAAATACCCTGCTTAATCAAAATCGTTAGAGCCGTTTTTGAGAAAATCGAAAAAAAACGTAAAAAGTTATTAAATAAAGTACCCCCTCCCTTTGAGCAATTTTGATTAAATTTTCGCTGTCACCTCGCGGGCATATACCTACACTAAATACCCAATTTCAGGATCGCACGGTTTATAGTTTTTGAGCTAGTCTGTTCACACACACACACACACGCACGCACGCACGCACGCACGCACGCACGCACGCACGCACGCACGCACGCACACACACACACAGACCATTTCGCGGGACTTGGTAATTTATGGGACAATCGGACAAGATTTATTCAGTAAAGTACCCCCTCCAATTGATCAATTTTGATGAAATTTTGACTGTCACGTACATATAGGTACATACATCAAATACAGAGTTTAATCAAAATCGTTAGAGCCGTTTGAGAGAAATTAGAAAAAAAACGTAAAACTTACGCAAAATTCTTTAAATAAAGTACCCCCTCTGTTTGACCAATTTTGATGAAATTTTCGCTGTAACATCGCGGGCACACACATACACCAATTACCCAATTTCAAGTTGTTACGGTTCATAGTTCTTGAGCTATTCTGTTCACACACACAGACAATTTCGCGGGACTTGGTTATTTCGACTTAGGGGGTCCCAAAACGTGTATTTCCGTTGAAAACCGGAAGTCGAAATTTTTCACGATCGCAATACTTCCACTTACTATATATTTCATATATAGGTAAGTGAAAGTAAAAAAAGTCAAATCCTAAACATTCCTCTACCTACATTTCGGAATTGTATATCTTCAGGGTTTTCTTTTATTCTTTTTATTGTCACCTGTCTTTATTCTTTTTTTTTGTAGTCAGTTTTTCTATTTTCCACTATTAAATTGAATTGGCCATATTTAATTATAAAAATCTGGTGCGATGCGCGCAATACACAACTTTCACTTACCAACTTGGTTAGATTAGGAATTGACGAGATTTGTTAAATGGCATTCCTCAAAACCACACATTTTTCTTCATTCATTTACTTATTTTTGTTTCTATAGGCTCTCTAAACTACACTAAATCGAGAAAGATTACTGCTCCTCTAAAATCACTTAATACTGCCTTCAGAAATTTATTATGGAACTAAAGTTTCTAAACTAAAATATAATTAATAAAAAGACTATTATTTCACATCGCCTATTTACTATCTATAGTAAAATAAAATTTTCTATTGTAAAATAAAAGTTTTTATTTTCATAATAAGGAAAATGAAATTTTAGCTATCACATCGCGGGCATATAAATAAATCAAATATCCAGTTTGATCAACTACAATAGACCGATTTTGATGAGATTTCGGCTGTAGCATCGCGGGCCTATACATTCATCAAATACTTAGTTTAATTAAAATCGTAGAATATTACTAAATTACCTATATTTTAAATTTTAACTCTATCAGATCACTATTTAAGAGAGAAGCGGCACCCAGCTTTCATTCACTAAGTGCTTTGGCGTTCAAGTTACTTGAGGAGCTGAAGAACTGAACTATCGCTAACACTTAACGTATAATACAATTCGTTCCCTTTAATCACGTACTGGTTTAATTAAATCGAAATCACTTGCTCAATCAAAATAAGAAATATTTATTAATGAATTTTATTAGTAAATAAAACATAACAGGTAGTTTCTTGCGTTATTACGAAAAACTACAGTCGTTTGGCAATTACCGAATAAATAGAAATTAAGTGCCTGTAGCCAATGCAGCGGAGTTGAAGTGGTGGGGAGAGCGCGTCTGGCAACAACTTAATCCCATCAGTCCCGGCACAAAAAACAAGTTTGGTATTGTTTTTATTTCATCAATAGCATTTTATAGAAACTATAAAATAAAAATTTAAATTAAAATGATCAACTGCAAATTATGTAACAAATCAGTGAGCAGGGACGAGAAAGCTAAAGTGACTTGCATTATTTGTCAAAATATTTTCCATTCCAAATGCAATAATATTGACTGTTCGGACAGTGAAGTATTGAAAGAAATATGTAAAAAGTGGACTTGTCAAGATTGCGAGTCGGCTACGCGTCCTTTACCTGCCTCCGACCCTACTTCAATAATCGGTCTACTGAGGGCGCTGACTGAGGAAGTAAAGGATATGAAGGCCAAACTTAAAGGGATAGACGAGCTCAAAGACATAAAGGATACACTACAAAAACAATCCGAGCTATCCTTTGAAAACATGGACAGACTCGTGAAAATCGAAAATCTACTAGAAGAGCAGAAGAGTCACGTTGAAAAATTGTCACTAGAAAATAAAAATTTAAAAACCAAAATCTCTGAGTTAGAAACCCGCTTAAATAATACCGAGCAGCTACAATTGAAAAACAGTTTAGAAATAAGAGGTGTCCCAGAGAAACCGGGAGAGACGGTGACGGGCATCATCCTGAGCGTCGGTGCGGGTCTGGGCGTCAAACTGAATGAGGAAGATGTAGATCACGCCGCGAGACTCAGGCCAAAGCAGGACGGGACCCCTGGGCCCATTATCGCCCGATTCGTACGGCAATCCGTGAGAGACGAGTTGGTGAGACAAAGAAAGGTAAAAAGGGACTTTTCTTCTAGGCACCTGGGCTGGGGGGAAAACGAAGCTCATCGAATTTACCTAAGCGAAGCGATGACGCCCACTAACAAGCACCTGTACTGGATGGCCAGGCAGAAGAAAGCAACCGGGAAAATCAAGTACCTGTGGTTCAGCGGAGGACGGGTGCGCTGCAGGAAGTCAGACGGCCATCCGGCCGTGATTATTGAAAAGCCAAGTGACTTGGACGCGTTTAACTGAAAGGAGTACGTAAGTTACATCAAGACAGCGAACCCTTTAGGACTTTCGAAAGTTATATTTTTTTTCAATTTTACTCTTTTTATTTATAATAGAGACATTTTAAAGAACTCTATTCCCACTGTAGAGTTTTTCATTTTCATTTTCAATGTCTATATTTTTATCACAGTTATTTTTACCTTTGTATGGTCATTATTAATTTTTATGGAGATATTATCATTGATGACGGAGGTATCTTTCTTTATTTTTATAACCAGTAATTTTATTTATAATATTGATTTTATAATTTTCGCGATAGAAATTTTTGATTTATATTATGTTTTTTTTTTCGTCGCTATAGATATTTTTAATTTTTAACATAGGAATTTAATTCTAATTTCTATCGTTGTAATAATCAGTTCTGTTCGAGGTCAAACATCATTTGTGTTGACATATTCTTTTGTTATATTTTTATTTTTTTCCTCATCTCCAAATTAGATTTTTTTTTTTTCTTTTTCTTTTATTTTCTATAATGTACTAACAACTTATATTCTAATCGATTTTAAATTATTATACTCAATAATGGAATTATATTCACTCTCTGCGGCCTACTGTTTCTGTAAATCTAAAAAATGTCTCGAGCTCTCCTTCATCCTTGTTCCTGTTCCATGCAACTCCTTTCCCTTAACCTCCCAGTAATGACTAATATCCTAACCTCCTGTCACGTTAATGCACAATCCCTAACAGCCCACTTTGACGAATTCCAAAAATATTTCCTCGACAACTTCCATCACATAATAGCAATAACCGAAACCTGGCTAAAACCGTTCATCCCTTCCTCCCATATCTCCCTTCCCAACTACCTATTTTTACGCCACGACAGATCTAATCGTACGGGAGGTGGTGTCGGATTATACATCCATGAAAACCTAAAGGCCAAAGTCCTCCTCCAGTCTCCTTCCCCAGACCTTCCTCATGTAGAGTATATGTTTGTTGAAATCTCCTCCCTTTCCTCTTCCTTATTATTTGCCGTAGTCTATAGACCTCCTCGTGTTCCTTTCGACTGCCTCTTCGAATCTTCCCTCATCAATCTTGTATCCAAGTATCCTAAGGTCATCATCACCGGAGATTTCAATGTAAATATGCTTGCAGACTCCCCCGAGAAATCCTATCTAGCCGACCTCCTCTATTCCCTCAATCTTTACCTAGTTCCTTATTTTCCAACACATCATACACAATATTCCGACACATGGCTCGACCTTTGTATCTCTGACTCTCCCTCCAAAATTGTCTCTTCTTCGCAATACCCCGTTCCTTTTCTCTCATCTCATGACCTCATCCAGATCTCATACGACCTCCCCGTCAAACGTTTTATTCCCAAGGAGATATCATTCCGCAATTTAGACCTCCTCTCCTATGAATCCCTTCAATCCGACCTTAAACCCGATCAATGGAATCTCATATATTCCTATGACTCAATCGATCCTATGGTCTCCATCCTCACATCAAATTTGAAATCCATTTTAGATATCCATGCTCCACTGAAAACCCGAACCTTACGTCGTCCTGCTGCACCTTGGTTGACTCCTGAAATAAAGGATATGATAAAAAGAAGGGAAGCTGCAAGACGCAAATTTCGGCGAACCCGTTTGGCAGCGGATTATGCGTCTTTTAAAAAACATAGAAATCTGACCCAATCCGAAATCCGACGATCTAAATCCCTTCACTTCCACAATGCTCTTACCAATGCCCACGATCCTAAAAGCAAATGGAAAATACTCCGACAATTATCCCTACCAGGTTCCAATAACCCTAGCTCCTTTCAGCTCTCTCCAGATGATCTCAATAACCATTTCTCATCCTTCTCTTCTAATTCATCCCAACCTGCTGATATTAATCAGCATCATTTTAATCCGGAAAATTTCTTTTTTGCTCACATAACCTACGAAGACCTACGTACTGCTATCCTAAAATCCCACACCAACGACTATGGTCCCGATGATATCCCAGTAAAGCTAATAAGATCCTGTCTCCCAGCACTTATTCCTGTTCTTTATCACATCTACAACTTCTCTTTACAAAACTCCATATTCCCTTCTTCCTGGAAAACCGCTCTAGTCCGACCGTTAAACAAAACGGCAAACCCTTCCTCAATGAATGATTTCCGTCCGATCTCTCTCCTTTCAAACCTCTCAAAACCGTTAGAACGCCTCGTTCAAAACCAACTATCAAATTTCCTAGAAGAACGTTCCCTCATTAACCCTTTCCAATCAGGCTTCCGATCTGGGTACTCTACTCAATCCGCCCTCCTAAAAATTACCCATGACCTCCAAACGTCCATCGAACACCGAAAATTAACCATCCTCATCCTTCTTGATTTCTCCAAAGCATTTGATACCGTTGACCACAATATCCTTCTCACCAAATTACAAAAGCTCCACTTATCAAGCAGCGCCTTAAATTGGTTCAAATCCTTTCTTTCAGACCGGTCACAGTTTGTAGTCGTTCCAGGCCAACCTCCATCCAAGACACTTCCCCTCTCCTGTGGTGTTCCGCAGGGTTCCTCTCTATCCCCCACTCTGTTCGCCATTTATATCAACGACCTTCCTCTTCTGATCCATCACTCCCAATATCATATCTATGCAGACGATTTCCAGATATACCTATCCTTCCCCCCTTCCGAGCTATCCTCTGCAACAAAAAAGCTTCAGGATGATTTAAATCGAATCAGTCTCTGGGCAGAGGCTAACAAGTTGAAGCTGAATGCAGAAAAAACGAAAGCAATTTTAATAGGCTCCAATTACCTCCTTAAAACCGTCCCTAACATCCCTACCCTCCTCCTAAATAATAATCCCATTAAATTTTATCCAACTGTCAAAAACCTCGGAATGACCTTTGACCAAACCCTTTCCTGGAAAAACCACATCTCCAATATTTCCCGCCGTACCTTTTCTACCTTAAAGCAATTAAATCACCTCCGAAGCCTTTTTCCATTTGAAACACGTAGGCTCCTGGTCACCTCCCTGGTATTTCCCCACTTTGACTATTGTTGTGCGGTGTATGGGGGTATCTCTGGGGACCTCGAAGCAAAACTAAAACGTTTATTTAATTGTTTCGTACGATTTATCTTTGGGGTCCCAAGAGACGTCTCCGTTTCACCTTTATACGAAAGATTAAAGTGGTTATACCCATCCTACCGCCGTAAATATTTCCTGGCCTCATTCCTTTTCCAAGTAATCCGATCCCGCCGTCCGTCATACATCACCGAACTTCTCCATTTCAAATCCTCTGTCCATTCCCGCAATACCCGTTCCAGGTCTTCAGATCTATACACTCCGGCCCACCGAACGTCAGCTTTTGAAAGATCTATCATTATCCGGTCCTCATCCCTATGGAACTCTATCCCCCCTTTTATTCGTCATTCCAACACACTCCCTACCTTTAAATCCCGCCTGTTCGATCACCTCCTTTCCTCCCAGTTTCCCGAACAACTGTAACCAGTTCAACTGTAAATTGGTATAGGCCTTTATTATTTATTTATCCTTAAAATATATGTTCCATTTAGTGTATGTGTAAATAAGTTATTTTTCATTTTAAGTCAATAAGGATTTACTTAGTTTTATTTTATTTTTTTTTTTTTCTTATCACAAGAAGATTTCCTTATTATTTATAATTTTTTTCTCAGCTTTTTTTTTGTTTATTTTTATCATGTTAATTTGCTCCATTTTTTTTGTTTTTATTGTTTTCTTATATAGTACTCTAAGGCACTGAAGCCTATTATATGTATCTGTATAGTTTGTTCCTAAGGGACTAGTTCCCGGGACAATCAATAAAGTCTTTATTATTATTATTATTATTATTATTATTAATTATAGCGTTTAACAAGGGCGTACCCAGGATCAAAACTAGGAGGGGGGCAAGCTATGGTGAGTTAGTTACCACGGAAAAGGTGAATGAAACCAAAATTATGTATAATTATAGCAGTGCTTTATCAATTAAGTTATTACAATTATTTGCTTGACAAAAATTATTCTATTACTGCTTCACGCCTTAAAAGCTTTAAAAATTATCACATCCAGCCTTCCAGGGGGGGGGCAACTGCCCCCCCTTGGCCCTTGCTGGGTACGCCCATGGCATTTAATATGAACAAAATCATTTCTATGATTAAAAGTAAATATATCATTGACACCTTACTATTAGTATTTTTAAGTGTCAGTTAATTAAAAAAAACATACAATACAATGCCTTTAAGATTCAAAAAATACATAGCTGTCAAAAAACTGATAAACCTATTCGTATTTAGTGCCGGTTAAGATACAAAAAAAAATTTTTTTGTTTGCTTATATTTAATTTTATAACAGAATAAATCTCATGCATTTCACAGGTCATTTAATTATTTAATAGTTTGAAAACGAACTTATCTCTTTATTTGTTTTAAGATATATTTAAATTTAAAATAAATCACTTATTAAGTTTCTCATGAAATAATCAAATATACAGATAGTACCACTATTGTTTATTTGTAACGTCACTTTATGCCACTAAGGATAATCGGACGATGCTACAGTGGGAGTCCTAAGTTTTGCCTATCCAGGTATAATTAGTATAGGAATTTTTAACGAGTACCTGACATCGCACAGGCTCGGGACCTCCATTTTACCTCCTATCCGAGGGACGGCATAGTCAAGGATTTTTTACTCCCATTAAAAAATCCTAGGGCCAACGCGAACCCGCGACCCTTAGTATATAAGTTTCTATGCTAACCACTACACCACAGGTGACCCCAGTATCATTATTGATTAATCATTTTAAGAATCATGGTATCATTTAAAGAAAAAAAAACATAAAATCCAAGGCCTTCCAAATTGAAAATATTAATTATACACATACCTGTGAAAAACCTGATTCGTTTTCAGTGCCGGTTAAGATGCGAAAAAATCCTTTGTATATTTGCTTATATTTATTTTTAAAAGAGAATAAATCTTACGAATGTCACAGTCCATCTCTTGATTTATTTAAAGATAAATTTAAATTTAAAATTAATCACTTTTGTATTGAGTGATGAAATGATAAATTTATAAATAGTATCATTATTTCACTACGAAATGAAAAATATATTAGCTGAATATAACTAATTGCTTATGAAGTTGAGAGAAAAAAAAAAAAAAAAAAAAAAAAAAAAGACTGGCTAATTTAACCTTAAAGAAGATTTTAAAACTTCAATAATTTCATTTAAGTCCTAAAATGTTAATAAGTACACCCTTGTCAAACTAAAATGATATAAATTAATAAGCAGAAACAGTAGTTCTTATAGTAAATGAACAAATATTTAAATGTTTTAATGTTATGTACATATTTAAATAGTAAACGAAGCTATTCATATGACAAAGCCGGTATAACCTTCGTTGTGTTATAATTCCAATATAAACATCACGGGTTAAGATTAGCAGTTAAAAAGAACTCTTTAGTTTTATCGAAGCCATAATTTCATAAATAATGGTTATGATTAACGTTCCATAAAATTAACTTAAGAATAATAAGCTAAAGAATTGCTACAGCCTATATCAATGAATGTTTATAAGAGTAGTTGCATAAGGAAAACAAGGACACGCCTACTAGCAAAGAAAGTCGAATGTCCTATTAAATTCTTATCAAATAGTTTTCTTCCAAGACCATATGTTCAACTGATGGATTGCTTAATTGTTCAGAAACTGTTAATGATTTTCAAAAAACTTGAATGTTGACAAATTTTAAGCACAATATATTATATGCAGAAGCATGCCTTTCCCCTCACTAATGTAAATATGCAAACCTAACAAGAAATTAACTCCTTAAATCTAAAAGTTATTAGTAACGTAATTGGATGCTTATAAACTTGCAGTTATAATCTGGAAACGCCTAGAAAAAATAAAGAATGCCGAACACTCTATAGAATTCCTTTCGAGTAGTTTTCTTCAAGAATTATACGTTGCTCAAATAAATTGAAACCTCTTAAGATAATGGAGCGATCAGAGCATGTAGTTCAACAATCTTGTCACACTTTTGGCCACCTTTCAAAACACAAAACAACAACCATTCACAGCACTAAAGTAGATCCGCTACTCGTACAAAATACATCGAAATATTCGGCCGAGTGCCTGTCGCAAGTTGATGAGGCAATCCAGGAAGCTTCGTAAACAGCCAGGCGTTACGAGCTGCTATCCAGTTGTAATAAAACACCTTCCATATCCCTAAAGATCTCCCAGGACGTTCCTGACTTAGTATTTAGGGACAGACATGGATGATACTCACTGGGGCACGATGTTGAGGAGTTCCGACGGGGAAGTTCCGACCCTCCGGATGACCAGCCGCTTGCCGTCACTGCAGCCCATGCCGACGAGTGGGGTGCTGGGCGCGGACATGGCGCGGTACTGAGCTCTCCCACTACTCTCTCGGATCGGGCCTCCCACCTCGGCGAGTCTCCCTCCTCTGCCGCTGATAAAGGATATACAGTTCTCGGCACGCGGTCTATTTAGCACTATGATAACGAGTATTCGCTCTAATATCTACAATTTATAGGAGCGAGTAAAAAAAAAAGCAAAGTGTAAAATGCGGTTCATTTTATCATTAGGGGAGAGAGGGGTTGCTTGGCAACAAACTTTTTTGATTGTTGAGTCGTTCCTGTTAATATAATCCCAATAGGGCTGACACAACTAAACTCCAAGTATTGAAGTACTTCAAGTATTTTTTTCAAAACATAATATTCAATACTAAGATCATAGAAAATTGAGGAATTCGACAATCAAGAGTATGCCAATTAACCCCAAAGGTGGGGCAGGTGGGGTTGTTTAGCCATCTCATTCAAGTACTGCCTGACACATATTATTGTTATTAAAAGTTGCACTATAATGGTATAATAATTTTTAATCGGGTTTTAACAGCTTTTAAGGTAAAATAAAATGACAATAGAAGAAGATAGAAGTTTACCTGTTGTGAAGGCCCCACCATACCACGTCACCCGCTCGACCTCGGGAACCTTGTCCTGAGTTTTCAATCCGATGCTAACAGTGTAGAGAAGAGTGTGCTTCATTGATTGATTTTACAACATTTAAGTAAATTTTTATATTTTCAGTAAATTTGGTTTAAAGGCATGGTAAAACATTTGACTCCGATTCTGTTCATATAGCCCCAAACCCCTTTGTTTGATTGTTCTCCCCTGTCCTGGCAGCCTTCTTTCATATGATCTCTCCTGTGGGGTTAGTTGGTTCTCTTCAACTGGGGTTTGCGCAGTAGCAATTCACAAAATCAAGGTAAACATATACAAAGGTGAAACTACCAAATGTCTTTAGTTCTAGCGATGAGGATGAGAGCAATATTTTAGTAACGATAGTCTAAACTTCTATCTTCTTCTATTATCATTCTATTTTCCCTTAAAAGCTATTAAAAACCGATTCAAAATTATTATACCTAAGTAGTAGGTAGATCGTTAAAATTGTTGTACAAAGTATATCCACCAAGACGATCTCTAATATAAAATTATTTATTAGAGATCGTCTTGGTGGATATACTTTGTACAATTATTATACCATTATAGTTCAGCTTTTAATAACAATAATATGTGTCAGGCAGTACTTGAATGAGATGGTTAAACAACTCCACCTTCTAGGCCAAGTTGCCCCCATATAGGGGGTTAATTGGCATACTCTGGATTGACGAATTCTTCAATTTTCTTAGTATTAAATATTATGTGTTGAAAAAAATACTTGAAGTACTCTAATACTTAGTGTTTACAGTGGTATCAGCCCTATTGGGATTATATTAACAGGAACGACTCAACAATCAAAAAAGTGAAAACTGTTGCCAACCAACCCCGCTCTCCCCTACATATAATTGTTTTATATAAAAAATGTATGTCATGTAGGTCCCTACCTGGCCTAATGACCATACGGGTTTGAGCAAATGTAGCACTAAGCTAAAGCGCTTAGGGCCGCTGATGCAATTTCTCACATCGGTTCTAATCATCCAACTGCTTCTTCTATCTACACATCATCACCACCTGCCCAGGGCGGTCTTCTTTTCCGGTGGTCTTCCTGGTGCCTGTTCTCGTCTTCCTCATCTGACTCCTATTTTAAAGTGGGCAAGCCCCACATCTGTTTTCCATTCATTAACGGATGTTTTGAACTGATAATTCATCTTCAGTGAGGATGTAGATCCCTGCGGGTCGCATCAGTTTGGCCCTTATCGCCTCAAACGCGTTGCAGGGCTTCAAGGTTCATAAACTTTTGAGGTACAACAATTGTGTTTTTGGTTACCTATTCGATTCTCTGACGGTCTCACTCTTTGGGTATAGATTGAGAAGATTTCCACTTAACTACGTCGCCTTATCTAGTTGGACTACCGCCCATTGTATTTCTAGAGGATCTTCCCTCATCCAGCCGCAACCTCGCAGTGAGAAGGGTCCTTGAGTTAGCTGCCACACTGCCCTTCCATCTTATTCTAGATCAGTTCCTTCTTCTGGTTCGCTCAATTATATACTAAAGAATTATCTTAGTAATTTCTCCTTCTTCCATCCGAATATACTCACATATCCAGCCCAATCTACCCTTCTGAAATTTTTAGAGGCGACCACTTTAAGGTCGCCGTCTGTTTCAAATAGTTACTGGTTTCAGCGTCAAGTACATAACTGCGTCTCAGAATTTAAAAAATCACAAGCAGATCCTTTTCTCCAGCATTTTTCATAGTCCATGTTTGTTGAACACAAATCAACTGGTCAACCATATTCATCCATACAGCTATCGCTCATTTAGAGCAAAGGAATCTTGTCATTTCGACAAAAAAAATTTCTATGAAGTGCCGCAAATCTTTGGCAGCCTAGTATAGTCTGAACATCTCATGCCACTCCATCCTTTCATCGAAGTCTACTTTTTTTCTTTGAATGAATGAATGATCTTTATTGCTTATAAAGATTACATCTTATAGCAATGAGTTGGAGTAACAGTAAAGAAGTTATTTTTACAAAAAAAAAAAAAAAAAAAAAATAATTTCCTTCTTAATTTATAAAACATAAAACATTACTATACAAACATTATAAACATATATATATATATATATATATATATACACATATACATATATACATACACATACAATATACACATATATACACTCATACATACATACTCACACACCTATCTATATGGATATAGATCAAAATTACAATAATACATTTATTAATTTCAAGCTTGAAGTAACAAAAAAGTAAATATTATTTATTTTTTCCAAGTCCAAGTTACATAATAACAGATCCATAGCTTCAATCGACAGTCCAGATAGATATTTCTTTATAAATTTATTTCTAATTAAATCTAATACAGGACAGCTTATTAGGAAGTGATATAAATCATTACTAGCCATTGCAGAGCACAAACTACATTCGTTATCAATATTGAATTTATAAATTTTCCGATTAAGGTATATCCTGCTATACTTTTTTCCCGATAACCGCAATTGTGCCATCAACCTTAGTTTGTTTATGTGTAGCTTTGCACTTAAATAGTCTTCGCCTATGCCTAAAGAACTGATATTTTTATAAAATAAACTAAATCTAGATTCAATAACTGTCTGGACATCCTTTGATATTAAATTGTTTTTAAATGAAAACAGTAAATTATTGTAATTTTCCCTTGCTAACTTAGCATTTTGGCTGATCCAGATATTTTGTGCTCCTATACAAAATAGATAATCTCTTATTACTTGTGCCCAATTAAACGGTAGCGAAAATTTATCGAGCAATTCTATTAATCGTAGATAACAAATTTTACAGAGTTCATCATTAGGCATTTCTAAAAGTTTAATCCACCAGTTTAACATCCTAACGAAAACATTGTATTGTATGTGAACCCGATTTGTTTCTAAACGTACGTAACAACTAGGGGTGTTAGTAGGCAGATGTAATAATTTTTTAAAAAACATTAACTGCCCTCTTTCGATTATATGAGGGTGACTTGAGCCCCAAATTTCGGCCAGATAAAGTAACACACTTTGGGCAATTGAATCATATATTTTAGTTTTAGTATCCCAATTGTCCGATTTTGATTTTCTTAAAATATTTAAAACGGCGGAGTTTGCAGCTATACTTTTCGCTAACATTGCCTCGTTAGTTCTTCTAAAATTTAATGAAGACGATAATATTATTCCTAAATAAACAGTACTGTTACAAATTTTTATAATGCTATTATCGTATAAGAAATCTTTGACGCCGCTTAGCCTATTCCCCTTATGGAAAGGTATGATAACCGTTTTATCTGTATTTAAAATCAAGTGATTTTCCTGACAGTAGTTATATAATATCTTTAACTTGTATTGGGTATCTTGCCAAGATGTTGCTAAGATAACTAAATCGTCTGCGTACAGCAAACATAATAAATCTTTATCACGTTGTATGGGAATTCCTTGAACATTTCTTTCTCGGAAATAGTTATCTATATCGGCTATGAACAACGAAAACAAAAGGGGGCTTAAAATTTCACCCTGCAATACTCCTTCTGAGACAGGGATATCATTAGAAACTATTGAACCATCTGATATAACTAGTTTAGCAGAACTGTATAGATTTTTGATCAGTCTTAATACTTTGCCACCTATTCCTAGAAGATCCAATTTATGCCATAATTTCATATGTTTTATGGAATCGAAGGCTCTTTTAAAATCAACAAATATGCCAAAAATTTTCCTTTTTTTAAGCCTTAACGCGATATTTATGGTGGACGTTAATATAAATACACTATCTCTGCAGCCTTTTTCCTTTCTGAAACCTATCTGTTCTTCCGGTATTAACTTATTTTCCTCTACCCACCTAATTAATCTGTTATAAATTACGGACGTGAAGATTTTCGTAATATGATTGAATAAAGCTATTCCTCTGTAATTATTAGGATTACTTTTATCTCCTTTTTTATGCAATAATTTCATTTTAATTCTGGACCAAGAATCAGGTATATTTTCCTCTTTCCAAATCATATTGAAAATGTGTCTTAACCATTCTAAACATTCATTGTTAACATTTTTGTAACATTCATTGGGAATGAGATCCAAGCCCGGAGCTTTATTGTTTTTGAGGTTATTCAGAACGATTTTCAGTTCTTCTAGGGAAATCTCCGAATCTAGTTCAGGTATATAGTAATGATAAAAGTTAAAATCGAAGTTAATTTTAGGTGGAAGGATACAGCGGTAAAAATTTTCCCATTCAGCAATTGTAACTACATTACTATACGTTGTGCTTGTTTGAAATTTCTTTACGGCACTCCAAAATTCAGATGACGATTTTGTGTTTACTAGGCGCGCTTTTAATTTTTCTAAATAAGCTGTCTTACAATCTATTAATAGTTGTTTATACTTTGATTTGGCAACCAGATATGAATTTAATAGGTTTGCTGAGAATGAGTTTCGTTTAGCATTTTTGTACAGCTTTCTTACTTCCTTTTTTGCCTCAAAACATCTACGATTAAACCATGGCTTATTATATCTGAGTTTATTTTGATTTGTTATATTTATCATATCTGATTCCTGCATAAAAGAGAACATCATTTTTTGAAAATTATTATAAACTTGGTCAACCTCACCATTTAACTTAAGTTTATATTCAGATGCTTCTACAACAAGTTTAAAAATGTTTAAGTTCATTTTATTTCTATTAACAGTAAAAGTGGTGTTATCAGTATGGACACACTTTGGCGTAAATTTATTAACTAATGTTAGTAAGCACATATTATGATCAGAGAGTTCTGAAACAAATATTACTTCAAAATTACTTATATCTTGTAATAAAAGAGGTGAAACCCAGACATAATCCACAATACTACAGCCATTATGACCAATGTAAGTGAAATTGGCAGGACAGTCATTAGTCGACCGGCCATTACATAAAAAAAAACCAGCACTTTCCATAATATCTACTAATTTTTCTCCTCTATGCGGAGTGACTTTTAAATCCAAAGATTCTCGAATTGGACTCAGTGTGGTTGTTTCAAATAATTCTATATCTAAGGAATTCAATAAACCGATACGTGAGTTCCAGTCTCCCCCAATAACAACATTGTAATCGCTATAAACAGTAGTTAAGCTGTACACAACATCCCGTAGGCTGTCAATAAGGTAGTTAGTCATGCTCCCGGCCTGGCCTCCAGTAAACCATACCGACAATTATACATTCACTTCCACACTGTACTTTAAGGCATAGAAACCATTCATGTTGAAAAATAATCTTAATATTACTAAATAAACCATTCCTTAAAAAAATTATTAATCCTCCAGTTCCCCTACCTTTTTCAAAATATTTAGTTGCATTAACTGTAATTTTTTCATATTCTTCTAAGAAAGTTGGAAAATTAATTGGTTCTGATAGTGACCAAGTTTCACAAATACCTAAGATATCTAATTCAAGTAATTTATCAACAGAATCATTTTCTAAATTATATAAGTTAATGAGTCCCCTTATGTTCCAGAATCCAAACTTGATTAATCCCATTCTAAGTTCTTTTTGTCGATTAATTTTTAATTGGGATTTGCAAACTTTTTTAGTTATCTTACATCTGTCAGGGATTGAGTTCGTGGCCTTAAAAAATATGAGTCTAATGTACCACTTTGATCGATAGTTTTTCTTTTTTTTGAAATAGAAGCATTAGAAACCATTTCCACAGCTAAACTTGTCTCCGAACCAGTTTTACTCATTTGAATAGAATTTGAATCGGTTAATCCAAGGAGATTTCTCAAATCATCCAAACATCCAATATTAACAGGGTGATGATTATAATTTATTTTGACTTTAACTGTATTGTTTTTAAACCAAACATATTTTAATTTAGAAGATTTTTGAAACTCTTTTGCTTTTGAAAAAAGTTGATAATTTTCAGGTGACATTAGCTCATTTACAAATATTTGCTTTAAGGGTGGAGGACTGTTAAAAATATCAGTTTTTAGTAATTCTTTTTTTCCTTTTGTATGACTCAAAAATTTCATTTTATCAGATTTTCTTAGAAAGTTTACAATAATTGGCGAAGGACTTAAGTTATTAGATGATTTCAACCTATAATAATCTCCTAAAAATCGGACATCAAAATCAAAGTCGACTGTTTCGAAAATTGTCTGTATTTTATCAAGTAATTGCTCACCACTCAGAAAAGGAACATTAACTATTTTAATTGTATTAGAGTAAGATTTCTGTTTACAACTATTAACAGTCATTTTTAATGATTCTAATTCTTTCTTTAATGCCTGATTTTCATATTTTAAACTTTTCACATTCTCCATGCACACTTTTAGTTGATTAGTTAAGAGAGAGATGTTACTTTTAACCTCAGTATGAACATCATCTACCTTTTTCTCTAAACTACTTTGAGATAGATTCAGTTTACATACATCAGCTCTAGTAAGTTTACTTTCGTTGACGAGAGCATCCAACTTTGCGTCGAGCCTGGCTAACAGCTGAGTCAGTTGGCTGCTGTCCCCACCACTGCTGTCCCCACTACCTGCCGCCTCCTTATCAGCAACCTGTATGGTCTCGTTTACCATTTTGCTCATCCAGATACTTCACTTTTCACAATAAATACTTCACAGAACTTCACCAAAATTGAGAATATTAACGTTTAATTCTATAACCAGACCTGTGCAAAAATTCAAATCAGTACGTTCACTCTGAACAAATCTAGTTACAATCGGCACAGAGAGCGATCCAATCACTATGGAGGCTAGACTCCAACTCTTTTCTTTGCATCAATCATTAGATCCAGAAACTGTAACCTCCGCTGGAAAGCCCAATCTTGATTTTTCGGATTAAATAAAATGCTCGGATAGTGCATTTTCCTGGGTGTTAGAAAGTTCATCATTCTGAACCGTATGTCGCTCGTTTGTTAGAAAACTGCCACAATCCATAATACTGAACTTTTACTAGAGAAGGATATGTCGTGTATCCTTCATATAGATACACGACTTCACACTTCACATGGATATTTATGTCATTATAGCTATATGTAAACTCAATGAAGACTGACTTGACTGCTCTCCAGTGTTAAATATTGGATTTTAAAATCTGTTAACTTCTCAAAGGAAGATAAAGTGTTTTCAAGTATTTTGTTTTTTGTTTGTTATAACGTCACTTTATGTCACTAAGGCTAAGCAGACAATGCTACAGTGGGAGTCCTAAATTTTGTCTATCCAGGTATAATTAGGATAGGGATCTTTTACGAGTATCTCTACGCAACCTTTAGTATTGTAGGTTTCTATGCAGAGGTAATGTCGTCGTCACCATGCTAAAGTAACAAATATGCATAGGTTTATAGTTGCACATTCGTTACTTTACCATGGTGACGACGACATTACCTCTGCATAGAAACCTACAATACTAAAGGTTGCGAGTTCGCGTCCCGAGGTGGTCCTAGGTCTTTTAATGGGAGTAAAAAATCCTTGGCTATGCCGTCCCTCGGAGAGGACGTAAAATGGAGGTCCCGAACCTGTACGATGTCAGGTACTCGTTAGATATCCGTATACGTAGGTTTCTATGCTAACCACTATACCACAGGTGACCCCTATATTTTTATTTTATTTTTTCATTTTATGGCAGCCTTCTTGCAAACGAACGATGTCAGGATAGATTATAAATTAATAATTTAAGGCGGCTTTTTATCTACTTCTATAGGCCATAATAACACCACAATTTTTCTTTAAATTTCTGTCCACCTCACCAAAATGTCGAGCATTCGTTTCAGCTGTTCCCGATTAAGCTCAATATCAAAATTACATCTTTCCCTGACTAACTTAATACATTACTAACCTTCAACATTGCTTGCCCATGTACTCAAAATTTTACTTGGCAAGGAAAAATCTGAATGAAAAGGAATAGACATAAAAATAAAAGATATCCAGCCTATAATGAAACTGGAGGTGGATCTCTGATGCTGTGGGGATGATGCTGGCTACAGGTGTTTGACAATTGAATTTAATTGAGGAGGAATGAATTCATTATTGTATTGTGACATCTTGAAAGAAACATTTTAATAAAATGTGCGGACAACTTAGAACTGAGGATTAAGTTCCATTGCTATCAGGACAAAGACCCCAGTCACACCAGCCTTATGTCCCGAACTTGGTACCTTTACCATGTCTAAAATCTGCCTCAACAATTTCACGACATGAACCCCCATTGAACAACTGTGGGACCATTAAAACGGCAAATGGAAGAAAGACCAATAAGCTCAAAGATACCATCTTCAAAATTAGTTTTTCTTTACGCCAAACAGGCTCAATGGAGATAGTAAAAGCTAAGGGCAATCGCCCAAAACCTTAATTTATCTATTCTGTAGGTGCCTTTACACTGTGCGTTTACAATTTCACCCTCGAACAGGTAATTCCCCGAACATTGCCGTATCGGAGTACCACGAACAGGTATCTACATTGAAACGCGAAGTCGAGCGAACAATGATGTCTGACACAGAGTTGGGCATATTTAAATACAAATGTAATCATGATTATGACTAATAATCAAAAATTTATATAATTATTGTAATCATCATTCACAAATCATTCTTTAGCACGACATCGTTAATCATGAATTGTATTAATCGCTGGTCGTGGAGTATTCATGAATATAATGTATTCAACAAACATGAATGACCATTAATCATTATTAAATGCTAGTCAGTAATCATGATTAAGAAGAATTCATTATTTATGATTACTCATTAATCATCACTAATGGATATTAACATAAAGATCATTCATTAATCATGATTACAAAAAAATCACAATTCTGAGTCTTACTAGTCGAATGATGACTGAAAATTTGTTTAATCTTTCCATTCTTGTGAAAAGACCTTTACTAATACACATTGGAATTAGGGTCTAATTATTTAGTAGTGACTTCAAATGCTGTTCAGTTGACTACACCCACTGCTTAGGACTTCTCCTTGATCATTAGGACAACTTTTAATTCAGAAATGCTTTTAAATTTAAATGAATAATGGTTATGAATATATCATATTCATGATTGATGATTGGTGAATATATAGTGAGTGTCCATTTTATATTAATCCTAGCTCATGAATATATTTTATTCGTGAATAATGACTAACTGAATTTATCAGCAATCTTTAATCATGAATAACTGAATACCAGTTATTCATTATTCATTTCAAATGAATACCATAAACACTCAATAATCATTAAAAATACTCCATACTGATTATGAACAATGGTCATTCATTATTCATTTGTTTTATGATTAACAATTATTCATATTCATTAATCATTATTCAGATTACAATATGCCCAACTCTGGTCTGACTAAACCTATGCACAATAAATAATAATTCTTATTACACAGAATTGGAACTAGCAGCTGTTCTGACTTTTGCTCTAACTTATCATGGATAAAAGCAACGTCAGAAAAATGCTAAAAGAAGGTCTGGAAGCTTGTCTTAACTAACTCAAACGCGACAGTAGCGCTATCCACGAACCCAGACGAACAGATAAAGTAGCTGTTCGAGTTCGTGTCTTATTTAGAATAGCTGAACAGTGTTGGGGTCAGGCTGTTCAAGGGTGAGGTTCGAACAGTTTATAGGCACCTTAAGGCGTCTTTACATTCTACGAACTTTACCTTCGAACACCACCTTCGAACAACCTACGTGAAGCCTTCACGTCGACTGTTCGGGTGTTTTAGGTACTTCATCTGTTCGCCTGGGTTCGGGGGTAGCGCTAGTTTCACTTTTGATTTGAATTTTTCTTAAGTGACAGGAGTTGTTTGTGATACTAGTGTAATTTGTGAAACGTTGTAATTCGTCTCCTATTTTTTTATTTTTCAGATAATATAAAATATATTGATTATGGAGATTTTTTCTTTATCATAGGCTAGCGTTGGGTGCGTCAGCCATGTTGGTACGCTTAACATCACGTGAAGTATAAATGGCTGTTCGTTTAACGCCGGTACGGCAAGGTTCGAAGGAGAACTTGTTCGAAGGTGAGGTTCGTAGAGTGTAAAGGCGCCTGTAAGATAAATATCTGATTTCTTATTGACATTTAAAGAAAGTGTACCAAAACTTTATTTATTTATTATATTACGAGCAGACCCTACCACGCTTTGCTGTGGCTCAGTAGCTATTATGCGTTGAATTAGTTATATCCTATTCTTTTTTATAGAATTACATATGATATTACAGTCATTATTTTAGAGATGAGAGATGGTCAACTGTTCTTCAATTACGATAGGTTAAATGATGGTCAGGATTTTCAGTTACAATGATATTTATTATGGTAAGCCAACGTTTCGATCCAACTTGTGGATCTTCATCAGGGCTACTGAGTCCAGGTGGATACTAAGACTCTCTTAGTATCCACCTGGACTCAGTAGCCCTGATGAAGATCCACAAGTTGGATCGAAACGTTGGCTTACCATAATAAATATCATTGTAACTGAAAATCCTGACCATCATTTAACTTATAGTCATTATTTTACATATTCTATACAGTCAAATCAAAATTCACTTATAAAGACAAAAACTTTCAGCTAATCTAAAAACAAACGGGTTTTAAAATAGAACTTTACGCCAAATTTAAAATTGTTTTGTAAAATAATAAGAAGGGTTAAAGTTTTTATTTTCAACATCTTACGAGTATATTTAACCACAGTGTGTTAATGAATGACAAATGTAAAAGGAACTAATAAAGAATATGATTGGTATAGGGTTTAGTACAGTCACAATAGACAGCAGAAATGTACCAAATTAATCTTTTGCCATAATACATATTAATTAAATTCAGAATAAAACAGTAGCTGATATGAGATATTGTATCAGTGGGTTCTGCCTGAAATATGTTTTAACAGCGAGTACGGAGCTGGAGGAACCACAAACCATTCTGCATGTTCATACATTAATACTTATCAAAACATAAAAGTTTAATTTTATGAATGAGATAGATAACGTTACTTTATAACTTTTTATGACAATAATTTTCTTTCTTTTTTCATTACTATTACAATTCACTATTTCTGTTTATTGTAGTGCTAATCATGGGCGGATCCAGCCGCTCGTTAAGGGGGGGAGGGGACTGCAGCCCCACAGCCCTTCATTTGGATCTGCTAATAAGCTTATTTACCTTTATGTTCCTTTTCCACAACTAAAATCCTACTTGTTCTGCACATTATTTGTTCTTTATTTATTATATTTTTATATGATATTTATTATTATTGCTTCCTTACATTAAGGAGAGTCAAATGTTATCATTAAATGACGAAAATTTTTCCTGCAGCCCCCACAGCCCCCCCTCTGGATCCCCCAATGGTGCTTATATGTACACAATGATTTTGGTTAACCTGTCTTTTGTTAAAACAAATAGATTCAATGTCTTCCCCACAGGTGAAAAGGCGACACATTGCCTAGGGGGAAAGACAGATTTTCTTAGTCCAAGCCAGAAAAAATAGGTTTGGCTACTGGATGCATACCATCAGGCGCGGTTCCAGAAAAAAATTTCGGGGGGGGGGGATTGGTCGGAATGAAAAAAAAAAACAGCGTAAAAATAGCACAATTTATTTGCTTATGCTTATACATTAAGTTCATATACAAAATTCTGTATAAAATATTCTAGTCAAAATTAAACTAAACATCCCTAGAAAACTCGTAAAAGTTAGATGCGTAATTAATTTTTTTAATTCATCCCACTAATTTTTATTCGTCGAAATTTCGGGGAGGGATTGATCCCCAATATCCCCCCCCCCCCTGGGACCGCCACTGCATACCATAAATATAATAAAATAAAGTGTTGTGTCAATAAATCAACTTACACCGCCATCTGTAGGAAATTTATAGATCTTACAAATAATCACACTCTGTACTGTAGTCTAGTAAGCATTTAATTTGCAATAAAAGAAATTTTGAGGCCAATAATCGAGTTAAAAGCTATCCTATTTTTTAAGTTGGACAAAACTACACACAATGAGCCAAATTGTATAAAGATCGGTTGAGTAGTTTCTGATTTTACCCCCGAAAAACATCGGGACACGAGATTTTTATATATATTGTAACACTTATGTGGGTAACAAATATTTATTAACAGAAATATACCGTTATCACAATGCCAACGAATTATTACAACTTAAACAATTGAGCAGGTTACAAAAATGATAACTTTATCACACTCAATCATATGACTTGAGCAACACAGTCAAGACACAGACTTCGACTAACTCGTTCAGTCTCCGCCCCTTATATATATCGTAAATAGTGGGGCCTGGAATATTCTAGAACAATGTCGGCAGTTCTCCGCCATCACGGAATGATCTAGACAAAAACAGTTCGTTCCAACCGCTTATTTTGTTCCAACAAGCGGTCCGGGAGGTTACGCCATATGTTTTTTTTATTTGCTATCGATTTAACGTTAAAATATGTTACCGTAAATGTAAACTCTTGGGAAATGTACACTTTTACCGTAAAATGTGTACATTTCCCAAAAGTTAGGTTTATGTGAAGTGATTATAATGTATAGGTACATTTCCCGGCAAACGTGTACTCTTGCCTTCACGTTTTGGTAAATATATACTCTTACCCCTTACCTTTCATGGTATATGAAGCTGATGCGTCGTTCACTAAGGCGCCCTTCTAAGGAAGACCCGATCTCCACTGAAAAAGACCCTTTAGGGGGTTTATTTATCTCTGAAGAGCGAGCGCAGCGAGCGGGAGTCGAAAGCTAGAATCTATTAAAGCCATACATGGCACTTTTTAACTGAAAAAAAGGCGATTGGAGATCGATAACATCACGGTCACATAACCTCTTAAAACAGGCCACGCCCATCAGCGAAACAGAGAACAGTTTAATTTTATAAAACTAGAAAGGAACATAGAGAAATTTCATAATGAAAAAAGTTTTATTTGTTTCAGCAAGAATTGCTATTGCGGCACTTGGAAATACATAATATTCCACCATTTTTACAACATTTTGTATTTTGTATGCTCACATTTACCAAAACGACTGGGTCATTGTGAATTCAATGTAAATTTCCCTTCTTTGAAATTGTAAATGTTAGTTGAATGCAAATTAGGGTCTGGCCACACATGTCCGCACCGTAGCAATAATACAGGTTATGTTCAGAATATTTTTAATTTAACTTACATACTACCTTTAGTTATGCCTAAAGTGGCCTGTGTCTGACATGTGTGGCTTGAACTTTAGTCATAACTAAAGGTAGTATGTAAGTTAAATTAAAAATATTCTGAACATAACCTGTATTATTGCTACGGTGCGGATCTGGTGCGGACATGTGTGGCCAGACCTTTACCCAAACGAGGAGGCAAATGTGCACATTTGTCGCAATATCTACTTTTACCGTAACATATATCAAGATTATTGTTGCATATACGAAAAATTTAATTTTATTATTTCATAGAACTTATGAATTAATATTCTAAAGTTTATTAATGGTTTTATTCGTGAAAAATCCAAGGAGTGAGAATTGCATTATTTTATTTGCTAAGTTCGTGAGTGTCCAGAAAATTATGTTACCGACTACACTTCGTGACTATGAATACAGGAACCAAATTAAAAAAAACATGAAACTATTATCATCATTTGTTATGAAAGTAATAATGAAATTCTCAGTAATAGCTCACTACTATGATGATTGGATGTTTCCAGGAAGTGCGGATATGTTAATATATTTCATAGAAAGTGGTTCGTTCCGGGCCACACAAGAGGATCTAAAATATTTTTTTAGGCAACTTGAAATATACAAACTATCGATACAGGTATCGATAAACTAAAAATAAAGGACCCAGCAAGTTGATGTTTTGGAAAAATCGACATTGATGCAGTAGCGGATCCTGAAATTTTCTGATGTGGGAGGGTACTTTTTTATTTTTTAAATGTTTACTTCATTAAGGACCTAACTTAAAATATTAGTGCGCATATAAGTATTATATTTCTATTAAATCTTTGAATATTTACGGCTGAATTAACAGCTCTATTGAAGGCCCTCGAACATGGTATTACGGCTAAAGCAGACTCGGTTGTGATTTGTTCGGATTCACTAAGCGCCCAAAAAAGCTTAAGAAATCCTTTCTCAGAAAAACCACTGGTCAAAGAAATTCACAGCCATTTACATCAGATGAAAAAATCGAAGAAAGCAGTTGTTTTTGTATGGGTGCCAAGCCATATCGGCTTAGTAGACAACGAAATGGCCGAAAGCAGCCAAATCAGCTCACGGATTAGATAACACAGAAATTTCCTTTTTATCGAGCACAGAACTATTCTTGCCTCTTAGAAAGGAGATTTGGAAGAAGTGGCAGGTAACATGGGATGGGCAAGTTCTTAATAAACTTCACATGATCAAGAGATCAGTTAAGGAATGACCTTCATGTTCTAGTTCATCGAGAAGAGGGGAAGTCATTACTCGCCTCCGCATAGGGCACTGCCGCCTCACCCTCGGCTATCTGATGGCTAAAAAGCCAGCACCGCAATGCCAAAAATGCAGAACATTACTATCTGTGAGGCACATAATCGAAGAGTGCCCAGTTTAAGATGATCCAGATGGGAATCTCTCGGTCTATCGCTACAGCTTTAGGAGCAAATCAGAAGATGACCAGAGAACTCTTGAGTTTTATTAAAGAAGTAGGGCTCTACCCTCTCATATAACAGCTACGGCCTTACGGCCTTCTAATTTGCGGGTGATGATAACCTTCGCTGTTTTTCACCCTGTTTAAATAAAAAATTTGGTGCGTGCGCGCAACACACAACTTTCACTTACCAACTTACTTAGAATAGAAATTGACGTGTTTTGCTAAACATCATTTCCCAAAGTCACACATTTTTCTACATTCATATCTTGTTTTTTTTAATCGTTAAAGCCGTTTTTGAGTAAATAAAAAAAAACCGTGAAAATGATACAAATTCATTAAGTAAAGTCCCCCCTCCCGTAGATCAATTTTGATGAAATTTTTACAGTCATATCTCGGGCATACATCAAATACCAAGTTTGATCAAAATCGTTAAAACCGTTTTTGAGTAAATAAAAAAAACACGTGAAAATGATACAAAATTTATTAAGTAAAGTCCCCCTCCGGTTGATCACTTGTGATGAAATGTTGGTTATCACATCTTTGGCATAAAAATACATTAAATACCAAGTTTGATCAAAATCGTTAAAACCGTTTTTGAGTAAATAAAAAAAACATGTGAAAATGATACAAAATTTATTAAGTAAAGTCCCCCCTCCGGTTGATCAATTTTGATGAAATTTTTACTGTCATATTTCAGGCATATAAATAGATCAAATACTCAGTTTAATCAAAATCGTTAGAGCCGTTTTTGAGAAAATCGAAAAAAACGTAAAAAGTTATTAAATAAAGTACCCCCTCCCTTTGAGCAATTTTGATGAAATTTTTGCTGTCACATCGCGGGCATATACCTACACTAAATACCCAATTTCAGGTTCCCACGGTTTATAGTTTTTGAGCTAGTCTGTTCACACACACACACACACACACAGACACACACACACACACACAGACCATTTCGCGGGACTTGGTTATTTTGACTCAGGGGACCCCAAAACGTGTATTTCCGTTGAAAACCGGAAGTCGAAAATTTTCACGATCGCAATACTTCCACTTACTATATATTTCATATATAGGTAAGTGAAAGTAATAAAAAAATCTTTAAATTCAATCCATTATTCATTTAAGGAGTTAAAAAAATTATTAAAGATATCCATTTTTATAGAGAAATAGTAATAGTTGATTGGTTTCCTCATCTTCCAGGGGGGACTGGACGCTTCCCGCGCCCCTCCCCTGGATCTGCCACTGCATTGATGTTGGACTCCTATTAGAAAACTCACTGTCATGGGGTTATAACTTATTCCTTCCTAGATCCTATAATTAATTCAAGAAATTAAACAGAAATGGCAAAGCACGAAATTGGGGAAGGGGGGGGGGTGTCATGATCTCCCTGTTTCATAATCAAGTTTTTATTTATTTATTTTGTTTGTTTAAGGTCCATTTATGATACTAAGGCTAATCGGACGATGCTATAGCGGGAGTCCTAAACTTTTATTTCCATGTATAATTAGGATAGGGATCTTTAACGAGTACCTGACATCGTAAAGGCTCGGGACCTCCATTTTACGTCCTATCCGAGGGACGGCGTAGCCAAGCATTTTTTACTCCCATTAAAAAATCCTAGGGCCACCGCGGGACGCGAAACTGCGACCTTTAGTATTGTAGATTGCCATGCTACAGGTGCCATGCTATATAGATATATTGATATATATAGCAATATAGATTGACATGCCACAGGTGACCCCCTCATAATCAAGTGTTTGACAGCAGCATTTTTGTATGAGATAGATTATTATCTTTTATTAAGAAGGATTGCGTTCTAAACAAGCTTAAGTGTCGAAAGGATAGGCACTACCTAATAGCATTATTCCTTCCAAAATACAAAAAAATAAAAATCCAAAATATTTGAGGGGGATCATGACCCCGTGACCCCTCTGGATCCGTTCATGAAATTAACCCTTTGCACCCAAACCTTTGAAATTGATCAAATTTCAAGAGCCACTAAATGCGATGAAGGCTATGACACGAGATGGAGAGGCTTGGCATGCATGGGCCGAGACACCTCCATACTGCAAGGCACTACAGATGAAGATGAAGAAGCACCCGAACTATTAATCTCTGCTGCTACAAATTTCATTCATGGATTCCGTTGCTATGACCTTAAGCGGACTAAATTTGAAAACAGTATAATATTTTGATAAGTTCACAATTCACTTACAATCACTTGGGAAAGTATTTCAAGTAGGTTACTACACACAAAAAAAAGCAATTTTAATTTCCAATGCTTTTGCTTAACATAAAGCAAAACACTTTTTTTTCGATTCTGCATTAAGATGGGATAATACAATAATGATTACGGTCTATAAGAAAAGTATATTCGATAACATATATAATCGCAATAATCCAAGTAATGTAACACGTGTATGTTTTGAACATTAATTACAACAATGGAATATAATTTCATTAACATCTCCCTCCTCAAGATCTTATGAACCTGTCTATTCCTGTGGTTTAATCTCCCATCCACTTCTACAAGATGTCTTCTGTCGCTCTCAACACAGACGACTCGACGCTTCACCCAAGGATTTCCCTTCTCATCAGGTTTCAGCTGCACCAATTCTGCATCTCGGAAAGTACTGGAAGGTCCATTGTAGACTTATTGCAGTGTCTTGTTAAAGACTGCTTCCTCTCTTCTAGTCGTTTTTTTACATCTTCTGGTAACTCAGGAAGAATAAATGTTTTGAATATTAACTACAACAATGGAATATTATTCCATTAACACTGCTAATCTATTAATTTCATTTATCACTGTTTTCACTTAACAGAGCATGAAAAATTTTTCAGCAATTTTACCAGACACCTATATTGTTCAGACTCTGTTACCTAAGGAAGTGTCCACCATCTAATTTATACCGGACTAATTTCACACCTATATATAAAAAATATCACACCTGTATAAAATATCTATTATCATAAAGAGAAATGGTGCCTCTCAACAGTCTCTCTAACAATTTCATTTTAGATCGTCTTCCGAGTCAAATATTAGTGTACCTCAGACGAGTGAAGGGACATAGCAAAAGGTAGTGAGCTATCATAACAAACCATCTGCCGGACCTGGACTGTCTATGGAACATCAACATCCACATAAACAAATCCAACCTCAAGGATACTTTGAAATGTTGATAAATATTGAATGGTACTTGAGTAATACCTCCATAGCTTTATTAAAAACATGGCTCAATTGAGATTGAATAATAACAAATATTAAATATAAACTAAACCCTGAGTAAATCTGTCCTGTTTGTAAAATGAGGACGGTGGAAAATCTTTATCATTTTATTGTAATATGCCCACTGCATTTACCTATCAGAACACATTATGTATCAACACTGGTAGTCATGCATACTTCATTGTTCTATAAAACTTTAAGTTCTTCTGCTTAGGCTCAATTAAAATCTACCTACTATTATATGCAGGCAGCTTTTAAAATAAGATCATTTATAATTTCAAATTAGTGTTTAATTTTATTTTTTAGCTTAAGGTTATAATTAGTAAACATTAATTATTTTGTATAAATAAGTATACTTTAGTTGTTTTTATATATAATAAGTATATTATTTATTTATTATTACATATCCTCCCTTGTCTTTGAGGCAATTTGGATTTTGCCGCAATGAGATGTTCCGCATACGCAAAACAACTCACTGCTGCATGTTAATATTTATATACAAATTTGACTGTTTTTCTGTTCCGTTCTGCTTCGACTTCTCACTTTTTCTTTCATTCGTCTTACTTAGTCCGATGGTCTTCCAGGGACTGCTTCAGTTTATCTTCCCAAGGCAAAGTGGGAGCGACCGGTGATTTCCTTCCACCTGCACACAAAAGCTTTGAAGTACGGGTAGTTCTCCTCAGTCATCAGCTGAGGAAGATCGCTCTCCATCAGAACATAGAGCCCTGTCTCCCTCAGCAGTTTTGTTCTCAGTGCCTCATAAGCGGTGCAAGCACATAAAATGTGTTCTGCTCTCTCCGGTACCCTACAACTTGGGCATAGGGGATAGATGTTCTTACCATATTCCAACAGTTTCGCATGAAAACCCCCATGCCCCGTGAGGAATTAAGAGACCCAGTAGTCCGATATGACCCAAGTAGCATCTAGCCTTGAGGTGACGTTAGGAGAATACTTTCTTAAGGATGCCCCCTTTAAAGTATCAACCCATCGCCGATTCCAATCGGCTAATGTGTTTGCCGTATTAATGTCTTCCACCTCCTTGGGTCTTCGCTGATCCCTTCTCGAAGATTTACTGGCAGATCTACCAGGCCTTCTCTCTTCATCTTGTACCGGAGGTAACCTTCTCACGATTGATTGTTTTGTTATTCCTGTTTTTAATTCAAGTTGATTGCAAGAATAATAAGTATACTTCGTTAGTTATTAGATTGTAATTTAAGCATTATTTTGTTCAATGTGTGCTGTGAGGCTAAAAACATATAAAATGATTTACCTAAATAAAAATTGTGTTTAAAAAGATTCTTTTATTTTATTTATAAGACTATTTAAAATTGATTAGATATTTTTTTAGCTGCAAGACAAGTTAAAAACTCAGAAACATTAAAATTTCCCATTATTAATTGCTACCATTCAGTACAATATTCAAATCTGTCTGCTGGTGTTCCTCGAGGTAGTATCCCTGGTTCCATCTTACAGCCAGTTAATACAGCTGACATTTTAACCCACATAAAACTATTTTCCCACTGACACCCAATGACACTTTTTTGATGGCAGTTAATAAAGACCCTGTTATTGCATCATGTATCCCAAAATAAAATTTCAAAAATCATACATAAAAAATGTTGAAGATAAAAAAATAATATTATTACTGTAGAACCATATTAAAATGCATTATTGCAGTGCGTGTTCAAATTGTCCTCCATTAATTTGGATGCAGGCTTACCTTCAACATTTGTTATGTAGAATTTTTCAACTTTTAGTAGAAGAGAAGAAAAAAGTTTAATTTATTTTAAAGAAAGCATTTTTTTTAAATTTAAATTAAGGAGTTTCTTTTTTTAATTTTAGATTATCATTACCCTTTTTATATTATTTAGAATTCATTCATTGTTCTTTCTAATCTTAAAAAAGTAAAACTAACTCTAACTAACCAGCAGCGACATTCTCTAGCGTGTTTTTCATCAGAAAAACTTCTTTTAGACTCAAAAGGTGAAGTGCAATTGTATCATGGGTTACACCACTAAAACGCTAACTAAATTCCGCAGTTTTTAGGAAATTTGACGGCTTCTAGAGTTCTAGAGTTATAGAGCTCCACTCCCCACTGTTTAGCACGTTAAAAGTCCCACTGAAAGTGGATTTAAAATAACTAGACCCATCTCATCTTTTAGAAAATTTATTGCTGATTAAGAAAATATCATTGTTTTTGTTTCTACGCTAAAACAAAGTAGAGGAAACTGTCGTTTTTCAGAAAAAAAGTATGATATTAAAAATAAAAACAAAAAAAATTCTATTTCCTCAAAATATTGAGATATGAAACTCGTTTCTGCGCCATTCTACCCCGTTTAACATGCAGTATTACCCAATTTTTTTTTTTTTTACACAAGGTCTGAGACACCCACTATATTGGCGAGTTAGCCCAAACAAAAAACCAGTCTTTTCATAAAAACTCCCTAACCATTCCAAACCACTTGTATCCATCATCTGCTCCCTCCTCAATTCCAATCCTCATAGGCATTTGAAAAGAAGATGGCCTCAGGATCTTCTAAGTTAGATGCATGAGGAAAGGGCTGCCAATGAGTAGTTTCTTTACATGCTTGTTTATGCCTTTATTTTTCCATTTTTTTAATCACCACATTTACTTTATGTTATTTCTATAAATAGAAGAAAAAAATTGATATTTTAAAATAAGTAGATTTTAAATGTATATTGTTTGTATAAAAAACTTGGGGTTCTGAAAGAGACATTGGACTTGAAATATTAGTCTCTATATAGTACATGAGGCATCCAATTCACACATAATATTTGTTTAACTTCCCTTTATGCCCCTAAGGCTAATCAGACAATGCAATAGGTGCTAATCAGACAATGCTACAGTGGAAATCTATTTTGCCTATCCAGGTAAAATTAGGATAGGAATCTTTAATGAGTGTCTGTCATCGCACAGGTTCGGGACCTCCATATTATGTCCTATCCGAGAGACGGCATAGCCAAGGATTTTTTACTCCCATTAAAAAATCCTAGGGTCACGTGGGTCGTCAACCTGCAATCTTTAGTATTGTAGGCTGCTATGCTATCCACTACACCACAGGTGGCCCCTAGTCTATATTGTTAACAATAAGAAGTTTTTGCGACAGGTCTATATAAACATGTAAATTAAATAAGAATAACATCCTTTTCTCTTCTATTGGTTAACATTACAGAATAAAGTTTTTCTTTTAAAATTAAATTCCTTATTATTAATCCAAGCATAATCCATTATATCTAATACATATTGATTAAATATAATTTTGATGATAAACACGATTGTATGTTCATGATTTATATAAAATACATTATTACATACAACTCTTTCAATTTAAAATGATGCAATTAAATATAAAATTGTCTAATTTTAAAAAATCAGAAAAAGAACCGTTTTTTCTAAAAGAGACATTCGGAGATATTGGTAACAGGAAATGTTTTTTGCTAATTCATAATTTTATTGATCATATTGATTTGAAACTACTTTGTTCCATTTGCTACTTTTTTGACTCATTGCATTATTTTATCATATTAATTTTTTTTTTTCTTTCCTCATACAGTACTGTATGAGAGCTATTTATTTGTTAATGTGTACATGCTCCATCCACTAGGCATAATACATTTATCAATACAGAATTAATTGGGAATATTGAAGTATTTGAGGAATTAATTGGGTATTTAAGGGAAAACAAAACAAGAAAATACAAAATCTGGAGTATAAAAAAAAAATCTTAACATGAGATATAACATAAAAATACATCATACATAAAACCTAACACAAAAATTTCTTTTGAGATGAAAAAAATAAAATAAAATAACAATAAAGTAAGTTAAATGAAAATAAAAACAAAACATCAAAATGTCCGACTTTTAAATTTTCTTGGTCTTCTTGAAGAACTTCAAAATCGATTTCATTTATAAAATTTTTCCTTGTTATAATTCTTATAAATGTCCTTTTCATTTAACGGCCAGCTGTCTCCTTTTAGAAGGATGCTTCTTATTAGATTTTATCTTTTATTGTCAAAAATTGGGCAGTCGTATAGGAAGTGATGAAATGTTTGTGAAGTTTGCCCGTCGCAGTTGCAGGTGTCAGAGTTCGTCAGGTGAAAATGTTTTAGATAAGATTTGCTTTGTCCGTGTTCAGTTAAAAATTGTGTCAGTTTGTAGTGCCAACTTTTAATTTTGTGATAGGTAGTAAGTTTGTTAATATTTAAATGTTAAATGTTTTGTTATATTTGGTTAAAAGAATAAATGCTATGGCAACTTTCCTAAATAGAAAAACCACAATCTTCATTGAAAACTACTTATTATTATTATTATTATTACAATGGCTCTACAACCCTTATAGGACCTTGGCCTCCGATACAATCCTTGCCCACTCGTTTCTGTAAACGGCATGTCTTCTCCCTCTAGGCACCCCTATCCGGCGTAGGTCTGCCTCCACGTCCTCGAGCCACCTCAGCCGTGGTCTTCGTCGCATTCGTCTTCCTTCCAGCGGTTGATAGAGCAGACTTCTAGGTAGACGATGTTCCGGCATTCTTTCCACATGGCCAAGCCATCGGATTTTTGCCATTTTGATGAAAACCACTATATCTGGTCCACCATAAATTTTCATAAGTTCTTGGATATTTCTAGACCGCCATTGTCCTGCTTCGTTAATTGGTCCAAATATCATTCTAAGGACCTTCCTTTACCCAACCTTGATCATTTTTTTGTGTTCTTGGGTCAGGACCCACGCTTTGCTGCCATACGTAACCACAGTGTCTGACGATTGTCCTATATATTGTCAATTTTGCCCTGCTCTAAAGATTTCGTAAGCGGAGTACCCTCTGAAGTGCAGGCAGACACCTACTCCCAGCTGCCAGCCTTGCTTTTATTTCTTCCTTGATATTATTGTTTGTGGTTATAACTGAATCGAGGTATCTGAACTTGTCAACGCTTTCAAAATTCTGACCGCATGCTGAAATGTAAAGGTTTTCCTGCCTGAAAAAAAAAAAAAAATACTTAGGCCCAAGGAATTCATTCTATTTTGTGGAATAGCCCAGTTAGCAGTTGGTCACATTAAGTGGTGGGCTACAACTTACAATGCCGCCAACTCCTCTTCAGTATTAATGTTTGCACTGATTAAGAAATCACTATGTCGATGAAACTAGTGTTAAATATTAATGTAATGCAGATGGAATATTCATACCTATCACTATGAAAAACGCTTTTCATTCGTAGGTAAAGTCTAATTCTATGGACATTGGAACTCCACTTAGTATTTGGGCTTCTTTCACTTAGTACTCAAGCTCCTTGCAAGTAACTGTTTATATCAACATTAGGAAAAATCCTTACAACTGTGTGGGTAAGCATGCAGATATAAAGTTTGTGAATCAACTGTAAAAGATTGAATATCTTCTGAGTAAGGAAGGCTTCTAACCACTTCCTTCCTGTATATTGTGTACACAATTTTTTCATTATTGTTCTTTATTATAATTTATATTTATTTTATTTATTATATTTATATACATTTATATATTTTGTCTATGCATCTATATATTTTAGGAGCACAATAATAAGGAATTCATTCTATTTTGTGGAATAACCCAGTTAGCAGTTGTTTACATCAAGTGGTGGGCTACACCTTACAATGCCGCGTACTCCTCTTTTGTATTGATGTTGGCACTCCTGCACATCCTACTTCTCCTTCATCTTCTGTTACAAGTCCCCCATCTAAGATGAAAAGCATGGACTACCTCTTTTGTCTTCTTCGGGTCATAAACAACAACCCATACAAGCCTATTTCACCTATGTTATATATCTTAATCCCAGATATACTAGCTCGATGCTTATCAATTTTGCAGCGCATCACATCATGTAGAGCCATCACTACATTCTTCCCATGCTGATTCAGCTTGTCATGAAACTCGCAATAATCCATCAGGAAAAGCAAATAGTATCTATCAGGCTCTTTATATTCGCTCTTATTTTCCTCCACTTTATTAGGGTTATCTGACGTATTTATTTGTAAGGGATCTTCATTATACTCAAGGACTGATTGAATCAAATCAACAACTACTTTGTAAGATTTGTCATCAGCTACATGTTAAGGTCTCATGTTTTCCACCTTTGTTGTGAGCTAATGTGGCTTTTCTCATCCAAACGCTATAAATTATTCCAGTGGTGTGCCAATCAAGTGAAGGCATAGAGGCTGGCCCCTTCAGGGGCCCCCAAGACGTTTTTTTTCCCTTTAATATCCCACATTTTATCTTAAAAATCTTATTCTCATTGCGTATTTTACAAGACAATTTTATAGTATAAGAGTTGTTTCTTACAAATATATAAAGGTATGGTATGATATACTTCTTAACATTCACTACACAAGTAAAATATAACAAAGCCAAGCCATGAATCTAGATTTATGAGATAATCATATTTTCCCATAGCTGGATATACGATTACCAGGAGAGTGGTTTCGAGTCAAAACTGGTTTTCACAAATGTGTTGGAAGAAGAAATTGTGCTGGAAAAAATGTATTTTAAATTCCACAAAAAAAAAAAAAAAGATTAAGAAGGAAGAAAAAACTTTTTCAGTATGAATCAAAATACAAGACTTCTGATCTTAATAAAATAAGCTACAATCCAAAACGCTGTGAACGGAGATTAACAGTTTTAAAACTATAATTTTTTGAACATGAAATTAGTACTGTTTAACATGAAATTACTCTTGATTGAAATCCCACCCAATTAGTGCAAGAGATTGCTATTGCCCTAAATGTGTCACACGTAAGTGTAGAAATACATTTACAAAAGCTCGGCTATGTTTCAAGGTTTAATGTTTGGGATCCTCACTCCCTAACAGAAGTAAACTTGGCAACAGGCATTTCTGTTTGTGATTCACTGTGGAAACGGCAACAAGACGACCCATTTTTGAATAAGTTGGAACAGGAGATGAAAAATGGATCTTTGATGATAATATAGCCGATAGAAAATCTTGGGGACCAATTACTGAGGCTCCTAGATGAATGTCAAATCCCTGATTGCATGGAACGAAGGTAGATAACACTTTCCATATGCTGGGATTTCAAAGGTGTTTTTTTTTTTATGAGCTTTTGCCAAAACAGGACAAACAATTGATTCAATTTTATACTGCTCACAATCAACAAAATTGGAACAATCGATTACAAATAAACGTCCAGAAATAGAAAATCAGAAGGATGTTGTTCCCCCATGACAATGCTAGGACCACACCTCATTGGTCACTCGCGATAACCTATTGAGCCTTTCGCCCCAGCCTCCCTATTCACCAGACCTAGCTCCAAGCGACTACCACTTATTCCGGTATCTGCAGAACGCCATGACTAGAAAGAAATTCCAAAAGGAAGAGGACATCAAAAACCGCTTAGATCAGTTTTTAACAATAAACCTCAGACATGAACATGGCATTATGCAGTTAGTGGAAAGATGGGAAAAATCTTTCATAATGTTCAATGTAATGTAGATTAAAATAAATTTTATGTCAAAAATATACTGAGTTAAATTTCACCCTGAAAAACCGAAAGGACTTATTTGCAAACCCAATAGATGTAGCTAATATTTCTTCAATTTATTTTGATTGACTTCATCCTCCAAACCTTTCCTCTTCATCAATTTTTACTTTCACTTACCTATATATGAAATATATAGTAAGGGAAAGTATTGCGATCGTGAAAAATTTCGACTTCCGGTTTTCAACGAAATACGCGTTTTGGGGTCCCCTGAATCAAAATAACCAAGTCCTGCGAAATGGTCTTTGTGTGTCTGTGTCTGTGAACAGACTAGCTCAACTATGAACCCTGTGAACCTGAAATTTGGTATTTAGTGTAAGTATATGCCCGCAAAGTGACAGCAAAAATATTATCAAAATTGGTCAAACGGAGGGGTACTTTATTTAATAACTTTTTAGGTTTTTTTTGATTTTCTCAAAAAGGACTCTAACGATTTTGATTAAACTGAGTATTTGATCTATTAATAGGCCCGAGATATAGCTGTAAAATTTTCATCAAAATTGATCAACCAGAGGGGGCACTTTACCTTATAAATTTAGTCTCATTTTCAGGTGTTTTTTTTATTTACTCAAAAACGGCTTTAACGATTTTGATCAAACTTGGTATTTTATGTATGGTTATGCCAAAGATGTGATAGCCAACATTTCATCAAAATTGATCAACCAGAGGTGGGACTTTACTTAATAAATTTTGTATCTTTTTCACGTGTGTTTTTTATTTACTCAAAAACGGCTTTAACGATTTTGATCAAACTGGGTATTTGATGTATGTATATGCCAAAGATATGACAGCCATCATTTCATAAAAATTGGTCAAAAGGTGGGGGCATTTTATTTCATAACTTTTTTTTCCAATTTTTACCTTTTTTGTCTCAAAAACGGCTTTAATGATTTTCATCAAATTCGTCATGTTTAATGAAAATTAGGTGTTCTTTAAAATGTTCTGAGGGGGCTGTTTTTTTGTTTCCTATAAAGTACCTTAGTTTTTGTTTAGATGGAGAAATTAACTGTTTCACGTTACGCCCAAAAATAAGAAATGGCTAAATATGAGATATGGTAAAAACCAAGTAAACATATAGAGGAGAAAAAAAGAAAAATATTCAGTCAACTCATAAAACACGTTGAGCCCACGCATGCGTAGTACGCCTTTAATATCACACCATTTTTCATAATTAAAGCCTTTCTGTTGATTTAATGGAAATTATTTGTTTCATGGTAACTAAATGAAATTTTCAACATGTACATTGAGAATTATAAAATCAGACGACTTGGAGTATTATACTTGCATTGCCGAATTATGACAAGTAAAACTTTTATTTAATAATAAAAGAAATTACTTAGTGTTTTTATAGAGCAAATGAAAACAAAAATAAGAAATGAATGTGGAAAAACGTGTAACTTTGAGAAGTGGCAATTGACAAAACCAACTAATTTCTAATCTAAGTAAGTTGGTAAGTGAAAGTTGTGTGTTGCGCCCACACACCAATTTTTTTTTTTCACTAATCAAGCAAACCTATATATAATGAATGGATTTTTAATTATTTATTATCTATACATAGTTTGGAATAACAAGATAAAATTAATAACTTTTGAAAAAAAAAAAAAGTATTACATTAATTGTAATGATTGAATATAAACCTCGAAACCATTAACATTTTTAAATCCTTATTTCAGAGAGTAAAATTTAACAATAACAATCTATAAAAATTATTTAAAAAGGCAATTATCAGGGTTAGTTTGTCAATGTTTAAAAGGAACCCATGATTATTAAAATTCTGATGAATCCTTCAACTACTTTCTGATGGATAATGGATGATATGGTTATTTTTATTCAAATTGTTGAATAATGAATCATTTTATTCTAAAATCGTCATCGCTGTAAAATTGTTGAATATTTTATTTTATTGGAGTAATTTGACCTATTGCTGGCAACACTGTTTTTGTTAAATTTTTAGCCTCAGCTGTTACCATAAAAATATATTTTCCTTGATATATTTTTGTTACATGAAATAAGTGTTATTGTCTGGCCTTTGTGAAACTTTAATAGGTTATGGGCCCAGACATGGATTCAAGAGCTATAATTGTTAATGACAAATTGTTGGGCCAATCGAATTAGAAAGATTGGAAATTCCAGGTAAGGATTCAACTACAATGTAATAATGCTATGCAGGCTGTTGAAGGAATGCATAAGAAGCCTGATGAGCTGACTTCAGGAGCTACCAGGTCAGATGTGGAGAAGTATAATAAGGAATTGGCCGCATACAACAAAATAGAATTCTATGCACAGGGTTTGATTGCTTCTAGTGTAACTCCTGAGGTAAGAAAACTTATTAATATGTGTACTACTGCCAAACAAATGTGGGACAAGCTGCTCAGTATTTACGAGCAGCGTACCGAACAGCGTCAGGACCGTTTATTTAATGAGTTTTTCGGGATAAATGAGATGGATACGACCGATAGTGTTGCTAGTCATATTGCTAGGCTAGAAAAATTGTGGGAGGAATTGAAAGATGAGACTTGGAAGGAAGATAAAGCGAAACTTCCAGATTCTTTGTTTTTAAACAGAGTACTCAATACTCTGCCGGCTCGTTATTTCGAGTTTATCAATGCGTTGGAATCTGTCCCTAAGAAAGACCGTACCATTGATTTACTTAGGGAACGGCTTTGTACCGTTGAGTTGCGATTTATTGAGAGATGTAGTATGGGAGAGAGTCACAAAAATTCTTTGGCTTTAGTCGTTTCCAAAGACAAGAACATCTCCAAAGATTATAAAAAAATTAATAGGGGGCCACGTTGTTTTACCTGCAACGAGTTTGGACATATAGTCAAATTTTGTCCTATTAAAAAATGTAAAGATGCAAAGATCAGTCAGGGTGGGGCAGAATCAGCATATCTGGGTATCTCAGGTGTCTCTGAAGTTATAGGCACCAGAAGTAATGTGTGGGTAGCAGATTCTGGAGCCAGCCATCATATGACAATGAACAAAGAATTTTTTATTAATTTTCAATCTTTTTCAGTTTTCCAGCCTGTGCTTATTGGAAATGGGCAGCATGTCATGGCTGTTGGTAAAGAAGATATTTTGATTGAAATGCAAGTCGATGAAAGGTGGGAGAAAGGCACCATGTATGATGTTTGGCTAGTTCCAGACCTGGGTAAGAATCTTTTTTCTATTTTGTCTTTGGTTAATAAAGGGCTAAAGGCGATTTTCGACTCAAATGGATGTACTATTATCAGAGGTAATGCCATAGCTGCCACTGCCTCTAGAAGCCAAGGCATTTTTAGAATGAATATGAGAGTCGTTATGCCTAGATTTTCTCCTCAAGCAAATTTAGTTCATAAGTCTGATAGTTTACAGATTTGGCATGAGCGCTTGGGCCATCAAAATAAGAAACATATAAAAGTTTTTTTAAAAGGGCTAGGTATAGATTTTGTTGATGATTATTTTTGTGAGGCATGTCTTTATGGCAAACAACATAGACTGTAAAGCCCCAGAAGCCTGGTGAATTAGTGCATGCAGACGTTTGTGGCCCTATGCCTGTGACATCTTTGGGTGGATCCCGCTACTTTATAGTCTTCAAGGACGACTACAGTAAATTTAGAAGAGTTTATTTTCTAAAAAGTAAGTGTGAGATAGCAGACAAATTAAAAGCTTTTATGGCGGAGGTTCGGACATGTGGGCACGTATTAAAAGAGTTACTCACAGATGGAGGAACTGAATTTAATAATAAGGAGGTAATTAAAATTATTGAAAATGAAGGGTTATCGCATCGCGTGACAATGCCATATACTCCCGAACAGTGTGGTGGTGCCGAACGGGAAAATCGCACCATAGTAGAGGCTGCGCGCAGCATGTTGCATGCCAAGTCAATGCCTGAGCACTTGTGGGCCGAAGCCGTTAACACAGCCACACATGTCATCAACAGGACAGGGCCCACTCCTGTGGATGAAAAGTCGCCATACGAATTGTGGTTCGGAAAAAGAGCAGTTGTCGAGAATTTGAGGGTTTTTGGCACTTAGTGCTTCGTGCATGTCCCAAAGCAGCGGAGGAAGAAATGGGATAAGAAAAGTGAAAAGGGCCATTTAGTTGGGTATTGTCACGACAAGGATGGATTTAGAGTCCTCATAGGAATGAAATAATTAGTAGCAGAGATATTGTCTTCAAAATTGAAGAAGTAAGTTCATGTTCTTCAGGAGAATTTATTGCAGAACCGGATTCACAAAATTGTAATGAATATCAAGAGTATGTTGTGGTCCCATCATCTGATGACGTGAAGCAGGTTGTGGCATCTAGTCCAAATGCAGATAATCTTGGCGTGACAGATGTGCCAAGCTCAGTAAAGTTGAGAGACAGGGATACACTGAAGAAACCTACTTGTTTTGAGGATTACGCTATGCTAGCCGCATGTGAGGAACCAGTCACGCTAGAAGAGGCACTAGCATCTGAAGAAGAGCAAAATTGGAGAGAGGCTATTCGTGAAGAGCTTGAGTCTTTGGAAGAAAATGGTACGTGGATCCTTGTTGACCTGCCTGAAGGGAGGAATGCTAATGACAATCGTTGGGTTTTCAAGAGAAAAGAGAGTGCTGATGGAACAATACCACATAAAGCAAGGTTAGTTGTTAGAGGTTTTTCACAAAAACCCGGAGTTGATTTCAGAGAGACGTTTTCTCCCGTTGTGAGATGGGACACCATTAGAGCCTTTTTGAGCATTGTCAAACTAAATAAATTTAATTTGGGCCAATTTGATATTAAAACGGCTTTTCTAAATGCACCCATAGATGAGGAAATTTATATGAGGCAACCGAAGGGTTTCAGTGATGGTTCAGCTCGAGTTTGTCTGCTGAAGAAAAGTTTGTATGGCCTTAAACAGGCTTCTAGGAGGTGGAACAAAAGGTTTGTCGATTTTTTGGAGGATTGTGGTATGGTTTGCTCTGATGAAGAAACATGTCTATTTATCTCATTAGACCACTCCTTGAGTTTAATTTTGTATGTAGATGATGGACTTGTGGCAGCTAAAAACCGACAAGTTTTAGACGACTTCTTTCTGAAACTGCAAAAGGAATTTAAAGCAACTATTAATTATAAAGTAAATAGATTTTTAGGTATGGAGTTGTATCAGTTGCAAGATGGCTCTGTCTTCATAAGCCAGCAAATGTATGCGGAAAAGCTTATCAATATGTTTGGGATGGATGAAGCAAACTCCGTGCTGACTCCTGTGGATCCCAGTCACCTTACGGACATTTGCAATGAGGATTTAAATCAATCCTTTCCATACCGTGAGCTGGTTGGTAGTCTGATACATTTGTCCATTGCCACGAGACCCGACATTTCCTTTTGGTTGTTGGTGTGCTGTCCCAGATGTTGGATAAACCCAAGGTAAAACACTGGAATATGGCTAAACGTCTGCTTCGTTATGTTAAAGGAACGCAAGATTTAGGTATTCACTATCAAGCCGATTCTATTTGCAAGCTGCAAGTTTACACGGATGCCGATTATGCCGGAGATTCAGATGATAGAAGATCTATTACTGGACTATGTTTTCGTTATGGAGGGGGCGCTGTTACTTGGAGCAGTAGTAAGCAGAAATGTATAGCGCTTTCTACAACGGAAGCAGAATTTATTGCCGCAAGTCAGGGAGCAAAGGAAGCAATGTGGTTGTCACGTTTGTATGGTTCTTTTCTTGGTGTCAGCGATGTTCCGATTCTCGTAATAGATAATCAGAGTGTCATTCGGCTTATTAAAAATCCCGAATTTCATAGTCGTACTAAGCACATTGACATTCGTTACAAGTTCGTGAGGGAGAGATACCAGGAAGGCAAGCTGCAAGTCCAGTATATTCCAAGTGGAGAACAGGTTGCAGACATCTTCACAAAGGGCTTATCAAGACCACGTTTCGAGAAACTGAGGGAGAGGTTGGGTTTAATTTCCAAAAGTATTGTGTTGTCTGGGATTCAAATTAAGGGGGGATGTTAAATATTGTATTTTATTGGAGTAATTTGAACTATTGCTGGCAACACTGTTTTTGTTAAATTTTTAGCCTCAGCTGTTACCTTAAAAATATATTTTCCTTGATATATTTTTGTTACATGAAATAAAGCATTTTTCAGTGTTATTGTCTGGCCTTTGTGAAACTTTAATAAAAATGATAAAAAAGATTAATTTTGTCTAAGATCAATCAATAGTGCCTACTTACCTACTATCCCCTTCTTATATTTGTTTTATTGATCTTAAAATATTTGTTTGTCAATTTATTTAATGCAACTTTATGCAACAATAGCTAATCAGATGACGCTACACAATTTTAAAAAATTAGGTAAAATTAGGATAGGGATTTTTAACAAGTACCTGACATTGCCAAGGATTTTGTCCCATCCAGAGGCCATGACCCACGACCTTGTGTTTAGTAAGTTACTTCTTTCTTTTTTATTTTCTTTCGGTTGGCGCATTGGGCTTAATGAGACCTTTGGCCACGCAGTGTAATCTTACAGACATTTGTGCTGCTTGAGGGAGCACAGACAGCCTGGAGCAGATATCCCAAACCTCACGTTACTGCAAGCCATGGTCACCATGGTGCAGCGGCAGACTGCCCGTAGCTCCATAGCCAATCCTATTGGGTCCAATTTGGCTGTGTCCTTCCCTCTTGAGCTCAAGGACAGTGACAAACTGGTCAAGGTCCAAGGATTATGGTACCTCCGAGTCAGCAGGCCCCGAGGACCTATATTTCTTTCCCCGAAGCATACCGTCCTGGTACAAAACCTCCGGAAGGTTACTGATATCCTGGAAAAACACACCACGATTCTCGATGGGATACACAGGGAAGGTACATCACTCCTACGCCCGGTCAGTGTGAGTAATCTCCAGTAAGCTCACGGGCCTCACATACCTGGGGGTGGGGTAGACTTTATCTGGGGGTATTGCAACATATTGTAAAACAGGTAGGCTAGGGACTGCGCAACGCCAGTTCATTGGCAGATGGTCACCTGAATGGAGCGGTCACCCATCCAAGTACTAAACACCTTCGACGTTGCTTAACTTTGATTATCTATTGTAGGCGCCTTTGTCCATCGGCCATGCCGGCCCCCATATTAGTAGGTTACTATGCTAGTATAATCCCATAAAATGCTTACACATAATCATACTTACTGGGTAATATGAATCATCACTATACATGGAAATAAGTTAAGACATTAGCTCAAAATAAAAAATTACAACATACCTACTAGCAGACAAGCTATAGCATATTAACCTTCTTTTTAATTAGTACTGTCTAATCCGAAGAGGGCTAAGAACTTATTAACATCACTTATAGTAATTTTTTTCCTCTTTCGTTGGCTCTAAGATCATAAAAAAATCCTATTTAGATTTTAAGCAATTTAAAGAACTGCTCATTTAATTAAAGTCCTTTAAGGATGTTAAAATTGTGTTGATTTGTTATTCTAACACTAAATAATATTCCATTTGAATTATTTACACAGTCCCTCCATAAATATTTAGTTTTTCAATTTTTTTGTCTGTTTAAGCAAATAATGCAATTAGATAATTACTATAAACTAAACATAACACTTTAGGTTGTTTAGATTTCAGTCCTTCTTTCCTTACCCTCCAAATTTCCGTCTCTGCACACAATTAATGTGGGCATTAGCAGATTAAGGATAATAGAACCACTTTAATATTTCTATACTTACACCAATAAAACAAAAGAAAAATATCATTGAGTTGTTCAAAAAATAAAAATTATTACTACATACCAAAAATATAAGGTTGTATAATTGCCTACAGGTAGGTCAAAGCATCATAGCTAAAACTGGAACCCATTATCTGCAGCTGGCTGTAACAGATAAATTCCAAATTATACGTTGATAATACAAGCTTATAAATATTTATTAATTGCTCCATTCATTTATTAATCTATTTGCTGATTAATATAGTTTATTAAACACTAAGAATATGATTTAAAAAAAAAAACTTTTGGTTGTTGAATTTGTTTAAAATTTATCGAAATTCTAAATAAAAAAACTTTCACTGCATGAAAAACTGAAAATGGTTTATGGGGCATAAAATGGTTTATGAGATAATTTATTGTGAAATTTGAAGTTTAGTAAATAATCATGTTTTTAAACCCATTTTGATATTTTATATCACAATTAAACAAGCATGTAAAAAAATTATCAAATAACAATTGTAAATTTTCAAAGAAATACGAAAATGGATAATTTAACAGAACATTAATAATTAATTGCCAGTTTATGATCCAATACGTAAATCAATTGCCTATTCCTGATGTTCTATTAAAGTCAAAAAGTATATATAAAAGAAATTCACATGTGCATTATTTTACATTGAACCTGCGGTGAAATTGGAAATACAAATAGGACTACAGAAGAAATTATTAAAGAAACCATTGAAGCATTGATGACTCAGATATTGAATGAAAAAGTTAATATTTTTACTTTCACTTACCTATATATGAAATATATTATAGTAAGGAAAGTTTTGCGATCGTGAAAATTTTCAATTTCCGGTTTTCAACGGAATACACGTTTTGGGGTCCCCTGAGTCCAAATAACCAAGTCCCACGAAATGGTCTGTGTGTGTGTATGTGAACAGACTAGCTCAAAAACTATAAATCGTACGAACCTCAAATTGGGTATTTGGTGTATGAATATGCCTGCGATGTGACAGCGAAAATTTCATTAAAATTGGCCAAACGGAGAGGGTACTTTATTTAAAGAATTTTGTCTAATTTTTAGGTTTTTTCGAATTTCTCAAAAACGGCTCTAACGATTTTGATTAAACTTGATATTTAATGTTTGTATGTGGCTGCGATATGACAGTCAAAATTTCATCAAAATTGATCAATTGGAGGGGGCACTTAACTTAATCAATGTTGTCTCACTTTTACGTGTTTTTTTATTCACTCAAAAACTATGTAAGGTATTTGATGTAAGTATGTGCCCACGATGGGACAGCCGAAATTTCATCAAAATTGATGAAACGGAGGGGGTACCTTATTTAATAAACTTTTTCTTATGTTCACGTGTTTTCGTTATTTACTCAACAATGGCTGTAATGATTTTGATCAGACTGGATAATTGGTGTATTTATATGCTTACAATGGACAGCCAAAATTTCATTGAAATTGGTCAAACACATGTGTCTCTTTATTTCATAACTTTTTTTCCAATTTTTACATTTTTTCGATTATCTCAAAAACGGCTTTAATGATTTTGATTAAATTAATCATTTTTGATCAAAATCAAGTCATCTTTTTTTATATTATTTATAGAAATGGCAATTAAAAAAACATGTCATTTTCTAATCTAAGTAAGTTCGTAAGTGAAGGTTTTGTGTTGCGCGCATCGCACCAGATTTTTTATTTTATGAAATGGCATAAGTATCTGCTATAACATTCACTGTAAAAGAGTTTTTCATTCATCATAATATGATGCATAATAGTAATGACTAAAATATTCTATTTAGTTGTGTTTACTAGTTCTATTTGGTTCCTAAATATTAACATAGCATAATTAATTGAAAGTATATATAGTATTTTGCAGATGATGGATCTAATTAAATTTTAAATAACGATTCTTAATGTAAAAATTTAAAATTATAAATCTTTACATGCAAAATATGTGCTATTTACAGATAATATTTTTCAGATGGATTTTTTCCTAAGCATTAGCTATTTCTTAGCTTTACTGTTTTGATTTAGATAAAATATTGCTTATTATTTAAAAAATATTAGACGAAGCCTATTTTTGATGCAGTGAAACAAAAATTAAATTGTTTTGGACAACCCTTGCACCTCCTATAGGCACAGAAAGAAGAGAAACATTTTGTGTATATTTTAGTTAAGAATTATATATGCTGTTTCTTTGAGATTTATTCCTTTGGTTATCAATGATATTTGAGGGATGAGCACGAAATTATAACAACTGGATGATTGAAATACCTAAAATAATACATATTTAATGTCACACCACTGGACATATTTCAAATTATAGAATAATGCCCTCAAAACTAATCAGGATTTAAAACCAGTTCATGTCCAAAATTAAATATTATTTGCAAATCCTTCGATTTTTCAAGGATTTTAAGCAACTCAACATAATAAAAAAACAGCTAGAAACTAGTTTATGCAAATTCATAAAATATAATAACATTATTTTAAATTAGGATACTAGGAGCATCAAGATTTACCTATAATTTAAAAAAGCTTAATGTTTCATAATAATATTTATACAGCAGATAACATGTAACTGAATTTGAACCTTTTTTTAAATTGAACTTTGTTGATTGAGGACATTTGACTTCTACATTCCATTCGATCAAACAGGTTGTAAAATTGGGTTATATAAAAGTTTATATTATAACATAAAATAATAAATATCACAATGTAATGAATGAAATCTATATAAAAATAAAGATAAAATTCTGTTTGTTTGTTCTTTATAGAAATCCATACCCTTTGTCCTAAATTCTCCAAATTTCGCTCAGTGATTCTTTCATGTCAGGTGCGAACACCTTTCCATATTAAAATTGCATAACTTCAGCCAATCTCTGGTTATATTCATTATTGTTATAAAAATCATTATGATCTCACTTTACATTGGTTTTTACGAAATCGACCGTTTGAGTCAAAACAAGTGCTATTTTGTTGAATTTTTGTTTTATAGAATTTTTCACGTTTATTAGAAACATTAAATTCCCCGGGTGAAACTGGGATATACAGCTAGTTATAAAATATAATCATTTTCTAAATTTTTGTTTATAGAATACAAACCAAAACAAAAACAAAATAAAAACAACTTAATTAATTTTTTTATCTAACAACAACAAACAAATATATTTTCATTAAGCTTCTACATATTTTCTCTATACAACCTTCCAAAATGTTCCGATTTTAAATTAAAATTTAATTGAATCACTCATTTTTCTTAGAAATAATTAAAAATGTGATTTAGTTTGACTCAGATATAGTCGTCTGGTTTCAATCAAGATAGCAGTTACATTGCTAGCTGTTCCCAAGAGTTCCCAACTTTTTTGGTAAGTATTTTTTTTTCTACATTATGCAGTTATTGCTTACTCACATAGAAATATAATTCATTTTAGCCATATTAAAGGCTTTGAAGCTGGAGAACACAGATATCAATTTAAGGATGGATTCTTCTATAAATATATAGTGTCCATTATTTGTGTAGATCTTTTCTCGAAGTTTGATTCGATATGGCATGTTGAAATGTTAATATTAACCTTAGGTAATAATAGTCCCTCACTAGTTAAGAAAAATGTGAAATTTTGTAGGTTTAACACACTGATTAAGTGACATCAAAACTTAGATTCAGACCGGCCATGGCCAAAATAGGGTGCGCTAGTAGTGTTGCAAAATGTCGGAAGGAATGGGGATAGACATAGTTGATGTGATAGAGATAATTGATAATTTTAAAAGATCATTAATTGAAGGGCAGGCTATCCTTGATGCAAACCACATAATTACATGTGGAATAATATCTAGAAGTAAAAAAAAACAGTTATTTTACAAGTCTTGTGCCTTCGAATAAGTGATCTTAAAGGACTGTCCCATAATAATAAAATAAAAGTGGAAATCAAATTTGTTAATAATAATAAGCAATTTTCTTGTAATTGTACGTGTAAAGCTGGTAGTTCTGGTAAATGCAAACACATCAATGTAACTTTACGTTTTTAGTACTTACGTTTTATTATTATAATTACGTTAGTAGTACTGTTAGTAATAACATTAATTACCTATCCATACAATCATTGTTATGGCAGCTGTCATTTTCATGACAGCTTAGTTTGTTTGTCATATTATTTATTTATTTGTCAAAACTTTCAGGCATCGCATTGAAAACTTGGAACAATTAAGCACAACGGATGTAATACAAAAATGGGGAAAATTAAAAAAGAAAAAAAAAAACTATGACACTATGGTCCAATGTTATTTACATAAAACTAGCATTTTGGAATAAAAAAATGTCAAATACTAATATTTACTTAATATAGTCACTTTCTTCAAAATGAAGACTACATATCGTCAAATGTTTCGAAACAGGCTTATCTATTCTTAATTTTACAATCCACTCTTTAAGAAGCTTTTTATTTTTTGGAAATAAATGGAATGACGCGTCTTTTGATTTTCTAATTGAGCACTGAGGGACCGAGCAATACCTATTAGACATTTTTAAAATAATTTTTTGCTCAATCGGGTTTTAATTATGGAAAAATAAATTAAAAACGCCAAAAAATCCCTATAATTTCCAGGTAATGGCCCGGCTTCTATCCCCGTTTCTCTAGTTCCTGTAAAGAAGCAGCAGCGTCGCTTCCGCCCGCCTATAGTTTCTATTCCAATAAAATTATCAACCTTCATCAATTAATTCCTTAATTTTATAATTTAACTATGATAAAAAGGAACCATCGATTTATCGTAGACCCCGATAATCTGACTTAACTTCTTATATAAACTTTTTTACAGCTTTATGGGAATTAAATAACATTCTTTGCTATTGTCGTTCTCGGGTATTGGCGTCCGCAAAAGTGGTGGGGAACAAAAACAAAAACAAAGGGAAACAAAAACTACAAATAAAATAAATTAGTATTCATTTATCATATTTATTAATTGTTATATAGGGACATGTTTTCATTTTAAAATATCAATAAGTTGTATATGAACAATTAATTGAGCCTTAATAGTCATACAAAAACATACCACCGGTAAAACATATTTTATAACTAACTATATCCCAGTTTCACCTGGGGAATTTCATTTTTCTAATAAACGTGAAAAATTCTATAAACAAAAAATACAACAAAATAGCAACTTGTTTTGACTCAAATGGTCGATTCTGTTATTAAGTTTTTATCAGCTCAATCAATCAAATTTGAATCACTAGTTGGCCATCGTTGAAATAGAGACAAAAGTTATTAATTTCTTATAAATTTTATTATAATTATTAGTATTATATAAATGGCAGGTAATGTGGCCAAGAAAGTTAATTCGTAACTTGCTACCTTTTTATTAGAATCCGAAAAAAATTTAATACCTATCGTTCATAGGTCAAACTCTCCTTTAATATTATTATTATTATTATTAGACTAATAAAAATGTATATCAATTGTAATATATTTGATTTTTATGTTTGAAACTGTGATGTTTCACACCTGCGCGTCCCAAGACAGCAATTTTTTTTCTTAAAGTGCCTTTACACTCTAGGAACTTTATCTTCGAACACCACCCTCGAACAGCCTTCACGTCGATTGTTCGGGTGTTCTAGGTACTTCATCTGTTCGCCTGTGTTTGGGGGTAGCGCTAGTGTCACTTTTGTTTTGGGCTTTTCCCAAGTGACAGGAGTTGTTTGTGATATTAGTGCGCCGCACAGTGGTCCAACCTGGGAAAAAACCTCATAAATGAACGTAGCCCAAACCTAATTTTTTCTTGGTTTTCGAATACTTAGATAGTTGTAGAACAATGGAAAGAATATATTTTTTTAACTTGTTCAAAATTAAAATGTGTGTGTACCAGTAAAATTTAAGTTTTTAATGATTGAAAAAATTTTCTACCTATATAAAAAAAAATTTCTACTCTGTATAATATTAACAATAAAATATTTCCCAATATATCAGGAGTGTGTCATCTATATGTGCACTGTTATGGACTAAACATTTTTAAATAATATCAATAGTTAGAGAAGAAATTAATTTTCGAAATCGTTGCTGAAATAAGTATGATTTTTTGACTTTGTTGGTTTATAAAACGCTTGCGTTACGTTGCGTTACGGTCGCAATGGTTTAATATGTAACTGTAGGTAGTAGAGGAACTGTGGTAAAATTTTCAGCGCCAACTTTGGGATTTATAAGGATTTAAACCTTCAGCTACGGTTCGAGTGGCGAAGGCGGGTGATCTTGGGGAGGAACTATTAGTTAAGAAAAATCCTCTTATAGGTCTCTAAGGTAGGGGGACTGGCTTAGAATTGAACTGGAATTAAAATAAAATAAATCACACGTTATTTTCATTCTTATTTTAAAATACTAAAATAAAATAAAATTATTTTGATTTTAATTCTATAAACACTAAACAAAATTGTTTCATTTTGTATTTTAAATAATCAAATAAACTACAACTAGAAGTAGGTTGTTTGAAGTTGCACAGTTTGCTTATAGTGTTTGGTGATCCTTTGCACTAGAGCTCTCACCCCTGAAAATTGAGGCGGTACATTTATTTCAGTTTGATGCTGTTATTGTTGCAAGTTTTTTGAAAATCCTTCATTAACCGCGCAAATTACTGGGATAAATGAAGAATTAATTATGAGATTAAAAGCAGTACAAGATGTGATTTGCTCTCTGTACCCAATTGATACTGCAGCATTTCGCAAGTATACAGCGGAAACGGCTGAGATGGCAGTGACAAGCGACCCATATATTACGGATTTAAGACCAGTATACAAGTATAAAAAGAAAAAAGAGTTAACCGAGGAAGCATACAATTTATTTAAACAATTAAAAAACAAGATTAAATAATTTTATCCTATTTGTATTATTGTTCATAAAAATGTTAAAGAAAAAAAAATCTATTCAAATTTTTATTTTTCACGTCAAATTTTAACTTGATCTGATGCTCTGATTTCGTTGAAATTGATTTCATTTGATTCGGCAACTCAAAAAATAAATACACGGGTGGTTTCAAGCCGCTAGCAAAGTAATTTTAATAGATATTAGGTTTTTTCCCATTTTCAGCTTTTTTGGACCACTGTGCGCCGTTCTAATTCGTCTCCTATTTTTTTATTTCTTAGATGATATAATATATTGATAATGTAGGTTTTTTCTTCATCATATGCTAGCGTTGGGTGCGTCAGCCATATTGGTTCGCTTAACGCCACGTTAAGTATAAATGGCTGTTCGTTTAACGCCGGTACGGCAAGATTCGGGGAGAACCTGTTCGAAGGTGAGGTTCGTAGAGTGTAAAGGCACCTGTTGATGGTCTTAATCTCATGATTTTTTTCTTGCAATTCAGATCACAGTTTTCTAAAAGAATTCGTCCGAGAAGAATTAAAAGAACATCCCATTCATTATTATTATTATTGTTAAATTATTAGTAGTGCTTACCATATTAGATCTGAATAAAAACTCAATAAAAACTATAACTATAGTTTCAAAGGTTTTTGCATATTTATATACGCAGCCAGAATAAGGTAATGTACACATCCCTAGCCCATTGCCTCTTATATTTAATGCCAAATCGAACATTCTAGAAGGGCTTAGAATATTCTCAAAATATCCAGAACATTCACTAAAGCAGGTATATAACAGTTACAACACAAAGTCTACAGAACTCTTTTCAATGTAAGAAACAAAATAATTTTTTTTTCACTTAACAGTATGTTTAGTAAGGACGAGGGGTTAAATAAAAAATAAATGTTTATGAACTCAATAAATTTAATAACACATTCAAAAGTTAATCTACATAATAATGTAGAAGTATATACAATTTCAAACACATTCATGTACAGCTACAAATGTATCCAATATATAAATAATCCTCTTCGATTTACAAATGCAGTCATTGTAAATAAATAATGTTAAACTTTGTCAATGACCGATCAAAATCCAAAGAGGTATAATCACAATATTCACACAAACTTCGTTTGCAAATCTTTGACAAGAAGCTTTTTTATAAATACAAGAATTTTTTTGAGGATAACAACACTTCTGACGAATTTGGAATGTAATTTTGACTAGATTTACATTCAGAACTTATTACAGAACCAATCGTTTTAAATAAAAAAAAAAGTGATTTTTGTAAATCCTAAAGCCCACCACAGATGGCGCAGCGCACAGGGTGCAGACATCTTAGACGAAGGCCTCAGCTGACCGCCTACAAGTCCTCTCGCCTGTTGAGTGCTCTCCATCGACCCGTGGGCTCCAAGCCTTGTTATCCTCTAAGACCTCCTTGTTTGGCTCACTTCTCGGGGAAGAAGAGCTCGTAGGGGATCATGTCGAAGATGTTGTTGAGGGTGAACTTGATGATCTCGCTGACGGTGCCTGAGATGGACGGCTTAAGGTCGTCGAGGACCTCCCTCCAGTTGTCGTTCAGCAGCTGGTTCATGTTGTCACCTGTAGATGGCATAATTTTTATTAACCATTTAATGTATTACATACTGTTTATATTCTAGTACTAGCTGTATATACCGGTTTCATCCGGAGAAATTCATTTTTTAAATCTATAAAATCTATAAAGTGACTCATCAAGACTCAAACGGTCGATTTCGTAAAAACCAACGTAATGCGAGATCATTACAATTTTTATAACGATAAAGAATATACCCAGAGATTAGCTGAAGTATGTTTAGTGATTTTATTTTGTGATGATGTGATGTTGTAGTGATTTTAATATGCACAGGTGTTCGCACCTGTTATCAAAGAACCCCTGAGCGAAATTTGGGGAATTTAGGACAAACGGTATAGATTTCTATAAAGAACAAACAAACAGTATTTAAACTTTATATATATAGATTAATTAAAATGGCTGCCGAGTGAAATCTAATCTGTTCTCTCTATGCAAAATGCAAACCTACTGCCAGGTCATGTATACCAGAAAGGGAGAATACTGGGCGAGACCGAAATCTAATTTCATTCCTCACCAAACTGTTAATAAATGCATAGACTTGTGTCTCTGAGATACTGCGCGAGCAGCGGATTAACATGGGATACTAGTCAATGTTTACAGCGCATGCGAAGGAGTCCTAAATATGGATAAAATGCTTATAAAAACAAACGTATAGTTCTCATGGGATATTATTACATACCTTTAAAGTTTTTATATGAATTCTTAAACTAATTATTATAGTCTGTGATGATGATAAATATAAGTTCAAAATTATATTTGCGATTCAAAAACCGATGTTAAATTTGATCTCAAAGTCCTTGAAAATCTAATAAACGACCCGTATGAACAACAAATAAGTGAACTTATGTGCCATCGAAAATCCTTTATTAAATTCAAAAACAGCGTATGTGAATACTTGGTGAGCTAATCGTTTATAGTAATCACATTTCGATAATAGCAATGAAACCTAATCCTAGAAAACATAAAAAATGACTCCTATATATTATTTAGTTTTTACCGTCTCAATTATCTTTTTTTTTTTAAACTAAACAATTTATTTGCACCTGTACAATTACAATAAGCAAATGTGCTAAAATAATTAGAAATGGTATTGGTAGGCATGAGGGTCATAGCACCCAGTGGTGCATCCTCCTGGCATTCAAAAGATTTACGTTGTCAGACTAGGAGGGAGGTCCCTCATCCAACTCTTCTTCAGCCTTCGCCAAGGTATGTCAGGAATGTCACGTCTTGCCATATCTTGTACAAATTTGTTGGTATGTCTATGTAGTTTGTCGTAAAACCGTTTGTAATTCATACGTTTATGAATGGTCACAGTCGAAACTCTTTTAAGTCATTGTGGAGGGTCTCGTTTGAAATGTAGGTTGGTGAGTTCGTAATTAATCTTGTTAGTATTGGGATTGAAAGGTTTGTATTTTGTTAATATGTGTCTTTTTTGCGGGTCCGTAAATTTGGCCATATACGTTTTAGTAAATAGCTGTATAGGTTATGTTTTTGTCTGAGGGGTAATTTTGAACGTCTATGTACGATGGAGTATAATAGTCTTAGTCTAAAATTTAACGTTTTTCGTTTCATCTTAACGTGTGGGCCCCATGTCATCCTTCGATCGAGGATAAGTCCCAAGTATGTTACTGTATTTGTTTGTGGTATTGGGTGATTGTCTATGTAGACTGGAGGGCATGTTTCGTGTCTTAAAGTGACTGTAACATCACAATTATCTTAAATGCGAAAAAAAAGAATAATAAGAGTATGGATAAATTATTAAAAAAAATAGTATTATTTATATAAATAGTCGATATTAATGTTGTATTATGTTCTTTATTTTATTTTTTTCTTAGTCCTTGATGTTCCCCTACGACATAGTTTGTATTCCTTGTGTGTAAAATTATGTAATACCACGTAAACGTGTAAATCCACGGTTTATTGTTGTTTCACGAGTATAATCAATATATATTATAAAGCAAAGTGTACAATGTGCGTGCCGATAAGGCTCAAAAACGACTTAACATACGTTTAAGAAAGTTATGTCAGCGTGGTGCTATATAACCCCTAACGGAGAAGAAGGTTTCCGTTTTTCTTTTAAGGGTGTAAAATTGAAGAGAAAAGGACTGGTATTTGGAGCCTCTCGCACCATTTAATTAGTCTACCTTAGAATGACATGCGAGTTTATGAATGAAAAATTTAGTTCGAGCAGCAGAATACCAGAAAGCGCTAGGGTGTGTTTCACTCAATGTTTATTGTTTATTCATACCGTTCAGTTTGTTGTTTTAGGTTATCTATTTTATCAGCTGTTCTTTTTAAATTACTAAAAAATCAAGCGAAAATAATTAGTTTCACCTTTTTTTTCAAATAATATAATAGTTCAGGATAAAAAGAAATATGATGAAAAAATTGTGCCCTCATGATATTTTGGTATTTACTTTGTAATACTAGGTGCATAGTCCGGCCAAATTACGGGGAGGGGGATATCTTAAGGGAGGTTGAACTGGAAGAAAGGTCTTAAAAAGTTTCTATGAATCTTTGGTAGTTTTTAAACTTCTGGATCTAAAAGGCCCATCACAGTAGTCGACGCTTATGTTGTACTCTAAATATAGTTTTTTTAACTATTATCTAATAACTTATTATCTGCTGACTGCTTGGAATGTGCTTATGGGATTCAGAATCATAGAAACCATCAAAAACGATGCATGACTTGACAAAGTTGCAGCATAATTAATTGTTCATTCACTATTTTCAACCCCCTTTAAAGTATATAGGGTTCCTTATTTAGGCGAACTCTGCAGATCTCGAATCTTAATATTGACGCCGGGTTTAAAGTTTCAAGAAAGTGCTAATTTTTTTCTAATTCCATCTGTGCTAATTTAAAGTGTTTCCGTTATAAAAACTACCACACAGCTACCGGAGCGAAGCCGGGCACCCTAGCTAGTAATATTATAAAAAAAAAAGTAAATATTTACTCAAAGCTTTGTCTCCACCGAAGAGCCCGGTGAGGGAGAGCTTGAGCCTGGAAGTTGTGAAATCGACCCTGTCCCTGGAGATGTGAGCGTACTCGCTTCCCTTCCTCTTGATCAGCTTCCAGTCCAGGGCGGCAGCGGCTTCCAAGTCGACTGTGCAAACAGAAGGAAACGACCATCTATAGAACACAACCTTTTGTCTTCAAATACTTTCGCAACCATTATTTCGTATCTGTGTACTTACGCAGAGTGATGTTAGCCTGTCCTTTACCGGTGATCGGGAACAACAATAGCTTACCGTTGACATCATATTTACCAGCGACGGATAACCGTGGAACGAAGATCTTCAAGTCGATGTGCTTCTTGTTCAAGTCGATCCTATAACAAAAAAAAAATCGATTTTACTTTCAATGTAGAAATTGAACTACATTTCTTAAAGTGAAATCCTTCATTAGGAACTGTATATCTATCTGTGGTATTAACTATGATAGTTAATACCAGTTATAGAGAGGCGTTTTGTGGTGGGTGAAACGGTTACACAGCTGATTAAAAATATAAAATCATTATTTCAATGATGTTTCTTATCGAAAATATTGTAACATGAAAAAAAAAAATGTTACGATTGAAAAGAATTTTAGAATTTTCTAGTTATATATATATATATTTAGTTATATATTTTCTCCTAGTTTCAATAACTAATTTTAATACTAAGTATAAATATGTGTTCCTAATTTTAGTACTAAGTATAAATATGTGTACTTGAGATGGTTAATTGAATTTGTTTTGGCCCGCCATTTCATAACCAAGCAGGATTTTGGAGATTAAATGCTATGAATGTTTTTTTGGGTTTTAAAGTCATTTTTTGCAGTATAATATTTATGTTGAATATTCAAAGTTCTGGATTTAATTAAAATGGACGAATCAGAGCATATTCTATCTATTTATCAAAATAAACGAATAATTGAACCATTACTTGATACATAAACCATTACTAGGTATTTGAAAGATAAATAAAGTCTAACTAAACGAGTATTCCTTTTCTTGAATTTAGCAATAAGATACTATATATATGTACAGTACCAGTAAAAAGTTTAGACTCACCCTTAATTTTGTAAAATAAATATATAACAACATTTTATTTATTTAACAACATAAAAATTATAATTTTATTTTTAATTTGTTTGTGTGTTTATGTAACGTCCCTTTATGCTACTAAGGCTTATCAGACGATGCTACAGTGGGAGTCCTAAATTTTGCCTATACAGGTATCATTAGGCGTGGATCTTCAACGATTACCTGACATCGTACAGGCTTGGGACCTCCATTTACGTCCTATCCGGGGGACGGCGTAGCCAAGGATTTTTTACTCCAATTAAAAAATCTTAGGTCGCGAACTCGCAAGAAACCCGCAACCTTTATTATTGCAGGTTTATGCTAAACACTACACCACAGATTACCCCTATTTATAATTTTATTCTAAACTTAATCTTATAATGTTTGAAATGTTACCTCTTGTGTTATTGATGATGATAAAAATATGATTCTGTTTTGCTATCTGAATTAAGCATTTTTTTTTTGGTTTATTTATTTATGTAGCTATTAATTGAAGATATGACTCGTTACCGTAAATTACTATGAAACAAAAAGTATCCATCATCGTGTAATTGTTAGAAAAACAAAATACAGTAGAACCTCCATTATCCGGGGTAATGATGGGTATGGGGGTAACACGGATAATCCAAAAACCCGGATAATCGAAATAAAAGATTTTATTGACTTTATGTGATACGAAAAAAGGTTAAAAAATCACTTGCAAGGTATAATCACGTTTATTAACAAACGAAAGTTTTATATGTATTAAATTATAGTATACAAAAATAACAAAAAAAGTAAATGAATGTTTTTATATATCTTGGGGCGACGACGATACGAAATCGAAATGTCTTTTTTCTTTTTCAAAATATCCCGTACAGTTTGTTCGCCGATTCCTAGTTTTTTAATACTTTCACCCTTTTCTAATCTGTTTATAAAAGTTAATTTCTCTTCAAGCATTAAAACGACACGTTTTCTTTTTTCCGACATTTTGTTACTTCGTATGTATTTTAATCGAGACTAAATCAAAACTGACAATATTTTGTTTTGTAGCCAAAACAAGTAGGAGTTTCCTGGAAAGACTTGAAAACTATACCGTTCCTAGATTATGAATTGGAGTATTAGATACCGGAAACATCTCATAATACAATACTAGCTTTCTGTGTTTTTCTATTTATTGTTTTTAGTTTACCATTGTGTAATCGTTAAATATTCACGTATACATTTCTTTTGAAAATATTATACATACAAAATAAATGGCACACAAATTAAAAAAAGATTAATATAAAAAAAATCTGGTGCGTGCCCGCAACACACAACTTTCACTTACCAACTTACTTAGATTAGAAATTAATGCGTTGTGTTAATGCCACTTCTCAAAGTTACATATTTTTCCACATTCATTACTTATTTTTGTTTTCATTTGCTCTATAAAAAACACTAATTTCTTTTATTATTAAATACAAGTTTTTACTTGTGATAACTTTGCAATGCAAGCATAATACTCCTAGTCGACTGATTTTATAATTCTCTATGTACTTGTTGAAAATTTCATTTAGTTACCATGAAACGAATAATTTCCATTAAATGAACAGAACGGCTTTAATTATAAACGTACTACGCATGCGTGGGCTTTTTTTAATTTTTCTTATTTGTCCCTATCCTCGCCTGTCAGGCTATACGGAGTAAAGCTTACCTGATATTAACACCTAATTTTCATTAAACATGACGAATTTGATGAAAATCGTAAAAGCCGTTTTTGAGATAATCGAAAAAAATGTAAACATTGGAAAAAAAGTTATGAAATAAAGTGCCCCCTCCGTTTGACCAATTTTGATGAAATGTTGGCTATCACCTCTTTGGTATATACATACATCAAATAACCAGTTTGATCAAAATCGTTAAAACCTTTTTTGAGTAAATAGAAAAAACACGTGAAAATGATACAAAATTTATTAAGTAAAGTCCCCCCTCCGGTTGATCGATTTTGATGAAATTTTTATAGTCATATCTCGGGCATATATATAGATCAAATACTCAGTTTAATCAAAATCGTTAGAGCCGTTTTTGAGAAAATCGAAAAAAACTTAAAAAGTCAATAAATAAAGTACCCCCTCCCTTTGAGCAATTTTGATGAAATTTTTGCTGTCACATCGCGGGCATATACCTACACTAAATACCCAATTTCAGGTTCGCAAGGTTTATAGTTTTTGAGCTAGTCTGTTCACATTTTCACTTTCACATTTTGTTTCACACAAAAATTGGCTCCTCGGCACCCCGGTTAATCGAGGCCCGGATAATGGAGGTCCTACTGTACAGTACTTTATCAATCTACCCATATTACCTTCTTGAAATAAATTCTATTCCGATTTGTTCCTGGAACGGAAACGAAACCAAACAAAAACAAAAAGAAATACCGCTCATAGTGAATAAGAAGGTGGAATTGGGACACGAGATAACCTCTTCATGAAGGGTCGCATTACAAATGGTAGGCAGAGTCCTTGATCGTTAGCTCTTTGAACCTTCGTGTCGTTAGAGGTTTTTACGAAACTGTCCAAGAAAGGCATAACGATCTCTTTGCCAATGGAGGTTTTCACGTGGGATCTCTTCAGAGGGAATAATTCTACAGGAGATTCAACTCCTATAAGTTGGTAGTACTTTAACCACGACAGTTGTAGTCATGGCGGTAACTGTCGCAACTATAACTTTATTTTTCTTTGGACCTATTTTACACGAAAATAAATATCAATATCAATCACAGCAAGAGCATGGCAAACAAACAAAATAATAATTAGATGATTATGAAGATCAGGTTAAAATAAGACAGTCATAACTAAAAACATCTGGTGCGATGCCCGCAACACACAACATTCACGAAATTAGATTATTAATTTACGTGTTTCGATAATATGTAAACACTACACTTTTCCACATTTATATGCTTCTATTTGTATATCTCCATAAGTTATAATGTATCTGTAATGGAAAACTTAAAAGTTCCCTGTACTTTTTGATTCATTATTGCTTATTTCTTTTTTTAAGGGACCTAATTTCATGAAGAGTCGAGGTTTTTTTACTGCTTGATGGTTTTTTGGAGCGATTAGCTTTTTGTAAATATATCGTAAAGGTGAATCGGTAGGAGGTGTATTTACGACTCGTAGTAATGTTTGTCACTTACGCCTTTTTGGAAATCAAGAACGATTACTGTTCCTCTGAAATCACTTTATTTTGCTTTCAGAAATTTATTTTTCTGAACTTTAGTACCATTAGTTTCTAAACCAAAACATAATTAATTAAAGATTATCTTGTAAAATATTTTTTCACTCCTCAAATGCTTCAAATAATTTGAGCATCAAGTATTTACTCTCTAAAGTAAATTAAATTTTTTTATTGTTAATTAAAAGTTTTTATTTTCAACACTAATAATATGGGATATGAAATTTTGGCTGTCACATCTTTGGCATATACACACATTAAATACCCAATTTGATCAAAATAGTTATAACCGTTTTTGAGAAAAAAAAAAGTTGAAAATGAGACAAAATTTATCAAATTAAGTGCCCCCTCCGTTTGACCAATTTTGATGAATTTGTTGCTGTCACATCGCGGGCATATACATACACCAAATACCCAATTTCAGGTTCGTACGTTTAATAGGTTTTGAGCTAGTCTGTTCACACACACATACGCGCGCACACAGACAATTCCGCGGGGCTTGGTTTTTTGGAATCAGGGAACCCCAAAACGTGTACTTCCGTTGAAAACCGGGAGTCGAATTTTTTCACGATCGCAATATATTTTCCATTACCCTTTCCCTTACAATATATTTTATAAATAGGTAAGTGAAGGTAAAATAAAAAATTTTTTTTTTTTGAGATATAACTTGATCTACATACTTGATGTCCTTTAGAACTGCATTGGAAAGCCCGTGAACGTTACATTTGTAGCAAGTGAGTTGAAGTCCTCCGCCATTAGCGCGACCCGCTGTGCTGATTCCGACTTTGTCCAGCAGCATCGGGTCCAGTACTGGCAGCCTGATACTTGGGTCCCCTGCAAACATTTTATGATATAACTATATTACTATTATTATAATATATCATGTAACCTAAAGTCTAAGTTTTTACGTTAAATTTGAACTGACATCTGCAATAAGAATATTCTTTTTCAACCGTCCCGAGTGTATGACTGACCTCCAATACTATAAGTATTATAAAGTATTGGTCCATGTATTTTTTTTTTTATAATAGGGGAGAGCGGTGTTGGTTGGCGTAGGGGGTAGGTTGGCCATCGGCTTATAGTTTCTGTCACACCTGTTGTGAAAGCCCCACCATTGTACCATGTCACCCGCTCGACCTCGGGAGTCTTGTCCTGAGTTTTCAATCTGGTGGTAACACTCTAGAGAAGAGTGTGCTTCATTAATTGATTTTACAACAAGTAAGTAAATTTTTATATTTTCAGTAAATTTGGTTTAAAGGCATGGTAAAACATTTGACTCCGATTCTGTTCACATAGCCCCAAACTCCTTTGAAAAACCTAACCTTTCGATTAACCAATTTCTTGTTTGATTGTTCTCTCCTGTTCTGGCAGCCATCTTTCATATGATCCCTCCTTTGGGGTTAGTTGGCTCTCTTCAACTGGGTTTTGTTGGCGCAATAGCAATTCACAAAAGCAAGGAAAAATAAAGATAGGTGAAACTACCAATTGTCTTTAGTTGCAGCAAGGAGGATGAGAGCAATTTTTCTTATTCAGAAAGTGACGACAGTTTAAATTTCTGTCTTCTTCTATTGTCATTCTATTTTCCCTTAAAAGCTGTTAAAACCGATTCAAAATTATTATACCATTATAATGCAACTTTTAATAACAATAATAAGTGTCAGGCAGTACTTGAATGAGATTTATTTACATCTGTTATCAGTCAGAGACTATACAGAGGTGTGAGTGATGACTGGAAAACTAAATCAACCCTATACGATTCCATTAGCGAGAGTGTTCTTCTCTATTTGTCAGAAGTTTGGGGATTAAGTTATACTAATGTTTTAGAGAGAGGGCAATTAAGATTTTTTAAGTTTCTGCTGCATTTACCAAAAACTAGGTACTCCTGACTCACTCGTCAGACTTGAAACTGGTAGGCGCCACGTTCAATTTAAAATATTCAAGCGAATGTTAAGCTGGTGGGAATCTTTGTACTTGAATGAGATAGCTAAAAAACGCCACCTTCTAGGCCAACCTGCCCCACCTTGGGGGTTAATTGGCCTACTCTGGATTGACGAATTCTTCAATTTTCTATGATCTTAGTATTAAATATTATGTGGTGAAAAAAATACTTGAAGTACTCTAATACTTGGAGTTTACAGTGGTATCAGCCCTATTGGGATTATATGAACAGGAACGACTCAACAATCAAAAAAGTGAAAACTGTTGCCAATCAACCCCGCTCTCCCCTATACATTTTATGGTGCTGTTGCTTTTAAAAAATGTATGTTAATGAAGAAAAGTAAAATGAAGGCTAAAAACAGTTATATCGGTTTCTAACAACTTGGATAAAATATATATATAGACAATATTATTACTGTAAACAATATTTCCAAAAATTATTCCGAAAAAAAAATACCTTTTATGATCTTGGGTATGATTTCCTTTCCTCTCTTCAGCGCGCACTCGCTTAGGTTGGGATCGTTCCTCGAACAAGTTTTCACGTAAGAAGCTGAAAAATAAAGTTCAGTTAATAAAGAAAAAAAAAATCAAAACTTTTAATCTTTTCAAGCACAATATAGGGGAAAACAAGACGTTTTTTATTTATTCCTGCTATTCATCAGAAAAATAAGTTGGAGGGAAAGCATTTTATCTACTGGTCATTTCGTAGAATTGTATGAATTGTTTTTCAGTTATAATTCATTCAAAGTGGTAGATTATGATATAAAAGCTGAGAACTCAAATAAAAAAAAAACACGAAACACTAAACGAATAACATTTTAACTTTCCATCTTTATCTTTGGAGGGGCTGTAAGTTCAAAATTTTATTCAAAACAGGAAAAATAAATTGATGATACAAGCCCAATTTTTGTTGAATATCACTCAAACCATGTTATGCTATTGTACTGCTAAACTCCAGTTTGTTTGATCCGAATGAAGATATGAAAATATAAAACCAATTACTAACTAATGTCAGACGCATAGTAACAACGTTCTTGATATGAAGAGGTGAGGTACATAACTCGTTCGTTCCACATGAACACGTTTTTCAGGAAACTCAAAAAACTTACCAAGACTAGTACAGATAAAAAAATAATTTTGCCTTCGAAAGGTGGCAGCTACCCTGTTTGCTGCATACCACATTGGAACGAACGAGTTTTAATTCACACAGCGTAAATTGATCTTCCAATAAGGATAATAATACGAGGTGAAGAAAACAACAGCGAAGTTTTTTTTTTTTTTTATAGTAATATTTATTTAGGTTCACAACCATTTTATTAATAAATTCGGTATCATTTTACAAAATAATATGATCCACTGACTTAAAACATTTTTTTTGTTAATGAATTTTTCAAAAATATCAGCATACTGATATAAAAATGTTACACAAAGAATAGATCCTAAGGCCTTAAGATAATAGCAACTTCATCATCCTGTTGTTCGTTGTTTCCCTCATATGTGGCAGATATATTGGGAACTCTTGTGTAATACTTCAATGAATCATTGGCCCTCCATTCGTCACCAAAATGCATTTTCAGCGGATTATCAACATCTTTCAGCTTGTTTGAGCCATTGGAAAATCAATTATTAATATAAGTAGGTAAGAAGAATCGAGTATAAACTGAAATAAAACACGCGAGTTTAACGCGCTTTCGATCTTTTGTTAAGAAAGAGTAACAGAAACTGCTGAAGTGAACGAATGGGATGGGTGCAAAGTGAGAAGTTATTATAGGAACCAAAGAGTTTTGCTTCACAACGAGTAACGAACCAGTTTTGAAACACATAGGCCATGGAACGAATCAATTCTACAACAAACCACTATTTTGAATAGCAAAAATCCATATGAAATAACAAGTTTTGCTTTAATCTGATAAGATACGTTGAAAGAGTATTAAAATATCTTTTAGAATCCACTGCCATCTCAATTTTCAAAAAAATGGAACGAACGAGTTTCGCACCTCACCTCCTCATGTATTGTATTTGGTAGGTTCGAGGTTGAAGTCCGTACAGTGTAAAGACGGCTTTGTTTGTATGTTTGTTTAACGTCCATTTTTATGCTACTCAGGCTAACCGGACGAGGCTACAGTGAGAGACCTAATTGTTGCCTATCCAGGTATAATTAGGATAGGGATCTTTAACGAGTACCTAACATCGTACAGGCTCGAGACCTATCCGGACGTAAGCTAAGGATAGCTTACTCCCATTAAAACAACACAAAGACAGCTTTAAAGAAATATTAATGTGATGACATAGCTGCTATACCATAAACGAAACACTTTAGATCGCATTCTTTACTGCTGTAAGAAAATAAATTTGAAAAAAAAAAAATTAAATTTGCGTATTCTTGTGTCTTTAGGCTTTAATGAAAATGATAATCGTCGCTTAAATCATTATATAAATTTGTATATTGCAAACTGACACATTTTTGTATTAATAATAATAATATAAAATTATTATTACTGTCACATTGATTAAAAATAAAAAACACGATCATTAAAACATATGTAACAAAAAAACCATTCAAATCAATCAAGTACAATGTAAATTCGTGGTTAGCAAGGAAATCAATAGTTTTTTTTTCTCAAGATGGTCCAATACAAATGAAAGGCTTCGTATAATCAAAAAGCAGAAAATATTGGCAGCTAGCAAGATGTCCGCCGAGATGGATACAGTGGAGAGCCGGAAGTCGAAGAGGTTGGCTGCGAAGAAGATGGTCGAGGAGCTGAAGGCGCAGGGGATGGACGAGGCCGCAGCCGTGGACCTGGTCAACGAGAGGCTGGAAGTCCTCCCCGGTCTGGAGTCGCCGAAGAGAACGCTCCAGAAGTCGAGGAAGCAGCTCTGGTACATCGGGGCGGCCGTACTCGCTGTCATCATCGTTCCGATGCTCCTGAAGGTGCTGGTCTTCGGCCCGAGCTGCTGCCAAAGCTGATTGATGACTGAATGTTGATTGGTAAATAAAGTATTCTGGTACGCATATATGTCTCTTTCTCTTATATCATGATGCACTTTCTATTAAATTTCTAGAATGATTTATAATAGAGCAATGTCGCGTAAAGATGAAAACTGGTCAAGATTACATGATCATACCGTTGATCATTCCGAAGATAGCCGAGTCGGCACTAGTCTGTTAAACCACCGAAAACAACTTATTGATGTGAAGAAATCGATAAGCTTGGAGATCGATTTTTGAGAAGGGAGGAGGTTATTTCTGTCATTTTGAAATCATTATCTGTGTAACCAGTGTGATATGGATAATTCAATGTCACTGAATTTAAGTAGATTTTTTAAATTAGCAGATAATGAAGAGAAAGCAATTGCATTTTTTCAGTCGTATGGCCGCGACAATGGACATTTAATGACATTGTCAATTGGGAAAATTAGTAGATAGAGGGGGGTTTAAAGGGACGTGGTTGGAGAGATCTAGGCTCCTGATCAATACTATTGCGCATTTTATTTACTTTAATAAGGAGTATATCACTTGTTTGTGGGGATTCAACAGATTAGTATGGAAAACCTTACAAACTCGCTATAACCTAACCTTCCAACTAGATATCGATTTCATTCGATTAATTGTGTTAGTTGTTTTGGGGGTTAAACAGACTAGTAATTCCGAGTCTATATTATCTTTAGATAGGTAAAGTTAGGTTACATTTATAACACTACTGAACGAACTAAATACAGTCGCCGTTTAATCCTTTGCGGTCGGGTCAAGATAAAATTTCAATGATTAACCGAAAAACGTATAAAACGAAAAAAATCGAGGGTAAACTTTTAAATGAAAATTCTCTTATTTTTTTTTTCAAACGTATTTAATTCGTCATGAGTAGATATCGGGCTAAATAGAAAGATGATATATAGTTATAGTGTTGAAACCAGGATTCCTAATTTTAATGCGTTTTTTTTTCTTTTTTTCACATTTGGTAATTTATCATACTGAGCTAAAATTTCTCTCTTCGTACCTACCTATCCTCCTTTTTACGGCAAGATATGAACTTGACTTCCCTAGCAATTTAATTAAAGTCCACAAATGTCAAAAACCGTTGAATACCGAATAGGATTGCAACCTAATTGTTCATTGAATAAGATTAAATTTATCAATAGGATTATTTATTCTATAGTATTCCTAGAAGGAACAAAAGATGTAGTCCAGGAACTTAAAAAAAAACAGTTTTGTTGTTAGCTACACGTTTGTCCTCAATTCACGGTGAAACAGATTTAATCACAACCAACAGATTAACTGGAAACTAACAAAGGATTATCCGATAAAACATATATTGTTTAGAAACATTTGGTTCCGTCCTATAATTTTTCAACGGAATATATAATACAAAAAAAAAACGGATTATCCGAAGACGGTTAAACCGATAACCACTGTACCAAGGTGAATTGAAAGAAGGTGGGCTCACTTTGTAAGGGGCAATATGGCTGCCCGGGACCTATGACGTAGTTGGACGCATCTGTGAATTTATAACCTTGGATAGTCAGTGGGAAGGCATCACTCCATTGTTTATGTTGAAATTTTGAGTTTTTTTTTTGTCGAGCAATTGAGGATATTTTTAGTGACTGGTTACGAGTTTAATCTTAGTTCTTAATCAAAACTTTAAAGTAAACATTGAATTCTTTACATTAAGTTTGTAAATTCATTATAGAAGGTTTAAGTGTATGTGAATCCAGATACTTCAAGTTGAAGAACACTTTTTCACAGTAGCCTATGTATTATAAAGCGGCCGGTAAGTATATAGCTATTCTGTGTAACGTAAAAGTCCTATAAAATAATGAATAGATTTCTTTCTAGAAACTTTAGTTGCAGATTTTCTAGTTGATATTGAGTTGCTGGCTTGGTACTAATTTTAAATAAGCTACTATCGTTTCAAAATTGATAATGCCAGAATTTGTTTGTTATTTTTATGTAAATAAATTGTTTAATGCACAAGTTGTTTTTTTTTTAGAATTTCTATATTATCATTAATAATCAATACATTTTATTTATTTTGCTTTACCTACAAAGAACTTGTGTTATAGAACCTACTTCTATAACTTATAGGTTTTTATTTATTTATTTCTTTTAATTAATAAATCTTTCCTGGTTGAAATCATTAATTCATTAGCGCAAATCCAGTGAGTGGTCACACCAGACATAAGTAATCACTGGGAAAATGTAATAAAAGTCTGATGTTCGTAAATAATAGTCGGATTTGTGGAGATAAAATCTCAGTTGTGGAATCATAATTTAAAATAATGGAAAATATTAATGTATTTCATTTTAACCTATAACGAAAAATTATAGTATTTAAAGAGAATTCAATACGCATGCGCCGAGTCATGCATCCGATGACGTAGCGGGAAGAGTTTGTGCGGGTTTGCCTACCCAAGTGAGCCCACCTCTCTATTCACCTTGCCACTGCACTACGACAATGTCAGGTTTAAGACGACTGGGTCATGATCAAATGATCTTACCGTTAACATGCCGAAGATAGCCGAGTCTTCTATGTTACAGTTCTATTGTTAAAGTTAGGTTAGCTTTACAACACAAATAAAGGAACTAAATAATTATTGTGCCAGTTTATCTAGGATCATTGTTGGACTTGTTGGAAATCATTTTATTCTTATAATAATATCCATACGTTACCCTGTTTTAGAACCAAAACTTTTGAACTTTTTTTAAATAGTTAGGTTATAAGTTTTAACTTTAGGATAATAAATACATTGTCCCAAAATGAATTAAGGAGCATTAAAGTCTGCGTTAAATGAATGCCTCAAATATTGCATTAGTTACGGTTGCAGAAAAAAATATTTATATATGATAATTTATTATTTATTGGAGGCTAGACAGAGTTTAGTCATGTATCATTGTGATCCTTTATTTAAACCTCACTTTTTTAATTTTTTTGTTACGTTTCAGGATTAACGCCATTAACAAGATAACAATATCTGTGACTATAAACAATTATTCAATTAAATAGGCTGAATGCCCTTGTCAGAAAAAAATAATTAACAATAATTAATATTATGGTAGTAAAAAAACAGTTTTAGTTTTTGACTTCCATGCTTTAATATTTTTTTAATAGGTTTGGCTAATGGTATCTAGCTAAAGCATATTAAAAAAACACGATAACAATAAATCCAAGATGCTGTAACTTTTTGTTAATGCTCCGATTTTTTCTCATAGTGTGGGGAACCAGTTTTAATTTTTGACTTCCATGCTTTAATATTTTTTAATATGTTTGGCTAATGGTGTCTAGCTAAAGCATATTTAAAAAATCTGGTGCGTGCGCGCAACACACAACTTTCACTTACCAACTTACTTAGATTAGAAATTGACGTGTTTTGCTAATAATCATTTCCCAAAGTCACACATTTTTCTACATTCATATCTTATTTTTGTTAATCGTTAAAGCCGTTTTTGAGTAAATAAAAAAACGTGTGAAAATGATACAAAATTTATTAAGTAAAGTCCCCCCTCCCGTAGATCAATTTTGATGAAATTTTTACAGTCATATCTCGGGCATATAAATACATCAAATACCAAATTTGATCAAAATCGTTAAAACCGTTTTTGAGTAAATAAAAAAAAACATGTGAAAATGGTACAAAATTTATTAAGTAAAGTCCCCCCTCCCGTAGATCAATTTTGATGAAATTTTTACAGTCACATCTCGGGCATATAAATACATCAAATACCAAGTTTGATCAAAATCGTTAAAACCGTTTTTGAGTAAATAAAAAAAAACACGTGAAAATGATACAAAATTTATTAAGTAAAGTCCCCCCTCCGGTTAATCAATTTTGATGAAATTTTTACAGTCATATTTCGGGCATATAAATCGATGAAATACTCAGTTTAATCAAAATCGTTAGAGCCGTTTTTGAGAAAATCGAAAAAAACGTAAAAAGTTATTAAATAAAGTACCCCCTCCCTTTGAGCAATTTTGATGAAATTTTTGCTGTCACATCGCGGGCATATACCTACACTAAATACCCAATTTCAGGTTCCCACGGTTTATAGTTTTTGAGCTAGTCTGTTCACATACACACACACAGACACACACACAGACCATTTCGCGGGACTTGGTTATTTCGACTCAGGGGGTCCCAACACGTGTATTTCCGTTGAAAACCGGAAGTCGAAAATTTTCACGATCGCAATACTTCCACTTACTATATATTTCATATATAGGTAAGTGAAAGTAAAAAAAACATGATAGCAATAAATTCAAGATGCTGTAACTTTTTGTTAATGGTCCAATTTTTTTCTCACAGAGGGGGGAACCAAGAAATTTTTTTATTACTTAACTTTCCTATAGCAAAAAAAGTCTATATTTTGATCTGTAAGCTTAGAAAGCTTTCTTTGGATTCTGATAAATTTTCCCCCGATTTTTTTCTGAAGCATGTGGCATATTTCTGACACTAAACAAGGAGGTTTGGCTAATGGTATCTAGCAAAAGTATATTAACAAAAAATAATAATAAGTTAAAAATGATGCTTCTATCATTGAATTTGAATGAAGTATTAAGCTAGATGGCATAGGTACCGAAAAAAATTGTAAGAGAATAAATGAAAAAAACGAAATTGAAAAATTAGGGTTCTCAACATGAACTCTTTTATTGAATTTTAATCATGTTTAATGAAAAAAAAATTAGAAATAATTGATAGACTGATATTAATTAAATAGGTTTTCATTAATTCAACCCACCCTACCTTGGGTTTCAAAAAATTACAAATTACAAAAAATAGTAATAAAATAAAATAAATAAAAGTATGAAATTGAAAATTTAAGCTTTAGAAGATTAACTTATTCATTTAATTTGAAAGATATTTAATGAAAAAAACAATTAGAAATAATTGATAAGACCAATATTAATTTCTTTTTACTAATTCATTGATTTTCTTCCATTGTTTTTTTAATGCTTAAAAATTACGATTTCAATGTTTAGCTTTCGTTGATTGTTTCTGTATTACAAACACTGCTACCAATAGATGGTTTTAAAAAGAACCCAGTATATTAAAAAAAATTACAAAAAATATTAAAAAAAAAAGTATTAAAGTATGAAATTGAAAATTGAGCTTTTCAATGGTTATATCAATGGTTTTAAAAAAGTAAAAAAATAAATAAATAAATAAATGTATGAAATTAAAAAAATTGAGCTTTTAAAAAATTAACTTAGTCATGGAATTTGAATTATGTTTAAGGAAAAAAAAATATATTAATTAAATATTTCTTTTTTCTAATTCATTGATTTTCTTCTATTGTTTTTTTTTTATGCTTAAAAATTACGTTTTCAATGTTTAGCTTTCGTTGATTGTTTATTTTTTATTTTTTTTTAAGTTCCATGTTTATTTCTGTATTACAAACACTGCTATTAATAGATGGTTTTATTAATAAGAACCCAGTATATTAAAAAAAATTACAAAAAATATTAAAAAAAAAAGTATTAAAGTATGAAATTGAAAATTGAGCTTTTCAACAGTACCTTATTCATTGAATTTGAATTATGTTTAATGAAAAAAAAAATAGAAATAATTGGTAAGACCGATATTAATTACATATTTCTTTTTTCTAATTCATTGATTATCTTCCATTGTTTTTTTTTTAATGCTTAAGAATTACGTTTTCAATGTTTAGTTTTCGGTGATTTTTTTTTATTTAAGTTTCATGATAATTTCTGTATTACAAATACTGCTACCAATAGATGGTTTTATAGAACCTATTACCAATGGAACCCATTATATTCGATAGACCCTACCTTGGGTTTCAACAAATTACAAATTACAAAAAAATTGTAAAAAAATAAAATAAAACTATGAAATTGAAAATTTAAGTAATTTAATTTGAAATATATTTAATGAAAAAAAAAACAATTAGAAATAATTGATAAGACCGATATTTATTAAATATTTCTTTTTACTAATTCATTGATTTTCTTCCATTGTTTTTTTCAATGCTTAAAAATTACATTTTCAATATTTAGTTTTTGTTGATTTTTTTAAATGTTCCATGTTTATTTATGTATTAAAAACATTGCTACCAATAGAAGGTTTTAAAAAGAACCCAGTATGTTAAAAAAAAAAATAAAAAAATTTAAAGTAAGAAATTGAAAATAGAGCTTTTCAACATTACCTTATTCATTGACCTTTGAATCATGTTTAATGAAAAAAAAGATGATAAGACCTATATTAATTAATTAGTTTTATTATTTCATTTATTTTCCTCCATTTTTTTTGTTTTACTCTGACCGAATTCAATATAGAATTGATTTTTAAATGTTTCGTATTCGTTAATCTTTTTTTTTTTAAGTCTCATGATTATTTCTTTATTACAAAAACTGCTATCAATAGATGGTTTTAAAAAAGTAAAAAAAAAAATAAAGAAATAAATGTATGAAATTAAAAAAATTGAGCTTTTCAAAATTAACTTAGTCATTGAATTTGAATTATGTTTAAGGAAAAAAAATATATATTAATTAAATATTTCTTTTTTCTAATTCATTGATTTTCTTCCATTGTTTTTTTTTTTTAATGCTTAAAAATTACGTTTTCAATGTTTAATTTTCGTTGATTGTTTATTTTTTTTTTTTAGTTCCATGATTATTTATGTATTACAAACACTACCAATAGATGGTTTTAAAGAGAACCCAGGATTTAAAAAAAAAATAGTTAAAGTATGAAATTGAAAACTGAGCTCTTCAGTACAGTATTCATTGAATTGGAATTATTTAAGACCTATATCATTAATTAGTTTTTCATTCATTTTCATCCATTTTTTTTTTATTCTGAAGGAATTCAATATAGAATTGATTTTTTAATGTTTCGTTTTAGTTAATTTTTTTTATATATTTTTTTTATATTTCTGTTTTTTTTTTTTTTTTTTAATTTATAATAAACGATTCCTCCAAGAATAGGATTTAATACGAACCGTTTACATTCGAAGACCTGCCTACCTCTGTTGTCCTCTGAGGACTTCTTTATCTTAGTTTATATTGTACTTACGGAGGACATGCTTGGCGGAGACGGCAGCCCCGAAGACGAGGACCAAGTAGAGGACGGAGGACATGGTTGCAGCTGAGGCACTGACACTCGGCTCCCAGATCCTGGAGCCTTTTATACTCTCAGCGGACCTTGATGTTCCCACCTCCCTACCGGGCCACTTCCAGGCTCTATGGGGAGGAGTTTAGTAAACATATATCTAATAATAATAATAATAATATGTATACTAAGAGATATTAGAAAATAAGGAAAAACTGGTTCTTCCTGCTACATTCAAAGTATCACTAATAATACGGTAATAGGAGATTCTAAAATTATGGTGTCGAGAACGGCCAGAAGGATTTTTCTCCAACATTTTTATTACTTTCACTTACCTATATATGAAATATATAGTAAGTGGAAGTATTGCGATCGTGAAAATTTTCGACTTCCGGTTTTCAACGGAAATACACGTTTTGGGGTCCCCTGAGTCAAAATAACCAAGTCCCGCGAAATGGTCTGTGTGTGTGTCTGTGTGTCTGTTTGTGTGTGTGTGAACAGACTAGCTCAAAAACTATAAATCGTGCAAAACTGAAATTGGGTATTTAGAGTATGTATAAGCCCGCGATGTGACAGCAAAAATTTCATCAAATTTGCTCAAAGGGAGGGGGTACTTTATTTAATAACTTTTTAAGTTTTTTTTCGATTATCTCAAAAACGGCTCTAACGATTTTGATTAAACTGAGTATTTGATCTATTTATATACCTGAAATATGACTGTAAAAATTTCATCAAAATTGATCAACCGGAGGGGAGACTTTACTTATTAAATTTTGTATCATTTTCACATGCTTTTTTTATTTACTCAAAAACGGTTCTAACGATTTTGATCAAACTTGGTATTTGATGTATTTATATGCCCGAGATACGACTGTAAAAATTTCATCAAAATTGATCTACGGGAGGGGGGACTTTACTTAATAAATTTTGTATAATTTTCACGGGGTTTTTTTATTTACTCAAAAACGGCTTTAACGATTAACAAAAATAAGATATGAATGTAGAAAAATGTGTGACTTTGGGAAATCATATTTAGCAAAACACGTCAATTTCTAATCTAAGTAAGTTGGTAAGTGAAAGTTGTGTGTTGCGCGCACGCACCAGATTTTTTATTTATTAATTATCCTGGTAATTATGAACACAGCTATCTAATTTTAGAATAGAGATATATAAATAGATAGAATAAATAAAGTGCATATTTTGTCGATACCTAGCCTGTCACATAGCGGATAGCATGTACTTTGAAAAATAATTAAACAGTTTTTCCCTTGTCACATAGTTGTGACATCACCCCTAGCTATTTTTATTTATGCCCATCAATTCCCTAAGATGTGGAAATTTCGTGCTAAAATCATTTGAGACGACCTTGTTATCTAATCCCCCCCCCCTCCCTAAAAAACCTAGGACAACCTCGGGACGCGAACTCGTAACCTTTAGTATTGTAGGTTTCTATGCAGAGGTAATGTCCTCGTCACCCTTAACACACACTTAAGTAACGAATATGCATAGGTTTTTAGTTGCACATTCGTTAATTTACCATGGCGACGACAACATTATCTCTGCATAGAAACCTATTGTACTAAAGTTTGCGAGTTCGCGTCCCGAGGTTGTCCTAGGTTTTTTAATCGGAGTAAACAACCCTGGGCTATGAAGATCACGAGCCAGTACGATGTCTCAGGTACTCGTATATATGTCATAATAAACCAAGAGTTAGAGGGTCAAATTCGTAATAAGAGGACTTCGTAATGAGACATTATAGGTACCATGTTGTGACGAAATTATAAATTTCTTAACAAAGCCCAGGGGTCAACTGTAGTGTTGTGGCTAGCATAGCAGTCTACAATACTAATAAATAAGTCTGTGCAAATCAATTGCTTAGAAGTTACCATACCAACTATAACCAGAAACATATAAGAAAAGATGACTTTGAAATTCCTGACTTGAATGACTTGGAAGATGAAATGAAAGTCGTATTCATTTATTGTACCTACTTAGTTAGTATTTTATATAAAATATTGTTTTAATTTCCAATATCAATAAGTTTTACTTGAAAAAGTATTTCAGCCTCGATATAATACAATACCTCGACCCCCTCCCTGTCGTAATAATTTTAGTAGCTTGCCCCCCCTGACAAAATCCTGCAGACGTCTTTGCTTCAAGCCCCATACAAGTGGAGTCTCGAATGACTATTTACTATTGACAATAGTTACTAAATGTTCACAATGTTAACTAACAGTGTGTTTATATATGGGCAAATAAAAAAAAAGTAGCAAAATACAATAATACTGAGATCATAAAACATTACCCCGCTAGATTCATGTAAGCTATCACTCCTGATATAACATAGTAGATGCTGTCAACTCATCGTTTAATACTTCACATGGACGTTGTATGTTTAACGTCACTTATGCCGCTAATGCTAATCGGATGATGCTAATGCTGGAGTCCTAAATTTTGCCTTGAAATTTAGGATCTTAGACCATTAAAAAATCCTAAGGATCTTGAAGAGTACCTTACATCGTACAGGCTCGGGACCTCCATTTAAGGGACGCCATTACGCAAAGGATTTTTTACTCCCTTTAAAAAAATCCTTGGGTCACTACGGGATTCTAATCCGCGACCTTTAGTATTGTAAACTGCTAGCCACAACACAAAGGTGACCCCTGGACTTTCTTAAGAAATTTATAATCTCTTAAAGAATTATACATCGGACATTCAAATAAGATGTGATATAATGTCTCATTATGAAGTCTTCTTATTACGAATTTGACACCCTAACTCTTAGCTCATTATGGCATAATTTCCTTTAGTTGTTAGTTTAATTTGGCATTTTCCTTGACATCCTGATTTCAGTTATTGAATTCTTATATTTCAAATTAATTTTCATCATATGGCTCTCGGTATTGTCATTCAGATCTTTGAAAAGAAAATGGTAAGAAGATAATAGTCTAAATATCTTTTTCTTTCAAATATTCTCTATATTTATCTAGTATGTCCTTTGGTTTTATGTTTAGAGCTGTGGGTTGTCTTACTAACAAGGGGAGGGCACAGCTATGGGGTCGTCGATCGGGCCCATTTTTTTTCTGGTGATTCTACATCGAAAAATAGTCGACACGTGTCCGAGCGTTCCGTCCAATGGGCCTTAGGTTTTGAGAAATAAAATAAAATACCATGAAAATCCTTTATTTTTTATCTTGAGTTTGGAAAATGATATCGCCATGATTTTTTCACTAATTCATTTATTTTAGAGAGTAGATTAAAGGAAAAATACAATCGTTAAAGAATTATTCATATTTCTTCAATTTAATTTAAAAAAAGCTTAAAGTTTTCAAGTAAACTAGCTTTATAAATTTTTTCACATAAAAAAGAATAGCAGAATTGAGTTCAGCACCTCAAGAAACCCTGATGTCTTAAATATCATCCAAAACAAAAAATAAATTGTTTTTCCTGTCAGGAGCAGCTTAAAAATGTTTCAGCAAAATTGTATGTGTAGTTTCAAAAGTCTGCATCTCGTGTTGAGCTGATCCGATTTTTACGTTCTTGAGCTGGTTGCATAGAAGAAAGCTTCCTTTTTCTAACCATATAAATAACTATTGTATTATCTCGGGAAGCTCTTGTAAAAAATAGTCCTCAAAATAAAAATTAAATTCAAACTTTTCTTTATATTATGTTGATTCCTGAACACGTAAAAATATCTCGATTAGGTAAAAATGTGTAACTCTAGAGCCTTTATTTACCCTATAAATTTGATGAGAATCGGTAGAATTTTCTCCGAAATATGGTCGGATTTTTGGATGTTTAACGAAATTGTAAGGGTCTAGCCTTAGCGAAACTTTTAATGCAATTTTTAATTTTTTTTTTTTTAATCTTCCCAAAATTTACTTATAGGTTTTTTAAATTGTTCTCAAAACGAATCTGAAAACTGTTATGAAACAAATGAGCCGAGTAACAACCAAAAACAATACTAATAATTTTTAAAAAAATCCAAGAATGAATGAAAATAAAAAGTTAGTCGATCACTTTGAGAGAGAGGTTTGTAAGAGTTTTCAATAACAAATAACAATTAGGAATGATTCACATCGTACCAGTTTTAAAATCCCACACCTACCCTCAATTTCGTTAAACATTTTAGTTCGTTTGAAGTTCAAAATCATTTTTTGTATGGCGAACGTGAAACAATCGGGATGAACCCATTTTCTCCTAGCCGACCAAGAAAAACAAAATAGGCTCCGTAAAATGAATTTACTAGTGATAAAAACATCGTGAAAAGGATGGAAAAAATTACTTTTTTTAGAGTTATATTCTGGCAAAATACTGACGTTAAAAAATCATTTTGTGCAAAACTGTTTTTGTTTCATAACAGTTTTCAGATTCGTTTTGAGGACAATCAAAAAAACCTATAAGTAAATTTTGGGAAGATTAAAAAAAATTAAAAATTGCATTAAAAGTTTCGATAAGGCTAGACCCTTACAATTTTGTTAAACATCCAAAAATCCGACCATATTTCGGAGAAAATTCTACCGATTCTCATCAAATTTATAGGGTAAATAAAGGCTCTAGAGTTACACATTTTTACCTAATCGAGATATTTTTACGTGTTCAGGAATCAACATAATATAAAGAAAAGTTTGAATTTAATTTTTATTTTGAGGACCATTTTTTACAAGAGCTTCCCGAGATAATACAATAGTTATTTATATGGTTAGAAAAAGGAAGCTTTCTTCTATGCAATCAGCTCAAGAACGTAAAAATCGGATCAGCTCAACACGAGATGCAGACTTCTGAAACTACACATACAATTTTGCTGAAACATTTTTAAGCTGCTCCTGACAGGAAAAACAATTTATTTTTTGTTTTGGATGATATTTAAGACATCAGGGTTTCTTGAGGTGCTGAACTCGATTCTGCTATTCTTTTTTATGTGAAAAAATTTATAAAGCTAGTTTACTTGATAACTTTAAGCTTTTTACTTTCACTTACCTATATATGAAATATATAGTAAGTGGAAGTATTGCGATCGTGAAAAAATTCGACTTCCGGTTTTCAACGGAAATACACGTTTTGGGGTCCCCTGAGTCGAAATGACCAAGTCCCGCGAAATGGTCTGTGTGTGTGTGTGTCTGTGTGTGTGTCTGTGTGTGTGTGTGTGAACAGACTAGCTCAAAAACTATAAACCGTGCGATCCTGAAATTGGGTATTTAGTGTAGGTATATGCCCGCGATGTGACAGCATAAATTTCATCAAAATTACTTAAAGGGAGGGGGTACTTTACTTAATAACTTTTTAGGTTTTTTTCGATTTTCTCAAAAACGGCTCTAACGATTTTGATTAAACTGAGTATTTCATCTATTTATATGCCCGAGATATGACTGTAAAAATTTCATCAAAATTGATTAACCGGAGGGGGGACTTTACTTAATAAATTTTGTAACATTTTCAGGTGTTTTTTTTATTTACTCTAAATCGGCTTTAACGATTTTGATCAAACTGGGTATTTGATGTATTAATATGCGCGAGATATGACTGTAAAAATTTCATCAAAATTGATTAACCGGAGGGGGGACTTTACTTAATAAATTTTGTAACATTTTCACGTGTTTTTTTTATTTACTCTAAATCGGCTTTAACGATTTTGATCAAACTGGGTATTTGATGTATTTATATGCCCGAGATATGACTGTAAAAATTTCATCAAAATTGATTAACCGGAGGGGGGACTTTACTTAATAAATTTTGTAACATTTTCACGTGTTTTTTTGATTTTCTCAAAAACGGCTCTAACGATTTTGATTAAACTTAGTATTTGATCTATTTATATGCCCGAGATATGTCTGTAAAAATTTCATCAAAATTGATCAACCGAAGGGGGGACTTTACTTAATAAATTTTGTATCATTTTCACATGTTTTTTTTATTTACTCAAAAACGGATTTCACGATTTTGATCAAACTGGGTATTTGATGTATGTATATTCCAAAGATGTGATAGCCAATATTTCATCAAAATTGATCAACCTGAGGGGGGACTTTAATTAATAAATTTTGTATCATTTTCACGTGTTTTTTTTATTTACTCAAAAACGGTTTTAACGATTAACAAAAATAAGATATGAATGTAGAAAAATGTGTGACTTTGGGAAATGATATTTAGATAGAAATATATATAATATATATATATATTTAAACACGTCAATTTCTAATCTAAGTAAGTTGGTAAGTGAAAGTTGTGTGTTGCGCGCACGCACCAGATTTTTTTAAATTAAATTGAAGAAATATGAATAATTCTTTAACGATTGTATTTTTCCTTTAATCTACTCTCTGAAATAAATGAATTAGTGAAAGAATCATGGCGATATCATTTTCCAAACTCAAGATAAAAAATAAAGGATTTTCATGGTATTTTATTTTATTACGCAAAACCTAAGGCCCATTGGACGGAACGCTCGGACACGTGTCGACTATTTTTCGATGTAGAATCACCAGAAAAAAAATGGGCCCGATCGACGACCCCATAGCTGTGCCCTCCCCTTGTAAGTAATATTAGAAAATAAGGAAAAACATGTATTTCTACCTCTACGGGTTTTTTCTTATTAAATATTTTCATCCTAATATATACAAAGTAAAGCTAATAATACAGGGGTACATTTTTATCTATTATTTATAGACAAGAATGTCTATCTTTCAATGCCACACCTTCGATTGCCTGGTTCATTAATCAGATGAATCAGATCACCGTGAGGCAGTTAATTATGCATAAGAGCAAATATTTCAGCCTAAGAAACCACAATCGCTACTAGTATTTGTTTTTGAGCAATATACATACTTTCAATTACTTCAGAATATACATTTTATAAAACTGGCAAATCAACTAAAACAAATATTAATAAATATCTTTAATTAAGGTTAAATTTAAAAATATGTCGGTTCCCCATTTCATACACCAGTTCTTTCAATATTAATATTTTTTTACTTTCACTTACCTATATATGAAATATATAGTAAGTGGAAGTATTGCGATCGTGAAAAATTTCGACTTCCGGTTTTCAACGGAAATACACGTTTTGGGACCCCCTGAGTCGAAATAACCAAGTCCCGCAAAATGGTCTGTGTGTGTGTGTGTGTGTGTGTGTGTGTCTGTGTGTGTGTGTGTGTGTGTGTGAACAGACTAGCTCAAAAACTATAAACCGTGGGAACCTGAAATTGGGTATTTGGTGTAGGTATATGCCCGCGATGTGACAGCAAAAATTTCATCAAAATTGCTCAAAGGGAGGGGGTACTTTATTTAATAACTTTTTACGTTTTTTTCGATTTTCTCAAAAACGGCTCTAACGATTTTGATTAAACTGAGTATTTGATCTATTTATGTTCCCGAGATATGACTGTAAAAATTTCATGAAAATTGATCAACCGGAGGGGGGACTTTACTTAATACATTTTGTACCAATTTCACGTGTACATATTTTTTATTCACTCAAATAAATTAACTTTAACGGTTTTGAAGAAACTGGGTATTTGATGTATGTATATACCAAATATGTAAAAGCCAACATTTCATCAAAATTGGTCCAACTGAGGGGGCACTTTATTTTATGACTTTGTTTCCAATTTTTACCTTTTATTCGATTATCTCAAAAACGGCTTTAACGATTTTTATCAAATTCGTCATGTTTAATGAAAATTAGGGTTTCTTTAATATTAGATAAGCTTTATCATTATTAAAATGTCATGAGGGGGCTTTTTTTTGGGGGGGGGGCCTTTTTTGTTTGTTTGTTTCTTTCTTATAAAGTACCTGTGTTTTTGTTTACATGGAGAAATAAACTGTCTATCGTTACGCCTAAAAATAAGAAATGGCTAAATATGAGATATGATATAAATAAAGAAAACATAAAGAGGAGAAAAAAAGAAAAATATTCAGTCAACTCATAAAACTCCTCGAGCCCACGCATGCGCTGTACGCCTTTAATGACAGACCATTGTTCATAATTAAAGCCGTTCTGTTCATTTGAGAAGTGTCAATTAACAAAACGCATTAATTTCCAATCTAAGTAAGTTGGTAAGTGAAAGTTGTGTGTTGCGAGCACGCACCAGATTTTTTCTTTTTGAGTTGTAGTAGGCGTTCAAGGTCCGGTGTAATATAACAAAGGTTTAAGCTATATCGTACAAATGTTTCCACCTTACAAAAAAGTAATCCGGGATACGTGGCCCGTCAGCCTACTGGAGGTTACTCACACTGACCGACCGCTAGACTGACGACCCTACCACATGTGTTGAATCGATATTCAGGATGTGAGTAACCTTCAGATAGCTCGTTCCATCGAAAGTCAGCTTCTGAGAAAGGAATATTTTTCCTCGGATTCTGGTGACTCCGCGCGGCCATAATCCATGGACCTGCGCCAGTTTTTCACTGTCCTTGAACGCGAAGGAGATGACGGAGTGGGAGAGAGAGAAAGAGACGAAAGAGAAGAAGGTCGCAGCCAAGTCGGCTAAGAAATAAAAAATAATTGACGTTTTTCATCCCTTGGGTATTGGAATAAAATGATTCAGGAACATGATGTCCCAACGTGCTAACTTGGCAGTTTAAAATACAATTCATGGCGGACCCACAAAATAAATCTCGACTATCTGCGTTGTCAGGAAAGATTGGATTATTCTTCCGGATGATTCTTGCCCTCCCGAAGGTTTTTCGAACTAAAAAAAAAAGAATGATTAAAACAAGACAAAAAAATTGATTTTTAATTTTATTAACCAAAACATAAAAATATGATGTAAAAAACAAGAAATGGATAATAAATTTTAGGACATTCAATAATTTTTAATAACTTATTATAAATACAGTTCGTTTGTTTGGATTAACGTCACTTTATGCCACTAAGGCTAATCGGACGATGCTACAGGGGGAGTCAGAAATTTTGCCTATCCAGGTAATAATTAGGATAGGGATATTTAACGAGTACTTGACATCGTGCAGGTTCGGGACCTCTATTTTACGTCCTATCCGAGGGACAGCATAGCCTAGGATTTTTTAATGGGAGTAAAAACCCTACTCCCAATTCGGGACGCGAACCCGCGACCCTTAGTATAGATTAGAAGAAGTTGCCATGCTACCCACTACAACACAGGTGAACCCGAGTACTATAAATACAGTGTCATCTAGAATACTTACGCAACTACTGCCTAATATTTTTTAGTATGAAATTTGCTGGCAAAGTTTTCTAGAACAAATTAGGGTTTCTCACATCGAGTTGTACGTATTTCATTTCACCTATTTATTTCAATGAGCTTTTCTACGGTAGAAATTACCTTCAAACGATCTTATTAATTTATTGACTTTTAAATAAATCATTGAACTTAAAATAAAGTCATTTATTTTGTAAACAGTATTAATGGGTGAGGAAGCGATACTGAGCTATTTTTGGCTCATGTTCTCTTTTCTTATTTTTTTTTTCTCGAAGAAACATTCTCAGAAGGGAAGAGAGTAAAAAGAAAAAGTATAAATACTTTGGATACTGGTTTGAACAGGAAGCTTTTTTGGAAGTACTTGATTCATTATGATGTACTTAGGCTGAAGGGCAACTTGTGATTGTCAATACTTAAGAGACTTGCAGTTCCTCAACACCTTTTGCGGACACCTTAAACTCTCGTTACTTGTTTGACTCTAAACCTACTTTTATTTCATTTTTTACCGAGACAGTTAAATAAACCTTGTTTAAAAAATAAATGTATTATGTGATCTTTGCTATAAGAATTATTAGTGAAAGACCGAAAAAAAAATTGTCTCCCTAAGAGTGATGTAAAACTATCGAGACTATCGATAGTTTTTTAACGATCGATAGTACTATCGAAAACATAGTGTTTAAAGGATAAAGTGATAGCCTCTGCCTTTTAGCACCCATGAGATATGTAATTCATAGAAAGGAAAAATAGACAAAATGTAACAGTGTAATTTTATTTAAGTTTCTAACAAAAAATGCTGATCTACTCTCTAAAAGAAATATTAACTTCACGCTAAAAATATAAAACTGAAAAATTGAATGGTTTGCTCATACATGCCTCCCAGCTTACTGGAATAATTTACAAACAACTGATTGCTTACCAGTCCTTGAATGACTCAACTAAAGGCATAGAAACAAATTCACAGTTTTTTTAACAAAATATTTTCGACCTCAATAAATCAACTACCTGATAACTAGAGCTCGGATTCCCGTGCAATTGCATCTTTTTATTGGTAAGTCAGAATAGAGCGAACTCTCAAGTTACTTATCCGAATCAAGCCTAATGGGATGTTTTAATGAAGTTTTATACTGCACGAAATTGCACGTTTTGGGGTTTACTGCGCGAAATTGCATGTTTGGGGGTTTATTGCACGAAATTGCACGTTTTGAATTTTAATTGCTCGAAATTGCATCATTTGATATTTTGAAGAAAAAATATATTACAAATTCTAATTTTCTTTAATAAACATCAAAATAATAGTGAAAAATAAACGTAAATATCATTGAAAAAAAAAAAAAAAAAAAAAAAAAGGAACTTGGGAGATGTAAACCAACACAAACCTCCGATTTCCCAGAACTGAGGGTTCATTGTTTCCTGGGTGTTTACATTTTGTTTCTCGATTCCCATCGTTCTGTCAGTATCAAACTAGCTCCTGTCGAGAATATTGTTACTAAAAATGCCTAAAATGGGAGCTGCTAAAATGTTTTCGAAAACTGCGGGATCGATTGAAAAATATTCTGATCTCAATAGCGATGGTTGTGTAGTGTTATGTAAATCTTGTGATAAAAAATTGGATGTGAGAGGAAATCACAAATTGATACCCGCTGTAGCGCAAGTAAGTACCTAATTTTTATTAACCCTAGAACGGTAACAGGGGTTTCGCGTATCACCAGAGGGATTTAAAAATAAGCCTACGCACCGGATATTGCATCGAGTGATTCCATAATTTGATTAGTATGTTTCCTTTTTTAAGATCTTCCTATTTCCATTATATGTAATCACAGCTCACATGCGAGTATTTAACTCTATATTCCACATCTTCCACATCATACTGATCCGATTAGTTTTCAAAAATATATCAAAAGTATTATAAAAAAGATCCAAAATTCAGTGATTATACCAAAACAATATATAAAAATAATCTGTAAAAATAAAAGAGTTTCTATTTCAATTTACCCTCCGCTACTTACTTTTTTCCAAAGCAGCTATATTATTTGTTCACAAAAATAATTTAATGTCTGATTTTCAAGCAATACATTTTTATTACATGTTTTTGCACGTTTTGAAGTTTTTATTGCACGTTTTGAAGTTTTTATTGCACGTTTTCAAATTTTTACTGCACGGAATTCCGAGCTTTACTGATAACATTTTTTTGAAGTACGCACGTTCCGAGGTAAGGTACAGTACCAGTCAAAAGTTTAGACTCACCCTTAGATTTTGTAAAATAAATAAATAACAACATTTTATTTATTGAACAAACATAACAACTATAATTTTATTTTTAATTTATTTATAAATAGTTGTATATCCCGGTTGCACCCAGGGTATTTGGAAAACAACGAGAAAAGCCGTGGGTCAAGAAAAGTTCGTTAGAACAGAAATGAGATTTTTTCGATTCCAACGGTTGATTTCTTAAAAATCTAATGTAATGCGAGATCATAACGATTTTTATAACAATGAAGAATATACCCAGAGATTGGCTTTAGTTACGCAATTTTAATATGGACAGGTATTCGCACCTGGTATGAAATAACCACTAAGCGAAATTTGGAAAATTAAGGACAAACGGTGTAGATTTCTATACAGAAAAAAGAAAAAAACAAACAGAATTTCATCTTAATTTATATAGATTGTATTCGAAGCAATCATATAAATTTTGAAATGTTATCTCTTGAGTTACAATTATTTTTTTAATGAAGGAAATTTGTTGACCGTAGAAGAATATGAGATGGAAATGGTTGAGAGTGCGGACAAATGAAAACACTATATGTGTAATAACATATATAATATGCCGACGTTTCGAACCGATATTCAGGTCTTCTTCAGGGCTGTCGAGTGAACTGTTGGAGATCAACTGCCGGTAACAGTGAACAGGCTCGACAGCCCTGAAGAAGACCTGAATATCGGGTCGAAACGTCGGCACAATATATATGTTATTTCACATATAGTGTTTTCATTTGACCGCACCCTCAACCATTTCCATCTCATTATTTTTTTAAACTTGAAGATTGTGTATCAATTACAAGTGAGTCTAAACTTTTGACTGGTACTGTATGTCTAGAATAATGTCACAGATCGTCCTTTTTTCTTTAAAACTCCTGTAGGCACTTCATTGTAGGAACGCGTTCCGAATGTTGTCATGTCAAATCAACTACTCCGACAACTGGGAATCCTGCTTGCATGGTTACTTCAAGAAGATTGGTATAGCTTCCACTAAATAGAGTTTCTTTGACCTTTTGATAAAGTTTCTTTGCAGTTACGACAAAGCTTGAAACTGATAAAAAATATTTCAAGTTAAAATGTAACCCATCCTCTGTTCATTAGAAACGTTCATCCTTAATAAAGAAAGGGAAGAAAAAAGTGCAAATGGAAACGTGCATTATAGCTCCTATCGTTCCAAAGAAAATTCTACAATTCTAGTATCGATAGTTTTATGTCCGATACTGTCGAAATTATCGATAGTTTTACATCACTACTCCCTAAAGAAAAATTGTAACTTGCAACATTCAAACAAACTGTAATATCTACGGAACTGAATTCCAACACGCATTATGTTAGCTGTTTGTAACGAAGTTCAATACAAATGAAGAATCAAAGAGCCATAGAAGGGCTCTCTGAATTTATATATGTATCGGAAATAAATAATACAAAGGAACTTTTTATTTTTTAGGAAATTAACAAAATGATATCGTGACCTCTAATCTCTGTAATCTACCTGCCTGTTACCTGTCCTCTGTCATCTTTTACTTACTTTCGATTGCAGTTTTCTTTTGTTTATTTAATGGAAAAAATAATTTTGTTAATTCACTTCATTTCTGTAGTTGCTACTTCGGTAGAACTTAGGAAGTAAAACCTTGTGGACGATTTCATATAGTTTAGTGTTGCCTCCCTTTTCAAAAGAACCCCTTGGGTGTTTAATTATTCCTTTTTTAGCAGGCGAAGTGAGCAGGAGTCGAATTCCGGGATTAAAAAAGCTAATTAAAGTGAGAAAGACTCGTTGAGCTGTACGTTGAATTTAGAAAGTTGCAAGATGCAAGTTGAAAGCTGCAAGTTGAATGCTGAAAGTTGCAAGTTGAAAGATGAAAGCTGATGTTATAAGTTGAAATAACTTAACTTTTACGGAATTACTAAGTCATCTTTTCTTATGCTTCTAGTCGTATGAATTTTAACATGCATCTTTCAACTTGCTACTTGCAACATTTATTATGCCATTACAACTTTTAACACGCATCTTAAACATTCAACTTGCGATTTTCAACTTTCAACTCTCAACTTTTATCATGCGCCTTGCTACTTTCAACATGCATCCTTTAAACTGCAACTTTAAACATGCACCTTTCAACATGCAACATTCAATTTGCAACAGTCAAAGCTCAACTAGCAACATGCAGAATAGAATAGAATAAGGCTTAACGGACCCGAAGGCCCGACGACGACACCACCAATCGGGCCCTGCATACCTCCATTCACCCCCCCCGTCCAATCCCAAATTCACAAAATCTGCTTTCACCGAATCGTCCCACCTTCGCTTAGGCCTACCCTTCGGTCGTTTTCCAGTCGGCAAAGCGTCTATCAATCTTTTAGTATTTTATTTTAATTCACTAATTCACTACTATACTCGCAATTTTGCATGCCCACTTTAACCGACGCGCAGCTATAGCCTCGATAACATTTACCGGGTAAAGTTCATGCAATTCCGCATTGTGTAGTCGTCTAAATTCTCCTGTTGAATCATCCTCTTTCGGCTGGAATCTTCTACGCAGTACGTAATATTTAAAGACCTTGAGGCGTTTCTCATCCCTTTCTGTAAGCGGCCATGTTTCACATCCGTATAGAACCGTCGGAAGAATTATGGTTTTGTAAATCCTAATTTTTAAATTTTGGGATAGAAGGAGTGAGCTAAGTAATTTTGCAACAGAAAAATAACAAGTATTTAGCCTAGTCTTGATTTCCTCTTCAATTTCGTTTTTTCTAGTTATAGTAGATCCTAAATATCTAAATTTCTCAACGGCTTCAAGTATTACCTCTCCTTCTTCAATATCGCCAAAATTGTCGCCGTTTCTACAGCTAACCATATATTTTGTATCATCTTTTAACTTACAACTTTCAAGTGCATCTTTCATCTTGCAATTTCAACATGCAACATTTAACTTGCATCTTTTATCTTTCAATTTCCAACTTTCAACTTGCTTCATTCGACTTGTATTGTTAAATAGATCCTTGAATTAAAGTGTATTCTTTATAATCTGGCGGTTGAATAGACCGGCAGGTATATTGACCCAGCGGCTATGAAGAGCACATCTGTCCTACGACCCTTTTACTGTATCCAAGTATTTCGCTCCCGCAAATTAGGGGATCAACATCTATGTCGATGTATCTAAAACATTCATATATTGAAAAAAATCTAAAATCTTAACATCGATTCATTGGAATACATACTCAGTAATAAGGAGTCTGAAATATGGAAAGGACCTATTAAAAAATACGCAATGAAACAGATGATACCCATATTTCTCTCTGGTAATTATAACTTTATATTACTTAATGTTGCATAAATATTTGTCATCCTACCATCAGAGAGAGTTTTTTTTCCTACATTATGGGATAGTTAGTAAAAAAATTAGAATTCAACAATCAATAAATATTTTCTATAAAAATGTATCTTCTCTAAAATAAACATTTAAGTAATGTTTGAAAATTGTATTTTTCATTTTTTCTCTGGATAATCCGAAATGTTACATGATCCAAGGGAAGGTAAAAAGCACCCATAGAGGTTGGATAATCAAGATTTTACTAACTTCGTTTAGTGCAGAGGTTCTTCAACGTTTTATTTCGATCCCCATTTATAGTTTAGTTGTTATCTACCCCTCCCCTTATTTTAATATCTTTGGTTTTACTTATATACTTTTTATATATTATATAATTGTATTTATATAATATTTATTTATTATAATTTTATTTATAACACTTCTAAAACTTATTTATAATTAATTTTGATAGCTTATTCATATAGGGACAATAGGTTCATTGTTTTATATTTATTTTTATTTCATTGTATTTATTTTTTCTCACAAAATTTCTTTTATTATTTTTTAAAGAACCATGCTTCACTCCCCTTCTAAAATTTGTAAATAAAAGCCTTTCAAAATCAAAAATAATAATAAACTTACAGATTTATAAATAAGTAAACGCTACTTTACATTTAGAGATGCAATATGTATGCACAGGCTACTCATATTATGTCATAAATAATTTTCATAGGTGGATGGGATGCATTTTACATCTGTTTCTTGAAGAACTCGAACAAGTAATGAACTTACAGGAATGTCGGATATTGTATTTTTGTCCATGTTTAACTGGTGAAAATTTTATTTTAAGTGTGATTAATAATATGTTAACTAGTTCAAATTGAAATTAGTCTTTATATATTACTAGCTAGGGTGCCCGGCTTCGCTCCGGTAGTTGTGTGGTAGTTTTAATAACAGAAAAACTTTAAAATTAAAGGAAATATAGAAAAAAATTAGCACCTTCTTGAAACTTCGGTTTTAACTTGGTATCAATATTGATTCGAGAACTGCAGAGTCCGCCCGAATAAGGAACCCTATATACTTTATTTGGGATTGAAAATGGTAAGTGAACAATTAATTTTAATGCAACAATGTCGAGTTATGCATCGTTTTTGATGGTGATTCTGAATCGTATAAGCCCATTTCAAGCAGTCAGCAGATAAAAAGTTATTATATTTAGAGTACAACTTAAGCGCCGACAACTGTGATGGTCCTATTAGATCCGGAAGGATAGAAACTACCGAAGATTCATAGACACTTTTTTGTAAGACCTTTCTTCTTCCATTTCAACCTCCCTTAAGATCCCCCCCCCTCCCCCCCACCTCGTAATTTCAGCGGACACTGTAGATCTCGAACCTTACTACTATTACAAAGTGAAGACCAACTTCTTTTTCATAATTACATACAATAAAAAAACTTCAAACTTTTTATTTTCGATTTATATTCAATTTATCAGTCAATTTATCTCTTTTTTTTATGTCTGTTTTTATTCGCTCACTGTTCAATTAAGAAATGTTCACTCATATTGCATTAAATTTACTTAAGTATATATTATATATTGATTAAATGTAATGTGTTGATCAATTAGCCCTCTTATGAGATAATTAATTTTTTAAGGAATCCAGTTGGTTTTATAATAGATTGCAGAGATGTAGAATCATTATTTTATTTGAAAGCAAAGGATAAACTAAATATTATCGCTTAATTTTTTAGTAATTTAAAAAGAACAGCTGAAAAAATATATAACCTTTACACTTAACTGGATGAATGAACAATAAACAGTGAGTGAAACGCACCCTAGCGCTTCCTGGTAGCCTGGAGCTCGAACTAAATTTTTCATTCATAAACTCGTATATCAATCTCAAATAGGCTAATTAAATGGTGCGAGAGGCTTAAAATTCCAGTCCTTTTCTCTTCAATTTTACACCCTTAAGAGAGAAACGGAAACATTCATCTCCGTTAGGGGATTTATGGCTACATGACGACCTAACTTACTTAACCGTACGTGGGGTCGTTTTTGAGCCTTATCGGCACGCACATTGTACACTTTGCTTTATAATATATATTGATTATTTCTATATTATTTAAAAATAATTTAAAAAAGGTGGTCACCCACAAATTACGATTAGATTAATATATTACTATATTATAATATTATTATTATATTATAGTATTATTACTTATAAAATACTAGCTGTGGTGCCCGACTTCGCTCAGGGAGTTGTGGGATAGGTGGAATGAAAGAAAAACTTTAAAAAATATTGGTACAGAAAATTAGACCAAAATTAATCATGATTAGAACACAATTTGTACCATCCTGAAATTTCATTTTCAGATTAGTATTAATTTCGAAACCTCAGAGTCCGCCCATATATTGTTTGGGTATAAGAGACCCTACTAATGTGGTTCTCTTAATTCGTTTTCTTCCATTTTCTCGATTAAGAAAAATTATTTTGCCAGCAAATATGTACTGGTATGTACCGTTCTTTGTGGTTTCTATTTTCTGATTCCATTGAGACCATTCTCATGACGATGCAGTTAACAGATAAAAAGTTATATTAGATTATATTTGAAAAAAATCTGGTGCGTGCGTGCAACACACAACTTTCACTTACCAACTTACTTAGATCAGAAATTGACGTGTTTTGCTAAATATCATTTCCCAAAGTCACACATTTTACTACATTCATATCTTATTTTTGTTAATCGTTAAAGCCGTTTTTGAGTAAATAAAAAAAAAACCGTGAAAATGATACAAAATTTATTAAGTAAAGTCCCCCCTCCCGTAGATCAATTTTGATGAAATTTTTACAGTCGTATCTCGGGCATATAAATACATTAAATACCAAGTTTGATCAAAATCGTTAAAACCGTTTTTGAGTAAATAAAAAAAACATGTGAAAATGATACAAAATTTATTGGGTAAAGTCCCCCCTCCGGTTGATCAATTGTGATGAAATGTTGGTTATCACATCTTTGGCATATAAATACATCAAATACCAAGTTTGATCAAAATCGTTAAAACTGTTTTTGAGTAAATAAAAAAAACATGTGAAAATGATACAAAATTTATTAAGTAAAGTCCCCCCTCCGGTTGATCAATTTTGATGAAATTTTTACAGTCATATTTCAGGCATATAAATAGATCAAATACTCAGTTTAATCAAAATCGTTAGAGCCGTTTTTGAGAAAATCGAAAAAAACTTAAAAAGTTATTAAATAAAGTACCCCCTCCCTTTGAGCAAATTTGATGAAATTTTTGCTGTCACATCGCAGGCTTATACATACTCTAAATACCCAATTTCAGGTTCGCACGGTTTATAGTTTTTGAGCTAGTCTGTTCACACACACACACACACACACAGACACACACACAGACACACACACACACAGACACACACACAGACACACACACACACAGACCATTTCGCGGGACTTGGTTATTTTGACTCAGGGGACCCCAAAACGTGTATTTCCGTTGAAAACCGGAAGTCGAAAATTTTCACGATCGCAATACTTCCACTTACTATATATTTCATATATAGGTAAGTGAAAGTAAAAAATGTTTAGCGGCTGTAAGATGTTACATTTAAAAAAATTATTACCATGTTCGATTAAACTACGTAAAAACTGCCGAAAACTGTTTATAAACTTTTTTTTACCTCAATGGTACAAATTTTAGGTTAAACATTCATATTTTGCGGGCGATAATTATTTGCAAACCAGGGGACAAATAATGCAGGTTATTATTTTCAAATTCATTATTTCACCTATAATCCTACATATTTATTGAAAAATTAATAAATTAGCATTTAGAATGTCTTTTGATGGAGCGTACGCACACCTATTTATTAACTTTTTTGACTTAATTTTCTTTCTCATATTTTTGTGATAATTTTATGAAACATTACTGACATTTAGACACAGATTTTTTTAAATAATATACATGAAAATCTGAACTCCGGTTATTACTGATTATATATGGTCTTAATGTTAGTAATTAGTCCGATAATATTTGTAAGATGTTAAATTTATGTATATATTACGTTAGTATTAGTTGTAATGGATGGTATTAGTTATAGGTTAGTAGCATTTTATATATATACATAGTTATATATAGTTATATAGGCATAGTTATATATAGTTAGAATAGGCATTTTATTTTAGTTATAGGTTAGTAGCAACAAAAGATTTTATTTTTAAAGGTATATTTTAATTTAATCATAGATTCAGTTGATTTAATCGCGCAAAAACTAACATATTTTTCATTCTACTACAATCTTGTTTTCTAAAACTCTAAGAAGTAAACAGAAAAATAAAATTAACTAATACAATCAGGCATTTGATGGAATTTTTGCTAGTCACGGTTGCATCACATTAAGTCTTCGGTTTATTATTGTTTGTTTAAAGTCAATAGATGCTACGAGGCTAATCGGATGATGCTACAGCGTGAGTCCTAAATTTTGCAGGTATAATTAGGATAGAGATCTTTAACGAGTACCTGACATCGTACTGGCACGCGACCTCCATTTTAAGTCCTATCCGTGGGACGGCATAGCCAAGGATTTTTTAATTTCCTTAAAAAGTCCTAGGGGCCCGCGGGATGCGAACCCGCGAACTTTGGTATTGAGTCTTTGTTTTATTATCTTTTTGAAGAAATATTTTCAACAAATTTTTATTTTTATTTTTTATCATCTAGATCGTGGTATTAAAAATAATAAATAGATTTGTCTGTACTATTGAATGTGTAATATTGCAGTTATGTTTGCTACATCTTCTTATCTAGCAAATCACAGTCTGATATGGTTTTTGGCTATTTCCAAAGATCCTACTACTTGCTAATTATTTCCTTAATTACTGATTTATTAATTTTCTTTTTAATACAGTTATTAATTAACTAATTGATATGAATAATTAACTTATTAATATTAATTAACTTATTATTATTACTTAACTTAATCAAGGGGAGGTTAGCATAGCAACCTTCAATATTAAAACCTGGGTTCGCGTCCCTCGGTGTCCAAGGATATTTTAAAGGGAGTAAAATGTCCTTGGCTGTGCCGTCCCTTTAGGACCCTTTAAATTTAGAACTCACTTTTGTAGCAATCGTGTGATTAACCTTTGTATCACAAAAGGACGATAAACAAACGAATTAATATTTAGAAAAGGAAAAAAAAATGTGGTAGCTTATTATTAAATGGTACACGTGGCGAAATATCCTCACCCCCCCCCCTCCTTAGATACGCCACTGATAGTTATTTATTTATTGCCATCCCTACCGTGCCTGAAAGGCAATACGGGTTTTGGCAGTAGTTGGATGCTATCCATTTCTGGATAGCAACCAACTGCTGCCAGTAAAACAATAACCAAATTTTTCATAAGCTGTGCACACAGCCTGCTCTTCTAGTTTATGAATCACCTTCTTCAGCCTCTGCCCTCTCTGGTGGTCTTCCGGGTACAGGACCTTCTCTCCTCCCCAATGAGAAGTGCGTTGGACCCGCAATCGTTTTCCACCCAGTCACGAAGGCCTTGAAGTGCGGATAGGTTTCTTGTGCCATTAGCTGAGGGAAATGGCTTTCAGTCAGAACCTAGAGACCTGTTTCCCTCAGCATTTTTGCCCTCAATGTCTCATAGGTGGCACAGTCCAAGACTATATGTTCGGCTGTTTCGGGTACTCCACAGGTAGGACAGAGAGGGGTACTTCCCGAGAGAGTGGAAAATTGCTGATGTCAGGCTCATTTACAAAGGAAGAGGAAAAGACCAGCAACAAGCCAAATCATACGCCACTAATTTTTGCCTAAACACCTAAACTTTGGCTGCATCAAAGTTAAAGCTCTAAATATGAAAAAAAAATTTCTCATACGTTAATTATGAATGATCCTAATCTTAGACATTTGATGATACTGGAGTACATTGTTTTTAATTCTGCTGAGTCTTGTACCTAGGTGTACTGTAGGAAAAAGAGATACTGTAACATTATTGACATGTGGTATGCAATGATTTTTAAGTGAAGGGTGAATAGCGTATTCTTAATAATTAAATTATTCGTATTCTTCGTATACTTAAATTATTATTACTATAAGCAGTGCTTTATTTTCAAAGACCTTAAGGTTCATCCCTTACTGTAAGCGGCCATGTTTCACATCCCTAAAGAACCGTCGGAAGAATTATTATAATTATATAGCTTTTAACCTAGCCTTATTTTATTTCCTCTTCAATTTCGTTTTTTCAAGTTATTGTAGATCCTAAATATTTAAATTTTTCCACGGTTTCAAACATTTTCTCATCTAGTTCAGTATCCCCAAAAACGTTAGGAGAATTCTCTTCATCTGAATATACCAGTTATGTTTTGTTGATATACGAATTTGATGTTTGTGGTTGCCTGAGAGTATTGACAATAATAGACTGAGGTATGCAAGCGTTCCTGTTTGGAAGTGACGAGCGGCCAAGGTGCATTTCAATGCGGCTTGATGGATCTCTTTGAATCACTTTTTTTTCCGGTATCGAGTCCTTGAGTAGTTTCTTTCGCCGGCTAAAACTGCACGCTCACCCCTCTTGGTGAACTTATTCGGTGTCAGGAAAACCGGCACACCTTGAATTTAAGTATATTATTATTTTAGATTAAAGTACACTTTATTTAACATGCGCACACAGCATTGAAAGATGACGGAGACTGACATTCTTAACTCACATTGCTATGTCAATAACTGCTATGGACTGAAAGAGTGCATTAAGAAGAGATCCCTTGAACTATTTTTTATTTTAATACAAGACCATCCGGCGTAATGTCCTTAGATGTTATCGTACCTGTTGTTTGTTTATATAACGTCACTTAGGAATACCATGGCTAATCGGACTATGCTATAGTGGGGGTCCTAAATTTTGCCTATCCAGGTATAATTAGGATAGGGATCTTTAACGAGTACCTGAGACATCGTACAGGCTAGGGACCTCCATTTTACGTCCTATCCGAGGGACGGCATAGCCAAGGGTTTTTTACTCCCATTAAAAAACCTAGGACGACCTCGGGACGCAAACCCGCGTTTTAAGGATTTCAAATTTTACAAATATTTTAAAGAAATAAAATCTTAAAAAACAATAGAAATACAATAAAAACAATTCCAAATTCAAAAATAGGAAATTCCAAACGCGTATAGCCAAAATTAAGCTTGATTTTAGAGTTAGCTTAGGTTGTAGTTACATACTTTAGTCATAGTTTAGGAATCGTCACTTTTACATTCAAGAGCATTCTCAAATTCTTTTGAGAATACATAGGAATCTAGTTATTTGCTCCCCCATTTAAGAAATTTTTGGAAAAAATGAGGAAGTGAAATTTTTGAAGTTTTTATTATGTTTTAATTGCTGTAAATAGGTTAAAAATGAAAAAAAGACTGCAGAATCGAAAGCTATGACCACTTTCCATTTAAAAGCAATAGTTGAGTGAAAAAATGGCTTAGAAATTCACCAGTTTTTTTTTTAAGTGAGGGAGTGAAGTAGCTATTGACCACAGCGTAGATTTCCTGTAATAACCTAAATCTCACAGCGGAGGCAAGCGATCGTAGCCTCTGGTCGGCAGTCAAAACGATCCTAGGGTCTTCCCTCAACCGATTCTTTCCACCCCGGGCTTTGAGCCCTCAACGCTCAGACCATCCAACTGCTACGTTTCCGGTCTCCCGCTTTTCTAAGGCGGGTGGGGGTTACCAGAAACGGCATATATCTAATTAATATTGTAATTAATGTACTTAATTCACCTTAATGTAAATTGGATACTTTTCCAAAGGTGACGTGTTTACCAATTCTATTTTGATTCTAATAAACCTGTGGCATAGGGTAAATGATAATAAATAAACAAATCTAAATTGAACTTTATCTCTAATTTTATTGACCAATAATGCAAATTATTTATACCCCCTTTAATATATCATATAAACATATTTTACTAGAACAAATTAGTTAATGGATGCTGACTGGCAATTTAACATTATTTAATAAATACTGGCCACACAATATTACAACTAGTACTGTATATGTCTTAACCTTATTTGGTGGGCACTCTCTGGTGATGTCTCTAGCATATCTGCTGGATCAGTCTCTGCCATCTCTGACGCTCTCTCAGCCTCAGCACAGCATCCCATCTCAGCCTGTCTCGGAAATCTGGACTCTGCCGCTCGCTCTCTCCCTGGACCTCCGCACTCCTCGTGCTTCACTCTCGCCCTCTTGGCACACACCCCCGACCTCTGTCCACCTCCGAACTCACTCTCCACCCGAACTCCTCGAGCCCCCTTCTTCACCGTATAAGTCCTCTTTCCCCCACTCTCTTCAGACTTCTTCTGATTGGCTGGCTGGTTGGTTCCAGACTTCGTCTGATTGGCTGGCTGCCTAAAATTTCCCTTCCTTTCTATATTTAACGTTTTTCCCAGCGGCTTCTTTGCCGGGGCAAAACCAGGGTTTATGGCCACAAGTTTCTCTAACAATCTTCTTAGGTATTTCCCCGGGTGTTTGTCGGCAGCATTGCCGGTCCTAAGCATCCCTTATTTTGAATTTCTAACAGAAGGTTTATGGCCCCAATAACTTACAAGGGGTATTTCCAAGACCTAGCCGCCTTCAGGTAAAACTGACCACCAGGTTGAGCATATACAGTACTTTACATATTTTGATATTAAATTATTAATTCAATTTACTTTTCTTATCACGGCAGCATCCACAATACATAGCACAACACTTGATGTGAGGGAGTGAAGGAAAAACGTCTGGACATAACTTTTTTATTTTATTTATGGTTATTGGTAACAATAAATGAAACCGCTCATTTTTTCGTGAAATCTTGAAGTAATAACTGACTTAACCGATTAATCAATTTAATCGAACAATCAATTGTTGAAAGAATACGAATTTTTAAAGTGGCTTGCCTGGGAGTCGGACAAGGTGAGGGAGTGAAAAAACAATTACTTTTAATTTTTTTTAACCAATGATAAATTTAGTTTGGAGCTAAAACATAGCCTCCGTAGAACAACACTAGGAGTGAAATAGTTCCTCTTTTTTTCTAGTAACTAGCTCTCATTTTAGTGGTTGAAAATGCACCGGACGTACGATTTACACGTTGTCAGATAATGACCCATTAACAAACAGAAAATTTTCCAACACCATATTACCTTATTTAATTTTTTTTTTTTCACCTTCCAAATAAACTGGTTAATATTTTGAAGAAATCTTTTATACAAAACTTTTCCTAGCGAAATCCAAAAATGATTTAAGTGAGACAATTCGTTCTCGAAATCAAGGGGGGAGGGGTCACGGAATTTCACGAAAGTCACGGAAAACAATATCGGAAGAGATTATAACTGAACAATTTGAGTCGTGAAGTGACTTTAAAAAAAAAATCTGGTGCGTGCTCGCAACACACAACTTTCGCTTACCAACTTACTTAGATTAGAAATGAATGCGTTTTGTTAATTGCCACTTCTCAAATGAACTCCGCATGCGTGGGCTCAACGAGTTTTATGAGTTGACTGAATGTTTTTCTTTTTTTCTCCTCTTTATGTTTTTTTTATTTTTATCATATCTCATATTTAGCCATTTCTTATTTTTAGGCGTAACGAGAGACAGTTAATTTCTCCATTTAAACAAAAACAAAGGTATTTTATAAGAAAGAAACAAACAAAAAAGGAACCCCCCCAAAAAAAGCCCCCTCAGAACATTTTAATAATGATAAAGCTTACCTGATATTAAAGAAAACCTAATTTTCATTAAACATTACGAATTTGATAAAAATCGTTAAAGCCATTTTTGAGATAATCGAAAAAAAGGTAAAAATTGGAAAAAAAAGTCATGAAATAAAGTGCCCCCTTAGTAGGACCAATTTTGATGAAATGTTGGTTTTTACATATTTGGTATATACATAAATCAAATACCCAGTTTCTTCAAAATCGTTAAAGCCGTTTTTGAGTAAATAAAAAATATGTACACGTGAAATTGGTACAAAATTTATTAAGTAAAGTCCCCCCCTCCGGTTGATCAATTTTGATGAAATTTTTTCAGTCGTATCTCGGGCATATACATACATCATATACCCAGTTTGATCAAAATCGTTAAAGCCGTTTTTGAGTAAATAAAAAAAACACGTGAAAATGATACAAAATTTATTAAGTAAAGTCCCCCCTCCGGTTAATCAATTTTGATGAAATTTTTACAGTCATATCTCGGGCATACTAGTAGATCAAATACTCAGTTTTATCAAAATCGTTACAGCCGTTTTTGAGAAAATAGAAAAAAACGTAAAGAGTTATTAAATAAAGTACCCCCTTCCTTTGAGCAATTTTGATGAAATTTTTGCTGTCACATCGCGGGCATATACCTACACTAAACACCCAATTTTAGGTTCCTACGGTTTATAGTTTTTCAGCTAGTCTGTTCACACATACACACATACACACACACACACACACACACACACACACACATAGACCATTTCGCGGGACTTGGTTATTTCCACTCAGGGGGTCCCAAAAAGTGTATTTCCGTTGAAAAACGGAAGTCGAAATTTTTCACGATCGCAATACTTCAACTTACTATATATTTCATATATAGGTAAGTGAGCATGGGCCGGGGATAACCGAGCGTGTTGGAGCGCGGCCCGCTTTAACACGCTCGAGCCGAACGGTGGCGGTTCGAATCCGCCCTGGGATGTTTGACTTTTATTTCGTGGAGGCCCCACGGAATAAAATCTCGACCTACCCACCATGGTTAGGATAGGTTGGTTACACCTGTAGAGTAACCCCCCGTATGCCACACATAGTCCAGGAAGGGGTACCGAATAAAAAAAAAAAAAAAAAAAAAAAAAAAAAAAAAAAAAAAAAAAAAAAAATATATGTATATATATAGGTAAGTGAAAGTAAAAATAACTGATATAAGTATCATAAGGAGTATATCAAACTTATTTAAAACGACAATGTTCCTGTAACCTTGTCATGAAATGGGAGGCCAAAATTGCAATAGCGTGACTGAGATGCAAAATGTTCATCTATTTCTCGTTTTGGCCACGAATAATCACATTTTTGGCAAAAGCTATTCCGCAAAATTTTAAATTTAACTAAATTCTACAAATTTTGAGACAAATACTGGCTCATTAGACTTAACAATGTTTGAGATAAATATTTTCAAATTGAGGCAAATTTTCCAAACTTGAATTTTTTTAGCTTTGCCATTATTATGCATTAACCTCAGTGAAGTTAAAATTTATATAACGTTTAGGAGGGGGTTGGGGAGAGGGGGAAGGTCTCTGTTTACAACCAGACGACAGCTAGAGTGCCGGAGCAAGAGACAAAAAAGGTGACTCATTTCATAATCTTTTGTGCATATAAAATGAATTTATCCAGTGGATTGATATGAATAATAAACGCCTCGTGTAAATGGCAGCTTTATGAATACGAATTTTTTATGCGAATGCACCAACGTATTTAACTCGGAAACGGAACGAAAATGTTATATAAGCTTTAAACCAAAAAATTCTGTATAAAACGAGCATCTTACTTTTAAAATTAGCTTATCCTGTTTACAGAGACTTATTAAAACGTGTTTGTTGAGATTAGTGACTAAAATCCGTGAAATTTTAGAATTTCGGAAACAGGCAAATACGGATAAGACATTGCCACCACAGGGTGTGTTGGATTCACTATTATGAATAGAATGACACAATTGAAGTAAAAATCTGTTCCGTGGGTTAGCCAAAAAGAGACTCAAAGATTTGCCAGTTTTTGCATTTTGGTTGAAGCTCTTTGCCAAATTTTGAGTTCCTTTGCAAGTAATCGAAAACAATTGAAGCCCCCCCCCCTCCGAGTCATGGCCCCCCTAAAATATTTTGGCTTTGCATTTTTTTTGTATTTTTAAACGAAAAATGAAATTTTTTTTAATCGAAAAAAACGTAAAAAGTTACTAAGTTTTTTCACTTCAAGTTACTAAATAAAGTACCCCCTCCCTTTTACCAATTTGAAATTGATGAAATTTTTGCTGTCACATCGCGGGGATATACACACTAAATACCCAATTTCAGGTTCGCACGGTTTATAGTTTTTGAGCTAGTCTGTCCCCCCCCCCCACACACACACACACATATACACACACATACACACACACACACACACAGACCATTTCGCGGTACTTTTTTAATTATTATTATTTCGACTCAGGGGACCCCAAAACGTGTATTTCCGTTGAAAACCGGAAGTCGAAATTTTTCACGATCGCAATACTTCCCTTTACTATATATTTCATAAATGGGTAAGTGAAAGTAATATGGCGCTAGCCACCCCAACAACTTATAACCTGAAAACAACAGTGTTGCCTCAAAAAATAAACACAACAAAAATACAGTTTTACAACATACAAAATTACAACATAAATCTTCAAGAACACAATTAATAAAACAAAATTTCATAGCAAACAATCAATGTTACTATATTTATCTATTTTTACATTAATTCCAAATTGTCTTTAAAACATTTCTGAACACACACTATTGCAACTTTGTCATCTTGTTTCATGACAAGATTACAGGACTATTTGTCGTTTTAAATAAGTTTGATATACCTACTCCTTATTCTCCTTTTATCAGTTACTTTTTTAAAAAGTACACTTCAAAACTCAAAGTGCTCAGTTATAATCTCTTCCGACATTGTTTTCAAAACTAATCAGTAAAAGATAAATGTCGTCGGGAGTAATTATTTATTCCATTAGAAGAGATAGTAGCCAGAGAATGGCGGAGGACGATATATTAATGAACCGAACGACATGACAGCCATACACAGCAGTCAGCAGTACGTGATTGATGTGTGTGGAGGCTGCCGGATGGGTGAACTTGCCACTGCGTCCATGTCTTGTCGAGGTCGGGGTAGCCAGTTGTGGTTCCTTCGCTATTTCGCTGATCTTGTAAGGAAGTACTCTAGTGTACTGAAAGTCTACTATGCTGCACAATGTGCGAAATATCTGGAAAGTGTGCTCGTTACGACAAACAACAAACAAATCCTTAACCAGAGGGGTGGATATGGCTTCCTCCGAAAGATGGCTGGGGTCATTATGATTCCACGTACGATCGTGGGCGGATTCAAGGGAAAGGGGCAATCGACATTTTTACTTTTATGTTGCTTTCCCACAACAAAAATTCTACTAGGTTTGCATATTAGTTGTTCTTTACCTCACTTCCGTACTTATAGAAAAGTTAAATTCTACCATTAAAGGATAAAAAAAAAATTCAAATTGCCGTAGCCCATACCCTCCTTGATTCGCCAATGTGTACGAAAATTGCGTTAAGTGTAAAATTAATCTTTTTGGAAATCCAATTCAATGAATCGTATCATTCCATAGATCACTTAAGCTGAACGATATTCTGACTGAGCTTGGAATACCAAAAGAGTTATTGGAAATGTGTCTGACCGAAAAAGTCAATAAAGTTAGGATCAGAAACTATTTTTCTGAGAGGTTCGAGGATAGCTCTGGTTTAAAATATTAACATGTTAGGTGCGGCATCGGTCCCCGGGGTCCGATGATCTTACATTCCCCTCTTAACAGCCGATTTTCACATGAAAATTTCCGAAAGTCCGAACACTTTTAGTGCAGAAAATGTTATTTACAGTTGAAATTCTGTTTTCTTTTTTTTAGAATCGGACTCCGAGGTCTGATTTTCGATAAAGTATGGCGTAAATCCTGTGTCGGCCTGTCATTAGCCAATTATGTCTAGTTCCAATCCTTACCAAGAGAAAATGCCCTTGGGGCTCATTTAATTCATTTTTTAGTCAAAAGATAACGCTTTCGTAAAAGCAACCCATAGGACCCCTACGCCCGATATCGTCTATAGCTCATCCCAACAGTCGGACCCCTGGTACCGATACCGTTCAATTCAGGATACCCCAAAAATACTCCACTACACCTAACGTGTTAAGGGATGAACGACTGAAATTCTTTAAAAATAAAGTATTGCGTTGGACATTCGGGCCGGAGAAGGATTGGAAAGAATTGGAGAATATAGACGGTTAGATAATACTGAATTGGGTTAAAGTGGGTGTACAAAATTTCGATTCTTAGTAGTGAACGATTGATGAGCGCTTTTCCGCCGGAAAACGTCCGAGGCGTAGGCAGGAAGATTCTGTATAGGCTGATTTTTTGTTGATCTATTTAGTTGATTTAATGGCCGTCATCAGTGGTCATAGCTGTTATATTTTTGATGAAATTTCAAAGCTTGTTAATGAAAACCCGATTTTATAGCAATGTTGTTCAAACTGTTTCGTCCCACGTTGTTTCGGTAAAAAATAAAATAATAGAGTTTTTAGAATAGCTAATAGATAATAGACTATTTTAAACAGCGATGAAAACACGATCAATAGGCTAGCTAGCCTTGGAGAGGTCGATGCTAGTGGGATCAAGTGATCTTGACATTCAGGTCGACGCTGGTAAGGAAGGAGTTCTTAATGTAACTCCTGCTCTGACAGGTATCTCTTCCGTTCTGTTTTTGAGGGAATTAAAATAAAATTATAAGCTTTTTATTTTAATTTTAATTAAATAGCACAGTAGTTAAAAGTATATATTTAGGGAAATAAAAATATTGACATAACCAGGCTTGTAGGGAAACCACCAATCTGTAGAACTCAAATAATATTTTCAAATTTATTTAATTATTGAACAGGAAATGATTGGCGGTGCGGTCAAAATAATTAGCACAAATATGTGATATTTACATGAGTTGGTTTTTCTCATTAAGCCCTGATGATGACCTAAAATTTAGGTCGAAACTTCGTAAATATCACATATTTTTTCTACTTATTTTGACCTCATCCTCAACCATATCCTGTTCATTACAACTACGGTCAACTATGTTCCACCATCATAATTTCTTTATTGTTAAGCTTCTACTCCTAATGATCATTGGATTGTAATTCTTCTTAAGTTTAGGGCTGAAGATTTTTCATCCTTTAGTATTTCTTTTATAGTTTTTGCTAGTTAACTTTTCCCGCATGTCATTATATTTTGAACAATCTAGTGACAAGTGTTTTTCACTTAAAGTGTAAAATTGTACAAAAAAGGAAATAACAAGCAACCAACTATTAAACTTTATTAGCAACCATCCAAAATATCAAAAAATAAATGTTGCAAAAAACTTAATAAACAGAGCTATTAGTATAACAGACGATGTACACATAAATGAAATTAAAACGAAAATTTTCGAAATTTTGAAAGAAAATTTTTATCCTAAAAAAATTATAAATGACTTGTGGTACAAAAGAATAAAAACTCATCCAAAATACCAAAATCATAAAAGTGAGGATAATCTAAATGAGAAAATCACCAAAAAATATATGACAGATAAAAGAATAAAAGAAAAAAGAAAAAATAATAAAGAGATTATAAAGAAAAAACAAAAAACAATAACAGAATTTTTTAATAATAATAATAAAACATCCGAAAAATTAAATAATCAAGAAAAAAGAGAAATAAGGGGAAAATGATCAAAATAAAAATAAAAAGTTCTTCAAAATGCAGTACATAAAAGGTCTGACAGAAGAAATAAAAAGAACTTTCAAAAACTATGATCATTATGATATAAGAATGGGAATGTATAATAATAACAAAATGAATCAATATTTAACAAATATGAAAGATAAAATAAAAGAAATAGATATAAAAAATGTCATATACAGAATTGAATGTAATGATTGCAATAAAATATACATTGGTGAGACTTCAAAAAAATTAAAAACAAGAGTATTACAACACAAAAATGATTGTAAAAATAGCAAAAATATAAACAAGACAGCATTGGCTCTACACAGTATAAAAAATAATCACACTTTTAATTTTGATAAAGCAAAAATAATAGAAAAAGAAAAAATAGCTAAAAATAGAAAAATATTAGAAGCAATACAGATAACAAAAAATATAGATAAAACAATAAATTTTAAAACAGACACCAAGAATCTAGGTACACATTATATAGACATTATAAGTAAATTAAATTTGAACTGTTAAAAATATTAGATATGAGGAGAAGAAGATTAGAATCAAATCAAAGGTAAATAAATTGATCCCCATAGAGAAAAAATAATCAGTCTGTGACAAGGAGATGACCATTAAACAATGTTTAATTTTAAATTATTAAAAAATGATGAATATATGTAAATATATGTGTGATGGATAATATATGTACATATAGGATGGAATTGACAGCATGTAATTAAGCATGAAAAGAAATTTTAAGGTAATTTATAATTAAATTATAAAAACTATTAAAAAATAGAATTTTAATGATATGATATATTATTATTGTGAAAAAAATTATTTAAATTACTGTGAATTATATATATAAATGTTTCTAGTTGTTTTTCCTGAAGATGGGGCGGGTGCCGCGAAACGTTGAAAATGAAAAATAAACAGAAAAATAAAAAAATTGTGGAAGTTGTTATTTCATTAAACATGGATTAAAAGTAAAATTGTTGTATATTCGACATTTTGTTTTGTCGTATTGCATCGTTGCATATTTGCATATTGGGTGCTCCGAGACCTCTGAATAGGTATCCATGTGTACTCGTAAATGCGCTCTGTCCTATCCGAATCCTATACAGTACGATTTCTTCACTTCTCAATTTCCTATTGGATGTGACCCATTTGCTGTCCTCTGGTTTAATTTCTGCCAGTTTTGACGGTTTACTGTATTTACTGCATGTTTACGGTATTTCCCAATTTTTTTAAATATTCTTATTCAACTGTTGTAGCCAATCCTTTTATAAGATATAACTTATTTCAGTTATGCATGTTTCTCTTCCGTTTCTTGCCAAATTTGCAGCCTGGTCTACTCTTTCGTTCCCTGTTATCCCGGAGTGGGTTGGAACCCAGACTAATTTTATGGATTTTGGCCCATTTTCAAGTTCCCAAAACGTATTAATAATTTCTCTTATCAGTGAGTTAGTTGGGGGCTGGGTTGTTAATAGCCGACAAAAGGCTTCTTGAATCCGTAGCAACGAATCAAGGTCTGGCCTCACATGTCCGCACCGGATCCGCACCGCAGCAATAATATAGGTTATGTTCAGAATATTTTTAATTTAACTTACATATTACTTTTAGTTATGCTTAAATATTAGGCCACAGGCCACTTTAGGCATAACTAAAGATAATATGTAAGTTAAATTAAAAATATTCTGAACATAACCTATATTATTGCTGCGGTGCGGATCCGGTGCGGACATCTGTGGCCAGACCCTCAGTTTGAATTTCTGGACTCCGTTATCCAACGAAGAGCCTTCATGACTGCTTTTCCAGTGAATATGGTAACCTAAATAAAGCTGTTCTTTCTCAGTGTACATAACGCAGCCCACGCTGTCCTTCATTTTGGAAGTATCTGTGTATATAATTTCAAAGTTTTAGTATTTTTCTAGAAAAATAAAAAAATATTTTTGCATTTCTAAGCGGCTTTCCTAAATTTCGTCATCGATAAATCTACTAAATGTTTCCTTTTATTCCATAACGAAAATTTCTGGTTGGGGATTAGTCTAATACTAAAGTCCATGTTCAACAGTTGTAAAGATGTATAATTTTTTTTTAACGCGCTTCCCTCAACATTTACAACTCCTCATATTTCAGGACCGGAATAGTCTAGCGTGTTAGAGCGCTGCTGGAGCCGAACGACGGCGGTTCGAATCCGCCCCGAGGGTTAACTTTTATTTTGTTGATCCCCTACGGAATTAATCTCGACCTACCCATCATGGTTAGAATAGGTTGGTTATATCTATAGAATAACTCCCCGTAAGCCACACATGGCCAAAAACAAAAATGCACGTCCATTTCAGAATCTTCTCCAAATAATTTTGATGATATAGGATGTTGAAAATTTGTCTTTAACTTAAAAACGTATTTAAGCAATAGATATTGCCGCCTATTAAACAAGGATGGTTTCTAATTCTAAATTGAAAAGTCCCGAGGTGATTTTTTATGAGATGCCTTGGCTAGGAATAGAAGAGGAAGCATTAGTTTGGAAACAAGCGGGGTTGTGGAAATGGATTTAAATATGGTGTTAGGTATCCCAATAGTCTGAACGAAGCAACGATTTATGAAAAATTATAATCAAAATTATGTATGATTTTATTAACACATTTACGCTATCACTCGTATAAGAGTTTTTTATAAATTAAGAAATGAATATTCAATAATTTAACCATTCACTAGCAAAATTACTTAAGAATGTATTTTCAATTAATTTTTTTTTTTTAAATATAATTCAAAAATATAATTTAATTTTTTTTTTTTTTCTTAGGCTCACATAATAAATAATTACATTAAAATACAATAAATTAAAATACCTCAATCTGAATAAAGATTAAATTAATCCAGCTTTTTTAAACATTTTTGCTAGTAAATGGTTAAATTATTGAATAGTGCTTCCTTCTTTAAGGAAAAAGATTTTTACAATTTGAATATTGTTATTCATTATATTTGAGCTTTTGTTATTTAATAACGTTTAATTGATTAAACTAATTTTAGACTTGAAAATGGCGACATAGCCCAAACGTTGTAGATGTAGCAATAAATGTTATATGTGAGATTGTCCTGGTGATTGCTCCAATACTGTTAACAGCAACTATACCCATAACAATTTTTCGATGGTAACCACATTCCTGCCAAGGTTCGATATGATTTTAACTTTTCATTCATTAAATAATGGAATTTGTTCGAAAATTCAGTCAGGCCCGAAAATATATTTAATCAGTTTAATATTAATTAGACATATCTAGCTATCAGTAGAAACAATAATGGTTTTGTGGTTAATGTATTTACATATGCAAAGCGAGAAACCTGTTCAAAACGCATACATATTAATATTTAAAATAGCACGATCTTAGCACTGATGCTACTAGGAATAGAAAAAAAATGTTTGTCGGTTCTAGAATGGAATATATTTTTATTTTTTCATTAAAACGATTATTTTCTATTTTTTTTCTGTAAAGTAATGATGAAAAAAATATATATAATGTTTTGTTTTTTTCTCGCCGAACCCATGAGAGACAAGGACGTCTCCAGATGAATAATTCATAACAAAACCAAAACTCGCGATCAAAATCAAGGACTTAATAATCCTAGACTCTTCTGCAAATATTAATAAAGGAAATATTTCCACCAGAGCGGAACATAAACTGCATAAATAACTTCAAAGCCTAGGGTCTTCACCCTGGTCATGCACGGATATGGGGCTATGATATTAATGTTAAGTTGAGAGATCTTTATCTTCTTCTTCAAGGCTAGGCAACTATTCTGCTTTTTTTATCTCAATTAAAACTAGTCGGTGAATTAAAATTAAACTGTTCTACTGAGATATTCATCTAAGTTTATTACGAATGCAGAAACCATTTACTCAGAAACTATTTAAATCCACTAACATAGTTATAATTTATTCCATAAAAAAAAAAAATATATATATATATATAATGGCTAAAAGGAAAGAAAAACTTCAAAGGAAAATAACATGTTTAATTTCAGCTATTATATATTCTTATTTTTTTTTTATAGATAATGTTTAATGGTGAGTACCACTTACCTATCTACAGGTGAGTACACGGTTGTTGGTCTAATCTTCTCACGAGTGCAATAACATTAATAATTAATTAAGTATCATTATATTCATAATAAAGAGGAAAACTATAGAAGACTTCCTTAACTTGTTTGTTAGTTCAACGTCACTTTATGTCACTAAGGCTAATCGGACGATGCTACAGTTGGAGTCCTAAATTTTGCCTATCTAGGTATAATTAGGATATAGAACTTTAATGATTACCTGACATCGTAAAGGCTCAGAACCTCTATTTTACGTCCTATACGAGGGAGGGCATAGCCAAGGGTTTTTTACTCCCTTTGAAGAATCCTATGGCTACCGCGGAAAGCGAACCAGCGACCATTAGTATTGTAGGCTGCTAAGCTAACCAATACATTACAGGTGACCCCTACTTCTTTAACTGAATTCCCGTTTAAATCAAACTTTTCTAAAGATCAGAAATAAATTGATGGTCTTCTTATCTTCGATTAAAATCTAGATTGGCACATACAGATTATCTTAATTATTAGGGAAATAAAAAAAAACTAAAATGATTAAGTAAATTCAATTATTTATTTATTTATAACAACGCAGCCCTGCCTTTAAGGCAATGCGGGTGTTTGCAGTTGTGGGGTGGTAGGCTTACCTAACAACCCACCACTGCAATCTAAACAATAGTCCATTTGGCGCTCATTTTCTTCGTTTCATCAGTTCCTTCATTGATCTTCAATCTCAGTGCTGTTAATTCATCAGTGCCTTATTCCGGTAGTCTCCCAGGTGCTCCGTCTCTTCTCCTTCCCATATTGAAGTGGGCTGGTCCAAGGACTTCTTTCCACTCCTAGATAAAGGACTTAAAATGAGGATACCTGTCCATCGAGACGAGCTGAGGGAGATCGCTCTCCGTCATAGCGTAGAGTCCTGTCTCCCTCATTAGCTTGGCCCAAAGTGCCTCATATGCGGTACAAGAAAGTATGATATGCTCGGCGGTCTCCGGTACTCCGCAACATGGGCACAGGGGATCAATATTTATACCGTGATTTGCGAGCGTCTCTTGTAAACCTACATACCCTGTGAGATCAAGTAGTCCGGGAGGATCCACGTTGCTTCTAACCGAAATCCGACAGTGGAAAAGTATTTTCTCAGGGTAGCCCCCTTTTGAAAGGTCGTCCACCATCGGTTCCATTCCTCTAGTGTATCCTACCAGAGGATCCTCTTCCATTTACTGTGATCATCTGCTATTCTCACTCGGAGGTTATTCGGTAGATCCGCTAAACCTTCCCTTTTAACAACATATCTTTAACAGTACTCTCTTAGCAGGAGGTCGAGAGGAATTCCTCCTACCAAGACCTCCACCGCCTCATGAGACACTGTCCTATAAGATCTGGTGACCCGAAGCAGAGCCATCCGCTTGGCATCTGTTCTGCTGTCTCTACGAGAGACTGTACCATGCGGTGGAGGCGTAGCTCAATAAGAATGGTCAGAAATCTTAGGTACGAATATAGGAGACATCCTCAGAAAGATACAGGGTCACATATTTTATTTTCACGTGCTAAAGTGCGGTTTTGTGGGGTAAAACTAAAATTTTACGTCGAACCGATTTTCGTCTCTAGGTATGAGTGATTATTTTATTCTGTCTGCTCTTACAACTTTTTTGTTATGCATGTATATCTTAAGATTTTGCCTGAGTTTGGCTTTTCTACCTCTTCACGTTCATTGCAGGAAGATAAAGACATAAAAATGGCTAATATGGGGTTCCTTGAAACAGGGGCGTTCGGGGCACAATGGAACGTTTCATGGAGTTCGATGAGTGTTTCATCATGCCGCATTTGTTTTTCAACGCATTTGTGTGCAATAAGCAGTTGGTTTTATTTCATTTTCTTACATATTGGTGCGAAATTCCGAGCGGAACACCAAACAAACTGTCTTAATTTATGACAACTTTCTTCCAAAGTCTAACTTTCCTCTTTCCTGAATTGAATTTCGTGGCTATCATAAAACAGAAGAACGAAAAACCGACTGGAAGCCGAATAAAGTTTTTTTGTTAATTATAGTGTTGTTTTTTCAGCTGTTTCATTATGTCCCATCTCTCCATATATATATATATATAATCGGACTTAGTGGTATATGTATATATATATTTAAAATTATCTGATCTATCGAATCTGTCCCTGCCGCCTCATGGTCTAGAATGGTATGTTGAATATGTAATACGTATGCAGCGCACGGCTCATTTGTATGAGGGCTATATACGAGGACATATAATCAGCCTAGCTGACATTATTAACAAGTTCCCGGTTATAATATTTAGTTTATTCTATTCTTAAATTTGTTACAAGCTATTTTAGAAAATATTACATTATTACAAAATAAAATCTTTCATAGGGTAAAGGTCTGGTTTTTATGTGTTAAAGTTTTGTTCCGAACTTTCTTACAAAAAAATAACCCTGTACACAGGTATCTACGCAAACAACAAATCATGCAGCAAAAAATAATTTTCTTCTAGCCACTTAAAACGGATATCTTAATTCAGAGCAAAATATTTCAGCGTTCGTATATTTAAAAAAAAAATTAATATAGGACCTATTCTTGTATATGGGGCGTACTTAACAATATACTCCCATATAAATTTTACAATAGATTCCCCCCAAAAAATTAAAAACCTCCATAGTTTCTTGAATGGAATGTTGTAAAAAATTATTTACAATTATCCTCTGTTAAGGAAAAAAAGTTTTGCGGTTCTCCCAGGAAGAGGAAAAATTGTTTTAATTAATAGCGTAATAGTAATTCTCCTTAGGATGAAAAAATATGTTGTGTAATGATCAGGCCCTGTATCATGACAACAAATTATAAATAATTGAATAAAAAAGTAGATAATTAGACATATATAGATTAAATATAAATGAACCTTAGAATGCTATTTATAAAAGAAGTAAAAGGAAAAAAAAATGCCGAATGTAAGAAGTTATTATTATTAAATGATGTTAATCATTCGATACTTCGATGTTTTGATGTTTAAATGAAGTTAATCATTCGAAACCAGCTCTAGTATCGATCTCCAGTTTTCCAATTTACTTGCTTCAGCAGTCACAGTCCTGCCACGCGTCTGTTTCCATGTACAGACTCATTAATGGCTTGATTTCAATATTTCTGCTTCTTCTCTTGTTATGCGTTCTTTTTCTGAACACCATATAAATAATATTAATAATAATAAAGGTTGAGCGAACCCGAAGGTTTGACACCACCAATCGCTCTCTACACACTTGAATCAAACGAACACCGTTCAAACCGAATTTAGACAGATCTGCCTTCATGCAATGCTCTTACCTCCTTTTCCGCCTAACCCTTGGACATTTTCCGTTTGGCACCGTGCTTATTAATTTTTTTGAAATTTGTTCGCTACTAAGTTTCGCAAATTTTTCGCCGATTTTATCCGGGCTGCTGCTATAAACCTGTATTATATTTACCGGATACAGAGTTACAATCAGTTCGGCGATTTGTGAACGTCTAAATTCTCCGGTTAATTTATCCCTGTTCGATCCAATACTATAAGCAGTACCTTATTTTCAAAAAAACCTTAAGCTGTTCCTCATCCCTTAAGGTGGGAGTTTCAGAGGGTTATGTTAGGGGCCACGTTTCACATCCGTAAAGGACCGTAGGAAGAATAATAGCTTTGCATATTGTAATTTTAAATTTCGGAAAAGAAGGCGTGAGCTAAGCAATTTCGCTACTGAAAATTAGCTTTATTATCACGCCTTTAATTTAGCCTTGATACCTTTTAATTTCACTTACTTATACATGAAATATATAGTAAGGGAATGTTTCGGGCTTGAAGATAGAAGCATATGGTAGTTAAGCTGTATCGTCACTGGTAGTAGGGGAGAGCGGGGTTGGTTGGCATAGGGGGTAGGTTGGCCATCGGCTTATAGTTTCCGTCATACCTGTTGTGAAAGCCCCACCATTGTACCATGTGACCCGCTCGACCTCGGGAGTCTTGTCCTGAGTTTTCAATACGATGCTAACAGTGTAGAGAAGAGTGTGCTTTATTGATTGATTTTAAAACATGTAAGTAAATTTATATGCTTTCAGTAAATTTGGTTTTAAAGGCATGGTAAAACATTTGACTCCGATTCTGTTTACGTAGCCACAAACTCCTTTGAAAAACCTAACCTTTCGACTAACCAGTTTCTTGTTTGATTGTTCTCCCCTGTCCTGACTGTCATCTTTCAAAAGATCAGTCATGTGGGGTTAGTTGGCTCTCTTTAGCTGTGGTTTGTTGACGCAGCAGTAATTCACAAAAGCAAGGTAAACATAAACAAAGGTGAAATTACTAATTGTCTTTAGTTCCAGCAAGGAGGATGAGAGCAATTTTTCTTATGCAGAAAGTGACGACAGTCTAAACTTCTATCTTCTACTATTGTCATTCTATTTTCCCTTAAAAGCTGTTAAAAACCGATTAAAAATTATTATACCATTATAGTGCAGCTTTTAATAACAATAATATGTGTCAGGGAGTACTTGAATGAGATGGCTAAACAACCCCTTCTTCTAGGCCAACCTGCCCCACCTTGGGGGTTAATTGGCATACTCTGGATCGACGAATTCTTCAATTTTCTATGATCTTAGTATTAAATATTATGTGGTGAAAAAAATACTTGAAGTACTCTAATGCTTGGAGTTTACAATGGTATCAGCCCTATTGGGATTATATTAACAGGAACGACTCGACAACCAAAAAAGTGAAAACCGTTGCCAACCAACCCCACTCTCCCATACGGTTTATTACCATTGAATCTAGTTTGAGTTTTAATTGTTTGTTTGCCATTTTTACTTTCACTTACCTATATATGAAATACATAGTAAGAGATATGGGGCCATTTATCAACGATGACCAACTGATCTTCCTATTTTTTGCGGATGACCCGGTTGTATTTGCGCGTAGGATGACGTACTCACTGTGGGACTGCTATGAATCTAGGGGGCTTAAAATAAACTTCGGAAAGACCGAATACAAGGCTATTTGCGCTGGTAATGACGGTGATCTCTTCAACTCTGAGAAATGTACAAAGGGTTGATGTTTTCAAGTATCTGGGATCTTACCTCGACTCCTCAGGATCCTCGGAAAAAAAAATCCACCAAGTGTTCAGACTTTAGAGGACATGTTCAATTCTTTCCACGTTATAATACCTTCTAAGTTCCGTAATTGACGACGTTTTTCAAAGATTATGCGGGTATATACATAACTAAAAGGTCCTATTTCAATCTTAACGCTATCTAATGGTAATAGGTTATAGGTGCAGACCCCTTTTCCTGCACTTAAGAACAATTTCCATTCTGATCTGATGTATCAAAGGAAATTAACATTTATATTATTTATTATTAATGTCATGACGAAATGTAATAAACAACGGAGGCTAGGAACCCGCGACATTATTCCATATTTGACACATGATAAACATTTAAAATTGTCTTTTAAATTTAAATAATTTCATCTATTTTTATATTATATATTAATTATACATTTAGGAATCAATTTAGTTTCTTTAAAAAAACAAATAATAAATTGATTTACCATTTTTGCAGAGAGATCAGTGCATTCAAATCAGGGTCAAGTTTACAAATCAGGGTCCCTAACCTAGAACGATACGAGGAGCCTCCCCAAGGATATTCGCATTTAGATTTAACTTAATCTTATAATTCGTGAGCTATAATAGAACAAGATAAGGAAACATAAAATCTCTCGACCTTCTGAAAGAAACATGAAAATTGAAAAAGATCCCACATAAAGATAGAGGTCCCTCGATGCCTTTGTCTTCTCTCTGCAGATGAGGAGAAAAAGAAACTTCGGAATTAGGTATTCACAGGCCGAAACCCATGGAATTATAACCCATTCCTAGGCCACGCTTTATTAGCAGCTCTTCTATAACCGTTTTGCCACGTAGGGAATCAGTTATCTACTATTTTTATTGGATACATATTTACATATATATATATCAACGCCAATGATTTTTTGTTTACTGATAACATCTTCAACATTGGATGTGGTTTTAAACATAAGCTTGTTTTTTATTGCAGTTCTGAGCTCATGACACAGGGATGCAACGTAACTCATTTCTGTCGACTTACATAGGTATTGAATAACCACGGACGAACAAGAAGTTACTTGAATAGTTTTAATCTTATAGAAGACAGCAAATGCTTGAGTATCAGACAAACAGAACAAACTTATGACCAACTGAAATTTTACTCCAACATACTTGACGCCCAGATATTTAAATAACCAAGAAGACTTATGCCCCTTGGGGAAAATTGGCCTATTAGTAAATAAGGGCAATTTTTTTTATTTTGGCAAAAATTTCAGGAGTGGGTGGAATAGACTATACTAAATTAAGAATACGATATAGATTGGACATTTAACATCATGATTAATTATGCATTATTGTTTCTTTTCTATTCTTTCTATTTTAGCATCAATGTGGATTTAAATAATTTTATTATATTAAATAATAAAATTATATTAAAAAATGGTAAACAAACAATTAAAACTCAAACTATATTCAATGTTACAACGGTAACTACCAGTGACGATACAGGTTAACTACCATATTCTTCGATGTCCAAGCCCGGAACGGAACATCCCAGAAAGGGCTAGAGCATTCCAACATGTGAATACTTACAAATATATGAATGTAACAGTTGCAGAATAGCCTAGAACTCTTTTTCAATTAAACAGAATTTGTTTCACGCTACACTAATTTTTATATGTTTTTTGAGTTTTTTTAAAGTTTGAGTTTTATTAACGATGAACAAAAAGATAAACAAATTGCACAAAAAAAAAAAAAACCAAAAAAAAAAACAACTTTATTAAAATACGCTAGACAACAAAACCAAATCGCAAATCCAAAACATAAGTCCATATACAAATTAGGGATGGGTCAGGTTGTATGAATCAAATACTTCGTATCAGATACTGAAAAGTATCTGATACAAGAAGTTGATCCAGCCAAAATGAACCGGGTACTGATCCATTGATACTCGGTATCAGTTGAGTGTGAGGTACTAATACAATGAATACTTGGAATAGCTAACCCCGGGCTATGATCCAGATACTGGCTACTACTGATACAGTTTAATCATTTAGTACTTAAAGTGTTCCTTGCAAACTACTTAATACCTGATCCCTTGATTCAGCAACAGGCTCTTTGGTAATTTTATTAATTCATTGTAGTCGGTAACAATAATGAGATAATGGAAAGTAATAACCAAAATAAAATAATAAACTTGAATTATTTTTTATCAAAATAAATTATTGATTAATACTCATATACGATTTTCAAACCTAATGATTTCAATAATTGAACAGTTTTAACTATTCATAAATATATATGTAATAAATATAATTCAATAGTTATAGCAAGAAGGGTCTGGCCACACATGTCCGCACCTGATCCGCACCGCGGCATTAATATAGGTTATGTTCAGAATATTTTTATTTTAACTTACATATTACCTTTAGTAATGCCTAAAGTTGCCTGTGTTTGACATGTGTGGCGTGACCTTTAGGCAAAACTAAAGGTAATATGTAAGTTAAATTAAAAATATTCTGAACATAACCAATATTAATGCTGCGGTGCGGATCCGGTGCGGACATGTGTGGCCAGACCCTTAAGTGGCCTTTAGCATAATTAAAAAGTAGGGCGTTCACACCAGTTACAATTTGTTTTGTCTTCTAAATACATTTAATATGTGTTTTTCCCTTATAATGACCTATTATAGTATAATGACCTATTATACTTAATAATGGAATAAAATAGAAAACTGACTGCAAAAAAGAAAGGAATAGAGATAAATGTCAAAAATAAGAGATAATGTTAAAAGAAAAGCCTGAAGATGGAACTAATTCCGAAAAATAGGTTGAAAAATGTAAATATTGGATTTGTTTTTTAATATACTTATAAAAAATAAGGTTATATCTCACCTCTCAATTATTGGAATATATGAGTTTAAATATTTAATGATCTGATTTAAAGAAAGTCATATTTTAATTCAAACACAAAACTCTGTCACAATATCGTTTGCCAGTAGTGAAAAAGTACTGAAGCGTTGGGGTGTCGCTAAGCCATGATATCATAATCCCACACCTTGTTTTATTAAGGATGATCGTAGTAATTACGATCGTTTATACTATAGTGTTAATATCATATGCGAATTATTCCCATTAGATAAACTATACAATTGAATCAGTCGTTTGCGAAAAAGGACATGTCCAAAAATATAGATTGTAAGCAGAAACTCGACAAATCCTGGACATTGAAATCTTCCTGTAAAACTTTGCTTTGCCTGTCACTGTCTAAGAAATTATGTACAATTTTTATGATGTACCATAAATTTGAATCGGGTCTTTTTCGTTTAATCCCCGCATCTCTAATTTATTGTTCAAAATATGTATAAACATGTGATTACATTAACCATACTATTAATAACATATGAGTAGGTATATTTGGTATTTTCATTTTGAATTATGGTTTTATTTAAGTTACAGGATGATTTTAAAGATATGGACCAAACAATTAAATTTCTTCAAGAAAAAGGCTTGCTCCACAAGGAAACACAATGCCCCATTAACTATTAACTGTCAACTACTCTGAACATTTCACTTGATCCGTCAAGTGGAGCGCACACGCAATCTATTGAGTCTCTATGGGCTGCGGTCAAGAAGAAATAAAGTAGAGACTGGAACTAAAAGATCATTATTGGATTCTTACCTATGTGAATTCATTTAGAGACATAGGAACAAAAACAATGATCTTTTTGAGGTAATCCTGAATGATATATAGACATTTCGGTCATTAGAGTAACAGTTAATAAATGTAAATATTTTTATAAACATGTGTTTTATTTTTATAGTAAAAATAGATGTGGGGATTAAACGAAAAAGAACCTTTGAATCTTGCCCATTCCAAACTCAAATATTTATACTTCCAGTTATTTTTCATTTATAAGACAACATATGTAAGCTTTTAAGAGTTTTGTACAGTAATTTCCGTAATACATATATAGTTTGTGACAATCGTCTTCCATAATCACGCGAATTATGGAACCCTAGATGTCCAAAAAATATTTTTTACAAATCTATCGAATAAACATAGATTTATCAAATGATGAAAAATGTATTCAAAGTAGGAATATGTGTCAGAGAAATAGTTTAATTCAATGAAATCTCTTAATGCAAAATTAGAACTTTTTTTCCACTTTTCCTATTATTTGAATTTGTGAATAATAGCCTGACTTATTAATCAGGTTTCTCAAACGACTGATTTAATTATGTTGCTTATAGTTTAATATAAATACAATAATTCATCTATAATACCTTAATAGTTTAATTGGATTGTTTTTTGACCTTCACACTTTTAGATTTTTTTTTTATTTTTTTTTAAAATTGCGAATCTGGTTTGAATTATTTATTGATGATTATCTTTATTTATTGCTTCTCGATATCCTCGACTTTTATCAAGATCCATGCATGCTTTTTCCACACGCAAGTACCAAATCCCAGGATGACCTTTCTTGAAATTCATCCTGTTCAACTTCTCGATAATTCATGTTAATAAAGATTGTTTATTAACTTTTGTTTGCTGAAGGCTCCTTTACACGTGCGAAACTCAACCTTGATCAAATCTCAACCCCGCGTACTACGAACAACTATTTACACTGAAACGTGAAGTCGAGCGAACAATGATGTCCGACCGCACCTATGCACCTTAATACAATTTTTCGACCCTGATTTTTTTTCGACGCTCCGTAGGGGCTTTCGAGTTAAACTCGCCGTATCAAGATCTTTAAAATGAGTCCAAATTAGATATTTTTTCTCGAAGTGCAAAAATAGGTATCCGTTAGAGTTAAACGACAATTAAACCCCTTATAGGCGGGCGCAATCGACTATAGGGTGCGCTAGTAGTTTTACAAAATGTCGGAACGAACGGGGATAGACATAGTTGATGTGATAGAGATAATTGGTAATTTTAAAAAAACATTAATTGAAGGGCAGGCTATCCTTCGTACAACCACATAATTACATGTCGAATAATATCTAGAAGTAAAAAAACAGTTATTTTACAAGCCTTGTGCCTTCAAACAAGCGATCTTAAAGGAATGCCCCATCAAATAAAAGTGGGAATCAAATGTATTAATAATAAGCAATTTTCTTGTAATTGTACGTGTGAAGCTGGTAGTTCTGGTAAATGCAAATACATCATTGTAACTTTACGTTTTTCGGCTAGAAATAACATTAATTACCTATTCATACAATCATTGTTATGACAGCTTAGTTTCTTTGTCATATTATTTATTTATTTGTCAAAACTTTCAGGCATCACATTGAAAACTTGGAACAATTAAGCAAAACAAAAAAAGGGAAAATTAAAAAATAAAAACAAATCTATGACACTATGGTCCCAATATTTTGCATAAAACTAGCATTTTGGAATAACAAAATGTAAAATACTAATATTTACCTGGATAAATATAGTCACTTTCTTTAAAATTAAGACTACATATCGTCATATATTTCGAAACAGGCTTATCTATTCTTAATTTTACAATCCACTCTTTAAGAAGCTTTTTATTTTTTGGAAATAAGTGGAATGACACGTCTTTTGATTTTCTAATTGAACACAGAGGGACCGAGCAATACCTATTAGACATTTTTCAAATAATGTTTTGCTCAATTGCGGGTTTTAATTATGGAAAAATAAAATAAAAACGCCAAAAAACCCTATGAATCCCAGGTAATGGCCCGGCTTCTATCCCCGTTTCTCTAGTTCCTTTAAAGAAGCAGCACCGTCGCTTGCGCCCGCTTATGGGTTACATGTTTGAAATTCCTTTCTTAGTGGTTACCCTACATCGCGTTTAAAATCTAAATTCCGAACTTCTAGTTTCTATCATTAGTAGTTTTTGTTCTGCGTTGATTCTGTCAGTCAGGACAAAGCCTCTTATACATATATAGAGATACAAGCAACGTCAGAGAAATGCTTAAAGTCTAGAAGTTCAAAAGCGACGCTAGCGCTATCCCCGAACACACAGGCGAACAGATCAAGTACCTGCTCGAGTTCGTGTTTTATTTATATTAGCCGAACACTTTTCCGAACAGGCTGTTCGAAGGTGAGGTTCGCACAGTGTAAAGGCACCTTTAGAAAGAAAATTATCCAGGAAAGATTTATCAACGGCTACGATCCACAGGGACGTTATAGTAATCATAAATGCCAATTAATTCGCACAACTGTTGTTAATTATTTTTTATCTTGTAATCTTTATTCACACCTCTTAAAAATGATTGTAACAATTAGTGTATGAGCTGATATATCATTTAAAACAATGGGATGAGAGGCATGAGGAAAAGATCAAAAACAAAATGATACGAGAAAATGGATCATGTGAAGCATAGCTTGAAAAAAACAATTTTGCATATATCCAGTATCTTCTGTAAAAGAAATAAAATGGCGGATATGAAAAGGCGGAAATGTTTTATTTTAATTTTAATATAAACATTTTTCATTAAAGAAAATAGTTATTTTCATCACTAGTACCAAAAGTGGTTGTTTTCGGTGCGCGGTCGAGTTTAACGGGCGAGGCGTAGTCAAGCGCGGACATTAGACCACACATTAGAACATTAGAAAACACACTTTTGGTACGTGTTATGAACAATACTTCATCATACTGCTCATACTTGAGTACACATTAAAACAATTTTATTTTTTACTTTCACTTACCTATATATGAAATATATAGTAAGTGGAAGTATTGCGATCGTGAAAAATTTCGACTTCCGGTTTTCAACGGAAATACACGTTTTGGGTTCCCCTGAGTCGAAATGACCCAGTCCCGCGAAATGGTCTGTGTGTGTGTCTGTGTGTGTGTGTGTGTGTGTGTGTGTGAACAGACCAGCTCAAAAACTATAAACCGTGCGATCCTGAAATTGGGTATTTAGTGTAAGTATATGCCCGCGATGTGACAGCATAAATTTCATCAAAATTACTCAAAGGGAGGGGGTACTTTATTTAATAACTTTTTATGTTTTTTTCGATTTTCTCAAAAAAGGCTCTAACGATTTTGATTAAACTCAGTATTTGATCTATTTATATGCCCGAGATATGACTGTAAAAATTTCATCAAAATTGATTAACCGGAGGAGGGACTTTACTTAATAAATTTTGTATCATTTTCACGTGTTTTTTTTATTTACTCAAAAACGACTTTAACGATTTTGATTAAACTGAGTATTTGATGTAATAATATGCCCGAGATATGACTGTAAAAATTTCATCAAAATTGATTAACCGGAGGGGGGACTTTACTTAATAAATGTTGTCTCATTATCACGTGTTTTTTTTATTTACTCAAAAACGGCTTTAACGATTTTGACAAAACTCAGTATTTGGTGTTGGTATATGCCCGCGATGTGACAGCACAGATTTCATCAAAATTGGTCAAAGGGAGGGGGCACTTTATTTCATAACTTTTTTTCCGATTTTTACCTTTTTTTCGATTATCTCAAAAACGGTTTTAACGATTTTCATCAAATTCGCCATGTTTAATGAAAATTAGGTGTTCTTTAATATCAGGTAAGAAATGAATGTGGAAAAATGTGTAACTTTGAGAAGTGGCATTAACACAACGCATTCATTTCTAATCTAATGTAAGTAAGTGGGTAAGTGAAAGTTGTGTGTTGCGCGCACGCACCAGATTTTTATTAATAACTTACAGATACAATATAAGAAATTAAATTGTCACACTTTTTTTTTTTTTTTTTTAAACATCTGTTTATTAACCTATAATAGAAGAAAAGTACTAATATATTTAAAGTACATAATTCATTATATTAAAACTTTTGGGCTTTTTCTAATACATCTTCTGATATATCCATGTTAGGGTCTGGCCACACATGTCCGCACCGGATTTATATATATGGTTTATATTGTTCCATTTTTTTTTTTTTTTTTTTTTTTTTTGGTAATATAATGAAAATTGTATCTTCGTTTGAATTCTATATTTGTCAATTCATTATAACAATTAAAGCTGCGCAACGTTTCGAGGCCTATTGCCCCATCTTCAGATGCACTATACAACAATTTTTACATAGTAGTTGTTTGCTAAGGCTTTAAGGCGTAAAACCCTTGAGGTCATCAACGCCTGTATTCAACTTTCATTTATTTTACATAGTATTTACAAAGTTGATAAAATTAAAAATCAACATATAAATTAAAATTAAATATTACATTATATATTTTATATACATTTGCTTTTTCTCATACCTCATAGCTATTTGTAATTAACAATATTTGAATTAAAACAATGCTATAAAACATTGGATTCTACTTTATGGAGATTTTTAAAATTAGTTTAGTTTATATACTTGGTGTATTGATTGTAGTCTTCTCAGTGCTTTTAATGCGATAGAAAAGAAGGAAAACTCTTTTTAGAGATATGATCCTTGCCAGGCATTTACTAAGGCCGAACCTACTAGATCCGAAAACTCGCTTCTCTAGTTCTACCTCAACCGGGGACCAATTAACCGGATCAGAATTTTTTATCTAGTCGATTCAAAAAAAAAAAAAAAAACATCCTCAAGGTTTCCTATTTTTTTATGAGGAAAATTCCCAGGAAATATATTTTTTCAAACCTTCCTTCCTATCTCTGTATTAGTTTAAAAAATCTAGTGCGATGCGCGCAACACAAAACTTTCACTTACTAACTTACTTAGATTAGAAATTGACGTGTTTTGTTAAATGCCATTCCTCGAAGACACACATTTTTCCACATTAATTTACTTACTTTTGTTTCTATTTTCTCTCCGATGTACGCTAAATTTTTTTTATTATTAAATGAGAGTTTTTAATTCGGATATTGATAATTCGGCAATACAAGCATAATACTCTGTCGCGTCTGATTTTATTTACCATTTACCATTAAATTTCATTTACCATTAAATAATCATTTACCATTGTCTTTAATTATAAACAACACGCGTGGGCTCAACGATGACGGGATATTTTTCTTTTTTTCTCCTCTATATGTTTACTTGATTTTTTTCATATTTCATATTTAGCCATTTCTCATTTTTAGGCGAAAAGAGAGACAGGTAATTTCTCCAAACAAATAAAAACAAAGATACTTTATAGGAAAACAAAAAAGGCCCCTTCCCAATTTAAGCACCCTCAGAACATTTTATTAATGATAAAGCTTACCTGATATCAAACAAGACTTGATTTTCATTAAACATTAGATTTTAATCAAAATCGTTAAAGCTATTCTTGAGTAAAAAAAACAAAAAAGGGGGGAAAAAGTTATGAAATAAAGTGCCCCCTCCGTTGGATCAATTTCGATGAAATTTTTTCTGTCATATTGCGGGCATATACACACATCAAACACCCATTTTATCAAAATCGTTAGAGCCGTTTTTGAGAAAATCGGAAAAAACGTAAAAAAGGGCAAACAGTTTTGAAATAACGTACCCCTTCTCTGTTTGACCAATTTTGATGAAACTTTTGCTGTCACATCGCGGGCATATGCATACATCAAATACCCAATTTCAGGTTCGCACGGCTTATAGTTTTTGAGGTAGTTTGTTCACAAACACACAGGCCATTTCGCGGGACTTGGTTATTTGGACTCAGGGGACCCCAAAACGTGTATTTCCGTTGAAAACCGGAAGTAGAAATTTTTCACGATCGCAGCACTTTTCTTACTATATATTTCATATATAGGTAAGTGAAAGTAAAAGTATATACAAAATAGAAAGAGTAGAAAAGAAACAAAAATGCAGGCCCTGGTTTTCATCAACTAACCTAAATAAGTTCGAAATAAAAACATATTGTACGCTTAGGTCTAACCACGGTTTAGGAAATAGTTATTTACACCGTATTGGTTTTTCTAACACTGCTCAATGTGAAAATTGCGATGAACGAGAAACACTTGAGCATATTGTTATGGTATGTGAAAGCTATAAATCACAGAGAAAAATTCTGTTTCATTCCTTAGGTATTAACAGCATTACCTATAAACAAATATTATCACTGAACAACGGAGACCAAATCTTACTATATATTTCATATATAGGTAAGTGAAAGTAAAAACTTTCAACAAATGCGAATTGCAACAAACGCGAATGGTAGGTATACCATTTTAAATATTAAATTTTCAAATCTCCAACAGGAGTAAAAATGTTTTCTTTCCTTCTTCATCGAGGAAGAAATACAAAAAAAGTAATGGAAATATATTACACTTATTATTTTAGCACATTAGCAACTTTGCTAAAATAATCTTTCAGATGTAATCATTACTAAGATGATGTGACAATCTTCTCGACAAGACATAACTTATTAGTTCTCCTTATCCGGAAGCAAATCAATCAAAATGAGTCAGTCAAACACGCGTAACCTTGTGCTTACTTCCTCTATGGCAGCCTACAAAATTTTACTACAAACTTATTTCAGTCATGTTATTAATTAATAACAACACGTAATGTGCCACTGAATATTATCTCTCTCCTTTTAAATATATATATTAGTAATGAGACTAATAAAGACAGAACGCCGAGTTATGAACAGTCACATTTATACTTACCCAGAAGTATGATTCTTTGAAGTTGGGATAATAAATTCATTTCTTGCAATAAGCGTTGCAGCTGAAGTGCTAAAAGATATATGACTTTTCATTTTTAAACGAAGGACGTACGAATTCATTTCTTCATAAAATAACAGCAATGAGTCAGATTATTCTTAATAGCAACCGAATTACAAGCCTCAAATCTAGGAAGAACAATGTTGAGCTGTAATTTCCGTTAGTATCCCGAAGGTTGATTTAATTTCTATTGACTGAGATTTAATTTATAGCTGGCCTGATAGACGTTATTCTATTCAGTAACATTGGTTGTGATCGTTTAGAGAAATTAGTATCACGGTATTTTTGAGGTAGTAACACTCTGAAACACTTAAAATTCAAATCTTCTATAGGTTCTTTAATAGGGACAGGCCAAGAAAAATTTTTACGCCAAAATGTATTTGCTGTTTTGGTTACAGGAAGATATTTTAATGTCATGGATTTACTTGGTTGGAGTTTGAGTTTTAGATGGAGTTTCTCCTGAAAAGGGGAACAGCAATATTTTCTATTGTCATATATTTAAAGAAAAAAGAAAAAAAAAAAAAAATATTCTGGGATATCTAGTCCCCTAAGAATAACAGAACATGATGAGATCCAGAGCTATTAGTCTGATTGGGTAAAAATATAAGAATTAAGATATTAAATAAACACTAAAGAGAGAAAACCTGAGACAAAATATTGAAAAAAACAAAACAAAAAAAACATTTGAATAACGAATACAAAAAATTTGATCATCTTTTGAGCTTGAAACTATAATAAATCAAATAAATATATATTCTATGTTGGTTTACTATTTTACATATTTAACACGTTCACGCCGGGACTGATTAATGCTTTTCGCTCTTTCGGGCGGGAGCTATCCCAGGGCATTATGCAGTACTGGCAATCCAACAATAATAAAATAAACCATAAAAATACTATACTACTAGTTATTTTTACTTTAACTTACCTATATATGAAATATATAGTAAGTGGAAGTATTGCGACCGTGAAAATTTTCGACTTCCAGTTTTCAACGGAAATACACGTTTTGGGACCCCCTGAGTCAAAATAACCAAGTCCCGCGAAATGGTCTGTGTGTGTGTGTGTGTGTGTGTGTGTGTGTGTGTGTGTGTGTGTGTGTGTGTGTGTGTGTGTGTGTGTGTGTGTGTGTATGTGAACAGACTAGCTCAAAAACTATAAACCGTGGGAACCTGAAATTGGGTATTTAGTGTAGGTATATGCCCGCGATGTGACAGCAAAAATTTCATCAAAATTGCTCAACGGGAGGGGGTACTTTATTTATTAACTTTTTACGTTTTTTTCGATTTTCTCAAAAACGGCTCTAACGATTTTGATCAAACTTGGTATTTGATGTATTTATATGCCCGAGATATGACTGTAAAAATTTCATAAAAATTGATTAACCGGAGGGGGGACTTTACTTAATAAATTTTGTAACATTTTCACGTGTTTTTTTTTATTTACTCAAAAAAGGCTTTAACGATTTTGATCAAACTGGGTATTTGATGTATGCATAAGCCAAAGATGTGATAGCCAATATTTCACCAAAATTGACCAACCGGAGGGGGGACTTTACTTAATAAATTTTGTATCATTTTCACGTGTTTTTTTTATTTACTCAAAAACGGCTTTAAAGATTTTGATCAAACTGGGTATTTGATGTATGTATATGCCAAAGATGTGATAGCCAACATTTCATCAAAATTGATTAACCGGAGGGGGGACTTTACTTATTAAATTTTGTAACATTTTCAAGTGTTTTTTTTATTTACTCAAAGAAGGCTTTCACGATTTTGATCAAACTGGGTATTTGATGTATGTATATGCCAAAGATGTGATAGCCAACATTTCATCAAAATTGATTAACCGGAGGGGGGACTTTACTTATTAAATTTTGTAACATTTTCAAGTGTTTTTTTTATTTACTCAAAGAAGGCTTTCACGATTTTGATCAAACTGGGTATTTGATGTATGATAAGCCAAAGATGTGATAGCCAACATTTCACCAAAATTAACCTACCGCAGGGGGGACTTTACTTAATAAATTTTGTATCATTTTCACGTGTTTTTTCTTTTATTCAAAAACGTCTTTAACTATTTTGATCAAACTGGGTATTTGATGTATTTATATGCCAAAGATGTCAGCCAACATTTCATCAAAATTGGTCTTACGAAGGGGACCACAACAACGCATTAATTTCTAATCTAAGTAAGTTCGTAAGTGAAAGTTGTGTGTTGCGCGCACGCACCAGATTTTTTATTTACTCAAAAACGGCTTTAACGATTAACAAAAATAAGATATGAATGTAGAAAAATGTGTGACTTTAGGAAATGATAATTAGCAAAACAAGTCAATTTCTAATCTAAGTAAGTTGGTAAGTGAAAGTTGTGTGTTGCGCGCACGCACCAGATTTTTATAATATGGTATTAATTATGATTGTTATTAAAAAATATATGTTTATAAGTATATGAATATAAATATAAATAAATACTAATACATATAAAAATAAATGAATTTTCATTATTTTAATTTTCAGCTCTATAGAAATTATTCCTACTTTCTTAACACTTTGGTTGCCATGTCACCTGCAATCGGGTAACTATTTCTTGTCAGAGAATTAAATATTAAAATTAGGTCGAAACGAGAGAGTGATTCTCAGTTATTTTTTTGCGAAAGGTAAAGTGTTAAAGATCTAATTATTTGGCAGAGGCGGCATTCTAGTGTGAGCCATAGGTGGTACACGCCGCCCGATGAGGCAGTCAAGTGTGAGCCACCGGTGGTACACGCCGGTATGAACGAGTTAAAGAAGATTGAAAATTGAGTAGGTGGCGAAATAGTTGTGTTTTAAAGGATTTAGGTAAATTAATTAAAACAAAAATTGATAAGGTATCCTTTAAAACAAACTGTCTATTATTTTTCTTTAAAAATAATTTCAGGGAAGAGGAAACTATCGAAATAGATTACTGTTTTTTTAACTCACCAGTATTATATTATACCACTGTATCTTTATTTATATACTATTGAATTATATTAAATTTACTATATAATATTATATATATATTATTTCTCAAGGCCTATTTTTGTAGGTACGCCATAACTTCGTTAATACTTTCTCGAATTTCATGAATGAGGCATCATTTTAAAGCTTTCCTTAACCGCTACACCGGAACTCATTTCGCCTTAGATTGGGAGTTATAAGCGTAAATCCGCGTTTTTCGCGAGGAAATTGGTCCTTGAGATCTCAATCTTTTCAGGTTTCCAAGGAGAACATTTTCGGTCGTAAACATTTTTTCGATTAACCCCTTCCTTTGCGAGTTGTAAGCGAAAAACTCCAATTCTAAGCGGACATGGGTGTTTGAGGAAAATGGTCCTAGAGGTTTCCAAATGGTCTCAATATTTTCAGGTTTCCATGGAGAACATTTTTGGTTATACAGTGAAACCTCTCGTTAAGGACCACTCCCTTTAAAGGACACCTCTGTTTATGGGACAACTTTCAATTGCTCTGCCGCTGGATAACGGAAACAATGCTTTTGAAACCTCTTTATAAGGGACACTCTAGATAGAGGACACGGACAGAGAAAATTGCCTGAAAATGGGTTTTAAGACTTCTAGTTAAAGGACAGTGTAAAAATTTTTTCAATCATTTTCCGAGAATGCTTAGTCTTCAGTCCAATTCATCTAATACTCAGCAAACAGAGTCACTTCCTGTCCTTCCCCCTTTTCTCACCTTTTCTACAGAACATTGCATAGGGTGAACATTTATTTTCATTTTGAACCAGTTTATTGAAAATCATTAAAGTAACAACATTCCTCCGACACGTAAAAGGTTTTCATTAAAAGGAAAAAAGGAAATCATTGATGAGTACGAAAAAAGTGGCCGGCCAAGTGCACAGATCCTTTTAGAGTCTAATCATCAAAAAAATATAAGGCAATTAACTTTGGAAAATTTTTTAAACCCGCTGGTACTTAGACATTTCTTCAGTTTGCTCTCTTTTATGTAATTGCTTTATTGAGACCCAATTCTGTTATGGTAAAACTAAATTGTAATAATCTTCAAATCAAATCAATCAACTTTTGTGAGTGAAATTTATTTAGTTAGTTTTTGCAGTATGTAAATTCAGTTTTTGTTTGCTATAAAACCATTTTTCAATAAAAGCATTGTACGTATTTTAATTTGAACCAATGTACCACTATTACATCTACATGCACGGATATGTAGGTACTTACTGTTTTATGTATACCTTTAAATAAACAAAATTTAATAAACCTCTACTTTAAGGACACCTCTCATTAACGGGCAATAATTGAGTCACCATGGCTGTCCCCTATTTAGAGGTTTCACTGTATACACTTTTCCCATTGTCGCCATCGTTTACGAGTTACAAGCAAAAACAAACGATTTCAGTGACATCAGTGAAATCAGTGACATCTATGTCTGCGTAAAGCAAACCCACCAACCAATAATCACAGATGACCAGATCGTAATTTCAAACAGTGTTCGCAGAGGTCTTATAAACACATAAATACCTTTTACATACCTTAAACTTATGTTTCAAAAAATAAATAATCTACAATTTAAACATATCTATTCTTTACTTCAACTCTCACCTATGCCCATGACGCACTATAGGATACTAAATATAAGTTTTCTTCTTTAATTAAGTGTGATTTAAGTAAGTTAGAGTGGGAAAGCTTCGCACGGGTCAGCTAGTTAAATTATTATTATTAATGGTCTATTAAATTATATCTTAAAAACAAACAACTGAAAAACTGGATCCTTGTCTTTCAGTTTACTTCACTTGTTTTGTTTTTTTATAATCTCTTATCTTTGTTAGATTTATAGCAAAGTGGGGGAAAAATCTGGAAATTTGTGAATTCATCTATTAATTGGTGAGGCAGTTCATCTAACCAGTTGAAGCAGGTTTTTTTTTCTCGATAGAATGAGGTATAAAATAAAACCTCAAACAGCCATTTCAGTTTTTTAGATAGTTCCTTTGGTTGTTAAGGTCACTCGTCCATTGACTTCCTCTGAATAAATCTGGTCTACGAATAGTTAAACATCATTATGTAAGGAAATGTTGTGTTGCAATATTTGGACTTATCAGTAGATTTGTTTCCAAGGGCGGATTTAATTTTAAGGGTAAAAAAAAAAAAAAAAAAAAAGAACATAAGAATAAATACCACAAGCCGAAATTCTGAAACTCTTCCTCTTCTTTTCCTTCCTCCTTTCTCTCTAACTCATTGTGTTGGTTTCATGTGATAGTTGCAAGATAACGAGTTCAAGTCCAGGGGCCGTTTCGGCTCTAATCTCCTGTCCTTTTTCCTGGCCTGGGAAAAGCCCCCTTACTTACCTTCCTTACTATATTTTATATAATTATTGGACGGGGTCACCTGTGGTATAGTAGTTAGCATAGAAAATACTTACAATACTAAAGGTCCCGGGTTCGCGTTCCGTGGTGGCCCTAGGATTTTTTAATGGGATGGAGTAAAAAATCCTTGTCTATACCGTCCCTCGGATAGGACGTAAAATGGAGGCCCGAGCCTGTACGATGTCAGGTACTCGTTTAAGATCCATATCCTAATTATACTTGGATAGGCAAAAATTAGGACTCCCACCGTAGCATCGTCCGATTAGCCTTAGTGGCATAAAGTGACGTTAAAACAAACAATATTTATTAGATTTCATAAGTACCCATGTCATACCAACAGCTGGATTTTTTTACTTCTCATTGTTACTCTCTGTAATTAATCTCATCTTTTAGCCATGATAATCATATATTTTTCCGCATTTTAGCCCTGATAAAAATCCACATGTTTGGATCTCCAAGTAAAAAACTTTTGACCTCATAATTTATCATCCTAAAGTCCCTTAAGAATAAAATTATAAAATACACATCTTACCTTCACTACCATAACTCCAAATAACCTATATCAGGGAAAATGGCTAGTGCTTTCTTAGTGGGAAGCATTTCTGGTGCTTCATTTTATCTTAAAAATCCTTCAAGGCACTTTCCTTTCTTAATGCAATGACAAAACAACTCAAGATGTGTTGACATTGCACCATTTTAAATGAATTACTTAAGCGTTTAAATTTTATAAAAGTGACAAATCAAGTAAACAAAGGTTAATACTCTTATCCTCTTACTTCTCGGTCGGCACCACCCAACTTCCTAAAGTTATGACAATCATCTTTTCCAAGGTGTTACCTGTGGTGTAGTGGTTATCATAGCAACCTAAAGTACTGAAGATCGCCGATTCGCATCCCCCGGTGGATCTATGCATTTTTAATGGGAGTAAGAAATCTTTGGCTAATGAAAGGCCCCGAGCCTGTACGATGTCAGGTACTAGTTATAGATCTCAATCCTAATTATACCTGGATTTATTTAGGGCTTCCACTGTAGCATCGTCCGATGAGCCTTAATGGCATAAAGTGTCGTTAAACAAACAAATAAACATATTTTCCAATGTCGAAAATACCTGAAGGAACGCCGCGACCTCAACATTACAACTTCGTGTCCCTACAATGCGAACAGTGATGTCGAAAAAAAACATTAAGTATCTGATGAGTACTGAATTAATGCAAATAAAAATTAATGGCCTTGGAGATTGAAGCGGCTTGAAACAATATCAAATTAAAAAAGTCGAAAATATAAATACAATCTTAAATTCAGGTTATATTTTCAAATATGTAGTTTCCACAGACCAGTTGCAGTGGTTTCAAGAGAACTAGTAAAATTAAGAATACCTCTGTTTGAGTTATGGTAGTATTGCATTGAGTCACCCCTCGTTTGGAAGATGAGTGTGACAACACGAATGTTATTTAATAGAGATGGAAACGTCTCTTAGGACCCCGAAAATAAATCATACGAAAATATTTATTAAACGTTATAGTTTTGCTTCGAGATCGCCAGAGATACCCCCTACACCACAATTGTCAAAGTGAGGGAAACTAAGGTCTTCAAGATTGAAAAAATATCTTTCTATTTCTGTAAACTAAGCCCGATATAGTACGGCTGGTATTTAAACAAATGCAGATTTTTTCTGGGGGGGGGATGATAACAAAGACAACTGATTACGTGATAAAGGCTGTGAATATACTAATTTATATACCTCTATGTAATATACTTATTTCCATAGGCTTCAAAGTACGCTAGCATATTTTAATATCGAAACTCTTAAGGAAATCGACTTTTGTCCATTAGATCAATAACAACGGAAGTTTCCTAGCTAACGTTAGGAAAGAGCAAGGTCCTAGATGAATTTTTTGCCGACAGGTAGGGCGACCTTCGGGCTCGGATGGAAAGAAAGTCTAAGGTTAGGAGCGATCTCATTTAACTATTTAAATTAATCTCCATTACTTTTATTGTTAGCGCTGTATATATGGAAAAAATATGGTATAATAGGTTTGTTCCCATACGATTTATTGCGATCAGCCGATTGTCAGAAACAAGCGCAATACTATTTTTACGTTCCATAACATATAGCTCGCTTGCTTTGGAAATTGCGGTGATTTGTAAGTGCATAATTACAAAATATTTAGGGATCACATGTGGCATAGTGGTTAGCATGGCAACCTACAATACTACAGATCGCAGGTACGCGCCCAGCGCACAGTGGGACGAATCGCCAATCTAGGCGGAAATAGTTAACATCAACGAAATGAAAAAATCATGTCGGTATCTTGAAAACAATAGTCTAGCTAAGGCATTTACAAATTATTAATCACTTTAAGCAAGTATTAACAGAATAATGGGGGTTTGAATACGGTAGTTCCCTCATGATGCTTAGTCAGGTTATTTCCAAATTATATTGTAAAACCAATAGAATCATAGAATGGGTCGTGTTTTTTTGAAAAATATTTATGCTAAGCAATAGAAGACGATTCAGAAATTAAGTTTATATAAGTTCTTGGTTCTTTAAATGTGGATGTAGTACAGAGTACCCTCCTTTCTTTTCAATAGTCGGTAAGCTATATTTTTTTTTTTTTATAAAAAAAGGGGTTACTAAAAATCTACACCGATCTACACCGAGATATTAATACAGTATATAGTCCACACTATATAGAGATAAAGTATTCATTATGAATTGCTAATACCTGATAATAAAGGTGTACGCTTTTTTTAAAGGTATAAATCTCTCATTGTTGAGAGCCTATATTTTTAATATTTTGAGGGAATACGGAGGTGCTAATGAAATTTATAGATATTTAGTAAACCAGTTTCATCGGAATACATTACGGAAATCTCCGAAGCTATGAAAAAACGAGATTCGTTGACCATAAGTACAACCATTAAAAGCAAATAGTAAGATTTTTCCCTTTCTAGGAATAAGAAAGAAATAAATCATGAAAAAACAGTATACCTTAGGTATTTACAAACCATTAACTCCTTAAAACAAATGCCAACGGAATAAAAAAAGAATAAACACGGCACATTCGTCACAATAAGTCTGTTAAATTTATAAAATTTACATACATTTATCTGCAATTTCATCTGGTTACAATAGTGATGTGCAAAATTAAAATGATTTCATTGCTGAAAGGAGACTCGCTTGTATCCATGGTATCATATGCCGGTGACAATGCATAAACTGTTAATTCATGGCATTGAAATTATAAAATATTGCCTACTACCTATTGGTATGATTTAAGAGGCTTTAAGAAGTTTCACACACGTAAGAATTCACGGGTATCTACAAACAGGGATATCATCAATATGCTACTGTTGACATCAGATCCTCTAACTAATACCTTTAGGGATGCACCACGAAAATCCAGAAACACATTACCAAGAGTCTACTTTCCTTGATAATACCTATAGATGTCGATAACAGTAGGTTGGTGGTGGATTCTGAAGAAGAATCTAATCTGGATTCAGATCCTTCAGATTCAGATGATTCGGAATGAAAAACATTTTTTTTTTTACATTTCTATTTTAAAATTTAATATTTAATTTTTTTAAAATGTATTTTATAGTTAATATGTTTTTTTTCTTTTTGAATAATTGAAAATTGAATAAATAAATATAAATTGGATTGCTCCATTATTTACAATTTATCTAAACAATTTTATATTGTTTTTTTTTTAAATTTTTTTTTTTTAATGAAACCATTGTCAAAAACCACTATTATGACTTTTATTTATTAATTCATGCTTAAATGTAATTTTCTACTAACATTAACATGAAATAAGTCGCTTCCAGAATTATTTCCACCTAGATTGGCGATTCGTCCACTGTGCAGCGGTGGCCCTAGGATTTTTTAAAGGGAGTTAAAATCCTTCGCTATGCCGTCCCTCGGATAGTTCGTAAAATGGAGGTCCCGAGCCTGTGCGATCTCAGTTACTCGTTAAATAATCCCTTTCCTAATTATACCTGGATAAGCAAACTTTAGGACTACCATTATAGCATTGTCCGATTAGGCTTAGTGGCATAAAGTGACGTTAAAACAAACAAACAAACTCATTCAGCCATCACATTTTCTAATTGTCAGCACCTTACTGACAGTTGAAAATTAATAATGATAGTAAAAAGAAAACAGTAGGTAATGTGGTTAGCCTGGCATCCCTAACCATTCCTAGGATTTTTAAAGGGAGTCTTAGCAATGACGTCCCTTAGATAGTACGTAAAATGGGGGTCCTGAGCCTGTACGATGTCAGGTACTCGTTAATGATCCCTATCCTAATAATAACAGGATAGGCAAAATTTAGGGCTCTTACTGTTATCATCTGCCGATTAACATTTTAGTAGCATAAAGGGACATTAAACAAACTAACAAAGTAGGTAACAAACTCAGTATCTGATGCAAGCCTGAGTTGATCCAGCCTAAATGAACCGGTACTAATACTCACTAATTTACCAGGTGTGTAAATATGAAACCGTAATTTTTCAAATAGTAAATAAGAGTTGATTGTGTAAAAATGATACATACTTTTTTATTCGAAGTACTGTCCTTCGCTATCTATGCATTTTTCCCATCATTCAGGCAATTTGTGGATTCCCCGCCAAAATAATGCTTACTCTTCTGAGTCAAACCAATCACTTAACCAATTTCGTACATTTTCATAAGAAGTGAAGCGCTGCTCAGCTAGTGCGTGTCCCATCGATGCAAATAGGTGGTAATCGGATGGGGCCAAATCTGGTGAATAAGCCGCATGCAGAAGAATTTACCAACCAAACACTTGGATCGTTCCCATGGTCCGTTTAGCCGAATGTGATGGGGCATTGTCATGGAGCAAGATCACTTTGTGTGTCCTTTCTTGATATTTATTCAAATTTATCATCTGTTGTAGGTAGCGTTCCGTATTAACAGTTTCCCCAGGTTTCAGCAGCTCAGCAGTAGGTAACACCCATCTGATCACACCAGACACAGAGCATTTTCTTCCTCCCCAAGCGATGCCGATGGTTCACCAGGAGTTACCCAGGATTTTTTACGCTTAGGATTCTCGAAGTAAATTCACTTTTCATCACCAGTCACAATTTGATGAAGAAATGACTTTTTTTCTGTACCTGGCGAGCAGCATTTGCCATGAGGTTTTTCGAGCTTCCTGCTGCCTGTCATTCAGTTGGTGAGGTACCCATTTGCCGACCTTCTGGATCTTTTCCATGCCTTTCAAACAAATGGAGACGGTGTCACATGTAATAATTGTCCAACAAACGCTTCCGAATCAGCGTTTTCAAAGTTTTTTTTTTTTTTTTGTGGTTTTCCACGGTCTTTGTTTCTTTTATCGAAATCCATCTTTAAATTTTTTGAACCAATCGAAACATTGAGATTTGCCTAGGGCATGCTCCCCGTAAGATTCAACAAGCATCCTATGTGATAATACTCCAACTTTTTTCAGAAGGAAACGGAAAATAAATGCTGTCCGCAAATCTTGATTTGTTGGCACAAAAGTCGACATGTTCAACGCCACTAAAAACACGGTTATAGAATGAAACTGATGTTGGTATCAATTGGATCTCTATATTACATGTAGGCAAAAGCAGATAACACCACTGACGGATTAGTTATAAGATTATATTGACTGCTAACTCCTATCATTGGCGAATTCCGGTTTCATATTTACACACCTGGTATATGAATGCTTTAGCTCAACTAGACCACGTTTGGTCCGAGCAGAATATATTTTGTCGTTCCCTAAATGAATTTGATTAATTGGGGAGAGAGGGGTCACCTGTGGTGTAGTGGTTAGCATGGCAACCTACAATACTCAAAGTCGCGGGTTCTCGTCCCATTGTGGCCCTAGGATTTTTTAAAAAAGTGTAGTAAAAAATCCTTAGCTATGCCGTCCTTCGGATAGGACGTAAAATTGAGGTCCGGAGCCTGGCGATGTCAGTTACTCGTTAAAGATACCTATCCTAATTATACCTGGATAGGCAAACTTAGGACTCCCACTGTAGGTAGCATCGTCCGATTAGCCTTAGTAGCATAAACGTTAAACAAACAAACAATTGGGTAGAGTGAGGGATAATATCATCAGGATGATGAGGGGGTATTTTTTCCCTGACGTGGGGATAACCCCCGCCATTTCTAACCAGATTTTATTTCATTGAGGATGTAAATTTTACTGAGTTTTGCTCCCGCAGAATTCCTAACGTTGAAGAAATGTACATTAGCGAAACAAACAGTCCCCATGAAAGGCAATAGTAAGAAAATAATAATATTTACGAACATTGACCCAACCGATCAAAACAACGTATGTTTCTTATTTTCCCTTAGCGTGTGTAGTATTATTATTATTCATACATCGATGTTCTTGAAGTATTCTGTTTACATATATTTTTAGTTTTATTAAAGAACAACATATTATTTTCCAACAAAGTGTGGATAGAACTTCTTGTTTACAACTCTCTACAAACATGTATGAATTTAATAATAAAAACGAAATAACAAACTCTCCTCTATATAAACAAACACGCTTTGCCGTGGCTCACTATAATATTAACTTTGAAGGAAGTAAATGAAGAGGTGAGATGCAAAACTCGTTGGTTCAATATGAACACGTCTTTCAGGAAACTCAAAGACGTGGTCTTGTACAGAACAGTGGCCAGATAACAAAATAAAAAGTTATTAAATAAAGTACCCCCTCCCTTTGAGCAATTTTGATGAAATTTTTGCTGTCACATCGCGGGCATACACATAAACTTTCCTATAACTACCCAATTTCAGGTTCGCACGGTTAATAGTTTTTGAGCTAGTCTGTTTACACACACACACAGACCATTTCGCGGGACTTGGTTATTTGGACTCAGGGGACCCCAAAACGTGTATTTCCGTTGAAAACCGGAAGTCGAAATTTTTCATGATCGCAGTACTTTTCTTACATAAATTTCATTTATAGGTAAGTGAAATTAAAAACTTTCAACAAATGTGAATTGCAATATACCTACCATATTGAAGTATCAAATTTTCAAATCTCCAACAGGAATAAAGATGTTTTCTTTCCTTCTTCATAGAGGAAGAAATAGAAAAAAAGTAATGGAAATATATTACACTTATTATTTTAGCAATCGAAAAAATCTTAAAAAGTTATTAAATAAAGTACCCCTTCCCTTTGAGCAATTTTGAAGAAATTTTGCTGTCACATCGCGGGCATACACATAAACTTTCCTATAACTACCCAATTTCAGGTTCGCACGGTTAATAGTTTTTGAGCTAGTCTGTTTACACACACACACAGACCATTTCGCGGGACTTGGTTATTTGGACTCAGGGGACCCCAAAACGTGTATTTCCGTTGAAAACCGGAAGTCGAAATTTTTCATGATCGCAGTACTTTTCTTACATAAATTTCATTTATAGGTAAGTGAAAGTAAAAACTTTCAACAAATGTGAATTGCAATATACCTACCATATTGAAGTATCAAATTTTCAAATCTCCAACAGGAATAAAGATGTTTTCTTTCCTTCTTCATCGAGGAAGAAATACAAAAAAAGTAATGGAAATATATTACACTTATTATTTTAGCAATCGAAAAAATCTTAAAAAGTTATTAAATAAAGTACCCCTTCCCTTTGAGCAATTTTGAAGAAATTTTTGCTGTCACATCGCGGGCATATACATACACTAAATACCTAATTTCAGGTTCACACGGTTTATAGTTTTTGAGCTAGTCTGTCCACACACACACACACACACACACACACACACACACACACACACACACACACAGACCATTTCGCGGGACTTGGTTAATTGGACTCAGGGGACCTCAAAACGTGTATTTCCGTTGAAAACCGGAAGTCGAAATTTTTCACGATCGCAATACTTCCACTTACTATATATTTCATACATAGGTGGGGGTCACCTGTGGTGTTGTGGTTAGCATGGCAACCTACAATACTAAAGATCGCGGGTTCAATTCCAGCGGTGGCCCTAGGATTTTTTAATGGGAGTAAAAAATCCTTAGCTATGCCGTCCCTCGGATAGGACGTAAAATGGAGGTCCCGAGCCTGTACGATATCAGGTACTCGTTAAAGATCCCTATCCTAATTATACCTGGATAGGCAAAATTTAGGACTCCCACTGTAGCATCGTCCGATTAGCCTTAGTAGCATAAAAATGGACGTTAAACAAACAAACAAACAAACGTATATAGGTAAGTGAAAGTAAATATGTCTTGTCTTCGAAAGGTACAGCTACCCTGTGGAAGTGAGCTTGGAATGAAAAAATTTCTGATTTAAAGATAACAAAAAAAAAGTAACAAAGTTTGAAATGAGAAAGTTTTGCAACATAATGTTTAAAGGAAAGACTTTTGCTGCACACCACATTGGAACGATCGAGTTTTAATTCACACAGCGTAAGTTGATCTTCTTAATAAGGATAATGATACGAGGTAAAGAAACGCGTGCCCTTTTACATGCTCCATTCATTAACACATAAGGGTCTGGCCACACATGTCCGCACCGGATCCGCACCGTAGCATTAATATAGGTTATGTTCAGAATATTTTTCATTTAACTTACATATTACCTTTAGTTATGCCTAAAGTGGCCTTTGTCTGACATGTGTGGCCTGAACTTTAGGCATAACAAAAGGTAATATGTAAGTTAAATTAAAAATATTCTGAACATAACCTATATTATTGCTGCGGTGCGGATCCGGTGCGGACATGTGTGGCCAGACCTTAATGGTCAAATATAAGATGTAAACAATAAAAACTTTAACCCATCTAAATTCTTTACCAAACAATTTTAAATTTGGCGTATGTGAGTTCTATTTTTAATCCCGTTGGTTTTTAGATTAGCTGAAACGTTTTTATCTTTAACAGTCAATTTTAATTTGACTGCATTAAAAATAATAGCATATAATTAATTCAAAGCATTATAGCTACGGAGCCACAGCAACGCGTGGCCGGTTCTCCTCGTAGTAAAATTAATATAAACTAAATAATTTATTTTTGAAGAGAAAAGATTTGGATTCTCCGGGAATCGAACCCGGGTCTTCCGCGTGACATACGCGGTATGCTAGCCACTACACCTTGAAGAGAAAAGATTTGGCTCCGCCGGGAATCGAACCCGGGTCTTCCGCGTGACATGCGCGGTAAGCTAATCATTACACTGAAGAGAAAGGTAGCATACCGCGCATGTCACGCGGAAGACCCGGGTTCGATTCCCGGCGGAGCCAAATCTTTTCTCTTCAAAGTGTAATGGTTAGCATACCGCGCATGTCACGCGGAAGACCCGATTTGATTCCCGGCGGAGCCAAATCTTTTCTCATCAAAAATAAATTATTTAAAATAATATAAAAATAGGTGGTTCCCCACGATGATGGTTAAATTAATATAATTTAAACTAAATAATAACTCGAAAAGTAAAATATAATGACAAGAGACCTGGCTGGTAAAAGAAGCGTTACGTGACTGATCTCACGTCTTCCATTTTGCGATTCATCGGACCAATCGATTTGACGTCAGAGATCTTCCTTTATCGGCTTTATTATAATTATTGGAAGGAAGTCGATGCTTTCTGAATATCAGATGTCTCGAGGAGGCTGTGGAATTTCCCTACCGATGATATGACTCATCTGATCTTTAGAAAAGATGATTACATAGGTAACGCGATCAGATATTCGTTTATTTGCTATGATTAATGATTAAAGTCGCATGTTAAATTTTGACAATACATGCCTGTATCGTGCATGCAAATGATGGGTAAGTATGGTCTCATGTATCAGATTAACTCGAAATCATTATGAGTTGAGGCAGACCCATAGTAACGGCTTATTTTTACTTTCACTTACCTATATATGAAATATATAGTAAGTGGAAGTAGTGCGATCGTGAAAAATTTCGACTTCCGGTTTTCAACGAAAATACACGTTTTGGGGTCCCCTGAGTCCAAATGACCAAGTCCCGCGAAATGGTCTCTGTGTGTGTGTGTGTGTGTGTGTGTGTGTGTGTGTGTGTGCTCAAAAACTATAAGCCGTGCGAATCTGAAATTGGGTATTTAGTGTATTTATATGCCCGTGATGTGACAGCAAAAATTTCATCAAAATTGCTCAAAGAGAGGGGGTACTTTATTTAATAACTTTTTAAGTTTTTTTCAATTTTCTCAAAAACGGCTCTAACGATTTTGATTAAACTGAGTATTTGATCTATTTATATGCCCGAGATATGACTGTATAAATTTCATCAAAATTGATCAACCGGAGGGGGGACTTTACTTAATAAATTTTGTATCATTTTCACGTGTTTTTTTTATTTACTCAAAAAAGGCTTTAACGATTTTGATCAAACTGGGTATTTGATGTATGTATATGCCAAAGATGTGATAGCTAACATTTCATCAAAATTTGTTTAACGGAGGGGGCACTTTATTTCATAACTTTTTAACCAATCTTAACCTTTTTTACGATTATCTCAAAAACGGCTTTAACGATTTTCATCAAATTCGTGGTGTTTAATGAAAATTAGGTGTTCTTTAATATCAGGTAAGCTTTATCATTATTAAAATGTTCTGAGGGGGCATAAATGGGGAAGGGGCCTTTTTTGTTTTCCTATAAAGAACCTTTGTTTTTGTTTATATGGAAAATTAACTGTCTCTCGTTACGCCTTAAAATAAGAAATGGCTAAATATGAGATATGATAAAAATAAAGAAAACATACAGAGGAGAAAAAATGAAAAATATTCAGTCAACTCATAAAACTCGTTGAGCCCACGCATGCGGAGTACGCCTTTAATGACAAACCATTGTTCATATAAAGCCGTTCTGTTCATTTGAGAAGTGGCAATTTACAAAACGCATTAATTTCTAATCTAGGTAAGTTTGTAAGTGAAAGTTGTGTGTTGCGCGCACGCACCAGATTTTTGATCACATGTTTTTCTACAAATAACATCCCCAATGAAGTACACAACGGTCCTTCCGGCTCAGTAGAGAAGTGTAACTATATCGATTATTCAATTATTTCTCTGTCATGATATAATGAAATTTATTTATACTAGCTGACCCGTGCATTCCCACTCTAACCTACTTAAATCCCTCTTAACAAAAGTACACACCGTATATTTATTATCGTATAGTGCGTATTTAGTAAGCCATGAGCATAGGTGAGGGTTGAAGCAAAGGATAGATGAGTTTAAATTGTAGATTATTTATTTTGCGCCGATTATTTATTGACTGAAATCGCATGCTTTTACTTGTAATTCACAAACGATGGCGACAATCGGAAATGTTTATGTAAATCAAAAATGTTCGTTTCGACAAACTGAAAAAATGACACCTTCGAAAAAGCCCTGTGACCATTTTGAAGTTTTGTGCTTAAAACTCGTAAACGAATGGGACACTCTAAAAAAAAATGTATATGACCGAAAATGTTCTCCTTGAAAACCTAAAGAGATTGACCATTTTCTCGAGAAAAAAAACTTCGGTTTTGCGCTTATAGCTCGCAATCGAAGGCGAAATGAGTGATTTGTAAATTTTTCCGTATGTAGTGGTTAAGGAAAGCTTTAAAATGATGCCTCATTCATGAAATTCGATGAAGTATTAAGGAAATTATGGCGTACCGACAAAAAAAAAAAAAAAAAAAAAAAAAAAAAAAAAAAAAAAAAAAAAAAAAGGCCTTGAGAAATAATATACAGCGTGTTTCGGAATTGCACGGCACTATTTTAGGTACGTGTTCTCTAACACAAAATAAACAAAAAAGTTCATATTAACATATATCTCAAACTCATTTATTAAACAGATATCAAAGGTTAAAGATTTATTATTTATTTACTGCATTAAGACTGACTGTACAACGTTTAACGTGTTTAATACTAAATAAAAGGTTTTAATCACCTGATAAACAAATGAACGATAAGCAATGACAGTAGTTGCTCATCTGTTTGTCTAGTTCTGTGTGTTTTAGTGTGAGTGAATCTTGTGACACAGTTCAATTTATGATTATCATGGGAGATACCACAAATTTATTCACTTTTGATGAACAAACAGACATGCTTTTAACTTATGGCGAGGTACATACAAACGGTGCTGCTGCTGTTCGAAGATATCGTGAAAAATTTCCTAACCGAAGAATACCAAATCGTAAAACGTTTGAGGCCATTGAAAGACGTCTTAGAGATAATGGTACGCTAAAACCTATACGAGTGAACGCCGGTCGACAACGATTTCGACGAACTGCAAACGTAGAAGAAGAAATACTCGATGCTGTTCAGTTATCTCCTACTACTAGTACCAGAAGATTGTCACGTCGTTTCGATGTTTCCTCTACCAGCGTATGGCGAACTTTACGCGAACAACAATTATATCCATTTCACGTATCAAGTAGGCAAGATTTGTTACCACAAGATTATAACAAGCGCAGAAATTTCTCCCAGTGGTTAATTCGACAATGCACACGAGATCCTAACTTCCTGAACTGCATTTTGGTTACTGATGAATCTTGCTTTACAAGAAACGGGATTCTTAATTTTCGAAATACCCATACTTGGGCCGAAGAAAACCCTCATACGACTGCTGTTGGACATTACCAACATACATTCTCTTTAAATGTCTGGTGTGGTCTTCTAAGCGACAAAATTATCGGCCCCTTCTTTTTGCCACCTAGGCTGTCAGGTATATCTTACTTGCATTTTTTGCAAAATAATCTGCATGATATTCTAGAAGATATTCCGCTAGGCATTAGGCAAAGGCTGTGGTTTATGCATGACGGTGCTCCAGCTCACTTTTCTCATAGTGTCACTGATTATTTAAATATAACTTATGGAGACCGATGGGTTGGTCGAAACGGACCTGTTAAATGGCCACCACGATCTCCGGATTTAACGCCATTAGATTATTTTGTGTGGGGCTGGATGAAGTCTATGGTTTATTCTGCGGCAGTTGACACTCAAGAAGAGCTAAGAAATCGGATCGTGGAAGCCGCAGTAACTATCAACCACCATCCTGATGCTATACGAAGAGCCAGAGAAGCATGGATTCGTCGTGCTGAATGTTGCATTCAACAAAACGGAGGCGCCTTTGAACATTTACTCTAAATGTTGTAATAATAATAAATAAATAGTAATAATAAATCTTTAACCTTTGATATCTGTTTAATAAATGAGTTTGAGATACATGTTAATATGAACTTTTTTGTTTATTTTGTGTTAGAGAACACGTACCTAAAATAGTGTCGTGCAATTCCGAATGTAATGTAAGAGATGAGGAGGGGGGGCACCTAGCGGCACCCCTTTCCTAGCTTCCTCACATCCATCGCCTTTTTATTCATCTCGTATCCTCGCGTATGTCAGCCATATTAGTACTTAATACTCCTCCCTGACTATTAGGTCTCACAAATTCTTACCTGGCATTAATTCAATAATGCCTAAATCTTAAAGGCAACAAATTCAGAGCGAAACTTTTCAAACACGGAAAAAACATCGACCCCCCATGCCCCAGTTATTGGGTATCAGAAACTGCCATGCACACTGTCGTTCTCTGCACCGCCTATCAGTCGCTTAGGGCCAAGCTGCTGGAGGTCTCTACATTCTGTCTGAGAGTGGCCTCCCTCAGCTCATGACCAAAGAAAATTACCCGCATTTCAAAAATTTGGTGTGCGCGTGGAAGGAAGTGCTGGACCTAACCCACTGGAGGAAGCTCCAGGGAGGCCGCCGGAGAGAGGAGGCGAAGAAGAAGACGGAAGAGGATATTGAACAAAATGTAGTGCAGTGGAAACTGTAAATTGATATACTTGCAACAGTGATATGTTATGCAGACATGCGTATCATAGCACTGCTGCAAAAACCCGTATTACCCATAGAGGTACAGTTGGGTGGAAAAATAAATTCCTAATAAAACTGTACGGTTTGTTTGTTTAACGTCACTTTACGCCACTAAGGCTAATCGGACGATGCTACAGTGGGAGTCCTAAATTTTGCCTATGCTGGTATAATTAGGATAGGGATGGCCCTAGGATTTTTTAATGGGAGTAAAAAATCCTTGTCTATTCTGTCCCTCGGATAGGACGTAAAATGGAGGTTCCGAGCCTGTACGATCTTTACTCGTTATCCCTATCATAATTATACCTGGTAAGCCAAAATTAAGATCTCTGTAGCATCGTCCGATTAGCCTTAATAGCATACAGTGACCTTAAAATAAACAACAAACTGTTCGCAGTATCGTTCAGAGTAATAAAAAAAATGTTTGCAAAGCGTCGTTATGTGCTGGTCGACTCTTGGTAGATGGAGGTCTGAATATAAAGTTCCGTTATTTACTAGCAAAACCTCCTAAACAATTTTCTGGTATTGATGCGTCAAGCATACATATTCGTCATAGACTTGGAATCGATCGATCGATAGAGATATCATGCGGTCGGATGATGCTTGAATTTGGAAACAGTATCCTTCGTTAATATGGCCATCACAAATTCAAGTCAGTCGTATCCGGCTATTCGCTCTGAAGAGGAGTACGCAGAACGAAACATGAATCAAAGCAAGGAATGTTTTGGGTTCACTGTTTGATGAAAACAAATATATCATATAGTGAGTCCGCAAGGAGATGGTTACAACACAAAAAAACTGTTTTTATGCGTAATTGCATTGGAAGTTTCAAATTCATTCTCGATTTTACTATGTACTCATATACTAATTATTTTATTATTACATATATATTTATTATATAGCAACAAGTCATCGATCACAAATAGTCTACAATTGGAGCAGTTAGTACCACTGGTACTAACTGTGACTCAAAATTAATCGCATACCTAGGTTCATGGGCGTAACCAGCACCAAATTATTGGGGGGGGCTCAATATTTTCCTAGATAGGATAGGTAGAAATTCGAGGGGCTAAAATTGGGCATTGTTAGGGCATTTAAATTCATCCTCCGACGCTGTATTTTAAAGGTATGTATTTATAGTCTCTTAAAACTTGTCAATTTATGCCTCAGTTATGAAATAGAGAGATGTTAAGGCTTAATGTTGAAGGATGTGGGCCAAAATTTCTTGATTGGATTTTATCCAATTTCTTCTTCTGATCCTGATCCCACTAATTTCATTTCTTTCCATCAACTTCTATAAGCTTCATCAAATTGATGGAAAGTAGGATCAAGCTGCTTGGTTTAAAAAAGGAATGCAGAGCAACAAAACAAAACAGTTCGGGCTTAAATAAAAAATATATAATTCATCAAATATACAATACGCCTGATTAGCTTTTAACAATAGAGTGTGCTGAAATTAACCAATATTTTATATTTATATTTTATTTGTTAAACTCGGATAAATCCGTAAAATCGCATTTTTATTTAATTTTTTACATTGGTTACTCTCCTGCCAAAATATTGGGGGGGGACGCGTCCGTGCCTGCTTTAACACGATAACTTACGCCTTACATAAACAGAACTATTAATAATGTTGTGACTAAATTCTGCCATTTTAGGTTTTGAAATTCTGATTCCAACATAATGCATAACTCTAATTTGATGTATTTCGAGTTGTAAGCATTTTCTTGCGGACTTTCAACGGATGCTTTTACGGAAATTTACAACATAATACGTCACCGCTTTTCGTTTTTCTCGAAATATAGTAAATTGCTTGTTCCAACCAATAGGCGGAACCCTTGTCATGACCCCTCTGGCCTTTCCAAATATTTTTGCTAATTATATATGCATATTGTAACGTTCAATCGATAATCAAATAAAAAAAAAAATATGGTTTAAAATTCCAAACCTTCTGTTGGAACTAACTATTGGTGGGAACAAACCGTTGGAGCACGTAGATGGGCCTAGATCTTTTCGACGGAGACCTGGAACTTCCCAGGAGGACCTCAACCTTCTAGAAGGTTTCTTTTACGACTATATATAAGGAGCAAGTGACTGAGCCAGTTAGTCTGAGTATTAGTCTGTGTCTTGACTGTAAAGCTCAAGTCATATGATTTGGGTGCTAATTAGTTATCATTTTTGTAACCTGCTTGGATATTTGAGTTTTATTAATTCGTTTGGCATTGATAATTGTGTATTTTTCTTGAACATATGTTGTTTGTGTTGTTTGTTAACCATGTATATATATATATATATATATATATATATATTGTATATATACATATATGTGTGTATGTATTACTTTTAAAGTTATAATGTAATTACCAAGCTTCCAAACCATAAAATTAATACTTTAAGTTGTTCAGATTGCACTCCTTCTTGACACTAGGAAATAATCTCATAAATAAATTTGGTAACAAAAATGCTATCAGGCGAAAGACAACATGTCACTTTAAGGTTGGAGAGGAGGGGGGGTTAACCATTTTATTTTTGGTTTAAATTAAGATAATTGGTTTTGTACTACTTGTTTTTTTACTTTCACTTACCTATATATGAAATATATAGTAAGTGGAAGTATTGCGATCGTGAAAAATTTCGACTTCCGGTTTTCAACGGAAATACACGTTTTGGGGTCTCCTGAGTCCAATTAACCAAGTCCCGCGAAATGGTCTGTGTGTGTGTGAACAGACTAGCTCAAAAACTATAAACCTTGCGAACCTGAAATTGGGTATTTAGTGTATGTATATGCCCGCGATGTGACGGCAAAAATTTCATCAAAATTGCTCAAAGGGAGGGGGTACTTTATTTAATAACTTTTTAAGTTTTTTTCGATTTTCTCAAAAACGGCTCTAACGATTTTGATTAAACTAAGTATTTAATCTATTTATATGCCCGAGATAGGACTGTAAAAATTTCATCAAAATTGATCAACCGGAGGGGGGACTTTACTTAATAAATTTTATATAATTTTCACGTGTTTTTTTTTTATTTACTCAAAAACGGTTTTAACGATTTTGATCAAACTGGATATTTGATGGATGTATATGCCAAAGATGTGATAGCCAATATTTCATCAAAATTGGTCAAACGGAGCGGGCACTTTATTTCATAATTTTTTCCAATTTTTACCTTTTTTTCGATGATCTCAAAAACGGCTTTAACGATTTCTATCAAATTCGTCAAGTTTAATGAAAATTAGGTGTTCTTTAATATTAATGATGTCAAACCATTGTTCATAATTTAATTCATTCATTCATTCATTCATATATTCATTCATAAAGCCGTTCTGTTCATTTGAGAAATGACAATTAACAAAACGCATTAATTTCTAATCTAAGTAAGTTGGTAAGTGAAAGTTGTGTGTTGCGCGCACGCACCAGATTTTTTTAATTTGGTAGCCTAATCAATTACTTAAGGATAGACACTGGCGGTAAGTAACAATTCTTTTTTGATTAAAAAGTATTTATATCAAAGTTTAGGGCTCTGTGCCATTTCCAAGTAGTTAAATTTGATATGTCGGTGTTACTTGTGTGTTAATAATCAATGCTGTTTCAATGATTAATGAATCTTGAGGAGGGGGGGGGGGAGACAGCAGTTTCTTTTCAGCTTCTTTGGGAGAATTAACGTTTCTTTTTTTATTAAAAAGTATTTATGTCAACGTTTAGGACTCAGTGCCATTTCCAAGTATTTCATGCATATAGTTTCTCAATTATTTCTACATCACTAGGGAACAGAAAATTATCCCAGTTTATCAGGAGCATATATATTATCCAGTTCTTGGATCTGTCTAATATCCCTAATTAATGGCGACTTGCTATTGAATAACTAATTTTTTTTTAAATAAATTGTAAAGAAGCAAAAGAATAAGGTTGTAATAATTAAAGTTGTGTTAAGTTTGAAGGAAATAGGTTACTTATAATTTTTTTTATGATGAGATAAGGTATTTGATTTTTAAGGAATAAACATAGTGAATAATGTTTCAGAAATACATTAGAAATTTTATTCCAATAAAACTTGGATATATTCTGTCTTTGAACAATTTATATTTATAAAAATACAAACATGCACTTCTCTTTATTTAATAACAAACTACATAAAAGTAAATTAAGCAATAGTTTTCTTAATTGAATTAGTCCTTTGAGAAACTCAACAAGTTACAAATTTATGGAATAGCGTTGAAAATTTTTTGGAAAAAAAAGCGAAGAAAAAAAATCTTTCTGCGTTTGCACAAGCAATAAAAGATTCCCTTAACTTGAATTTAAACAATAAAATTATTAACAAGTAATAGATTGTAAATTCTTGAAATAATAACAAAATTGCGTCTAAATACCTAATAGCTTTTCTTAAGATATTATAAATTATAAGTATTATTATTAAAAATTATACAGAAAATATATACAGTTTGATAATCTTATAACTCAGGAGATTTCTTTGATTCTCTGTTTGAATTCTAAACTTTGTAAGGTTTCAGGTTGTAATACATGTCTTTACCATTTGCATGGAATATAACCTAGTTTTTATAAATAATTAAGCAAGAGATATGTATTTAAAAAATTGTTTCTTCTGAGCAGATTTGAATATTTCAGAAAGTTGTTTAATTCATTTTACGAGGCACTTACAGAGTACACCATACAAGATAGCTCCACCAAACATGATACCAACTCCGATCAATAAAATCTTCACCCAGACAGGAAGAATGGGCTCAGCTGTAAAATAATAACTAATATAATAATAAATAATTAAGAATTCCCCCAAAAAATCTATTATCTTTGTAAACAATAAAGTTTAATATTTTTGTTTATATTCAATTCATATGTTATGGACTCATGCTGTCATAGATGCTTCGGAAACTTTCAAAATAAAAATTAACTAATGAAACATATACCTAGTATATTATAGAAACATATACCTAAACATAACATAAAAGGTGGTATATTAATTAACAGCTGATTTTCAGGAGAACAAGAAAATGATTTTATTTGCAATTCAATTTATTTGTATTTTTTGTGTTTGATTATCAAAAGAAATATTAAAATTGTTATTATATTCATTTGTAAAACTTTTTTGTGTTAAGAGTTCAAATTTTCCTCTTAGGCTGGTGTCATTCAGGTTTAATGACCAAGCGAATCCTGAAATTCAAATATATTTTTTTTGCTGTGTATGATTCTTCTTTTATATTTAGTGGTTACCTACTTTTTCTTTTAGGACCTTTGAGCAATTCGTTTTGATTAAAAATCCAATAAAATCGCAAAATCGAAAATTTGTAAGATACGACCTTTTGCAGTAACAACGAATATATATATATAATATTAGATGATATTAGAATTTTTAATTCTAGGTATATAGGATTTTGAGAATATTAAATTTTTTCTATCTGAATATTACACAAGATGTATATTTTAAATAAAAAATCACTAAATTAAGATCTAATATTTAAAATAAATATATATTTAAGAAGAGTAAAATATAGCTTGCTTACTGTAATTTTCTCGCAATAAAACATTCCTTCCTTCAAGCACTTTTCTTCTGGCATCAACCTCCGAGAAGAGGGAATGGAATACCACTATTGTAACAAGGATAATAGATAATAATTTGCATTATGATACCTCAATAAAATTAGTTAACATATTATCATACCCAAAGTTAACACAAATATGCAAAGATTTCTTTTTGAAAACATTGTGACCCAGCGGATACTGTAAACACCTTCTATAATCTGTACTCTTTAGGTGTGGACTAGATGACTTGTTATCTTATCAGCTTATTCAAACATAGATTATACGTATTTTGTGACTAATTCTTTTATTTAGAAAATGTGAATCATGTTAATATGATACATTGTTTTTTTTTATTATGAAACTTAAATGGTAAAATCAAATTAGATTAAAAATACCTAAACTTTTACACTGTCTAACTTATACAAATTCTTTGAATGTAATCTTCAACAATTTATTATTGCATTAAAATTTCATCAATTTCAGATAATACTTTGGTCCTTGAGGGGCTACTTTGGTCCCACACCAAAAAAAATTTTTTAATATTTGTACTGTGCAAACAAAACGATACATATAGATGATATTTTATCTATTTATATTTTTATAAATATTTTATACCCTTCTTGAGGGTATTTTAATAGTTTTGGGTAATTTAAAATTTTTATCATTGGCAACACTGGAGTTTATGTATTTGGACACTAACCTTATTCTTATCTTGTTAATGAATTTGTCCTTGATGAAAAGTTTGGAGGTAATCAATTGAAGCATCAAAACAAAGGTTTACAAAAACTCCAGTACTGCCAATGGTAAAAATTTTAAATTACCCAAAAGTATTAAAATACCCTCAAGTAGGGTATAAAATACTAGCATTCCACGTCGCGGCTTTGCCCGCGAGCCTTTAAAATCAATTCTGTGATCATTATCTTGGCATTGATTTAATATAATATGTTATATATTGGCAACGTATGTTATATATTAAAAACAAACAGGGATCGGAGCTTCCGGTAGGCTCGGTAGAAAAGAGGGTGACGCAAGGAGAGTTCACTAGAACCGCTGAAACAAAAAATTGCTTACTCGTCGTGAACGCTTCATTTTTCGTTTTTAAAACATTTTCGTTACGAGTTCAACTCGTCGTATCAAGATCTTTAAAATGAGTCCAAATTAGATATTTTTTCTCGAAGTGCCACAATAGGTGTCCGTTAGAGTTGAACGACAATTTCGCCATTTAAACCACTTAAGGGTTATATTTTTGAAATTCCGTTCCTAGTGGTTACCTACATCGCGTTTAAGACCTAAATTCCGAACTTCAAGTTTCTATCATTATTAGTAGTTTTTGCTCTGTGTTGATTATGTCAGTCAGGACAAATCCTCTTATGTATATATATATATATATATATATATATATATATATATATATATATATATATAATAGAGATTTATAAAAATATAAATAGATAAAATATTATCTATATTTCTCGTTTTGTTTGCACAGTACAAATATTGAAAACTTTTTTTTGGTATTGGACCAAAGTAACCCCTAAGTAGGACCAAAGTAGCTGGGGGTCAGGGTCCATGGTATTATATCCTTAATTCAGCAAAAACCACCTTTTTATTTCACATGTAAATTTAGTTCAATAGTTTCATTTAGTGTGCTTCTGTCAATACACAAACAATCTAGATATGTTATTTATACTAAGGGTTTGAAATATTTTATCCAATTTAGTTTATTTTTAGACAAAAAAAAAAAAAAATCAGATTTTAAATTAATGAATAAAGTTATATAGTAGTATCAATTGGTATTAGGTATCAAACTATAAGTAGGTATCAAACTATGTGCTAGTTTCAGCTGCCTCACCACTATATAAAAAACATACCAACCAAACAACCACTATAACATAAAAGTAATATGATTTATTAATGTGAATTATGATTAATATAATAACAATAAAAGGCTCTAAAATAAAAAAAATATAATTAAAAAATATTTTAATAAAACAAAACTTATTTAATATTAATTTTTCTGATGAAATTTTAAATAGCATTTAAGTAACATTTATAGGCGGGCGCAAGCGTCGGTGCTGCTTCTGCGACGGCGCTGCAGGAACTAGAGAAACGGGGATAAAAGCCGGGCCATTACCTGGGATTCATAGGGTTTTTTGGCGTTTTTAATTTATTTTTCCATAATTAAAACCCGATTGAGCAAAAAATCAGTTGAAAAATATCTAATAGGTATTGCTCGGTCCCTCAGTGTTCAATTAGAAAATCCAAAGACGTGTCATTCCCTTTTAATTCCAAAAAATAAAAAGCTTCTTAAAGAGTGGATTGTAAAATTAAGAATAGATAAGCCTGTTTCGAAACATATGACGATATGTAGTCTTTATTTTAAAGAAAGAGACTATATTTATCCAGGTAAATATTAGTATTTGACATTTTATTATTCCAAAATGCTAGTTTTATGCAAATAACATTGAGACCATAGTGTCATAGATTTGTTTTTCTTTTTTAATTTCCCCCATTTTTCTATTACATCCGTTGTGCTTAATTGTTCCATGTTTTCAATGCGAAGCCTGAATGTTTTGACAAATAAATAAATAATATGACAAAGAATCTAAGCTGTCATAACAATGATTGTGTGAATAGGTAATTAATGTTATTACTAACCGAAAAACGTCGAGTAAAGTTACAATGATGTGTTTGCATTTACCAGAACTACCAGCTTTACACGTACAATGACAAGAAAATTGCTTATTATTATTAATAAATTTGATTTCCACTTTTATTTGATGGGGCAGTCCTTTAAGATTGCTAGTTTAAAGGCACAAGGCTTGTAAAATAACTATTTTCTTTATTTTTAGATATTATTCCACATGTAAATATGTGGTTTGCATCAAGAATATCCTGCCCTTCAATTAATGGTCTTTTAAAATTACCAATTATCTCTAACGCATCAACTATGTCTAACACCGTTCTTTCCGACATTTTGCAAAACTACTAGCGCACCCTATATTCGATTGCGCCTGCCTATAAAAAGTAAAGTTTTAAGTAAGATTTTTAAAAATTGGTGTAACCAGGACTCACCCTTCCCCTTACACCTGTTTTAAGACTACGGATATCTTATCTAAGAAGGAAACAAAATGGACAGGAATGGACTAGGATCCAGTCTAAAAATAGCTAATTAAATTGAAAAATTAAAAAGATTTAAAAAAAAATACAAAAATCGAGAGGAATCATAGCTCTAAGGGTAGAAGCTAACTATTGGTGATGGAAATTGGAAAGACCAAAAATGAGATAGGCACAGGTCAGCTGCCTTGAACACTATAAATCTTGTTGAATTTATAAAATAAAATAACTGATTAGTCCAGTATTAACCAATAAAAAACACCACTACAGCCATGCTGAGTCTTGGGCTCATAAGTTTTTAAGAAATTATTGTTTCTTGGTCAGTGATCGTGTAAGCAGGTGATTTTACTTCACTTTAGACATCAAACTTTTCAAAGAAACATTTCAACAATTCAACATGTTTGGAATTCGGGATTTAAAAAAAAAATGTTATGTGTGAAATAGTCTATTTTTATATAATAGGAAGATTAGTAATGTGTTTAATGTATGTAATGTATCTGATAAAATAATAGCACAATCTTCCAGTACATGTAGTTTATTAAACAGTCACATATTTAAAAAACCTAATCCCTAACGTTTAGGACCTTTCGTCCATCTTCAGGGCATTTTCCTTTATTACATATATTTTTTTCATTTTTTTTTTGTATTTGCATATCTGTTGTTTTTTTTTCCGTTAAATAGATTTCCATTATATATATAGTAGGTCAATAGTTTTTCCCTTCACTTTAAATTTTTTTTTAATAAACTAATAACACTTTTTATGGAAAACATTACACTGAATTCAATGTTTTTTTAAAAAATGGTCTGGAAGATTGTTCTATTTCACCAATTATTTTATCAGATACAATGTTATGTGGTTTGGTAGAGAATCACTCATTTGGGAAATATCAATAAGGTAAATAAAATTTGAAAGAAGTAGTTTAAAACATACCAAATTTATTATACAGTAAAAGTTGTGGGATATTTTTACAAATGCATCATATTGATTGTGGTGAGAAAAATGCTTATCTTATTTTCATATGTATAATGCCTAAATGAATCTTATTTGTACTTAGAACTTTATGAATTACATACATATGTGTCATGGTGTCATGATTACAAAACTAGGAAAATACTTGATATTTTTAAAACTTTTATACATCACATTTCTTTTCTTTTTTAACTGTTTTTGCTTCTTCAAAAAAATAGCTAACAAAAATTATGCTATAAAACATATCTATTAATAAATATTAGCTAAGTTCTGAGTTATTTCTTCTTCTTTTTTTTTTTTTAATGAGTAAAAGTATTTATGTATTATAAATTAAAAAGCAAGTCCCAACTACAGCGAGAACTGCAGGATCACTGATGAATTGGTTCGACCCACTTTTGGGTAGCCTTTGCTCGCAGAAGACTTGAAGTTGTCAGGATCTCAAGATCTTGGTGATGGTCTTGTAGTGGTTGGTGTACCATTTGGTATTGGCGAGGGCTGCTTCGATGCTTTGGTTAGCGGAGAGTTGTGCTTCCTTCAGGTACACTTTGTTTGCAGTTATGAATTCCTTCCACTGGTAACAAAACAAAGAAAATGATAAATCTATAATCGAATGTATTTGAGCAGTGCATTTAAATATATACTACTAACAAGCCAAGACAGGTTTTGCTTGGTAAGTGATTGGAAACCTGACTAAGGTGAAAGCTATTTTGATTCGTTTATTTTTTCCTTAAAGGAAAACAATTTAATGTAACGTTATAAACAGGATAAATATTTGAAGTCATCAATGCCTACAACTTTTTAATTTGATCAACATGCAATACAGGTTCCAAATGCAAAGTTATTTAATTGATAGGGAAACAATGCAGTTAGCAGAATCAACTATTACGTTCTGCGCTGTAGAAACTTTTCCTTATACTTCTTTCTTTTGGACGTCTACTATTTTTCCCCATTCATATTCAATTTTAAAAGTAATCAAACATTTTTATGGCGAGATTGTGCAGAAAAATAATATTGGTTTCACGAAATGATTTTTTAATTTTAATATAATGGGTATACCATTTTAGACTTTTATTTTTAAATGATATAATGGTGAAATACTTTTTCCAAAATTCTTTTATTTAAAAATTGAAACAATTACATTAATTTTCCAACGTTTTGGACTATTCGTCCCTCTTCAAGGCTAATTTCTTCTGTAAGATCTAGTATTCTTTACCTGACAATTTCTGGTGGCTTGGTCCATCTATAGGTATCTATAGGTAAATGTAGGTGGCAGAAAAAAGTGTAAGGCATGTGAACAATATTTTTTATATAAAATTGACCAATTTACTATGTAATGGAATATAAGCTGTAATATAGAAATAGATGGATCAAGCCACCAGATATTGTTGGGTAAAGAATACTAGATCTTACAGAAGAAATTTGCCTTGAAGAGGGACGAATAGTCCAAAACGTTGGAAAATTAATGTAATTGTTTTAATTTTTGAATAAGAAAGAATTTGGGAAGAAGAATTTCACCATTATATATATATAGCCTATGTATAGCCAAACAGACCTGAGTAGGAGTTTCCTGGAAAGACTTGAAAACAATACCACTACTAGATTATGAATTGGAGTATTAGATACTGGAAACATCTCATAATATAATACTCACTTTCTGTGTTTTTCCATTTATTATTTTATTTCGTAATAGATAGTTAACCATTTTGTAATCGTTAAATATTTATATATACATTTTTTTTAAATATTATACATACAAAATAAATTTCATACAAATTTAAAAAAAATATTAAAAAAAAAAAAATTGGCTCCTCGGCACCCCGGTTAATTCTGGATAATGGAGTTCCTACTGTACTAAATTGAACATATTTGTGGGAAAACAAAGTTATTGGTTGCATTCAGGCGTGTGTATTAACTGTAATTAATTTAATGTTGGGTTCAAAATAATACGATTAATTTAACTGTTAAAATGTATTTTTATTAACTAGGCATTTCATAATAAGACAATATATACGAAATATACAAAACGACACAAATTAAAATAACTATTTATGTATGATATAAATTATACTTATAAAGAAAACATTTTAAAATAAGAAATGAATCAGAAAATATTTTTATGTAAATTTTAACAGGAAAGAATCAAGTTTGCATTGTCCCACTTTACTTGTAGACTTAGTCAAAAAATTAGCACACTTTTTAAGGGGTCTTAAAAGACTTTCCTCATTTATTTTTCGGAAGAAAAAGCGACTTAAGCCTTCGATGCAATTTCTTGCTTCTAGTTAAGAGACTGGCATGGTCTCAGATTCTTCTGTTATTCAATTGACACCGGGGCTCATAGTTTTTTTATATTAAATTGCAGAAAGTTTCGGATGTGTTGTCCCAATAAAGCAGTGATATTTTACCTATATTTGATACCGTTTTATTACGAATGGCTCACTTAAGCGGTGGTCCAATTATCCGATAACCCAATTAAACGGAGTTGACTGTATATGAGTTCAATGTATGCTAGAAGGTGATAATTAAATGAATACTTTACAAAACAAATAATTATATGAAATATAGTTAGCATTATACACGAATATTTAAATAATTATTGATTTATTTAATTTAAATGTCATCTTCTAGCATAGATTGTGAACTCATATATTCGTTTTCTTTTAGCTCTGATGAAGATCCACAAGTTGTATCAAAACATTTTAACTGAAAATCTCAACAATCAATTAACCTATCGTAAAGAATAACAGTTGACCTCGTCGGCACCTCCTATCTCTCACCTCTACAAACATTAAATTAGTTATTAAAATAAGTATCTAGACTCATTTTTTTATTAATGTCATGTAAGATTTATTATATTATACTATTATTTATTTTCTTGGAAAACAAATTATTGTTATTTATTCTAGAGGCATAATTAACTAACCCTTTCTTACTAGGCGATTAAGATTTATTTTATGGTTTCGCGGGTAAATAAATTTCAACCTGCCCTTGGCACTAGATTTGAGAATGATTTTAATACTCTTGGCCATCACAACCTCGAAATCTTTGTCTCACTGTCTTGGCTATTCCAACTTGACAGATATTGTCAACCTATTAAAGAAGGCTTAACTGTATATAAATGTAAATATTATAATTAGCTCCCGATATTACCTTCCTCAATTCATCTTCATAGATAATACTATCTGCGCAAGTCTCTATATAAGTACTGAGCTTGTGGCCTTTGCTTGAGTGACTGAAATAGAAAATAGTAATCAATTAAAATAGTTGGGGGAGGGTGATAGAGAATCCAAAATATGTGCTAAAACTAATGATTTTCCTACATCATGTTTAACAATAAATAACATTGCTGAATAATGTTTCACTTTAATAATTTAATAAAAAAATTGAGTATTCCAGTATCAACAAAATAAAAAACAAACACAGAAATTATTGAGTTAAATATATATATTTATCAGACGACTTACTAAAGGTATATATCTTTTATCCTCCTCTGCAAGAAGTCGCATGCTACATAATATCCAATATTCTGCCTGGCAATGGCACTGAATACAGCGGCACTGTCCTGCCTCCTTACTTCAGAATGTTTATCAATCGACCATTCCAAATACCTACACAAATCAAAATTAAAATTTTAGCAGCGATCACTTATAAAAGAAGTTGACATTTATTGATAATTTATTTTATCACTAATCATATAAAATAATGAATAAATAATTTTTCATTAATACCTGTTCAAAATCCAGATATCTCTGCTGCATGCTAGAGCATACATTATGGTATTCTTTTCGGTTCCTACATTCGAATTCTGGTAACGCTTAAATAAGAAGTCCCAAATGTGGGGACCGCCATACCAGACAGAATTGCAGTATACATTACTCCGCAAATCTCTTGGAACCCTGAATAAATAAAACAAGAAATAATTAACAATTTCAAAATATTAATTTTTATTGAACTGTTTTAAAGGCAAGAGATTCTTAAAGCCATTAGCAAAATTTATCACATATTTCAACTAGTGGTCTATTATATATTTTCTATCTTCCCAATATCCCTCTGCTAAGTCTCTTGCTGCCATCACCTCTTCAACTCCTTGCAGTTTTCCTTGGGCGGCCTCTTTTCCTTCTCTCCTCTCCAGGCACAAAGTCCAACATCATTTTTGGCCATCTCTCGGGGCCCATTCTTCTTACATGAACATACCACTGTAGCTGCTTGGTCCCAATTTTGTGGATTATCGTTTCCGCTTTAACGATATCTCTTATAGCCGAGTTTTTCACTCGCTCAATTCTTGAGATGCGACAGCTTCTTCTCCAAAAGTCCATTTCTAGAGCCTGTAACCTTTTTGCCTCTCTTGCTCCAACTACCCACATCTCCGAACCATAAAGGGTTACACCTTCAAGAAACGAGTGAAAAATCCTCTTTTTGGTTTCCAGCGAAACACTTTGACTCCACAGTACAGAGTTCATCATGCCGATAACCTTTTTCCTTTTGTAATCTTTTCCTTTATATCGGTCTCAAGTGTTCCCTTGCTATCTATGTGTACTCCCAAATACTTGAAGAGAGTATTCCGATCCAGTGACCAATTTTCTAATGGAAGCGAAGACGTCGAAGCGTTGAAGGCCATCTATTCTGTCTTTTCTTTACTGATCTCTAGACCCCATTTAGAGTATTCCTCTTTTAGCTTCCTAAGCATATAACTAAGATCATGTTCCTCAGAGATCATTTCTAAAATGAAGGGTAAAATAATGATATGATACAGAAAGTTCAGATTTACAGAACATGACACAAAGAAGAATTTCAAAATTTGACAGAAAAGTCCACTTCATGACTCCGTTGCAATATGTGATCATAATACTTAGACATGGGGAGAAGGACCAATAAAGGACTGCTTACGTCTAGTAAGGTTAATAATTCTGGTAGTAGAATATATAATGGCGGCAAATTAATAACATTTATGTTACATTACTAGGAATGTAGGGACGGCTTTAACTACTCCCATGAAAGCTTTGATAATAGCGGTGATAGGAAGATCTTTTGAAGGAAGGTAGGTACTTAAATTATGGAATATTTTTTTTTGTTCGGTAAAGCCCTACCTGGCCATGTTTGGCATACAGGGGGTTTCTCTACAAGTGTAACCATCCTATTTTGACCATGGAGTGTAGGTCGAGATTTTTTCTGATTATTTCCGCCTTGAAATAATGGTCAACCCTCCCAGGGTGGACTCGAACCGCCCCCATTTGGCTTGAGCATGCTAAAGCGGGTCATGCTCCAACTTGCTCGGCTCTCCCAGACGAATCAATGGATGTAACATCCTATGCATAGGGTTATTTTTAAATCACTCTGTGGCCACCCAATACCCCTGTTACTGTTCTTGGATTAACTACTTCTTGGATTAACTAAATAACACCAAGCACTCTAGAAAAATCACCCCAAGAGTCTTCTAGTCTTCTATAATTGATACTTCCATATCTGATTTCTAACTTAACTGGAAACTTAGAACCTTATGCATTTCCATGCTTCAGTGGTGAAAAGTAAGATCAGACTTACTAACTAAGCTGATCAGACTTAATAACTAAGCTGTTATTGCATAGCTTAAAAAAACATTAAGCACTAATTTAAATAATGTAAAATTTGTATTACGGGTTGTTTTTATCAGGGTCTTCTGTCTGCATCCATTTAGCAAACAGCTCCTGGATCTGCTTAAGGGAGTCTCCGACTTCTAAATCGACGGCCCATTTTGATATTGAGATGTGTAACTTCATCTTATCGTGCTCTTCTGGAATTTCAGTCAGCTTGTTGTATTGCTGGTAGATGGGTGTTATCAATTTGGTCATGAATTCCTAAAATGTCATAAATATTTTTAATTAACATTATCTATAAATGCATATTACATTAAATCAATGGTATTTAATCAGTTTTAGTATGAATAGAGAACCTCATTTGGTTTTATTAATTAAACAAATATTCCTTTTCATTATGAAACATGGGCATCTATGGGGGGGGGGGGGGGGCAGCTGCTCGCCATAGAATTTTTTTTTGTTTTGATGAAGACAAAAAACTACGAATTAAATAAATTTGTATTCATTTAATATATTTTTTAAACATTATACTCATATAAACAAATATTTTAAAATTAAATATCAAAAATTATAATTTGAAAAAATTATATAGGCTTACAAGGTCTAAGTACCTTGAACCCTTCCACCTGGCAGTGAGTACGAATTTACCTGTCTGCCACCCATACGAAATCCTGCGGATCCCCTTGTTATGGAATCAAGCCAAGACAGATAGTAAATATCAAAGACTGCTATGTTACGCTATATAATATTTAAAAAGTGAATTTATTTAAAAAAATTTCACTATCTTGATCACAAAGTTGTTTCAAGATTTCTGATGGTATTTTCAACAAAAAGTGCCAAAACCATACTATAAAATATTGTATTAAAATAGTTTTATAAAAAAAAAAAAAAATTATATAATAGGGGAGAGCAGGGTTGGCCATTGGCTTATAGTTTCCGTCACCTATTGAGAAGGCCGCACCTTTGTACCATGGGTACAATACCCTTCTGTTCTGAGTTTTCAATCCGCTAACAGTGTAGAGGAGAGTGTGCTTCATTGATTGATTTTGCAACATGTAAGTAAATTTTTATATTTTCAGTATATTTGGTTTAAAGGCATGACAAAACATTTGACTCCGACTCTGTTCACATAGCCCCAAACTCCTTTGAAAAACCTAACTTTTCGTCTAACCAGTTTCTTGTTTGATTGTTCTCCCCTGTCCTGGCAGCCATCATTCATATGATCTCTCTTGTGTGGTTAGTTGGCTCTCTTCAACTGGGGTTTGTTTGCGCAGCAGCAATTCACAAAAGCGAGGTAAACATAAACTACCAATAGATGAAACTACCAATTGTCTTTAGTTCCAGCATGAAGGATGAGAGCAATTTTTCTTATGCAGAAAGTGGCGACAGTCTAAACTTTTATCTTCTTCGATTGTCATTCTATTTTCCCTTAAAAGCTGGTTAAAACGGATTCAAAATTATTATACCATTTTAGTGCAGCTTTTAATAACAATAATATGTGTCAGGCAGTACTTGAATGAGATGGCTAAACAACTCCACCTTCTAGGCCAAGCTGCCCCACATAGGGGGTTAATTGGCATACTCTGGATTGACGAATTCTTCAATTTTCTATGATCTTAGTATTAAATATTAAGTGTTAAAAAAAATACTTGAAGTACTCTAATACTTGTAGTTTACAGTGGTATCAGCCTATTGGTATTATTTTAACATGAACGATTCAACAATCAAAAAAGTGAAAACTGTTGCCAGCCAACCCCGCTCTCCCCTAAAATTTATTTGGAAACACTTAAATCCTTAATAAAATTTAAGATTATGAATTATGGCAGCCACACCTTGGCCATACAAAGAACTATCTTTTCATGATATATTGAGATCAAAACGATTTGATTATTTCAGAATTAAATATTAAACGCAATAAAGATTTATTTTATTTTACTTTAAATAGTTATGCAAAATATTTATTTAAAGAAAATTATTGAAATTTTTAAAAAAAATTGAAATTGTATATACCTTAAAGTAGGAGTAGCTTGGAGTACGACTGAGTATCCTATTTAGTGCCCCCAACTTGTTGAGGCCTATCTTCCATGGCAACCATTCTTTTTCTCTGGCCAAGTAACCGACAAGGGGGAGCGCCTGGTCGTAGGTGATGTCGCCGATCCAGGCCAAGTCGAGAATGGTCATCAGGAGATCGGCTCTGTTGGTCACCGATATATCGGTGTACTTGTCTGAGTTGAGGGTGTCACTGAGGAGCTTCCAGTTCTGTTCATCGTATTGCACTCGATACAGTCCTATCAGCGAAAAAAATGTCATTTATTTATTTATTTTTGGCCTTGTTACATTATTATTTTTTATTTATGTAATAAGATTCATATTTCTTATTCTTTATTCATATTATTTAGTATTTATTATGTATATACCAGTTTCACCCGGAGAATTTCATCTTTTAAATCTATAAAGTGAGATTTTTTTAGACTCAAATGGTCAATTTTGTAAAAAAACAATGTAAAGCAAGATCATAACGATTTATAACAATATAGAATATACCCAGAGATTGGCTGAAGTTATGCAATTTTAATATGGACGGGTGTTCGCACCAAGTATGAACGAACCACTGAGCGAAATTTGGAGAATTAGGACAAATGGCATGGATTTCTATAAATTACATACAAACAAACAAACAGAATTTCATCTTTATTTATATAGATTTATTATATAATAGCTTTATATCCCGGTTTCACCCGGGGAATTTCATTTTTCTAATAAACGTGAACAATTCTATAAACAAAATATACAACAGAAATAACACCAATACATTATTATTCTAAAGCTTTAGTATATACTATATTTTTAGTTTTACCCTCTGGGACATAAATAATTAGGTCTTTAGGTGAATCTACTCTAGAGCATGCAACGTAAAGCTGACCATGAGAAAAACACGGGGGCTGCCAAAAAACCAATGTAAAGCTAGATCATAACAATTTTTATTACAATAAAGAATATACCCAGAAGTTATGCAATTTCAATATAGAATGTGTTCGCACCTTATATGAATCAACCACAAAATTTGGAGAATTTAGGATAAACAGTATGAATTTCTGTAAAGAACAAACAAACAGAATTTCATCCTTATTAATATAGATTAACTATTAATCAATTAATTAACTAACCTCCAATATCAATGTTGAGAAGCAACCATGAATTCGGATCCAACTTGGTCAACTCGACAGAGTCCCTGTTAGCGCAGTTCATCCACAGCTTGGGAAGGTTGTCCTTGAAATCGAGCTTATCCTGGGTGGTGTAGGTGATGGGAATCCACCAGCAGGTGTCATTGATGGGACCTTCTGGTTTCACTTGCAAATATCTTTTCTATAAAAAAAAAAATAATAAAATGAAAAAAAAAATCAGTCATAATGTAAATAAATGTCTGCAAAAGTCCCTTTAGAAAAAATATATATATGTAATGGCTGTGTTAATAGCTTCTAATAGTTTCATAATTCAAAGAATTTCTTAAATTTTCATTAGTTATTCCAAACAATTTATAGATAAATATAGAATTTACTACAGTAAACCCTCATTATTACGAACTCGGATATAACGAACACCTCGATATAGCGAACCAAAATACTATCCCCCCAAAATTACCATTATATTTCCTCTGAACACCTCGTTATAGCGAAATCTCTCGGTTAGTGCGAACTACGAACTAAATTTGATGACTGAGAATTATTAAATTCTATTATAACGAACTACTAGAATTTTTATTCATTTTTTTTTTTTTTTACTGTATTACTGATGTAATGAGTAATACAATAAATTTTTTTACTGTTTTACTGTATTATGTATAATGAGCGCGGCATGAAGGGGAAGTAGCTCCAGTTTCTACAATTGTGGGGTTTTTTTTACTCTTAACTAATCCCTTTCCTTTTTCCTCTCCATTTCCTTTTGATCTCTGATTCCATTGACTTTTTTCTCAAAACTAGCTCAGTTCTGTTTCGACCTCTGTATTATTCGAACCAGTGTTCTGTAGTCTTTTATATTGTGTTTTTTAATACATAATGAGTTCGTTGGTAAACGTGTGTCACAAGCGTAAATCCTTATCGATTGAGGGAAAATGGAAAATTCTTCAGGATAAATAATCAGGAATTCTAGTTGCGAAAACCATCGCAGAAAAATATGGAATTCCAAAATCAACATTGTCAATCATTATAAAAAACAAAGATAAAATAGATTCAACCGGAGCCCCAGGATTAACTTCAGCATCAAATAAACGACTGTGCTCTGCGGCTCGTGAATATTTGGAAAAAAATTGATAAATTGCTTTAAACAAAAGAGATCTCAAATACCAATCTCAGACCCTCTTATTAAAGCTAAGGCTAAAGAACTCTCAAGTGAACTTGGCAGGTAAATTAATGAATCTCATTGTAGTTTATCTAAAAATAAATTACATACATGCGCTTTAATTTAACTAGTTCTAATGAATGAATTTCCTTCTAAATATGATCAAATTAGTGCGGCCATTGGCAAAAAAAAAATAAAAAAAAGAATCCTCGGTTATAACGAATCTCGTTATAGCGAACTATTAATATCAAACCCCCTACCAGTTCGCTATATCGAGGGTTTACTGTAATAATGTTTTGATTTTCATGATTCCTTAAAATTTCATTTTCATTTGTTTGTTTAACGTCACTTTATGCCACTTGGGCTAGTTGGACAGTGGGAGTCCTAAATTTGGCCTATCAAAGTATAATTAGGATAGGGATCTTTAAAGAGTTCCTGACATCGTACAGGCAGGACATCCATTTTACGTCCTATCCGAGGGACGGCATGGCTAAGGATTTTTTACTCCCATTATGAAATTATAGGGACACCGCTGGGCACGAATCTTACACGTTTAGTATTGTAGGTTGCCATGCTAACCACTATACCACAGGTGACCCCGATTCCTTAAAATTTTGTAGGAATTAAGGAATTCTTCAAGTTATTTTGTAAATGAACAACTGTACATTTGATATTTATTTATTTACAATTTTTTCCAATTTCTGCCAGAGTTATATGCATATTTTTCGAAGACTGTCGAGAAGATAATCTTAAAAAATGGCGGCATGATCATTGGATTTGATTAAGTATAAAGGAATATATAATTCATGTTTGAGCAAAAGGGCTTAAGACATAAAAAAAAAAAATTTTTGTCTTGTCTTCTTAAAATTCATAATTGACTATAATTTATTCTTTATTCATAATTTATTATAGTCTCTGTTGAAAGAATATAATTTCATTTATTATTCTGGGATAAAGAAATACAATCAGAAAGAATTTATAATGATTTTCAATAGCTTGGTAAATCGTTGTTTAAGCTTCACATTCCATGACTTAACCCCTTCTGGCCAAACACTAGTGATATATGACTTGCTGTCAAAAAATAAAAATAATAAAATAACATATTGTCCTCACCATTCTAAAGTAACGAATATGCATTGGTTTATACTTGCACATTCATTACTTTAGCATGGTGACGATGATATAAACATTTAGAAATAATATAAAGATTAACTAAATATTATTAACCATTTATACTTATAACTTCATAAAGTCTTACGGATCAATATATTCAAAGAATCTTCAGTAATGTGTCAATATTTTTTTTAGACCTTTTGTTAGACCTTATAAGATCTAATTCTAGTTTTCACTTTTGATTATTCATGATATAATAGTATGACCTGCTCTCTCTATCACAAAAATTGAATGTTTATCAGATTCAAGTTTGATTCTTCAGCCATTTTTGTTTACATAAAATGGGTCGATGAATTTTGCAGTTTGCATGTTCATATCTACTTCTATTGATTAACATTAATTTATTCAATAAAATAATATAATACAGAATATTTTATTACCTGTAATTATTTAATTATTACTGACCTGAATGAGCTTAGCAGTTCCTTTCTCGTAGTCCCTTATAACGGTGACGAGTGGATACCCTGTCTGTACCGTCCAGGTGTCCATCACCTCCTTGACAGTGAGGCTCTGGTCAAGGTTGCCATCCGCATGAGCTTGCTCAGTCAGAGCGGCCCAGAGGTCGTCCTGTTCAGCATTTCCATATCTGTGCTTTTTGAGATATTTAGTGACTCCGTGTCTAAATGAATCACCAAGGAACAGGTGCATCATTCGCAAGATTACACATCCTATGGAGAAAAAGATGAATTTATAACATGATTTAAATATTAAAGATAATATTTTTCAACTTTGATATATTTGAATAAAATCAATAAGTGGTATTTTTAAATAAAAGTTGATACCTTCACAATGTTCTTATATAGTTAAAATTCAGGGAAATTTGGTGTATAGAACTATATACTTCTATTTGAAATGAAATGATATGAAAATTTGACTTTATTTGTACAAACAATGTTTACATAACGAAAACCTCAAAGCCATATAATGGCTTGACTGAGGCTATAGTATACAATATTATAAAATTTTTGAGTTTAGAAATAAGTATACAATTGGTCTCAAGACAACAACTACAAATATAGCATCTCGAATTTATAAAAAGTAATTACCATTAAACATTCAACATAAATTTATCCAAATTAGAACAAATAAAAAAAACAGCACTATAAACATTGTAAATATTATATTAATAATTAAATTATTTTAAAAAAGAAATATAAAATAATAATTCAGAGTTTGAAATAAAAGAACTCAACTTAGGAAAAAGTTTCTATCACATAAATTACTAAGTCTGGTTTAAGTTTACTATAGGATGCATGCGATAAAAAACTTTGGGGAATTACATTAAAAGTACTAGGTATCAATACTCTCTTTGTTCGTCTACCATAATCATTAACGAATTTCGGTACTTCAAAAAATGTTTTTCTAGTCGAATAATGCTGATATTTTACTTTTTTACAGTCATTTGAAAAATAGTTTTTTAAAATAAGATTGTACATGAAAATTCCTTTTACCGGCAATAACTCGGTGACGTAAAAAATATTTTCCGGTTCAGCTACAATCGATCTAAGTTTATATAGTACAATACTACTTATTATTCTTTCTTGTATTTTTTGAACTTCATTCAACTTTGTTTTTGAAGCCGAGCCCGATGTATTTAATCCATATCTAATAATAGATTCACAAAAAGAAGTATAAATCAATTTCAAAGTACTATACGGGAGAAATTTTTTAATATAGTAGAATTTCAATAAAATAGTTCTTAATCTACTACAAATGATCCTGATATGAGAGTTCCAAAGGAATTTGTGGTCAATCATAATGCCAAGGGTATTTAAAAGAGGTTACATTTTCAATTAAAGGACAGTTGCAGACGTTGTTGATGTAATTGCCGTTATGTAGACAGACATACGTATGATATTTCAGTGGACAAAATTGGCAGTTATAGACATATGAATGATTATGCATCAATTTCGTTTTTTGTTTATTAATGATCAAGCCATTATCGTGGGACCAAGACAAAAGAGTATTAAAATCTTTTTGCATTTGAAAATTAGCAACGTTTATGTCCTTATTAGATACAACCATCGCAATATCATCGGCATATATAAATAGTTTGGCATGACTTATATGCAATTTGATTTCATTAATATACAAAATGAAAAGCATGGGGCCCAAGACACTTCCCTGTGGCACTCCCATATTGGTCTCAACCATTTCAGTTATTCCATTGTGCAATTTCAGAACAACTTTCCTATTAGTCAAAATTTACTTTTATATATCCTTTTAAATTACTTAAATATCAAATAATTAGCCTAACTTTGCCCCCCCAGGGGGATGATTTTTCCCACACCTCTTCGTTTGATGACAACATAAACGATACATGTGTGAGAAGGAAATTATACTTGTAGAAATATTAAGAAGGAGATTTTATTTGGTACTCTTTGACATCGCTCCATCACATCTGGAAGGATTCCTGCCTTTTCTGCTCATTCTGATACGGTGAAGAGCTGAATTTGTAAAATGGGATTTATAATTTACTTGTTTACTACATTTAGCATAATAAAAAATTATAGTTAGATGAATTTACTGTGGATTGTTAATAATTGATATGAGTTCTTTGTTTAATATGATTCGTTTTAGAATTAATTTTACATTTAATTCTATCGCATAAGATTGTTATTATTAAAAAAATAAATAAATTTTCAAAATAGTTTTTGGTGATAAATGAGCATGTGTGTAATCATAATTTGGGACCTGGGTTTAGTTCCATTTGAAAAATAAAAATGTTCTCACTAAAAGAAAAAGCTTAGGAGATTCATCATTTTTTAGGAACTAAGAAATTTTCATCATAGATTTATTCAAGGATATAATGAAATATATCAATAATAATCAGTATCAATAATGGTTCTTTAAAAAATAAATATAAATTTGAGAAGTATTTATACATTTATATTATATTTATATAAAATAATGTTTAATTCAAAAGTGAAAAGTAAATAATTTTTAAGTGATTTACAAATTGTTACCTTTTTTGTAAGAAATTGTGTCGAAGATTTGACTGATTTCATCGGGGTGCCCGATTTCCTTTGAAACAGGATGTGAAGAAACCAAAGAATCGAGATCAAAAACATAACGGGCATAGTCCAGCATAGATTCTTTCAAATATCCCCATTCCGGAAACAGCTAAAAAATATTTAAAAATAAAGAGATGCTTTACTATAATGATTATAAAATAATTCAATAAATAAAAAAATATATAATAAAGCTAAGACGATTCTGTAGTGATTTAATCATGATATCAGGACAGCTTAACTTTTTTCTTTGACTTAATTCAATGAATGAAAATTAAATTAGGAAACAGATATTTATGTTATGATTGAATTTCTTACAGCTGGTTGTTTAGTCAGGAATTAGGTTGGTTCGATTTTTTCTATCTATTCTGACTATGGTATTGTTAATGTATTTTTTTTTTAAAGGTAACCTTTAATTGTGTTAAACATATTTGATTTAAATTTTTTTACATGCATTGATAAAAAAAATACTGAGAATGAATGTGAATGTCAAGTAAAATACCTTTTCAACTCCTAATGTGCCTACATATGTGGCGAACCCTTCATTGAGCCAGAGATCCGTCCACCATTTCATAGTGACCAAATTTCCAAACCACTGATGGGCCAATTCGTGGGCTATAACATACGCGATCCTGTCCTGGCTTACTTTCGATGAGACTTTGTCATCATATAGCAATGCGGTCTCCCTGTGGAAATAACATTAATTTGTTCCAGTATCTTTTATCTCACCGACAATTTTTTAAAGATATTACAATAAAATATTTATACAGGAAACAATTCATATTATTTATCTTCCTTCATTTTATTATTGTTTCAATGGATGGAGAGAAATGAAATATACTGATATTTTAATCCATCTGCTGCCAAGGCAAGTGATGAGTTTGCAATTAATACTTGAAATACTAAATAATCCAAGAATTGAATCAGTTGTAGCTGGTATCTGCCGCTGCTGTATAGTCCCTGCTACTCCAAGTATTCATTGTACAAGTATATCTCACCTCCCACCAGTAGCGGACCCAGGGGAGTGGCGCCCGTCCCACCTGAGAGGTGAGGACACTAATAAAGTACTGCTATTTCTATATAAAATGAGCTATACTTATTTAGTCATTTTTAAAGTTCATTAATTGAAAATTAATTGTATTTAAGCATTTACAGTAATTTACAACGTCATTATGTACTAATATATATTTTAAATTAGGGCCTTCATTACTCATGAAATGTAAACAAAAAATGCCCCCCCCCTCAGGAAATTTCTGAATCCGCTACTGCCTCCCACTCATCTGATAAGTATCCATGAATGCATGTATCAGTACACAGTTGATATTGGCTGGATCAACTCCTTGTATCAAGTACTTTTTTCTATCTGATATAAAGTATTTAATTAAAACAACATTATCCATCTGTATAATGGAATACTATATGATGGAAATGGGTCTTTTTTACTTCATCCCATTATATTTTGTATAAAAACACATGTTTTTATAGATAACTTTCAGAAAAAAATTGAGTAACTGTTACTAGTAATTAATATTAACAGGTGTTCAAATATATTTTTGTTAATATTATAGTCAAAATGAATATTATTGAACTTTTTAGTGTTTTTAAAAGTGAAATAAAAGTGCTAAAATTTTATCAAAATTACGGAATAATACATAAAAGAAGAAAATGTAGAAAAGGACATTTAATGAAACTAATAGAATAGAGTCACTGTGGTCGACATTAAAAAGAAGAACTAAGAAGGAATGCAGGACAAGAAGAAGTTTGGTGGACTCCTATTTATGTGAATTTGTGTGGAGAAGGAGACATGAAAAAGAGGATCTTTTCAAAGACATATTGACCAACATAAAAGATTATTGGCCTCCCAAATAATATTTACATTATAGTTTATTTTTGTATTTAAATAAATGATGTTATGTTGAATTTTCTGATTACTATATTTTATATAGGTTAAGGTTACGGATATTTAATAGGAAATCATTGGTTACAGGTAAATAATTAATAACTGTTATTGAAGCAAGTAACTGAATAACTTGTCACAGTTATCATTAGAATCACATGTTTTAATTTAAAATATAAATGTGGGGATAATGTAACAAAGACCCATGGAAATAATACTCTTCACTATTAAGGCCTCGCAGAATAACTACTTAAATCTGTATCTCCATTAATTACCTATAGGTGATGAGACCCCAGTTTTCCATAGCTCCAGCACTGAAGTCTGGTATGGCTGCCATGTCCTGCTTGGGAAGGGGGTACTTCTCATCGAAGTACGTCTCATAATACTCAAGAACCTTTGGCCCTACGTCTTGGGCGAACTCTGTCTGGGAGAGGGCGTCCTTCCTGCTCCAGATCCGGAAGGTGACGTTGTTGTGCCTGGCGGGGGCCTCTTTGAATTCGAACTCGCTGACCATGTAGGCTACGAGGTAGGTGGACATCGGAACGCTGTCTTCGAAGTGGCTCCATGTGTAGTCTTCCTTACCATCGCTAGCAAGTGAAAATTATAAAATTAATATTACACAGAATGTTTTAAATTTTCAAGGCTTATATGTATCGACTAGTTGAACCTTGCGAATAATTTGAATATCATATTAATAAACGATCTTATAACCTTAATTTAAGACTCATAACAATAGCACAATGGAAACGGCAAACGGAGATGCAGAAAACCCTTGTTCGATTCCCGCCGGGGCCAATCTTTTCTGGGTACTAGTACTGAAGTGCTGCTTATGAGTAGACGTGCACGCCGCCGCGCCGCGCCGCCGCCGCCGGATGATTTTAACTGCGCCGGGCCGCCGCCGATGAAGGTGGCGCGCCGCATGTTCAACACTAGCAGAGCAGGATGGTTTTGTGCTTGGCGTTGATATTATTGGCAACGGAGTTTTTCTTTAAGGCCTATTTGCAGACCTTAAGAAAGCTACGAGAAAAGTGATCAGCGGATATGAAATGTTGTTAGGACATGTCACGTCATACCTCAACCGCCGCATCGCAACAGCAAGATTGGTTACAACATGTTGTTTCTATTTTTCTGCGGTATAATTACCCTAATCGGATTATTACCCCCATCTGTTATTGTTTAAATGACTGATAAGGAATTCCATAATTTCTTTTATTTACACTCATTTTCCCCCTCAAAAAATAGTAAAACATTGATTTTATTTATTATTAATTTTTTAACGACTACTACCACTTATTATGCTTTTTACTTAAACAATCATCAGTGCTATATCTATCTATCTATCTAGTGCTATATATATCTATTTCATCAGTGCTGTTGTATTCCATCTCAGTGATCCAGTATGTTTCAGATCAATCCTATAATACTCCACCATTTAACGCCTCCCTCCGTCATATCTCCATCTCCGACCCCATAGCACTAATGTTCTTCTAACCTGTCATGTTAACGCCCAGTCCCTTCTAACCCATATTGATGCATTCCAAGATTTTTTCTTCTTTTTTTTTCTTTTTCTCTTTTTTTTTTTCTTTTTCTCCCCCCGGAGACCTCAACACCAATCTCCAGATACCTTCTTCTAACCAAGCCTATCTTTCAAATATCCTCTATTCCCTTAATTTATTTATAGTCCCTTACGACCCGACTCTTAACACCCAACACTCCATCACTTGGCTTGTCGTTTATGATCCCGATTCCCTAAAAAACTCCTCGCCTTAACACATCCGGTTCCTTTACAGTCTTCCCACGACCTCATACAATTATCCTATAACCTTCCCATCCTGCTGTTTTCCTCCACAACTGAATCCTTTCGAAACCTTGATTTCCTATCACCTGCAATCCTAGCTCCTGATCTTGAGATGATCCAATGGGACCCCATTTACACCTCAAACGCCATTGACTCCAGGGCGGAAACCCTTACCACTTAAATTCATACCATCCTAGAAGAGACGAAGCTAGAAGAAGATTTTAGGGCACCAGACTTTCTGAAGATTGTACTACCATCAAGCTCCTCCGAAATAGCACTCAATCCTTAATGGTATATTGCCATTAATGGCGCGGTATGCGCCATATCTTTCAGCAATCCTTATCCAGTACACCCGACTCCAAAGCAAAATGGGTGATTCTCCGCAAACTGTCCTTAGGTAAACCCACTCAAAACCAATCAATTCCATTTTCAGCCGATGCACTCAATTCTCACTTTGTCTCCAACACCTCCCATCTAAAGGTGTACCTCAGAGTTCCTCTTTGTCCCCCACGCTTTTTTCTATCTGTATCAATGAACTTCCATCCTCCACCCATCGCTGTCAATACCATCTATATGCCGATGGTGCCCAGTTTTATCTCTCCTTTGCCCCGCTGATGCCTACGACGATATCCTAAAAATACAGGAAGATATCGACAGAATATGTGCTTGGGCAAACCTCAACGAATTCACTCTGAACGCGAAGCAGACGAAAGCCACATTGGTTGGATCTCCCTTTCTCCTCAAATCAACTCCTGTCGCTCCAAATCTAGTCCTAAACAACTCATCTATCTCATTCGACAATTCTGTCAAAAACCTTGGCGTTACCTTCGATCAATCTCTCTCTTGGAAACCACATATCTCACAAATTTCCCGTCGCACTATCTCTACCCGGAAACAGTTCAACCGTCCTCTCTCATCTTTCCCCACTTTGACTACGGCTGTATGGTGTACAGCGGACTGTCTGGGGCACTCGAAGCTAAACTTATGAATTATGCAATATGTTTTGTCTTTAGGATCCCAAGAGATACGCATAAAACCTAGTACTATGCCGAGATAAAGTGGCTCTACCAGTCCTACCGCTGTCGGTATCTACTAGTTTTCTTCCTACACCAGGCCATCAGAACTCAATGACCCTCCTATATCCTACAGAGCCTACAATTTAAATACCCCAACCAATCCCGCCAAACCAGATCCCGTACGTCCGATATATATCCTCCATCCCATCGAACTTATACATAGAAATCCTTCATAATGCAAGCAACATCCCTCTGGAACTCGATCCCCTCCGTTATCCGACACGCTCCATTAACTTCCAGTTTCAAATCGCTCCTCTTCGTGATCTTATTCAACTTCCAATTCAACTGATCACTGAAGGAACACGATGGATCTTTAGAAGTACGAGGGGGGTAAAGAAAGTTCTAAGCCTGATATAAATACATATACAAATATATTTTCAACTTACATATTTTTATTTTTCAATATAGTCCCCTACAACAGAAACACACTTTTTCCACCGCTTCTCTAACATCTGTAACCCTGGCAAAATGTTCTTTTAGAAACCTTCCAAAACGACTTTGAGAGCTGAGATCACCTCATCGTCTGACGAAAACACTCTCCCACACAAATGTTTTTTCATATTAGGGAAGAGGTAGAAGTCTGAGGGGGCCAGGTCTGGCGAGTAGGGTGGGTGCGGGAGCAGCTTGGCCGTCTCCGTGGTAACTCTTGATTTGTGGACGGGAGTTTTTTCCTGCAGTAGCAGCACACCTTTGGTCATCTTTCCTCGGCGTTTCTCTTTGATGGCCTCTTGCAGTTTCACGAGAAGGTCGGCATAGTATTTCCCTGTTATTGTCATGCTGCAGAAAATGCCAGCAAAACTCCTTCCGAGATTAACGTCGCCCAGATCGGTCATCATCTTCGAGGTTTCCTCGGCCAGCTTTGAAGAGGGTGGCCCACTTTTTGACAGTGGCATACGATGGGGCAGAGTTCCTCAATATTGCAAATGTCTTCTTTTAATGTTTAATGTACGGCCTTAACATTAAAAATTAAATTCAACAAATAAAATAATAAACGAGTACTCCCAGGTGCGTCCGCAGGATTTCCTCTATGGGGGGCCGGCTGATAAAATTTTCGAAAAGGTCGAGGTATTCTGACCTTGTAAGGCTCAATTAATTATCAAAATACAACTTACTGATATTTAAATGTTATAATAAGTGTTTATATAATGATTTATAAATATAGTAAATGAATAGGAATTTATTTATTGGTAGTTTTTGTTTCTCAAAATTTGTAGAGGGGGGGCAGCTGCCTTCGCCTGCGTACGCCCATGATACAAAAATCTCGCGAGCATCGGCGCGCCGGTATGCGCCGCCGCCGCCTGTGAAAAATCATCAGCGGCCCGCCGCCGAAGATTTTTCTGTGGCGCGCATGTCTACTTATGAGCCGTTCACTAAGGCGCCGTTCACTAAGGCGCCCTTCAAAGTAAGGCCCGATCTCCACTGTAAAAGATCCTTTTGGGGGTTTATTTATCTCTGAAGAGCGAGCGGTAGTGGAAAGCTGGAACCTATTAAAGCTAATCAAGGCACATTTTAACTGAAAAAAAAAGGCGATGGGAGTTCGATAACATGACGGTCACATAACCTCTCAAAACAAGCCGCTCTTCAGTACCTTTACCTTTTTCTGTTCTAGTAAAATTATTTAAAAATTATATAAAAATAGATCTGGCTGGTTGGGGACGAAAATTTGACAGGATTAGAACCCAACGTAAGAGCGCTGCAGCGGAGATACAAATGACCTGGATTCGATTCTCAGCCTGGCCAATCTTTTCTCCTCTGATAATATTATTTAAGCTCAAGATTATTTAATCACATTCAAGTAAACTACAACATGAACATAATTCTGTAACATCGTGACTAATAGCCCAATTTTCATGGTTCTTTTTTCATTTTGTACGGAATGCGGAGAAGTTTCACTTTTGCATAATGGACAAAAAATCGATACTTTCTGAGTTTTGCGCAAATAAACTATCTTTTTATTCATAGCTCTTCTCCCAGGTATTTTTAAGAACTCATTATTTTTCTAACCTGGCGTAAAAGAGAACTTTTTGAATGATACCTCAATAAAAGAATATGATCTAGTAGTAGTATAGTAAGTAAGTAATAGATAGTAAGGTTATGGCGTACTGTCTGGCCTGAAAATGAAAAGTGTGATGTCGCACAAATACGCTCATAATTCGATCCAGGACTTATTATTATTAGAACTTATTATAATAGAGATTCAAAACCTTAATTTCGACATAAATGGGACAAACATTTAAATTTTTAATATTATGCACATTAATAAGTCAATAATCTATTACACCGTGCTGCATGAAATTCTATGTTTGATTTCTGATGCATTTTTCTAAAGTTTTTTGCCATGCTAAGTTCAAATCTGTAAGAGTTATATTCCTATCACACTAAGTTTTTCTGCTACACGATTGTATATGTACCTCCTGCAAAAGGGAGGGAAGTGTGTTGCTTCCACCCTTACATATCAAACTCGGGCTTATGAAGCAGTTTATTAAAGCTCTGAATCACAAAGACCCTTGTTTTCAGTATTTAGAAAAAAAGTTTCCCAAAGTAACTTCAGAAAAAAAAAAAGCGGGTATATTTGTTGGCCCCCAAATCCGCCAGCTTTTTAAAGACCGTGAGTTTGAGAACACCATGAATTCCCTGGAAAAGGAAGCCTGGCTAAGCTTCAAGGCTGTGGTGGAAGGTTTCCTAGGGAACAAGAAGGACCCCAATTACCGGAATTTGGTGGAACGCTTGTTGAAAGCTTTCCAAAATCTTGGCTGCCTCATGAGCGTGAAGGTTCATTTCCTTCATTCGCTCATAGATTATTTCCCCCAAAATTTAGGGGATTACAGTGAAGAACAAGGTGAAAGGTTCCACCAGGACATAAAAGTGATGGAGCAGCGAAACCAGGGGAAATGGAATGCCACCATGATGGCTGATTACTTTTGGAACCTAAAAAGGGACTCTGAAGGTGAAATAACATCCAGAAAGTCGAGAAAAAGAAAATTCTGCAGCTACTAATTTGTACTTAAATTGGACCAAAACTTCAAAAATATTCTTATTTCATTTAAAATTTATGTAATTAAAGATATTATTTATAAAATTTTCTATTTTACTTGTAATTTTTCTTTAAATTTAGTTTTGAAGCATGATCTCGTGGCTCATCTGAGTTGACAGATTTTGTGGAAAATCTGTACGTGATAGAGAAAAACTGACTCTTAAATCAAATTCACCATGGAAAAATACGTTGAAAACAACATTTAAGTTCAAAACATCGATCAAAATTTTAATAAATGCAGCATAGTGTTATCAAAGGTCTTGATATTTCAAAGAAAAAAATACAGGACCAGTGCTGAGTTGTGAAAATACCCCTAGTATTGGGGATTTAAACTTACTAAAGCCGGTTTATCAAGATAGTCAGCCCGCTCGTTGGTGTATAAATAAAATTCTTTAACATACCTGTTAGCATTTTCAAAATCAAGGAGCAAGAGAAATCAAAGCAACGTGCTACTTGCCTCATGTTCAAATATGCCCGATTACGAAAGTTGAAGTCATTCGAAAGTGATTATTGTTGTACTGTTCCTGTGAACCTGATTCATTTTTTTTTTTTTTTTAAGTAATAGCTTGGTATTGTTTAGAAACATATTTTTAAAGGAAAATTAACAAAAGTGTGATGGTGACAAACAGAGATGTTCCACGTGAATTACATCTAGTCTTAACTAGAAAAGAAAGCATTCTTTTCATTCAGAATTATTAACGCTGAGTTTGAAGAACAGTATTCTTTACCTTGAGCGTTAAGAACCTTTTTTGTACATTTGATTATCTCCTTGTTAATGATGAAATTTGATTTCTAATAAACTAAGAGAGCACTATTTAAGAATATATCTCCTAAATACTGTAAACAAGTGTGTAAGAAGAGACTATTTAATGTTAGGTCTAAAAGTCTCGTATTATTTTAAAAAATCAACTAATCATGCAGATTACATTCCAAATTTTCGCCTATTCAGGCATCTTCAAGCCTACATATTAAGCAAGCAAGAACTAGAAAAAACCCTTCTTCTCTGAGTCTGTTTCTAGCTTGCTTATAGAACCCTTGTAGCCCTGAAGATGCCTGAATAGGCGAAAATTTGGCATGTATTCTGCATGATCAGGTGAATTTTTTAAATAATGCGAGACTTTGAGGTCTAACATTCTATATATACTCCTAAATGCTTAAATAAAAGTATATTTTATCTTTAGGCCTTTACTAGTTACAGGGTTTTGGTCTACCATAACTTCCCTCGTGGACCAGACGTACTAGGCTGGAATTTGATCCTATAATCTAAGTAGTACACTGCCATGCCACTCTTCTTACCAAGTCCATGTATTTTATGAATTATTTAGTTTAATGACTGCCATTTTATAAGTTTTCATTGATATTATGCTATTCATTGATATTATTATGCTATTATGATATTGATGCTAAACTAGACATATTAAACACTTCCATCCATTATACAGGGTGTCCAGAAAGAGTATTCGGGTTTTTGTTACTCTGAAATGATTAGAGGTTTTTTGGCCCAAGAACTTCCAGAGTTTAAGAATATAACTCAAGAACATGGTTTCAGCAAGACGGGGCCAATTGCCATACTCCAGACTTATCAATTGCTACGGTATACGAATTATTCCAAAACAAAGTGATTTGTCGTAGAGGCACCATTAGCTGGCCCCGATCTCAGTCCTCTTGACTTCTTTCTGTGGGGATACCTGAAATTATACGATAAGAAACCGACGAAACTAAAGCAATTGAAACAAAATATCTGAACAGAAATTACGGCAATCTCAGGAACAATGTGTCAACGCGTTTTTAGAAATTTGCGTTTGAGATTCGAGGAGTGCCAGCAGCGTTATGGTGGACACCTAGACAATATTGTTTTTTTCTAAATAAATTTCCAGTTCATTGTGTTTAAATAAAACGTAAACATCCTACTTGATATTCTATATTTGAGATTTTATTCAACTTTCAAACCCCGAATACTCTTTTTGGACACCCTTTATACAGGGTGTTTCCGAACTGCACGGCACTATTTTAGGTACGTGTTCTCTAACACAAAATAAACAAAAAAGTTCATATTAACATGTATCTCAAACTCATTTATTAAACAGATATCAAAGGTTAAAGTTTTATTATTACTATTTATTTATTATTATTACAACATTTAGAGTAAATGTTCAAAGGCGCCTCCGTTTTGTTGAATGCAACATTCAGCATGACGAATCCATGCTTCTCTGGCTCTTCGTATAGCATCAGGATGGTGGTTGATAGTTACTGCGGCTTCCACGATCCGATTTCTTAGCTCTTCTTGCGTGTCAACTGCCGCAGAATAAACCATAGACTTCATCCAGCCCCACACAAAATAATCTAATGGCGTTAAATCCGGAGATCGTGGTGGCCATTTAACAGGTCCGTTTCGACCAACCCATCGGTCTCCATAAGTTGCATTTAAATAATCAGTGACACTATGAGAAAAGTGAGCTGGAGCACCGTCATGCATAAACCACAGCCTTTGCCTAATGCCTAGCGGAATATCTTCTAGAATATCATGCAGATTATTTTGCAAAAAATGCAAGTAAGATATACCTGACAGCCTAGGTGGCAAAAAGAAGGGGCCGATAATTTTGTCGCTTAGAAGACCACACCAGACATTTAAAGAGAATGTATGTTGGTAATGTCCAACAGCAGTCGTATGAGGGTTTTCTTCGGCCCAAGTATGGGTATTTCGAAAATTAAGAATCCCGTTTCTTGTAAAGCAAGATTCATCAGTAACCAAAATGCAGTTCAGGAAGTTAGGATCTCGTGTGCATTGTCGAATTAACCACTGGTAGAAATTTCTGCGCTTGTGATCTATAATCTTGTGGTAACAAATCTTGCCTACTTGATACGTGAAATGGATATAATTGTTGTTCGCGTAAAGTTCGCCATACGCTGGTAGAGGAAACATCGAAACGACGTGACAATCTTCTGGTACTAGTAGTAGGAGATAACTGAACAGCATCGAGTATTTCTTCTTCTACGTTTGCAGTTCGTCGAAATCGTTTTCGAACGGCGTTCACTCGTATAGGTTTTAGCGTACCATTATCCCTAAGACGTCTTTCAATGGCCTCAAACGTTTTACGATTTGGTATTCTTCGGTTAGGAAATTTTTCACGATATCTTCGAACAGCAGCAGCACCGTTTGTATGTACCTCGCCATAAGTTAAAAGCATGTCTGTTTGTTCATCAAAAGTGAATAAATTTGTGGTATCTCCCATGATAATCATAAATTGAACTGTGTCACAAGATTCACTCACACTAAAACACACAGAACTAGACAAACAGATGAGCAACTACTGTCATTGCTTATCGTTCATTTGTTTATCAGGTGATTAAAACCTTTTATTTAGTATTAAACACGTTAAACGTTGTACAGTCAGTCTTAATGCAGTAAATAAATAATAAATCTTTAACCTTTGATATCTGTTTAATAAATGAGTTTGAGATATATGTTAATATGAACTTTTTTGTTTATTTTGTGTTAGAGAACACGTACCTAAAATAGTGCCGTGCAATTCCGAAACACCCTGTATATACACGTAAATAACGGTTTCGGTTTCGGCTAAAAATTAGGTTCCGGTCGGCCACTAGAAAAATGGATCAGTATTTTTAATAGTTCGCACAAGAGTATCTACTCACTATGGCACTGTCTTGGTAAGTGGCATGTTGCTGACAGCTTTGAGGTGGTTCTTGTGGGCCAGCCTCACTGTGAACTTGGCCTTCATCTCCGGTTCGTCGAAGCAAGGGAACGCCTTCCTGGCGTCAGTGGCTTCGAACTGTGTCACTGCAAGCCACCTGGAAACATATAAAAGATATAAACCTATCTATTAGTGGACTAAATAAAAATACTACACAAAACTGAAAATGGTCGTATTTCTTTAATTATATCAAAAAAGTTTGGAGGAGACTCTACAAAAGGTCCCCTCTAACTAAAACTAACGCTCAGTATACTAAAGCAAACTAAAACTAAAGCAATTTGCACCATATGGAATCAAGCCAACTACCAGTCTCATATAACCAAGAAGCAAGGGTGAATCCACCCGGTTGTAAAGGAGGGCTGTGGTCCCAAAAGGAGGGGCAGAACTCCTTTCCCACAACTGGCATGTTACTTGTTCTGCATATTATTTGTTCTTTATGGTTCTTCCTTGCCTTTAGTTAAGTTAAATTATGTGTTTAAATAACAAGAAATTACCTAAAGGAGGGGGCAGCAGCCATTACGGCCCCTCCCCTAGTTCCGCCTATGCCAAGAATAAAATATTCAGAGAAATCAATAGAAGCCGCTTGATTTCTTGACTTAGTTAAGAAACGAGACGCAGCCAAACTTTAGGAGAAAAGGAGGTAATAAAGATCTTTCTATAAGGCAATATAAACTTCCTGTAAAAGACAATGTTTTGATGATATGAGGCGATAATGTAAAGGAAGAGTTGAATAAAAATTTAGGAAAGGATGTAGCTTCAGTCTACAGCTAGGCACTTTCATATAAAGAGAAACACACGAGGTGTTTAAAAAATGCATCTTGACACCATTTGAATATGGATCATAGTGTTGGACAATAGGAGCGATACAAGAAGCCTAGCTCCTTCTTATTCTCATTATGGAGGATTCGAACCAATGTGTTGAGGGAATCATACAAGAACCCATATGTATTAAGGTTGGTTGACTACGATGGGATGTCCACATTGATAGAATGACACTAGTCCAGATACCTCGGAAGACTATAAAAGAAAAATAAAAGTAAGCAGGAGAGAATGAAGGCCTCATACCCCCCCCCCCCCAAGGCGTTCATAACTGGAGAGCAGCAGCAGGAGATCCTGATTATGCAAGGGTTGTAGCGCCAATAATAATAATTCCGATTTGCCGAATTTTAGTTCAACCTAAAATCTCAAACGGTATGAAATTAACTTCTCCAAGTTTAAACTAAGAATTGTCTTAGGCATATACTGAAAACAAAATTAAAAGTTCAACCTATGGAAATAAACAAAAAATAAAAATAAATCAAACTGACTTGGTGGTGTTAGACTGCTGGTCTACGTAGCTGCTCCTGTAGTACCCGGCCAGATCCTCCAGGAGTGGACCGGCGAAGGCGAGGTGGAGGATGTACATCATCCCGGGCTTCAGGTTCTGACCGAGCTTGATGATGAGGAAGTCATTCTCTTTGACCAGCTTCTGGGAGGTCACGGTCAGCGGAGCCAGCTCGTCCTTGCTCACGATCTCCTTTACTGTGGTCTCCTCTTCGGTAATGTTCAGCTGTTTCGAATGGAGGATAATCGTGTTCGTCGGTTGGAAGCATTCCACCTGCGAATTTCAACAGTGTTAGCAGCTTGTGAAAATCAATTCTCGAGTGAATTATAAGTTTTTAGACTTAGCAACAAGGTCGGTAAAAAAGGAAGGGAAAGAGCGGCAAGTGTGTGCTGTCATTGAATCGGGATCGGTGATGTCCTATACAATAATAGGTTGGATGAAGAATTGGGGCTAAAGCACCTTCGTGAGGAGAATTCGGAGCATACTCTTTTTGTGGGAATCGTTCGTTATGAGACCTATTCTTGCAAATTTAGGATGCTCGAACGGATAATGCATGGGGGATTTCGAGCCAAGCTCCAGAGCCAAGGGATTAACCTTGACCCCAATGTTCTACCTGCTGTGTCAAGAGACAGCATAGCACGTCCTTGTTGACTGCACTGCCTTTGAGTGTTAAGTTGCTTCGGGAAACCGGACTCTACGTTCTCACAGAGTATGCTTTCCCCCAGCTAGTAGCCGAAGACAACTATAACTATTACAAAGACTTATATGGACCGAAGACAGCACTCGGCCCTGCTCACTTTCATCTTGGACGAGGGAGACCAGCTGTGCCTAGAAGTCAATCGGACTGAGGAAATGTAGCCCGACTATCAAATTGGTTTATTTTTCTATAGCAGCAGTGGGATGTTATGCAGATACATTTGCCTAACAACCAACAGCTCCAAAAACCCGTATTGCTTTACGAGGCAGGGTAGGGTGAACAAATAAATATAAACAGATAAGGAATTAGTAGTGTACCAAACATTAAAAGAGGACCGTGGTGTATTCAGCGGAGGTCAAAAAAAAAAAAAATTTCTTTTTACTATTGCAAATGAATATTTCGATAATGATCTGTTCATTGGAGCAGGCATAGCTGGAAAATTATTGACCTGAACGAAGGTTCACCTTAATTGTGAACGTTTTGCGTTTGAGTTTAAGTAACCCAATTAAAATAAATCAGGGAACCCATCTTTATAAAGTCTTATATGAGTGGGTTCCACAGGGCATAATTGAGGTATTTGATGAGGTAGTACGTGACACAGGATAATAAATAAATAGGAATTGCGTTAAAAAGGTGAGGCCAATTTTTGACGCTTCGGCATGGTCAAAGGGACCTCCATCTCTCAAACAATGTCTTTCATTATTTAGGTATAATCAATATATATATTATAAAGCAAAGTGTACAATGTGCGTGCCGAAAAGGCTCAAAAACGACTCCACGTAGGTAGCAGAATTAATTGTTCATTTACCATTTCAACCCCCAGTAAATTATACAGGGTTCCTTATTTGGATGGACTCTGCAGATCTCAAGTCTGCAGAATATTGATACCAAGTTAAAACCGAATTTTCAAGACGGTGCTAATTTTGTTCTATATTTCCTTTAATTTTAAAGTTTTTCTAGTATTAAAACTACCACAGGACTACCGGAGCGAAGCCGGGCACGCTAGCTAGTTTTATATATAACAAAAAAAAAACCTGTACCACAAAACCCAGGGTCTTGGGTTGAGTACTATATAAGGAAGTACTGTTTGCAGCGGTCGTGCAAGCAGGTGATCTGACCGTGGTCATGCTCAACCGCAAGGTTTTCTCCCCTTAATTTTTCAATTAAGGGTACTCACTTTATAGAGTCTGGTTTAGCCCCAGGAGGGTCTCTTGGCTTACGAGACGATCTGTGACAGAATATTAAAGATATTCTACGAAGCCAGATTCGAATTGGGGACCTGGAGAACAGTAGCTCAATGCCTTACCAATGAGCTACACCGCTTCCTCTTCTAGGTATTATTATTATCCTGGTATATTATCCCGATTAGTGTCATATCAGACATTAGAAAATCTTTTTTACAAAGTAGTTAAGGATGGGGGATGTATTATGAATGATAGATCCCCGTAGATCATTCTAGTGTCGCAAACGAGCTCAGTCAGAAGTATTCTGTGACTACGAGTTTCGGGTTTTCTCATCTTAATGACACGTGCCTTGATAGCTAAACCATAGCACCACCCTCAAAAGCAAATTTTGTTTCATGTATGACTCTCTGCAGTCAAACTCCATGAGGAATGTATATAAAATACTTTCGTAACTCGTATAAATTTTGGGAGGTGGGTTGGTCGAATGTGAAAACGCATTAGAAAATACGCGTTGCCCAAGGCAACGTATGATTGATAACCCGAAGATAGCAAGTTCAAAACCCGGAGCCAGGGGACATTTAGTAATTATCGGCATCAATCCCCCACCCTCTCCCCTTGTCCGAGAAACCCCGTATAACCTAAAAGGAGAAGGAGAGGATAAAAATAAAATAAAAATTGGACATGCTGATGGAACACCTGGAGAAAAGTTGAAGGCCACAATCACAACTGAGAGCTGTGATTTTGAAAACTCTGGTGCGATTAAATCTTCGGTAATTTTCGATCCATTATTTTTTCTTTATTTTAAGGGGGAAAAATCCTAATTTCCTTAATAGTCGAGGGTTTTTATTTGCAGTCTTTTTTTTCTATGGAAATCGGTAGAAAAGGTATATTTACCGTGTATTAAAGTAGAAAAGTGGCACTTAGTTTTCTAATTTTAGTCTGTAATGCCTTTCCAGAAAGCGAGGAAAATGATTATCGGTGATTATTCCAGCAAAAACAAGCAGCAATAACCTATTATTATTTATCATGAAACTAAAGTCTTAAAATAAAATATAATTAAGTGTTACATTGTACAATATCCTTAAAAAACTTTAAATATTTTTAGCTGAATGTGCTTTCTATGCATTCACTCACTAAAGAACGAATAAACAAGTTTTTATATTTATCTTTGACAATGGAAAACCTAATACTACATAGTTATTTTACTTTACATACTTAAGTAATTTTACAATTACTTTCACTTACCCATTATATATATAATATACAGTAAGGGAAAGTATTACGATCGTGAAAGTTTCGTCTTTCGGTTTCCGACAGAAATACAAGTTTTAAGGTCCCCTGAGTCCAAATAACCAAGTCCCGCGAAATGGCTTGTTGTTTGCGGTGTGTGCGTCTGTGTGTGTGGGTGTGTGTTAACAGACTAGCTCAAAAACTATAAACCGTACGAACCTGAAATGGGTATTTTTATGTGTATATGCCCGACACGTGACTGCAAAAATTTCATCAAAATTGGTCAAACGGAGGGGGTACTTTATCTCACAACTTTTTATGTTTTTTTTTCTTTTTGATTTTCTCAAAAATGGCTCTTACGATTTTGATAAAACTGGGTATTTGATGTAATTATATGCTCGAGACATATAACTTTTCTTTTTCTTTTATGGCTTTCCCAAAGTTTTTATCGTGGGAAAAGAGGTTTTTTACTTATACTGTTATTTATTTTGATGAATAATCCTATGATAGGGTTAGTTAAAGGTATATTTATTCCTATCCTATTATTTCATTCTTCTCGAATCAGAACAAATCTAGTGTTCATTCATTATCTCATCTGACCGTTCATTTTTTCACCGATTCATGAATCATTCATTCTGACCGATTCATTACCTCACCGGACCGTTTCATTTTAGTTTTAATTATTACTTGCGAGTAAGCGGTTCACAAATTACGAAGATAACCAAAAAACACCGAGTGTTTCGGAGGTTTTTACTTTCACTTACCTATATATGAAATATATAGTAAGTGTTACTTTCACTTACCTATATATGAAATATATAGTAAGTGTTACTTTCACTTACCTATATATGAAATATATAGTAAGTGTTACTTTCACTTACCTATATATGAAATATATAGTAAGTGTTACTTTCACTTACCTATATATGAAATATATAGTAAGTGGAAGTATTGCGATCGTGAAAAATTTCGACTTCCGGTTTTCAACGGAAATACACGTTTTGGGACCCCCTGAGTCGAAATAACCAAGTCCCGCGAAATGGTGTGTGTGTGTGTGTGTGTGTGAACAGACTAGCTCAAAAACTATAAACCGTGGGAACCTGAAATTGGGTATTTAGTGTAGGTATATGCCCGCGATGTGACAGCAAAAATTTCATCAAAATTGCTCAAAGGGAGGGGGTACTTTATTTAATAACTTTTTACGTTTTTTTCGATTTTCTCAAAAACGGCTCTAACGATTTTGATTAAACTGAGTATTTGATCTATTTATATGCCCGAGATATGACTGTAAAAATTTCATCAAAATTGATTTACCGGAGGGGGGACTTTACTTAATAAATTTTGTATCATTTTCACGTGTTTTTTTTATTTACTCAAAAACGGCTTTAACGATTTCGATCAAAGTGGGTATATGATGTATGTATACGCCCGAGATACGAATGTAAAAATTTCATCAAAATTGATCAACCAGAGGGGGGACTTTACTTAATAAATTTTGTACCAATTTCACGTGTACATATTTTTTATTTACTGAAAAACGGCTTTAACGTTTTTGAAGAAACTGGGTATTTGATGTATGTATATACCAAATATGTAAAAGCCAACATTTCATCAAAATTGGTCTAACTGAGGGGACTTTTTTTCGATTATCTCAAAAACGGCTTTAACGATTTTTATCAAATTCGTTATGTTTAATGAAAATTAGATTTTCTTTAATAGCAGGTAAGCTTTATAATTATTAAAATGTTCTGAGGGGGCTTTTTTGGGGGGGGGGCCCTTTTTTGTTTCTTTCTTATAAACTACCATTGTTTTTGTTTACATGGAGAAATTAACTGTCACTCGTTACGCCTAAAAATAAGAAATGGCTAAATATGAGATATAATAAAAAAATAGTAATTATAAAGAGGAGAAAAAAAGAAAAATATTCTGTCAACTCATAAAACTCGTTGAGCCCACGCTTGCGGAGTACGCCTTTATTGACAGACCATTGTTCATAATTAAAGCCGTTCTGTTCATTTGAGAAGTGGCAATTAACAAAACGCATTAATTTCTAATCTAAGTAAGTTGGTAAGTGAAAGTTGTGTGTTGCGAGCACGCACCAGATTTTTCTAATACGTTTCAACTACTGTTGTGGAAGACTAATTAAAAGTAATTTTTTAACAAATTTGAAAAACCATTTATTTAGGTTCCATAAAAGTGTTTTTTACGAATCATATGAATGTAATACGAGTAGTGACTTGAAGTGTAGCAAGAACAAATTAAAACCCATATAAGTAAAAATAAGAAAAGAAATGTTATTAGATAGCTGCGTAAAATGGGGGCTACTTTGAAATTTATTCTTGATGATTATAGGTGTAAATTAAAATGCTTATAATTGTTAAATTAAATGATGATTGTTAAATAATAATCTAAATATTTTTATACTGAATAATGATATAATTTATCTCATTGTGAATTATACATTGTATATCTATGATAATTAACTGTACTGATTCCATGGTATTGTTAAACATAATTTTGTAGCTTAAAAATGATACATATATTTACAAAATATCAAAAACTAGCTGTATATACCGGTTTCACCCGGAGAATTTCATTTTTTAAATCTATAAAGTAAGACTATTTTTCGATTCAAACGTTAACGATTTCGTAAAAACCAATGTAAAGTGAGATCAAAACGATTTTTATAACAATAAAGAATATAACAAGAAATTGGCTTAGAGAAGTTATGCAATTTTAATATGGACTGGTGTTCGCACCTGGTATCAAAGAACCACTGAGCGAAATTTGGAGAATTTATGAGAATTGGTATGGATTTCTATGAAGAATAAATAAACAGAATTTAATCTTTATTTATATAGATTGTAATCTATTAAAATACATTTTTGCATTTTCGAAATTATTTTCTTTGACTAAAACCTTTTTATGAATAAGTTTCAGAATAACGTTTTGTGCAATAAGTTATTTAGATATAACTTTTAAGATAACTTTATCAAAAAGTTTTCGTAATGAAAAAGTTAATGTTAAATAAAAACTTCAACTAGGGTAAAAAAAATATATAAGTTTTACTTCAACTTTTTTAAAATAAAAGTGAACTTATATTTCGGACCCCTGGTTTTAAGTGCTTGTTTTAACATACCGTAAAACGAGGTGATATTGTGATTAATGGGGTGACTTTGTGACAAGCCTATTTTGCTACAGTTTTTGAATTTCCCTCCTTAAAAAGAATCAGGTTAGGCAATTCAGTGTACTTGTCAGTTGGTCAGTAATGTGCTGCAACCTACTGGCCACATATAACTTCTTTCATTCCATTTACCATGGTGCTTTATTTCAAAGTTTCAACTAAATGAAAACAATCAAACATATATGAAATAAATCACCATGGTAAATGGAATGAAAGAAGTTATATGTGGCCAGTAGGTTGCAGCACATTACTGACTAACTGACAAGTACACTGAATTGCCTAACCTTATTTTTTTTAAGGAGGGAAATTCAAAAACTGTAGAAAAATAGGCTTGTCATAAAGTCACCCCATTAGTCACAATGTCACCGCGTTTTACGGTACCTAATCTTTTTTAGATGAAAAATGCATTCATGCTAAATTTTTAGGCTTCTTGTTTAAGGTGTAAATAAACACGTTTTTTAACATTAGTACAGAGATATTTAAGGGAACATTTCTTTAGTTAAAACGGAAGTATCTTGACCTTTTTAAATACGCATTAAGTCATACGAAAGTGTTGGTTACCTTTATCCAAACTTCTCCAGTAAACTTGAAGTTAGGATCCTCCAGCTCGGTGAGGACTTCCAGGATGTAGTGCGTCGGCTTGACGTTGCCCGGCAGCCTGTACCCAGCGAGTCCAGAGACCTCCACCACCCCAACCACCGTCAGTAGTAACCATATCATCTGCAAACAGAAGAGATCATGAAGTATGTCCTTATCGTTGTACTTTAATGGTCTTCAATTCGACTCAAGCTTACATAAGTCCTTCCATGTCACTAACATTCTCTTTATCATCTTACCGCCATTCATGTCTCAGTGATTCGTTATCATATAAACATAACCTATATTTCACTATGATAGTTCATAAAATTTTACACATATGTGTGTAGATAGCAAACTAGTTTTAATAGATGATAGGTTTGATCCAAGAAGCACTTAAAACGCGTTGGCAACACTTTCGCATGCACTACGCCTTTACTAACCCACTTTTAACACCATTGTCAAAAAATAAAGGCGTACTGTACCAAAGACTTGACAACGTGCTTATTGGAAAAAAACAACTAATATTTGGTGTTGAATGAGAATAATCTATGAATATAATCCGAATTTCATATATTCTTTTTAAAAGCTTCATTAACTTCTGAAGTTTTTTCTTAAGGCGCGTTCACCAGGGGCGGATTTGGGACCAAATTTTAGACAGGTTACTACGGGATCACCTGTGGTGTAGTAGTTAGCATGGCTTGCTACAATACTAAAGGTCGCAGATTCGCGTCCCGCGGTGGCCCTAGGATTTTATAATGGGAGTAAAAAATCCTTAGCTATGCCGTCCCTCGGATAGGACGTAAAATGGAGGTCCCGAGATTAAAGATCCCTATCCTAATTATACCTGGGTAGGGAAAATTTAGGAAACCCACTGCAGCATCGTCCGATTAGCCTTAGTAGCATAAATGGACCTTAAACAAACAAACGACCCCCTCGGGCATATAATCAAGTGTTGCCTTATGCCTGACAGAACTTTAGTTTTCGAATTGTTTGTTAACGTCACTTTATGCCTTTAAGGATAATCTGACGATGCTACAGCGGGAGTCCTAAATTTTGCCTATCCAGTTGTAATTAGGATAGGGATCTTTAACCTGACATCTTACAGGCTCAGGACCTCCATTTTACGTCTTATGACAAGACTCCTATCCGAGGGACAGCATAGGATTTTTCACTCCGTTGAAAAACTCCTAGCGCCACCACGACAAGCGAATCCACGACCTTTAGTATTGTAGGTTGCCTAAAATGCACATCATAACCACCATACCACAGGTGACCGCCATAAATGTTTTGTTCTTTTGTGAGTATAGCGTTTAAGAGTTTTCTTGTTGCAATTGCCTATTGCATTGAATGAAGGATTTTTAAAGGCTATGGTATGATTAAAATATTTTTTGGTTCTTAAGGTTATGATTTTTTGGAGTTAAGACAGATTGTTAGATAGTCGGAAGTTGAAGGTCCTCAAGCATGGTTTGAGAACTGTAATATGCCCTTTTATAATAATTGTAAAAACAAATAAATTTTTCTTATTGTCTGTCAATTAAAATAATCGAGTCTTTGTGGAATGAAAAGTTTTGCATTTTATAATTCTTAGTGGGAATGGATTGGCTGAAACTCCGGTCGTACTAGCAATTTTCGGGCTAATGCGAGGTATTTTATCAAACGGCTAGCGTGACAATGAGCTAGGTCTTAGCGAGGGACTAACTGAGACAAATTTTCATTTGTTTATTTTAATTTATTCCGACAGAACTGCAATGCTCAACATAAACAGGCACAGTTGCATGTCCCAGCTCTCCGAAGTGGTCGCTCAATTAGCTTACATAAATGTTCTCAACTGCCAAGCTTTAAATCATTATTATTTTTCTATTATTTTTTGGCGCTTAAATATGAAATATGTACCCGTAATAAAATATAATTAGACATGTGATGATTTATTACTATAATATTTTCTGTACTGAAAGGATATAAAATAAATGATTTGTAAATTATGTAATGTTCCAATTCCGATCAAGGATAGAATAAAATTTATTTATTTATACTTAAATTAATTTGCGCCTTTGCATCTAACAAATTTGTTGAATATGCAGGCTTTAACCCTTAACTACTCACGTCGGGTCTTGTTGACCCGTACCAAGTTTCATTTCATTCTATTTATACCTCTTTGGTATTGAATGATCGCCAAACTTTGACATATCCTTTGTTTTGGCTCCAGTTACTTCTTGCCAGTGTCTGGAAAATAAGGGAGGTGTTTATTTTATCGAAATCGATATTTTGACCCGAGGTGAGAAGTTGTGCAAGTCTAGATCTTTTGCGCCTAGTCCACAAAGGCGTGGAACTGCCCACATTGTTCTAGAACAATCCACGCCTGACTATTTACGATTATATATAAGGAGCAGTGACTGAACGAGTAGAAGTCTTTGTCTTGACTGTGTAGCTCAAGTCATATGATTGTGTGTTATAACGTTATCATTTTTGTAACCTGCTCAAGTGTTTAAGTTTTATTAATTCGTTGGCATTGTGGTACCTGTATATTTTGTTGAATAAATACTCGTTACCCACATAAGTGTTACAATATATATTTTTAAGCCTTCTCTTGTTGTTTAAAACTAATATCTTACATCCTATGGTTATTTAAATATTTTTTTGTGTTCTGGGTCATATTGACCCGAGGTGAGTAGATAAGTAACATTGATTCGGGTGAGTAGCTAAGGATTAAAATTAATTTGCTGGACTTAATCGATGTGTTGGGGCATATCTCTCAGCAATTGCCATTTTATTCTCCGCTGGACGGATAACTTTGAGGAAGAAAGAGAACAAACGAGACGGTTTGAGTGCTTGTGAATTTTGCAAATAATTTATCGCTTATTTGTCGCGAAGGTATGATTTTACTGTCGGAATGTCTATGTCTTTATGTATTGTGTTGTTAGAAATATACCAAGGAGTGTTTACAATTTTTCTAAGAATTTTTGACTGAGTGATTTGAATTTTGTTTATGTGTACCTGTTTAGCGGAACCCCAAAGTTCTGCTCTGTAGGTCCAAATAGGTTTTAGTATGATGTGATATATTAGTCTTTACAGGCGTTGATGACTTCAAACGTTTTACGCCTCTAAACAACAAAAAAAAATATATTAGTCTTTTGTTTAGTATGTTAAGCAATGATCTGTTGTCTAGGAGGTCCAACAGTTGTTTGTGTCGTCTGGTCAGTTCTTGTCTTTTTAATTTGTATGTATATTCCAAGTGAGTATTTTGTTCAAGTACTGTCTTGAAGCACTGTATTGTTAATAATTTTTAAATTTTAAATAATTGTATATTATTTCTCAAAGCCTTTTTTTTGTCGGTAAGCCATAACTTCCTTAATACCTCATACAGGCAGCTACCGGGCTGACACAAATATTTCCGCAATAGAGATACCTCTGCAGCCTAGCGGCCGCTAGATCTATTTAATGAGTCTCCGTGGATCCGCTAGGATGTGCCTCAGTCACGACAACTTATCTCTTGTGAAACTGAGGACGGTAAATAAGTGAAAAACCTAGTGCGAGATATCTCGTCGTTAGCGTGTGGGGACCGACAGCCTTTGACGAGTTATCTCGTCATTAGCTTTTGTGGACCGACTTTGTTTCGCGAGATATCTCGTCTGGAGCCATAAAAGGGTTAATTGCCAAAAACGATTTTTTATTTATCATCAATCATCATATGTTATTTCTCAAAGCCCTTTTTTGTCGGTAAGCCATAACTCCCTTAATACTTCATCAAATTTTATGAATGAGGCATCATTTTAAAGCTTTCCTTAACCGCTACACCGGAAAAATATACAAATCACTTTTGTATTTGGATTGCGAGTTATAACCGCGATTTTTATCAGAAAAATGGTCATAGAGGTTTCTAAATTATGTCAATCTTTTCAGGTTTTCAAGAAGAACATTTTCGGTGATATACATTTTTTCGATTAACCCCTTTGTTTGCGAGTTGTCAGCGAAAAACTGTAATTCTCAGCGAAAATTGTCGCAGGGCTTTTTCAAAGGTGTCATTTTTTCAATTTGTCGAGACCAACATTTTTGTTTCTATACTTTTTTCTGATTGTCGCCGTCGTTTGAGAGTTACAAGCAAAAACATGCGATTTCAGTCAATAGAATCTTATTTTTTACTCGCTTTCCGCGAAACCGATATGTTTATTTAAGTATGTGGCGTTTTCCAGGGTGCGCTCTTTCAGTCTGTGTAAAACAAACCCACCAACAAACAATCACAGATGACCATATCGAAACTTCAAACATAGTGTGCAAAGAGGTACTGTAATACGTAAATATGTAAATACCTTAATCTTATGTTTCAAAAAAAAAAATCTACAATTTAAACACATCTATTCTTTACTTCAACCCTCAGCTCTGCCCATCACGCACTAAATACGCTCTATACGATGCTAAATATACTGTGTGTACTTTAATTAAATGGGATTTAAGTAGGTTAGAGTGCGAATGCTTCGCACGAGTCAGCTAGTAAATAAATAATTAAATTAAACTTAGAGTAAATTTAATTTTTCTTTGAATATTGTCTCTATTTTCTATCTTAAATGTTCACGAGTTCCAGTTTCGAGAGTCGAGGGACTTATTATAACATCTCGTCATTAATTGCCTGACCTCTGGCTCGAGAATAATCTGCGTATAGCCTACTATGGAACTAATGTTTTTTTCTTTCTTTCTTATTTTTATTATTACTTTCACTTACCTATATATGAAATATATAGTAAGTGGAAGTATTGCGATCGTGAAAATTTTCGACTTCCGGTTTTCAACGGAAATACACGTTTTGGGGTCCCCTGAGTCGAAATGACCAAGTCCCGCGAAATGGTCTGTGTGTGTGTGTGTGTGTGTGTGTGTCTGTGTGTCTGTGTGTGAACAGACTAGCTCAAAAACTATAAACCGTGCGATCATGAAATTAGGTATTTAGTGTAGGTATATGCCCGCGAAGTGACAGCATAAATTTCATCAAAATTACTTAAAGGGAGGGGGTACTTTACTTAATAACTTTTTAGGTTTTTTTCGATTTTCTCAAAAACGGCTCTAACGATTTTGATTAAACTGAGTATTTTATGTACTTATGTGCCCGAGATATGACTATAAAAATTTCATCAAAATTGATTAACCGGAGGGGGGACTTTACTTAATAAATTTTGTAACATTTTCACGTGTTTTTTTTAATTTACTCTAAATCGGCTTCAACGATTTTGATCAAACTGGGTATTTGATGTATGTACATGCCCGAGATATGACTGTTAAAATTTCATCAAAATTGATTAACCGGAGGGGGGACTTTACTTAATAAATTTTGTATCATTTTCACGTGTTTTTTTTATTTACTCAAAAACGGCTTTGAAGATTTTGATCAAACTGGGTATTTGATGTATTTATATGCCCGAGATATGATTGTTAAAATTTCATCAAAATTGATTAACCGTAGGGGGGACTTTACTTAATAAATTTTGTATCATTTTCACGTGTTTTTTTTTATTTACTCTAAATCGGCTTTAACGATTTTGATCAAACTGGGTATTTGATGTATGTACATGCCCGAGATATGACTGTTAAAATTTCATCAAAATTGATTAACCGGAGGGGGGACTTTACTTAATAAATTTTGTATCATTTTCACGTGTTTTTTTTATTTACTCAAAAACGGCTTTGAAGATTTTGATCAAACTGGGTATTTGATGTATTTATATGCCCGAGATATGATTGTTAAAATTTCATCAAAATTGATTAACCGTATGGGGGACTTTACTTAATAAATTTTGTATCATTTTCACGTGTTTTTTTTATTTACTCAAAAACGGCTTTGAAGATTTTGATCAAACTGGGTATTTGATGTATTTATATGCCCGAGATATGATTGTTAAAATTTCATCAAAATTCATTAACCGGAGGGGGCACTTTACTTAATAAATTTTGTATCATTTTCACGTGTTTATTTTATTTACTCAAAAAACGGCTTTAACGATTAACAAAAATAAGATATGAATGTAGAAAAATTTGTGAATTTGGGAAATGATATTTAGCAAAACACGTCAATTTCTAATCTAAGTAAGTTGGTAAGTGAAAGTTGTGTGTTGCGCGCACGCACCAGATTTTTTTTATAATAATAAATTGCTTATTATAATAAATGTTGCTCATATTAACATAGGAATAATGGTGGAGGACGGTTGACCGTTGTTACAATGAAGAGGAAGTGGTCGGGGGTACGGTCAAAATAATTTGCACTAATATGTAACAATCACATATTTTATTTTTGCCAACGTTTCGGCATTTGCATAGAGGTATGGGTCAAGGTTTTAAAGGAAAATAACCAAATAAACAGCTAAATTACACGATATACTAATTCAGTAAAACAATACTAAAAATAATAATATGTGTAAAAATATTTTAAACAGAATCAGACAACGTAAAAACCAAAATACTTGCGTTTTAATTTGTGAAGAAAGCGCAGAAAACGATAAAATAATTCGTCAGAGATTGTCAGAATCTGTAACAGGAAAGGACGCGCCGCACAGTGGTTGAAAATCGGAAAAAACCTATTTTTTGAAGGTATTGGAATATTCTTTTTCTTTTCATTATTAATTAATAAAATAGTTACCTGACACATTCCATCAATTTATTCGGAGATATTCTGATTTTTAAACTTGTTAGGACCCTTTGAAAATCGATCATTGAAAAAGTTTATTTTTTGACGGAAAGTTTATAACACTAAAATAATTTTTACAACTCGCATTTTTATTTCTTAGAGCGATTTTCCTTTATAATCATGAAAAGCGATCTCACATATTACACTAGCATAAAAATGATGCTATTTGGTCTATGTTTTAACCCAGAAATAAAATCCCGAATAAATGCAATAAAATTAAGACAAACAATGTTTTTGGTAATCCATATTTTTCATGCGCAGCCGAGCGCAGTTTTAAAATCCATTTTTTTAAGAAGATACATTCAAGGAAATATTAAAACATATTCTAGCTGCGTCCAGCTGCGTCTGTACATGTGGAATTTTTTTTTTAATTGAAATACCTATGCTGTTTCGTGCAGTTTATTCGCTATGGAGCTTGTGCTTCGAATTAGGTCATTTCTAATCGTTTAGTAAAACATCATGCCTTACTTACCAGGTCTGTAGCATCATTCATAAAGTCAGTCCGAATCGTTATTAGGTTTTCACCTACCGTGATTTTAGAATGAATTTGGAATATTTTTTTTTGGAACTTAAAGGCTTAAGATTGCGGTCCAAATGCCGCAGCGAGCCCGCCGGAGGGATATATAGTAAGGGAAACTATTGCGATCGTGATAAGGGTGATTGTGAAGTGATAAAACAAAAAAAAAAAAAAAAAAAAATCTGGTGCGTGCGCGCAACACACAACTTTCACTTACAAACTTACTTAGATTATAAATTAATGCGTTTTGTTAATTGCCACTTCTCAAATGAACAGAACGGCTTTAATTATGAACAATGGTCTGTCATTAAAGGCGTAATCCACTTGCGCTCAACGAGTTTTATGAGTTGACTGAATATCTTTCTTTTTTTCTCCTCTATATGTTTCCTTGATTTTTATCATATCTCATATTTAGCCATTTCTTATTTTTAGGCAAAACGAGAGACAGATAATTTCTCCATATAAACAAATACAAAGGTACTTTATAGAAAAAAAAAAAGGCCCCTTCCCCATTTAAGCCCCCTCAGAACATTTTAATAATGATAAAGCTTACCTGATATTAAAGAACACCTAATTTTCATTAAACACCACGAATTTGATGAAAATCGTTAAAGCCGTTTTTGAGATCATCGAAAAAAAGGTAAAAAATGGTTAAAAAGTTATGAAATAATGTGCCCCCTCCGTTAAACCAATTTTGATGAAATGTTGGCTATCACACCTTTGGCATATACATACATCAAATGCCCAGTTTATTCAAAATCGTTAAAGCCTTTTTTGAGTAAATAAAAAAAACACGTGAAAATGATACAAAATGTATTAAGTAAAGTCCCCCCTCCGGTTGATCAATTTTGATATACTGTTGGCTATCGCATCTTTGGCATACACATACATCAAATACCCAGTTTGATAAAAATCGTTAAAACCGTTTTTGAGTAACTAAAAAAAAACACTTGAAAATTATACAAAATTTATCAAGTAAAGTCCCCCCTCCGGTTGACCAATTTTGATGAAATTTATATAGTCATATCTCGGGCATATAAATACACTATATACCCAATTTCAGATTCGCACGGCTTATAGTTTTTGAGCTAGTCTGTTCACACACACACAGACACAGACCATTTCGCGGAACTTGGTCATTTGGACTTAGAGGACCCCAAAACGTGTATTTCCGTTGAAAACCGGAAGTCGAAATTTTTCACGATCGCAATACTTTCACTTACTATATATTTCATATATAGGTAAGTGAAAGTAAAAAAAAAAAGGGTTCTAAATATTAATTAAACATATGTTTGATTATCTCAAGTTAACCACCCCAACAGGACCATAATTACCATTTCTGTATTAATCTATTTCTAAAAATAATAAGAATACTCACAGCGAAAATAAAAACACAACCTAAGACAGTTGCGAAAAACATTTCAAACTGAATTTCTGAATGCATGTTCGAAATATTCATATTGAGAAAATATTTTTAAAAAATTCTTTTTTTGAATAAAACAAGGATGCTTCAAGGCTTTTCAGTGAATGTTATGTTAACAATGGGAAAACTGAACTAAACAGATGGACAAAAAAAATATATTATTTTGTTTTTATTTCTTGAGTTATTTTAGTAGACTTTTTTAAACTCGTTTACTTATGAAAGCTAACTAAATATAGACAATTTACAGTTACTTATTCTTTCCTATAAATATTCAGCCATTTGACTAAAAATACTAATAAAGGTATATGGTTCGTTTAAGGTATGTTACAACAAGCGTTTTTACTTTTATTTACCTACCTATATGTATATGAAATAGTGACCGACCGAAGTTTCGGTTTCGGTTTCGGTTTCGGTTTCGGCCAGTTTCGGCCGAAAAACCCTGTTTCGGCCGCAGTTTCGGTTTCGGCCAAAAATTGGCCGAACCTTCGGCCAGGCCGAAACTAGCTCCTGTGTCTGATATCTCCAAGAAGGAAGTAGGACCACACGATTTCTGCTTGCAAGCTCGATCTCTTTCATGGCATTTAACACCCTTGAATTTAACAATGGGAAGTATCTGTTATTTTAGTTAATTACACTTGTATTGTATTTCGGTAGAACATAGATTTTTCTCATTCTTTACTTGATCGAAAACTTTAAGTTGGGTGTGGAGACAAAAATTTGAGAGTGACAAACAGAAATGTCCTCGAAAATCACATCAAGTCTTAACATGTAATGAAAGCATGCTTTTCATTCAGAATTCTTTACGTTAAGTGTAAATAATAGTATTTATTCTTTAACTTAAGCGTTAAGAACCTTTTTGTGCTATTAATCATCTCCTCATAAATAATGAAATTTGTTTTCTAAAAAAAAAAGATAAGCATAAATAAGAATATATATTCTAAATACTTAAACTTAAATTAGTCGACATGCCCACAGATTCAATTCAAAATTGAAAAAACATATTTTAGTTAGTAACATTGTCAATAAAAGTTGCATCAAATGGTGGTAGTAGGTTTTTTTCTTTGTTCTTGTATGGAATGGGAATCTGTTTCAAAACCAATTTTTCAACCTTGGCAGCCCCCTTTCCCCAAGCGGTTCACCAATAACATCCCAAAAAGTTGTCTCAATTTTACCATGAAGAAGCACGTTTTCGACCAAAAATTATTCTATAAATTTTCAAACTAGATTTAATCCAGTAACATTTGAGACCAAAAATAGGGCCGGGATTCGATCCTATAACTTAGCTAATACACCTGTTTTACCCCTCTTATATACCTACCAGCTCAATTATTAAATGAATAATTGAGTTAAATTACTGTTATTTCATAAGCTTTCATTGATATTATTCCTAAACTAGACATATTACACACTTATATGAATTATATATAGTCACGTAAATAATTTTCGGTTTCGGTTTCGGCTAAAATTTTGGTTTCGGTCGGACACTAATATGAAATATCCCTCCGGCGGGCGTGCCTGTTAAGAGTTACATCAGCGGGCGCGCTGCGGTGTTTGGACCGCATCTTTGTTTTCTATACATTTTATTAGGAAATAAGCAATAACTTACTTTTTTTTTTGTTTACTCATTGCTTTAGATTTATACTATTTCTAATGAATAAAAATTATAAGTTGTCTAAAGAAAAGGATGATAAAAATAAAATAAATTAAATAGCTTTGGCGATAAAAAAAAAAACTTACACTTGGTAGTAAAATGTTTAGATATAATATAATAATAAATTGCTTATTATAATAAATGTTGCTCATATTAACATAGGAATAATGGTGGAGGACGGTTGACCGTTGTTACAATGAAGAGGAAGTGGTCGGGGGTACGGTCAAAATAATTTGCACTAATATGTAACAATCACATATTTTATTTTTGCCAACGTTTCGGCATTTGCATAGAGGTATGGGTCAAGGTTTTAAAGGAAAATAACCAAATAAACAGCTAAATTACACGATATACTAATTCAGTAAAACAATACTAAAAATAATAATATGTGTAAAAATATTTTAAACAGAATCAGACAACGTAAATACCAAAATACTTGCGTTTTAATTTGTGAAGAAAGCGCAGAAAACGATAAAATAATTCGTCAGAGATTGTCAGAATCTGTAACACGAAAGGACGCGCCGCACAGTGGTTGAAAGGCGGAAAAAACCTATTTTGTGAAGGTATTGGAATATTCTTTTTCTTTTCATTATTAATTAACAGAATAGTTACCTGACACATTCCATCAATTTACTCGGAGATATTCTGATTTTTAAACTTGTTAGGACCCTTTGAAAATCGATCATTGAAAAAGTTTATTTTTTGACGGAAAGTTTATAACACTAAAATAATTTTTACAACTCGCATTTTTATTTCTTAGAGCGATTTTCCTTTATAATCATGAAAAGCGAAATCACATATTACACTAGCATAAAAATGATGCTATTTGGTCTATGTTTTAACCCAGAAATAAAATCCCGAATAAATGCAATAAAATTAAGACAAACAATGTTTTTGGTAATCCATATTTTTCATGCGCAGCCGAGCGCAGTTTTAAAATCCATTTTTTTAAGAAGAAGATACATTCAAGGAAATATTAAAACATATTCTAGCTGCGTCCAGCTGCGTCTGTACATGTGGGATTTTTTTTTATTGAAATACCTATGCTATTTCGTGCAGTTTATTCGCTATGGAGCTTGTGCTTCGAATTAGGTCATTTCTAATCGTTTAGTAAAACATCATGCCTTATTTACCAGGTCTGTAGCATCATTCCTAAAGTCAGTCTGAATCGTTATTAGGTTTTCACCTACCGTGATTTTAGAATGAATTTGGAATATTTTTTTTGGAACTTAAAGGCTTAAGATTGCGGTCCAAATGCCGCAGCGAGCCCGCCGGAGGGATATATAGTAAGGGAAACTATTGCGATCGTGATAAGGGTGATTGTGAAGTGATAAACTATTGCTAAGGGAAACTATTGCGATTTTGAGTGAGTGATGACCCCAGAATGACCCCCCCCCTGAATCCGAAACAACTAGAGCTGAGAGGTAAGTGGAGGAGTGTATACCGTGGGATAGCTGGGAGAGTTGTGGGTTGCAGGAACAGCTGTCGAGGCTTGCGGAGTTCACATGCACAGATTTTTCATTCCACCTCTATTGTTCACTCCATCTTTGTGCTTCACTGTACAGAGCTCGTGTATAAATAAGGTGGTACACGAAGATCGTTTCATGTAAAGTCACACCATGAAAAAATGCAGAGGAGGCAGAAATTTTCTCGCGTAAATTTTTTTTTTTTTTTACCACTGAATAGAAACTTTTTTTGGGACTTCAAGACTTGTCAGTGATAATCGTACTGTGCCGAAGTACTATTCCATCAGTCATGAGTAAACGGAAGTGCCACTGCACATTTAAATATAAATGTTTATTGAAAACAAAGTTTAAATAAAAATAAAATAAAAGGAAAATGTGAGATTACAGTGGTTACCGCTTAATCAGTCGTCGAATAATCCGTTTTTTTGGATATTCCGTTGATAAAGTATAGAACAGAACCAAATGATCCTTTACAATATATTTTTTATCTGATAATCTGTTGTAGCCTTACGGCCATTGTGAGAAATGGTTGTAAAAAAAAGGGTGTGTCGGGAGTAAAATCAGAAACTACTCAACCAATCTTTATGAAATTTGGCTCATTGTGTGTAGTTTTGTCCAACTTAAAAGATAGAATAGTTTTGATCTCGAATATTGGCCTCAATATTTCTTTTATTGCAAATTAAGTGCTTATTATAATAATAATAAATTCTTTATTCATTCATGTCCCTTAAGAACAAAATTAAATAGAATACAGAGAGGGCTTTAGAGCCTTGAAGTTTAAATAACAAATTGAATTGATAAAAATAATTAGAAAACCTCTAGTTTAAATAAATAAAAATAAAAAGAATAAACATTAAATATTCAATCTAGTGAAAAGAAGCTAGTTTCTGCATCTTATAATATATACATATTTACACACTTATTTACAGGTTCATTAAATAATATTTATATTTTCTAAAAAAAAACAGAACAAAAGAAAAAAATATATAAAAAAAAAGAAGAAAAAAAATGAAATAAGAGCTTCTAACGGTTTAAAAGGTAAATTATAATAGGAATTGTCAATTTACGTTTTAAGGAGACTGGATGACTATAAAGTGATGATATAGGCGGGATTTAAAGGTGGAGAGGGTATTGGAATTACGGATGAAAGGAGGAATAGAATTCCATAGGGATGAGGACCTAATAATGAAAGATCTATCAAAAGCTGACGTCCGGTGGGCCGGTGTATATAGATCTGAAGACCTAGCGGGTATTGTGGGAATGGACGGAGGATTTGAACTGAAGAAGTTCAGATATATATGAGGGACGACGGGAACTAACAACTTGGAAAAGGAAGGAGGCAAGGAAATACTTGCGGCGCACACAGGGGTATTTGGCCCTAAAAGCTGGCCAAAACCCGTTTTTTGAAGTTTGAAATTTCTGGTAAATAATGACTCGAAGTTGAAGTAGAGGACCTGTGGGATCATGCAACATGATTCTTATCTCTTCCAGGCCCTTAATCCGGCGGCTATTCTAATTCAAATCTGACCTTATCCTTTAACTCGTCTGTGCTCATAAGTATTCTTCTACAAAATATATTAATTTTCTTTGTTTTTAATGAAGTATCGGCGTTGTCATATGATGATAGTTCGAGGCAAGGTTTGTACTTGTTATCCAGATAGTTATAATTTTTTTTGTATTCAATACTAGTATCAATATCTTTTTGTTTTTTGGTAGGTATATTTTAGAGCTAAAAATTAAATTTGAAGGTTAAAAAGTTATACTTCTGGGCATTTCTGGGCAACGAAATATTTTTTATGATAATTTATAATTATCGTAGATTATGTTTCTTGAAAAACATTCTGTGAATAGTTGCGATTGGGAGAGTTATAAATTTTTTATTACTAAAATGTCAATTTAATTAAATAATAAAAAAATTCAATTTTGTTATATATTCATTTATTTGTATTTTAGGATCTTCTGGAAGAATAACTGTAACCGAATGGAATTATTTGACATATTTTTAAAGTCAAAACATTAGCTTTTAAAAAAAATAAGGAATTTTTGGTGTCTTTTCTCATTGGGAAATATTGTAATAACCTAGAGTATGTGAAAGAGCTAAAACAAAATTATCCATTTTGAGGCATGATTTCCAAGTGAGATAGAATGCTTCTTCAAGGAAAAGAAATGTTTTTTTAAACAGCAACAAGAAATGGCTAAGTGGGACGATATCAATTAAAAGCTCAAGATCTGGTGGACGCTCTGAAAAATCATTTGTTACTTTAAAATTTACAACGGATTTATCAATGGTATGCTATGACACCATCTGTTCACAAAATTTTAAGAGATGGGCCATTCCACGTCAAATCATCCAGCCAAAGTTCAAAATTTTACCTCCCCTCCTCAGATTTTGATAAAACTTTATAGGTATTAAGTACATACAGAAATAAGAAAAAATGCCAAATTTTACCCCATTCCAACTAGTAGTTTCAGAATTATGGTCATTTGAACTTTTGAGATATTTAAAGTTCCGATGACGACTTGAGCTCAAAACCAACTTGTAGGTGTTAATACTTTCCTCTGTAGAATGGGCATTAACTGAACTGGAGCTTTCAAAATTTATTCATTAATTCTGCATTTCATACAGAATCGGGTGATACCATAAATATTAGAGAGATCATTTTCCATCATGGAAAAAAAAATTCTTAAACATAAAAATTTAGATTTTTCCCAAGTTGTAAAACAGTCATCAAAAAATGCCATGGGCAAAAATCTCTCTCCAACTAGCCTAACAAACTATATATCAATAGAAAGAGGATAAAATTCTCTATCTAATGATGAAATAATATGAGTGGCTCTTTGACTTATAAGGATTTTATGTCGATTTGAATCAAATATAGTAAAATTTAATTTAAAAGTGGCGCATACAAATTAATACAGTTGAAATATCTCTAAAATATCCTTATACAAAGATATATTATTGAAAAGGGCATCTAATTTCCTTTTAAATGATATAATGATATAGGTGGGCTTTTGAGTGGGAAGTGTTTTATTACCATTTAAATCTAATAAATTTAATTCAACCCAGTGTGATATGTACATTTCTGTATGGCTAAAATCTCTGTCCAACCCTAATAAACTATTATATATCGCTAAAAAGTAGATGAAATTCTCTATGTAATGATGAAATAATTTGAGTGGCTCTTTGACTTACAAGGATTTTATGTCGATTTGAATCAAATATAGTAAAATTTAATTTAAAAGTGGCGCATACAAATTAATACAGTTGAAATATCTCTAAAATATCCTCATACAAAGATATATTATTGAAAAGGGCATCTAATTTCCTTTTAAATGATATAGGTGGGCTTTTGAGTTGGAAGTGTTTTATTACCATTTAAATCTAATAAATTTAATTCAACCCAGTGTGATATGTACATTTCTATATGGCTAAAATCTCTCTCCAAGACTAATAAACTATTACTTATATATCGCTGAAATTGGATGAAATTTTCTATCAAATGATGAAATAATATTAGTGGGTTATTGAGTCATAAGAGTTACATTTCGATTTTAATGTAATATAGTGAAATTAACTTATGGGTTAATTAATGTATGGGTGCGAAACTTGGACACTGACCAGCACGTTACAAGCAAGAATCGAAAGATTCGAAAGGAAGGTGCTAAGGTCAATTGTAGGCCCAAAGTGGGATAATGAACTGGGACTCTGGAGAAGAAAGACTAAAGAAGAGATTATAGGGGAAACCCAACAATCGATAGCGCACGATATGAAAGCTAAGAGGTTAAAATGGGCGGGACACGTGGCAAGAAGCAACCCATCAGGCTCCCTCAACATGACGATGAACGCAACAGTGGTCGGTACCCGACCGCGAGGGAGACCCAGAACGAGATGGGCTGACATAATCAAGAAGGAAGCCACCGAACATCGAGTGGTGAACTGGAAAGCCATCGCCCAAGATAGACAGAGGTGGAATAGGCTAGTTGAGGCGGCTAAAGATCTTCAAGGTCTGTGAGCCAACCGAAAAAAAAAAAAAAAATAAAAAAAAAAAAAAAAAAAAAAAAAAAAAAAAAAAAAATAGTGAAATTAACTTTAAAAGTGGCGCATACAAATTATTACAAATTTAAGAATTTTTGCGGGCTTTTATGTTTAAAGAGTTGTTTTATAAGTAAAATTTAATAATATGAAATCAACTCACAACAACGATAGGAACAAATTGACTTCGTCGCACCAACTATTGTTTCTACGCAAACTCAAATGTTCTACGTTTTCATGAGATAATTCAATACAAATTTTATAAATTACTTTTCACATTAAATCACTTTTCTTTGTAAATATTGAATTTTCACTAGAAGAGTTAAAATATTTGCCTACTCTACAAATAAATTTCATTCTATGCTCACCGCTAAACGCCATAATTTCAATGGTTATAAGACTAAACAGTTTATGCTATCTAACACGTCCATAACATTACACAATATTAACGAATATAACTAAATTAAACGCAGTAAAAAATTTAGCACTTAAAAGAAATCTTATTCTTGGATAAGATAAAAAGATGTTTGGAAATACTCTTCTTGTGAAAATTCACTATTTACATAGAAAAGTTATAATTTATAAAATTCTTAGTGAATTATCTCAAGAAAACGGAGAACATTTGAGTTTGCGTATAAGCAATAGTTGCTGCGACGGAGACAATCTGTTCCTATCATTGTTGTGATTTGGGTTGAATTAAATTTATTAGATTTAAATGGTAATAAAACACTTCCAACTCAAAAGCCCACCTATATCATTTAAAAGGAAATTAGATGCCCTTTTCAATAATATATCTTTGTATGAGGATATTTTAGAGATATTTCAACTGTATTAATTTGTATGCGCCACTTTTAAATTAAATTTTACTATATTTGATTCAAATCGACATAAAATCCTTGTAAGTCAAAGAGCCACTCAAATTATTTCATCATTACATAGAGAATTTCATCTACTTTTTAGCGATATATAATAGTTTATTAGGGTTGGACAGAGATTTTAGCCATACAGAAATGTACATATCACACTGGGTTGAATTAAATTTATTAGATTTAAATGGTAATAAAACACTTCCCACTCAAAAGCCCACCTATATCATTATATCATTTAAAAGGAAATTAGATGCCCTTTTCAATAATATATCTTTGTATAAGGATATTTTAGAGATATTTCAACTGTATTAATTTGTATGCGCCACTTTTAAATTAAATTTTACTATATTTGATTCAAATCGACATAAAATCCTTATAAGTCAAAGAGCCACTCATATTATTTCATCATTAGATAGAGAATTTTATCCTCTTTCTATTGATATATAGTTTGTTAGGCTAGTTGGAGAGAGATTTTTGCCCATGGCATTTTTTGATGACTGTTTTACAACTTGGGAAAAATCTAAATTTTTATGTTTAAGAATTTTTTTTTCCATGATGGAAAATGATCTCTCTAATATTTATGGTATCACCCGATTCTGTATGAAATGCAGAATTAATGAATAAATTTTGAAAGCTCCAGTTCAGTTAATGCCCATTCTACAGAGGAAAGTATTAACACCTACAAGTTGGTTTTGAGCTCAAGTCGTCATCGGAACTTTAAATATCTCAAAAGTTCAAATGACCATAATTCTGAAACTACTAGTTGGAATGGGGTAAAATTTGGCATTTTTTCTTATTTCTGTATGTACTTAATACCTATAAAGTTTTATCAAAATCTGAGGAGGGGAGGTAAAATTTTGAACTTTGGCTGGATGATTTGACGTGGAATGGCCCAGATGGTTTTGAAGTGATAAAAAGCCCTCTGCTTCATATTGGTCTTTTATCTGAGGAAGCAGCAGAAACGCGAAATAACCATTTCCGGGTTTATAGAGAAAATAAGACCAGAAAATTTTACCGGATAGAGTGCAATCTGAATGTAATTAATATATTAATATTGACATCAGATCCAGTTATCACAGATATGAGAAGTTCAAGAAAAAAGGTATCAGGTTTTGTAAGGAAACTTTAGAAATGTTGTCTCCCCAGACCGACTTAACCGATAGTGTCGTGATTCCGAAAGTTCATTAAGTGACGAGGAAGTTGAATAATGAATAATTAAATTTAATATGCATTTTTAAGAACTGTTGGTGCGTTTCTTCCTGGGATATAAGTTGTGTTTCGAAGAGGTATTAAACAATTCTTAATAAATTAGGAAAACACATTTTTTTTCTTTATCACCATAACTTTTTATATTCAGCTATTTTACACTATTTTCATTTTTTTAAAATAATAGTAATAGATAAATGATAATAAATCTTTAATTAGTTACAAGCATATTTCATGGGTGCAATGCATAAAGAGAAAATAATTTGAACATAAATTGTAAACCCATGGATGCCTATTTCACAGTCGGTGGATTTATGTAAAAATTTATTTTATGTAAATTTTCTCCTTAGAGTATTTTTTTTAACTGCTAAAAAGTATTTTTAATGTCTATTACAAATATAGAAGCCATTTTGAGGACTTTTGAATTAATAAAATGGAAGGAAATAGTTTTGGCCAGCTTTTCGGGTCAAATACCCCTATGTGCGGCGGTAGAAAGGATATAACCACTTTAACTTTTCGTAATAAGGCGATATGTAGACGTCTCTTGGGATCCCAAATATAAATCGGATGAAACAATATTAAACGTTTTAGTTTTGCTTCGAGATCCCCTGAGATGCCCCCATACACTGTGCAACAATAGTCGAAGTGGGGAAATATCAAGGAGGTGACCAGAAGTCTGCGTGTTTCAAAAGGGAACAGGTTACGGAGGTGGTTCAGTTGCTTTAGGGTTGAAATAGTGCGACGGGAGATATTGGAGATATGGTTTTTCCAGGAAAGAGTTTGGTCAAAGGTTACACCAAGGTTTTTGACAGTTGGATATAATTTGATGGGATTGTTATTTAGGAGGAGGGGTGGGATGTTAGGGGCGGTTTTGGGGAGGTGATTGGAGCCTATTAAAATTGCCTTTGTTTTTTCAGCGTTTAGCTTCAACTTGTTAGCCTCTGCCCAGAGACTGATTCGATTCAAATCTTCCTGAAGCTTTTTCGTCGCTGGCATCAACTCGGAGGGTGGAAAAGACAGGTAAATCTGGAAATTGCCAGCGTAGATATGGTATTGGGAGTGATTATACTACAATTGAGTGTGATTATTTGTAAGTTATATAAAATTCTTTTAAAAATTGTGATCACAGGTGGGTATAAACATAATTCATTACTTAATTGTTTTTAATTTAATTTGTTGAGCTGAAATATATTGAAATTAAAAGTTTTTAGATGTTATTCATGAAATGGCTTAGTGCCGAAACGTTGAACAGAATATTGTATAAGTTTGAGGTGAATAAATGATCTATGAAAAAACTTGACTTGAAGTTTTTCAAATGTCAATTTCGCCATGTCCTGCCGTGAAAGAGAGGATAGGTCGGTAGGGTGGAAGGGAGACATTTTAGCTTAGTATGATTGATTACCCAGAATGAAAAAAATCTGGTGCGTGCGCGCAACACACAACTTTCACTTACCAATTTACTTAGATTAGAAATTGACGTGTTTTGTTAATTGCCACTTCTCAAAGTCACACATTTTTCCACATTCATTTCATATTTTGTTTTTATTTTCGCTATAAAAAACACTATTTTTTTTTTATTTAATAAAAGTATTTACTATAAAAACACTAGTTTCTTTTATTATTAAATAAAAGTTTTTACTTGTGATAATTCGGCAATGCACGCACAATACTCCAAGTCGTCGAATTTAATAATTCTCTATGTAGTTGTTGAAAATTTCATTTAGTTACCATGAAACATATAATTTTCATTCATTTCATTAATTGAAGAGAACGGCTTTAATATGAACAATGGTCTGTCATTAAAGGCGTACTCCGCATGCGTGGGCTCAATGTGTTTTATGAGTCGACGGAATATTTTTCTTTTTTTTCTCCTCTTGATTTTTTTCATATTTCATATTTAGCCATTTCTTATTTTTAGGCGTAACGAGAGACAGTTAATTTCTCTATATAAACAAACCAATGGTACTTTATAGGAAAACAAAAAAGGTCCCTTCCCCATTTAAGCCCCCTCAGAACATTATAATAATGATAGAGCTAATCTGATATTAAAGAACACCTAATTTTAATTAAATAGGACGAATTTGATCAAAACTGTTAAAGCCCTTTTTGATTAAATAAAAAAACACGTGAAAATAATAGTACAAAATTTATTAAGTAAAGTGCCCCCTCCGGTTGATCAATTTTGATGAAATTTTTGCAGTCATATCTAGGGCATATTACTACATCAAATAATCAGTTTAATCAAAATCGTTAGGGCCGTTTTTGAGAATTCGAAAAAAAACATAAAAAGTTATTAAATAAAGTATCCCCTCCGTTTGATCAATTTTGATAAAAATTTTGCTGTCACATCACGGGCATATACATACACCAAGTGCCCAATTTCAGTTTAGCACGGTTTATAATTTTTGAGCTAGTCTGTTCACACACACATAAACACATACACACACAGGCCATTTCGCGGGAATTTATTTGGACTCAGGGGACCCCAAAACGTGTATTTCCTATGTATATATTTTATATATAGGTAAGTGAAAGTAAAAAAAAATATCATCTTTGTATTTAGCCGGATAACTACTTATGACGAATAATATGTTTGAAAAAGTATGAGAATGTTCATTTAATAATTTACTCTCAATTTCTCATTTTTCGTTTAATCCGTTGAATTTTATCCTGACCCGATTTCAACGGATTAAGCGGGAACAACAGTATAAGTAAATAAATCAAATGTTTACGTTTACATAATGCTTGAGATGAGTAGGGTTTCGAATAATGGGATTTTAGTTTCCTCTCTAACGTCCTCCCTGCAACGACTGTATAACAACTAGCAAAACTTTGCTCAAATCGTTGCTCGTATCCTTATTAATAGATGTTAAGTAATCCGTCGTGTCGTCTACAAACGGTCTCCCCAAGATTTCGCGTCTCTGTAGTTTAAACCTCTTACAGTGAAACGCGATGGGGTCTTCTTTACAAAACGACCTCATGTTACTTTTTAAAAGTTACATTTATACTCACTTATAACCGAAAATGTAAACACATGATTTTATAAGCAAGGTTATAAACTGCATGATAAAAGTATTCTTGAAATTATATTTCCTCGAGACAAAATGAATCTTTTTGAATTAAGCAATTCATTATCATCTCAAGAAAAGTGTATTGAAATACTAAGAAGTTATGGCATTCTCCATAAAAAGAGGAAGTGTTCCCTGGAACATGACATGAAGCTGGAGATTACAGGAGGTCACACACCAAGATGGAGATGCTACAGAAAAGGTTGCAGGTCAAGTTTTAGTATTTTTAAGGAGACTTGGTTTAATTTTAGCAAGCTACCTTTAAACAAAGCTTTGATGTTTATATATCCATGGAGGAGGAGATACGAGAATTGTGACCTTTTTGAAAAAATTATGGACGGCATAAGAAATTATTGGCCAGCAGCGGAATACTTATTAATAACTTTTCAAAGTTCTTTTTTTTAAATAATATTATTACCTATGACATTCATCTATCTATATAAATAAAGTTGAAATTCTGTTTGTTTGTTTGTTCTTTATAGAAATCCATACCGTTTGTCCTAAATTCTCCAAATTTCGCTCAGTGGTTCTTTGATACCAGGTGCGAACACCTGTCCACATTAAAATTGCATAACTTCAGCCGATCTTCAGCTGATATTCTTTATTCTCTAAATTTCACTCAGTGGTTTTTTCAGACCAGGTGCGAACACCTGTCCATATTAAAATTGCATAACTTCAGCCGATCTTAAGCTGATATTCTTTATTCTCCAAATTTCGCTCAGTGGTTCTTTCAGACCAGGTGCGAACACCTGTCAATATTGAAATTGCATAACTTCAGCCGATCTTCAGCTGATATTCTTTAAGTGTTACAAAAATCATAATGATCTCACTTTACAATGTTTTTTTTTTTTACGAAATCGACCGTTTCTTTAGAAAAATGAAATTCCCCGTGTGAAACAGGGATATACAGCTATAATCTATGTATATAAAGATGAAATTCTGTTTTTCTTTATAGAAATCCATACCGTTTGTCCTAAATTCTCCAAATTTCGCTCAGTGGTTCTTTCAGACCAGGTGTGAACACCTGTCCATATTAAAATTGCATAACTTCAGCCGATCTCTGGGTATATTCTTTATTGTTATAATAATCGTTTTGATCTGGCTTTACATTGGTTTTTACAAAATCCACCGTTAGAGTCGATAAAAGTCTCAGTTTATAGATTTTATAGATTTAAAAAATGAAATTCTCCGGGTGAAACCGGTATATACAACTAGTTTACTATAATATACATGGTTTTATAAATTAACATCTGTTCTTATAAATGTAATTGTAACAGTTAAAAAGTAACATGAGGTCGTTTTGTAAAGAAGACCCACGCGATGTGCCTTGGATCTTCGGGACATCGTCATGTTGAGCAGTTGGCGACCTTAGTTCATAGCCATAATATTTAGGAATTTCGCTGCGCACCCACATTTTATCCTTATTCTCGTCAGCTTTACTAAACTAGGACGGTTCAATTTTTTATTTATTTTATGATTAGACGGTTTATTAATTGACATAAAAACCTGGCCAAAATTAAAAAAACAAAAAATGTTTTATTTATAACACATATCTCAGTTCACATTTGGTGGAAAACTCTTGGTAATCCGACTCATTCGGACCAAACGACCGCCCGATTATCAATAACTTCCGGATTATCGGATTATAATGTAATATTTTTATTATAATATAATATTTATATTGCTACCTTTGTATATATAAAACAAAATAATATGTACATGTGAGGAATACGTTCATGTTGAATAAATATAACTGGGAAAAATGCATACATATATATTGTAAAACTTATGTGGGTAACAAATATTTATTTAACAGAAAAATTGCATTTATCAATGCCAACAAGTTATTACAACTTAAATATTTGAGCAGGTTACTAAATTGATAACGTTATAACACCCAATCACACGACTTGAGCTACACAGTCAAGACACAGACTTCGACTAACTCGTTCAGTCACTGCTCCTTATATATAATCGCAAATAGTCAGGCCTGGAATGTTCCAGAACAATGTGGACAGTTCTACGCCAGCGTGCAACAACAGCAACATACAGTTCGTTTCAACCGCTTATTTTGTTCCAACAAACGGTTTTGGATTTGAAATCATATGTTTTTATATTTATATTATTTTATATTATTTGAGTTGGAAAATTTGAAAAATTCTGAAGAAAATTATAGAGTTGAGCTTGTGGAGTTAGTTACCTTTCTCAGAATCGTTAATCACGTCTTTAGAGTTAAAAAACACTGACTGTATGTTGTCACTTTTCACTTTATTCTAGCTGTGGGCTAAATTAAAAACGGCGTCTTTAATGTTTGTTTCTTCAAAACCTGAATGATCCCATCCAAATTATTTTGGAGTTTTATTATGTCCGAAAGTAGAGATTTTTTGTAATTGATTTGTATTTGCAGGATAACATTTTTATCCATGTGCTGCAATATGTTTCGTGTTTGGGGGCATTTAGAGGTCTTGAATTTGATGGTCATGCGATTGAACTTCCTCTTCTTTTAAGTGTCCTCCATAGCGCCGGATTGTCGGAGTAACCAACCGCCGGATTATCAAGATTGTACAATATATATTATTTCTCAAGGCCTTTTTTTTTTTTGTCGGTACGTCATAACATCCTTAATCATAAAATAACATATAACATCCTTAATACTTCATCAAATTTCATGAATGAGGTATCATTTTAAAGCTTTCGTTAACTTTTACACCGGAAAAACATTCAAATCACTCATTTCGCTTTCTATTGCGAGTTATATGTATATGCCCACTTTCATCTATATGCCGATGACCTCCAAATTTACATATCATGTCACCCTTCGAATATAATAGAAGCTACTATAAAACTTCAAGAGGACATCAACAGTATTAACCACTTGGCGACAGAAAACAAACTACGGCTAAATCCAGAGAAAACAAAAGCAATCCTTATCGGTTCAAAACCCTTCCTGAATTCCCTTCCTTACTATCCACTATTGTATATCAATAGCGCTCCTATTCAGTTCCAAGATTCCATAAAAAACCTTGGTCTCACCTTTGATAATCATCTCTCCTGGAACCATCAAGTATCCCAAATTACCCGAAAATCCATTGCAGTCCTAAAACAGCTCCTTAGATTCCCCAGATGTTTCCCCAGAAGCACCCGCCATCTCCTAGTTTCCTCTCTCATCCTTCCTCATTTTGATTATGGATGCCTGGTATACGGAGGGCTGTCTGGTGAACTAGAGATGAGATTAAAAAAATTAAGGAACCGCCTTATAAGATTTATTCTCGATCTACCCAGACACTCTCACGTCTCCTAATTGTATACTGAGCAAGGTTTTCTTCTTCCTGAATCCAGACGACATCTCCTTGGTTCCTTCCTATTCCAATCCTTCAGAACAAAAAAACCCACCTATATCCTCGACCTCCTTACACCTCGTTCGACCATCCACCTATTAAACACAAGATCCCATCCCACCGACCTGTATGTTCCTATCCGTAGAACAGCCTCCTTTGAGCGATCCTTTACAGTACGTGCAACCCACCTTTGGAATTCCCTGCCCAATTCCATACGCAGCGCATCCTCCTTGGCAACATTTAAACACCATTTATTCACCCATCTCCTAGTTCATCAATCTTACTCACAAATGTAAAAATGGTCGATATTTAGAACAATGTGTAAACACCATTTGTATTTTTATTATCCTATATATAATTTAGGATAATGTACATATGTCCTATATATAATTTCATCCTACTGATTTAATTTTAGTCAGACAAATGTAATACCATATGTTTCCTTTTTGTTATTCTTATGGGGACTAAAAGTCCCAGAATAAAGTTATATTTTCATTTTCATTTTATTATAAGCGCAAAATCGCGGTTTTTGCGAGAAAATCAAAATGGTCGTAGAGGTTTCTGAATGGTAACAATCTTTTCAGGTTTTCAAGGAGAAAATTTTCGGTCACATACATTTTTTTACTTTCACTTACCTATAAATGAAATATATAGTAAGGGAAAGTATTGCGATCGTGAAAAATTTCAACGGTTTTCAACGTAATTACATTTTTTGGAGTACCCTGAGTCCAAATAATAAGTCCCGCGAAATGGTCTGTGTCTGTGTGAACAGACTAGCTCAAAAACTATATTTGGTATATGTATATGCCCACGATGTGAAAGCGAAAATTTCATCAAAATTGGTCAAACGTAGGGAGTACTTTATTTAATAGCTTTTTACGTTTTTTTTCGATAAAAAGCGGCTGTAACGATTTTGATAAAACAGGGTATTAGGTATATGTATATGCCCGCAACGTGACAGCAAAAATTTCCTCAAAATTGATCAACCGGAGGGGATTATTTTGTTAGTGTAGTTATTTCACAACTTTTTTCCAATTTTTACGTTTAATCGATTTTCTCAAAAACGGCTTGAACGATTTTGATTAAACTCGTCATGTTTAATGAGAATCCAGAATTCTTTAATATCAGCTAAGCTTTATCATTATTAAAGTGTTCTGAGGGGGCGTAAATGGAGAAGGGGCCTTTTTTGTTTTCCTATCAAGTACCTTTGTTTTTTGTATTTTTAAATGGAGAAATTATCTGTCTCTCGTTACTTCTAAAAATAAGAAATGGCGAAATATGAAAAGAATTAAGTAAATGATAGAATTGTGAATATCTTCTTCCCAAATTCTTTTATTTAAAAGTTACAACAATTACAATAATTTTTCAACGTTTCGGACTATTCGTCCCTCCTCAGGGCAAATTTCTTTTGTAAGATATTGTTTTCTTTGCCTAACAATTTCTGGTGGCTTGGTAATAGATAGTGGGACAAGAATAATTTAAGTAAATGTATGTGGCAGAAAAAAGTGTAAAATTGTGACATGTGAACAATATTTTTTAAATAATATTCACCAATTACAATGTAATGGAATAAAGCTGTAACATAGAAATAGATGAACCAAGCCACCAGAAATTGTTAGGTAAAGAAAACAAGATCTTTACCTATCTATACCTAATAACAAAAAGAGACAGAAGAAATTTGCCCTGAAGAGGGACGAATAGTCCGAAACGTTGGAAAATTAATGTAATTGTTGTAACTTTTAAATAAAAGAATTTTGGAAGAAGATATTCACCATTCTATCATTTACATAATTTAGATCTTCCGGTACATAGAGTATATTTATGATTAGAAAATAATTAAGTAAACATATGCTGGAGAAAAAAAGAAAAAAATTTCGTCAACTTATAAAAAACATTGAGCTCACGCATACGCAGTACGCCTTTAGTGACAGACCAATGCTTTATAATTAAAGATGTTCGGTCCATTTAATGGAAATTATTTGTTTCATGGTAACTATATGAAGTTTTCAACAACTACACGTAGAAATATAAAATCAGACGACTTGGAGTATTATGCTTGCATTGCCTAATTATCACAACTTAAAAATTTGATTTATTAATACAAATTTTTAGTGTACTTTAGTGGGCAAATAGAGACAAAAATAGTAAATGAGTTTGGAAAAATTTGTGTCTTCGAGCGATGGAATTTCACAAAACACGTCAATTTTTGATCTGAGTAAGTTGGTAAGTGAAAGTTGTGTTGCGCTCATCGCATCAGATTTTTGAAGAATCAGAGTATCAGACACGTTATCATCAAAAAGGTTTTATTAAATATTCAATTATTCGTTCACATTATATCCCGTAATCTGATGGTTTAAATTTATCTGAAAATAAAAAACCGAATTAGGAAAACATATAAAAACAACGAGAGTGAATTACAAGTTGCGATAATTTACATCTTTGCTCCTAATTGGAACATTTTTTTTTTTTTTTTTATGGTGGCCTTTATAAGTTTTTACTCCTTTGATATCAATCTAAGATCGTTATGATCTCTCCGTAGCGTATATCTAAATCCATGGAAGCTCTTAAGTACTTAATTATAAAAAATTACTGCTTCGCGTGTTGATCTTCTGATTATTCCAACTGGATATTAAAAGCCTACCTCTGTTATATCCACATCCTTCAATTCCTCGCTAGTAAACTAGACTTATCTGAGCTTAGATGCGACAGCAGATAGGATAAATATAGACCACTTAATCCTATATAACAAAGCATACCTAAATAATTTTTTTTTTTAATTCTCATTGATGATTCTTTAATAGATAAAAGAAAAAATTGCCATGCGTAGTGATAGTACTATACAATGTGTTTCTTTGTTTTCTTTAAGACACTTGTGTGACTTTACCTCTATCCATTTGACCTTTTATAATCTTTTCCTGGACGATAGTCTTATGGTTGCTAAGAATTTATGTCAATTTAAATCTTTATTTTTTAAAAATTATACCTACTAGCTGTATATCCCGGTTTCACCCCGGGAATTTCATTTTTCTTTCGACTCAAACGGTCGATTTCGTAAAAATCAATGTAAAGCAAAATGATAACGATTTTTATAACAATAAAGAATATACCCAGAGATTGGCTGAAGTTATGCAATTTTAATATGGACAGGTGTTCGCACCTGGTATCAAAGAACCATCGAGCGAAATTTGGAGAATTTAGGACAAACGGTATTGATTTCTATAAAGAACAAACAAACAGAATTTCATCTTTATTTATAGAGAGAGATACTTAACAAGAATGAAATTAAAACATATTGTTGTCCAATAATATTAAAAGTTAAGCCTGATAGAAATAAAATAATTTAATGTTTAGCAAAATCTATTCTCATCTCTTTAAATTCTTATTTTTACTTTCACTTACCTATATATGAAATATATAGTAAGTGGAAGTATTGCGATCGTGAAAAATTTTGACTTCCGGTTTTCAACGAAAATACACGTTTTGGGACCCCCTGTGTCAAAATAACCAAGTCTCGCGAAATGGTCTGTGTGTGTGTGTGTGTGTGAACAGACTAGCTCAAAAACTATAAACCGTGGGAACCTGAAATTGAATATTTAGTGTAGGTATATGCCCGCGATGTGACAGCAAAAATTTTATCAAAATTGCTCAAAGGGAGGGGGTACTTTATTTAATAACTTTTTAGGTTTTTTTCGATTTTCTCAAAAACGGCTCTAACGATTTTGATTAAACTGAGTATTTGATCTATTTATATGCCCGAGATATGACTGTAAAAATTTCATCAAAATTGATTAACCGGAGGGGGGACTTTACTTAATAAATTTTGTATCATTTTCACGTGTTTTTTTTTATTTACTCAAAAACGGCTCTAAAGATTTTGATCAAACTGGGTATTTAATGTATGTATATGCCCGAGATACGACTGTAAAAATTTCATCAAAATTGATCAGCCGGAGGGGGGACTATACTTAATAAATTTTGTATCATTTTCACGTGTTTTTTTTATTTACTCAAAAACGGCATTAAAGATTTTGATCAAACTGGGTATTTGATGTCTGTATATGCCCGAGATATGACTGTAAAAATTTCATCAAAATTGATCAACCGGAGGGAGGACTTTACTTAATAAATTTTATATAATTTTCACCTGTTTTTTTTTTATTTACTCAAAAACGGCATTAAAGATTTTGATCAAACTGGGTATTTGATGTTTTTATATGCCAAAGATGTGATGCCCAACATTTCATCAAAATTAGTCAAACGAAGGGGGCACTTTATTTCATAACTCTTTTACAACGTTTTACCTTTTTTTCGATTATCTCAGCTTTAACGATTTTCATCAAATTCGTCGTGTTTAATGACAATTAGGTGTTCTTTAATATCAGGTAAGCTTTATTATTATTAAAATGTTCTGAGGGAGCTTAAATGAGGAAGGTGCCTTTTTTTTTCATATATTGTATTTGTTTATATGGAGAAATTATCTGTCTCTCGCTTCGCCTAAAAGTAAGAAATGGCTAAATATGAGATATGATAAAAATCAAGTAAACATATAGAGGAGAAAAAAAGAAAAATATTAGTCAACTCATAAAACACGTTGAGCCCACTCATGCAGAGTACGCCTTTAATGATAGACCATTGTTCATTATTAAAGCCAATCTGTTCATTTAATGGAAATTATTTGTTTCATGGTAAATGAAGTTTTCAACAACTACATAGAGAATTATAAAATCAGACGACTTGGAGTATTATGCTTGCCGAATTACCACAAGCTTTTATTTAATAATAAAAAAACTAGTGTTTTTTGTAGAGCAAATAAAAAGAAAAAATAAGAAATGAATGTGGAAAAATGTGTCTTTGAGAAGTGGCAATTAACAAAACACACCAATTTCTAATTTAAGTAAGTTGGTAAGTGAAAGTTGTGTGTTGCGCACACGCACCAGATTTTTTTTATTAGGCTTTACTTTTAATATTATTACATCAAATCGAGGCTGAATGATATATATCCTAGTAGAGTTGTCAATTTTTTTTTTTTTTTTTTTTTTTAAATCATTTATTTGGACTTCTATTTAAAAAAAAAACATGTCAATATGTTTACAATCTTTATATATATAAAAATCTCGTGTCCCGATGTTTGCCGGAGGTAAAATCAGAAACTACTCAATCAATCTTTATAAAGTATGGCTCATTGTGTGTAGTTTTGTCCAACTTAAAAGATAGGATAGTTTTTATTTCGATCATTGGCCTAAATTTTTGTTTTTTTTGAAAATTAAATGCTCACTATACTACAATTGATTGTGATTATTTGTAAGCTCTATAAATTTCCAATAGATGGCGGTGTAAGTTAATTTATTGACACAACACCTCATTTTATTTTGATATTTAGGGAGGGTAAGCATAAATCTATTTTTTCCGGCTTGTACTAGGAAAATTCGTGTTTTTCCTATGGAAAATTATGTGTAGCCTTTTCTCGTTTGGGGGAAACATCGAATCTATATGTTTTAGCAAAAGACAGGTTAACCAAAATCATTGTGCACCTATTAATACAACCTCTTGATAAGATATCTCATATCATCATGTGTTATATTCTGAATTTAAAGAATATGTATTATGGCAAAAGATTAATTTGGTACATTTTTGCTAACTGTCTCTTGTGATTATAATAAATCCTGTTCCAATTATATTCTTTATTAGTTCCTTTTACATGTGTCACTCGTTAACACGTTATGGTCAAATAAAGATGTAAAAAAAAAATCTTTAACCCATCTAAATTCTTTACCAAACAATTTCTAATTTTGCTCCAAGTTATATTTTAAAAAACCTTTGGTTTTTAGATTAGCTGAAACTTTTTTATCTTTATCGGGGAATTTCGATTTGACTGTATTAAAAACAATAGGATATAATTAATTTAACGCATTATAGCTACTGTGCCACAGCAACGCGTGACCGGGCCTGCTCATGTCTTTATAAATGTTTGTGACAATTTTATATTTTATAATATTTTTATTACAAAGTTTATAAAAAAATATAACCTGACTGAAAAAAATGAAAAGATTCTGAAGTCATTTTTGTAAGAAAAATGTAACTGACTAGTTTTTTACTTTCACTTACCTATATATAGTAAGCGAATTGTTTGTTTAACATCCCTTTATGTTACTAAGGCTAACCGGACGAAGCTACAGCGAGAGTCCTATTTTTTTTCTATCCAGGTATAATTAGGATAGAGATCTTTAACGAGGACCTAACACATCATACAAGCTCGGGACCTCCATTTTACATCCTACTCGAGGGCAGTGGAGGATCTAGAAATTTTCTGAAGGGGGCGCACTTTTTTTTTTTACATTTCCTGAATAATGAAGGCCCTAATTTAAAATACGTATTAGTACATAATGATGTTATAAATTACTGTAAATGTTTAAATACAATTAATTTTCAATTAGTGGGCTTGAAAAATGACTAAATGTAGCACATTTTATATAGAAATAGTAATACTTTATGAGTGTCCTCGCCTCTCAGGGGGGGGGGGGGGGGGAGGGCTCGCCCAAAATAGCCAAGGATATTTTACTCCCTTTAAAAAATCATAGGGCCACCACTGGAAATTTATATATTAATAATTTATGAAAAAACGCTTCAGGCTTGAAAATGGCTCTAGAAGCCGACACGTTGCCTAAATAAACTTCTATTGTTTTTGGTGAATATTGGCCTTATTTTTATTCATTTAATCATACTAATCCCCAAGCTTGAAAAAAAATTATTAGAGAATATTTGGACTTCTTTTTTTACATTTTTATAAAAACATATGCTAATATGTTTACAATGTCTTTATCAATTTTTGTAAAAATTTTATATTTTATAATAGTTTTATTACAAAGTTTATAAAAAAAAATGTAGCCCGACGGCAAAAATGAAAAGATTCTGAACACATTTTTGTAAGAAAAATGTAACTGACCTGTTTTTTACTTTCACTTACCTATACATAGTAAGTGAATTGTTTTTTTAACGTTCCTTTATGCTACTAAGGCTAATCGGACGATGTTTAATTGGGAGTCCTAAATTTTGCCTAACCAGGTACAATTATGGGTCTTAGGCCCGATGCAGACGAGCGGCATTTTTCTACGGTCAGGCCTATAGGCTTACCATAGTATAGTCCGGAACGCAGAAAAGTGTCGTCCGTGTGCACCAGGCCTTAAACCATTACCTGACACACCTCATTGGCTAGGGGCCTCCATTTTACGTCAAGGATTTTTTACTCCCTTTAAAAAATTCAAAATCGAATATTAAAGTCGTGTACTGAAAAGTAAGGAAATTCGACTCATGCTGCTTAGTTTATTTTATATGTTTATATATATATACATATATATATATATATATATATATATACACAATATTTATTCATATTTGTCAAATAAGCAAATTATTCTCTGAATAAAATACCAACATTACCCATTTTTATTCACTATTGATTGCGCAATCCTCCTTTTCTAAATTCACAAAACCATTCAAGTCCTAGATTATTCAAGCCCCACGGTCGTGGAATACTTTCGAGCCAGTCTTGTGCCAAGGACGACGACCTGTGTGCGTATGTCCTTGTGCCTTTAAATTGGCTAAAAGCCACGATCTCCAACATTTTAAGTCCCAATTATATTGAATATTTTCTTGTTTTTTTATAACATATATAGTTTATAATATTATATACAATTTATAAATTACAGGGTAACAGTTCCTTCAATAAATATAATGTATATAATCTTTATTTCCAATCAAAAGTGACAACTTGTGAAAATATTAAGTTAAGTACCTAATTTATTAATTTTTTTATTATTCCAATTTTGTAAAAAAGTGAAAATTCACATCTTCCATTATCTACATAAATAAAGATGAAATTCTGTTTGTTTGTTTGTTCTTTATAGAAATCCATACCGTTTGTCCTAAATTCTCCAAATTTCTCTCAGTGGTTCTTTCATACCAGGTGAGAACACCTGTCCATATTAAAATTGCATAACTTCAGCCGATCTTCAGCGGATATTCTTGTTTGTTATAAAAATCGTAATGATCTCGCTTTACAATGGTTCTATACGGAATCGACGGTTTCATTAGAAAAATGAAATTCCCCGGGTGAAACTGGGATATACAGCTACAATCTACATAAATAAATATGAAATTCTGAAGATGAAGGTGAAATTCTTTATAGAAATCCATACCGTTTGTCCTCAATTCTCCAAAGTTCGCTCAATGGTTCTTTGATACCAGGTGCGAACACCTATCCATATTAAAATTGCATTACTTCAACCAATCTCTGGGTATATTCTTTATTGTTATAAAAATCGTTTTCATCTCGCTTGATTGGTTTTTGCGAAAACGACCGTTTGAGTCGATAAAAGTCTCACTTTATAGATTTAAAAAATAAAATTCTCCGGGTGATACCGCTATATAAAGCTAGTAATATATAATTTATAACCCATTATATTAGCAACATTATGGCTTCAATATTCATAATTTATATTATCTTTATTTCCAATTAAAAGTGACAACTAGTGAAAATATTAAGGTAAGTACCTAATTTATTAATTTTTTTATTATTCCAATTTTGTAAAACAGTGAAAATACACATCTTCCATTTTAATATAAATATATTTTCCGATTCATTACAACATTCACAACGTTTCGAGGCTTTAATGCCTCATCTTCAGATGTAGTCCTCTCTAATCCCAATTAACAATATTTTAGTTAATATTTTAGTTAAACAATAGATTTCTTAAAAATCTTGTCAAAAGAAAATATGTTAAATTACACCTTTCTCCTGGGCTACCTCACTGTTACTGGCTCCTGGGAGGCCTAGCAGAGAGTAATTGACAAATTTATCTATTGATGAGATTCTTAAGGAATTGATGTATTGTTTAACCAAAATATTGTTAATTGAGATTAGTAAGGAGTACAACTGAAGATAAGGCATTAAAACCTCGAAACGTTGTGAAAGTTGTAATGAATTGAAAAATATATTTAGGTATATTAAAATGAAAGATGTGAATTTTCACTGTTTTAAAAAATTGGAATTATAGGTATAGATCAAGTCTTCCAGTAAGTTATAAAGTATCAAAAAATCAAATATTTTTTTTCTAATATAGTATGATGAACATGTGCCCTATACGGAATAATGAGATTCAATAATCCGGGATGAACGACTTCCGAAGGTACACAGACGGAATATGTCATGAAAAAAAATTGAAAAACATATAAAACAAGATGAGACATTGATTTGAGATCTTGCAATAGGCGGGCGCAATCGACTATAGGGTGCGCTAGTAGTTTTGCAAAATGTCGGAAAGAACGGTGTTAGACTTAGTTGATGTGATAGAGATAATTGGTAATTTTAAAAGACCATTAATTGAAGGGCAGGCTATTCTTGATGCAAACCACATATTTACATGTGGAATAACATCTAAAAATAAAAAAAACAGTTATTTTACAAGCCTCGTGCCTTTAAACTAGCAATCTTAAAGGACTGCCCCATCAAATAAAAGTGGAAATCAAATTTATTAATTATAATAAGCAATTTTCTTGTCATTGTACGTGTAAAGCTGGTAGTTCTGGTAAATGCAAACACATCATTGTAACTTTACTCGACGTTTTTCGGTTAGTAATAACATTAATTACCTGTTCACACAATCATTGTTATGACAGCTTAGATTCTTTGTCATATTATTTATTTATTTGTCAAAACTTTCAGGCTTCGCATTGAAAACATGGAACAATTAAGCACAACGGATGTAATAGAAAAATGGTGAAAATTAAAAAAGAAAAACAAATCTATGACACTGTGGTCTCAATGTTATTTGCATAAAACTAGCATTTTGGAATAATAAAATGTCAAATACTAATATTTACCTGGATAAATATAGTCTCTTTCTTTAAAATAAAGACTACATATCGTCATATGTTTCGAAACAGGCTTATCTATTCTTAATTTTACAATCCACTCTTTAAGAAGCTTTTTATTTTTTGGAAATAAAAGGGAATGACACGTCTTTTGATTTTCTAATTGATCACTGAGGGACCAAGCAATACCTATTAGATATTTTTCAAATGATTTTTCGCTCAATCGGGTTTTAATTATGGAAAAATAAATTAGAAACGCCAAAAAACCCTATGAATCCTAGGTAATGGCACCGCTTTTATCCCCGTTTCTCTAGTTCCTGCAGCGCCGTCGCAGAAGCAGCACCGTCGCTTGCGCCCGCCTATAAGATAGGGAAATAGTGTTTCGAGAATATGAAATAGTGTCTGACCAAATACACAGAACTTACAGAACATACCGCTGGGCTTAGTTATTTGGATTCAGGGTAACGTGTATTACCGTTGAAAAAAGAAGAAAGTAAAATTTTTCACAACCGTTGGGGGGGGGGGGGTGGAGTTAAAATTCGTAAAGGTTTTAAAGAAAGAAGGGTGTGTTAGTGAAAGCTGTGTGATGCGCGCACTGCAGCATATTTATGATAATATTTCTTTGAGAGTTTAAGGGTAACATTTACCCTTTGAATAAGTACAAAGCAAAAAGTATAAAAATTGAGTTAAGATAGAGATAAACTATAAATTTATATAAATTTACTAGGAAATTTGAGAATGGGTGAACTGCATGAGGCAAAGTTGTCAGACAGAATCGCGAGGCCTGTAGCGTGACTTCTTGAATTACTAGCACACATGTGATGGAAGTATATAAGAATGTATAAAAGCGGAAGGAATCATTTTAGTGTTTGCTGTTTTTTTATTTATAAAAACTAAGACCCATAAATAATAATATTGGATATGTTTAAATAACATTAAACATGTAGAAGGATGGCCATATGATTGTTAAAGAATCGAACAAATGTCAACATTATATCGATTTCGGCTATAGGTTATCAGCACAGCCCAGACTTTTATGTAGCACAAAGAATCAAAATATGCAGCATTAAATCTAAAAATATGCTATTAAGCAACTATAATATTCAAAGATACTGATGTTTCTAAAATATAACAATGTATAAAATATTTCACTGGAAAGAAAGGGGAAGAGACTATTTAGAAATGAACCCAAAATGATTTTAAATTTTGTTGGATCTTAAAATAACATATATTTCCAATATTAACATTAAACGCATTTAAAACGGGGGTCACCTGTGGCCCCCATTGGTTAGTATAGAAACCTACAATACTATAGGTCGCGAGTTCGCGTCCTGAGGGGGCCCTAGGATTTTTTGATGGGAGTAAAAAATTCTTGCCTATGCCGTCTCTCGGATAAGAAGTAAAATGGAGGTTCCGAGCCTGTACGATGTCAGGTACTCGTTAAAGACCCCTATCCTAATTATACCTGGATAGGCAAAATTTAGGACTCCCAAAATAGCATCGTCCGATTAGCCTTAGTAGTACTCGTTTAACGTGACGTTAAAACAAACAAACAAACGCATTTAAAACTAAAATGTAAAAATAATTCAAACTTATAAGTTAACGAGAAAAATACAGGAATAACATTGATAAAGAATTACAATCAATTGAAATATATATAAAACAATTGAATTAATCAATAAAATTAATTATTAAATGCATATCTAAATTTATTTCTGTGGATCTTAACCTTCTATCCCTTCAAATATTTTTATAACTAGAAAATGATATTTCGACATACACTGATATGATTGGAGCAAATTTACAAGCGCCTAAAATTATTGGATCGTTGTCAATTTTGTTGAGAACAATTGAATAATCCCCGTTTAAAATTTTATTTATGTTTTGCAGGATATTAAGAATTTTTCATAAAAACGTCTTCCATTTTTACTTTCAAAGCTTCCCCAACATGGTCTGGGATGAGATTTATACTTTTATTTACTAACAAGACAGGTGGAAAGCCGGGAACCTCACTAATAATCTAAGAAGAACTTATTTACGGAGAATAATCCCGATATGTAATCCCCAATATGCAAAATAAAACTTGGTATATTTGATCTACATACTCTAATTCGTAATCATATCTGGTGCGATATTTAAAAAAGTCACGCAAACAAAATATGCAATTTTGTACAAAAATGCGAGCCCTGGTTATCATTTCGAAGTACAGTACCAGTTCTATAGGACTGTTACAAGTTATAAGTAGTTGTTATGCTTGAGATGTTACAAGGAATTTATTTTATCCGGATACAAGTGATACTTTTTGGAGCTCTTATTTTAGTATGTGAAACAGATGGGAGGAAGGAGGGAGGGAGAACGTTATCTTCCAAATCCGAGTTAAAATTGCAATAAGAACCTTGAAACTTAAAAACAAAAAAGTGAAAAACGAAAACCATCATTAAACCGGTTGAGGCTTTCAACTTCGGAGTTGAATCCTCCGAAACTCGGTTTTTTAAACTCGGGTTTATCCAGATGCTCTGCATTTTAGTTTAATTTTTTTTATTTTCGCAACTTTATGGAATATCGAAAAAATTTCATATCAAAGAAGTTGAAGGAAGATTTAGGTATATTCACAGTTCCCAAAGAATTAAACACATATTCTGGCACTAAAACAGTATTTATCTTTTTTTTTTATATCTTATCTTTTATATCATGTGTATAAATTCAAAAATTTTTGGACTCAGCATAAATACTTAAAAATCTGGTGCGATGCGAACAACACACCATTTTCACCAACCAACACATTTTTCCAAATTCATTAACTTATTTTTGTTTGTATTTTCCCTTTAAATTGTTTAATAAATTATTTATTGTTAAATAAAAGTTTTTACTTGTGATACTTCGGCAATGCCAGCATAATACTCCATCGCCTCTGATTTTATGATTCTTTCTGTAGTTGGTGAAAACTTCGTTTAGTTACCGAGGAGACAAATAATTTCCATTGAATATGTAAGTTTCAAAACACATTGTTTAATTAGAAACAATGGTCTGACATTGAAGGTGTGTTCTTGATTCGTGGGCTCACCGTTTTTTATGGGTTATCGGAATATTTTTTTTTTCCTTTATATGTTTACTCGATATTTTTCATATTGAGCCATTTCTTACTTTTAGGCATAACGAGAGACAGTTAATTTCTTCCTATAAACAATGGTCCTTTAAAGGGGGAAAAGTCCCCTTCCCCACTTAAGCCCCCTCAGAACATTTTAATCACAAAGAATACTTGATAATTTGATATAGTTTGATCAAAATCGTTAGTCCCGTTTTTCAGAAATTCGAAAAAGACGTAAAAATAAGTATAAAAATAAAGACAAAATTTATAAAATAAATTACCCCCTCCGTTTGACCAATTTTGATGAAATTTATGCTGTCACGCCGCAGGCATATAAATACACCTAATTCCAAGTTTCAGGTTCGTACGGTTAATAGTTTTTGAACTAGTCAGGTAACATTCACACGCCGGCGCTCACACACACAGACCAATTTGGACTAAGGGGACCACAAACTGTGTATTTCCGTTGAAAACTGGAAGTCGACATTTTTCACAATCAATATACTTCCCTTACTATACTTTTTATAAATAGGTAAGTGAAAGTAATTTTTTTTTCTTCAATATTTTTTTAGTAAAATTCATTCTTATATTTTATTATTATTACTGGTATCGATTCTATATGACTAAAGAGCACTTTGTAGTCATATTTAGGTGGCATTTCCAACATAGACATATAGTACTACTTAGTATACAAGAGACGGCAGCTGCATTTTATTTTTATTAAAAATGTTGCATGGCACTACTTTGCCTCGACCCCTTCAATTGCCAATCACATTTAAGCACTGAGGATGGTCAAATTGCCGAAACCTATGCTTATATAAAATAAATACTATGTGTTGGGACTAAATAGATGGTCACCTTTTAATCTACACGTTAAATTAAATTTATATTTAAATAAAAAAATTGATTTATCACCGACTGAGTGTCCGTATCTGTACTGATTCATGTATTCGAATCAACTATTCGATACCGATACTCACACTTGAATAGATGGTAACAATAGATACTAAAACTACTTGGTATCGAAATTAAAGTATCGATACTTCACTGTTATCGATCGGTATCGTCCCACAGTGTTAAGCCCATCAGCCAGGTGCGGTGTTACGCCCATTACCAGAACTGGAATCGGGTGTCAACGGGAGAAAGTTCCCTCCTCTCTTACCTTTCCGAATGGGCTCACGTAACAGTTCTACTTTTGTATTCAGTTATTGAACCAGTCCGTTATTTATAGACGGTATCTTGAGCAGTTTTGTAACTTGTTGTGAATTTTAATACTAACTGCTACTACCTAACGAAATCTCGCGTATTAACCAAGAAAATAATTTTATCACGAACAGGCAATCCCCCCCGAACCTTGCAGTACCAGCGTACCACGAACAGCTATTTACACTGAAACGTGCTGTAGAGCGAACTATGGTGTCTGACCGAACCTATGTATCTTAATACAATAATTTTTATTACACAGACGGCCGACTTGGAAGTAAAGGCTGTTCTGGTTTTGATCTAACTTATTACGGATAAAAGGAACGTCAGAAAAATGCGGGTCTTTTTTTCTGCACCCACACCAGTTACTTATTTTTTAAAAGAGTGATTTATCCTAACACTAGCTTGGTTGCCCGGTTTCGCTCCGGTAGTTGTGTGCTAGTATAACAGAAAAAATTATCAGCTTCTTGAAACTCCGGTTTTAACTTGGTATTAATATTAAGATTCGAGATCTGCAGAGTCCACCCAAATAAGGGACCCTATATACTTTATGGGGGATTGAAAATGGTAAAAGAAAAATTAATTTTACGCAAATCAAGGCACAATTTTTTTACCATATTCCTTTTTATCCTGAACTATAAGGAGTGATAAAATCTTATTGAAAAAAGTCTGAAATTGGAGTTAGCCATTTTGTCAACTGGAAGGCTCATCATACACATTGGCGGATCCAGGGGAGGGGCTGTGGGGGCTGCAGCCCATCCCTTGGGAAAATTTTTCGTCATTTTAAGATAGAATTTGACTTTCATTAATGTAAGGAAGCAATTTAAAGAAAAAATAATATGCAGAACAAGTAGAATTTTAGTTGTGGGAAAGAAAAATAAAGGTAAAAAAGCTGATTAGCAGATCAAAATAAGGGGCTGTGGATCCGCCCATGATCATACATAGTAATCAAACCAACTTCTTTTTCATAACTACAATAAGAACACTTCATACTTTTTGTTTTTATTTATATTCAGTCAAGTTATCTCTTTTTTTTATGTGAAAATTAATTTTTTAAGGAATCCAGTTGGTTTTCTAATTCATTGCAGACATGTAAAATCATTATTTATTTTTTTAACGCAAAGGAGAAACAACTTATTTACGCTTAATTTTTTAGAACTTTTAAAAGAACTGTAAAAAAATGTATAACCCTTACAAATTGAATGAATGGACAATAAACATTGAGTGAATCGCACCCTAGCGCTTGCTGGTAGTCTGCAGCTCAAACTAAATTTTTCATTCACTAACCCGTAAAGGTAGACTAATTACATGGTGCGAGAGACTTAAAATTCCGATCCTTTTCTCTTAAATTTTACACCCTAAAAATATAAACGGAAAACTTCTTCACGGTTAGGGGTTATACTGCTACACAACGACACAGCTTTCTTGGTAGTATGTACAGTCGTTTTTGAGCCTTTTCGGCACGCACATTGTACACTTTGCTTTATAATATATATTGATTAAATAATTGAAGCGTGGAAATGATTTTTTTGCAAAATTGTTATATGTGCCAAAGACATTCTTTAGAAATGGGTATAAGTAATGTTTTGTTGCTAGAAAAGAGTTCATTGAACGAATGAAAGATGGTCTGGGCGTAAGCACTGAACGTAGTTCACCCTAAAGGGTATAGGTCACATCATTTCTGTAAAAATTTTTCCTAAGGCACTTATACCGTTATGCATATCCACGCTTCAATTACTTGTGAAGAACAGATGATTAAAGCAATGTATTTAACAAGCTTCTAATGTAAACAAAAATGATAATTTAATAGACAATTCGTTGAATAATTCATTTAGGGGTCCAATATGCTTTTATTGATTTTTAAATAAAATCAAATATATCATGTTTCTAGTATGTTCTTCTGTAAGCAAATTCACATACCGTAAAACGGGGTGACATTGTGACTAATGGGGTGACTGTGACAAGCCTATTTTTCTACAGTTTTTAAATTTCCCACCTTAAAAAGAAACAGGTTAGGCAATTCAGTGTACTTGTCAGTTACTCAGTAATGTGCTGCAACCTACTGACCACATATGGACCTATATAACTTCTTTCATTCCATTTACCATGGTGCTTTATTTCATATATGTTTGATTGTTATCATTTAGTTGAAACATTGAAATAAAGAACCATGGTAAATGGAATGAAAGAAGTTATATGTGGCCAGTAGGTTGCAGCACATTACTGACCAACTGACAAGTACACTGAATATCCTAACCTGATTCTTTTTAAAGAGGGAAATTCAAAAACTGTAGAAAAATAGGCTAGTCACAAAGTCACCCCATTAGTCACAATATCACCCCGTTTTACGGTAGTTAGAAATCTAGAAGGGATTTTATGCAATATTCACAACTTTTGAAATGTCTTATATGCCACACTTCTTCTGATTTAAGAACACGACTCAGTAGTAACTCAAATTCTTTATTATTAACAAAAACGACTTCAACGTTTCTTAATATCTTGGAGGTAATAGGTAGATAACCTCCTTCATGTATAATTTTGTTTCTTTTAAAATAGACAAATTTTATTAAATAACGGTATGATAAAACACTATTGATATAAAGAGGTAACTGGTGGTCTAGAAGCTATCTAGTAACTAACTGAAAACCGACAAAAGTACTATCCCGGAGCACACAGGTGAGCGGATAAAGAACCTACCTGTTTTAGTAATTTTAAACAAAATAGTATATTACTTAACGGGGCCAAAGGAAAATAAAATAAATATACTGTAATCCTTCTCTGTAGAATTTTCCTCTGATATGCCTTTCTCATGCATATAATCCAGAAATGGCAACGAAACATGAAAAAAGAAAATTGTTTTGCTACGTATAACAAAGCTTAAGATCAAAGAAACAGTTTAATATTCTACAAGCGACGATTAACAATATCCTTCAACGTGACAAGCCTGTGCAATGGACGTGAATTTTTTTTGTTTTCAATACTATTAACTTTTTTTTTCTTTTTTTTGTAGCCCTACCAGGTAGTTTATGCAAGTAATTTAAGAAGACCAATTTCTCAATTATCTTCTGATAACCGTTTATATAATTTATAAGTTTCACTTTAAAAAAGAAATAAATAGACAATCGTTTTGTATCTGACAAAGAGTTTAGTGAACTGAGTGAGGTCAGATAACTCGCCAAAACCGGTCCTCTTTTCAACTGAATTGCTAGTAGTTATGCGGCATCGATGTCTATCTTTATAAACCATCGATAGTATGCAGTCGATTATTTTCGATCCTTTCCCTAGTAATTATTATTTAAAAAATCTGTTGGCAAATATTAGTAATATTAAATAACGGTCTCTTTGGATTCAGAATTACAAAAACCATAAAAAATAATACCTAACTCGACATATTTGCACCCTTGATACCTTCTTCTATATTCCTACAAATTTTAAACCGTGACATAATTGATTTTATTTCGGACTAGCTGTATATTCCGGTTCCACCCGGAAAATTTCATTTTTCTAATAAACGTGAACAATTCTATAAACAAAAATCTGGTGCGTGCGCGCAACACACAACTTTCACTTACCAACTTAATTAGATTAGAAAATAATGCGTTTTGTTAATGCCACTTCTCAAAGTTACACATTTTTCCATATTCATTTCGTTTTCATTTGCTCTATAAAAAAAAACTTTTTTTTATTATTAAATAAAAGTTTTTACTTGTAATAATTCGGCAATGCGAGCATAATACTCCAAGTCGTCTGATTTTATTATTCTCTATGTACTTGTTGAAAATCTCATTTAGTTTCCATGAAACAAATCATTTCCATTAAATGAACAGAACGGCTTTAATTATGAAAAAGCCGTTTTTGAGTAATTAAAAAAACACGTGCAAATGATACAAAATTTTTTAAGTAAAGTCCCCCCTCCGGTTAATCAATTTTGATGAAATTTTTACAGTCACATCTCTGGCATATTAGTACATCAAATTCTCAGTTTAATCAAAATAGTTAGAGCCGTTTTTGAGAAAATCGAAAAAACCCTAAAAAGTTATTAAATAAAGTACCCCCTCCCTTTGAGCGATTTTGATGAAATTTTTGCTGTCACATCGCGGGCACATACCTAAACTAAATACCAAATTTCAGGTTCGCACGGTTTATAGTTTTTGAGCTAGCCTGTTCACACACACAGACACACACACACACACACAGACACACACACACACACACAGACACACACACACACACACACACACACACACACACACACACACACACACACACACACACACACACACACACACACACACACACACACACACACACACACACGCGCACACACACACACACACACACACACACACACACACACACACACACACTTAGTCATTTGGACTCAGGGGACCCCAAAACGTGTATTTCCGTTGAAAACCGGAAGTAGAAATTTTTCACGATCGCAATACTTCCACTTACTATATATTTCATATATAGGTAAGTGAAAGTAAAAATCTGGTGCGTGCGCGCAACACACAACTTTCACTTACCAACTTACTTAGATAAGAAATTGTCGTGTTTTGTTAAATATCATTTCCCAAAGTCACACATTTTTCTTCATTCATATCTTATTTTTGTTAATCGTTAAAGCCGTTTTTGTTCTTCTTCTTCTTCTACGTGGCGCTACAACCCTTGGTGGGTCTTGGCCTCCTCAATGAGCCGCCGCCATTCGGCCCGATTTTGTGCTGCCGCTCTCCAGTTTCTGATCCTGAAAAGGCTTCGTGCGTCAGCTGCCACTCCGTCAACCCATCTAAGCCTTGGCCTACCAGTTCGACGCGAGCTGTGAAGGGCGGTGTCCAATACTTTCCTGGGGATATCGTCTTCTTCCATTCGTGCAACGTGGCCGGCCCAACTTAGTCTCCCTAGCTTGATGAACCTGACCACATCTATGTCCCCGTAGAGGTCATAAAGCTCTCTGTTCCTTCTAATCCTCCATCCGTCTCCATCTCTCACTGGACCAACTATCCGTCGTAAAATTTTCCTTTCGAAAATATTTAGGTCATGTTCATTGGTTTTCGACATAGTCCAGGTTTGGGATGCATATGTAAGGACAGGACGTATTAGAGTTTTGTATAAGAGCAATTTAGTTCCCCTAGTAATGGATCTGCTACGTAAAATTTTAAGCAGGGCAAAATATGCCTTATTTGCCGCCACAAGTCTCTTTCTTATCTCAGCAGAGACATCATTTGCTTGGGTTACTTGGGATCCTAGATAAGTAAATTCATTGACCCTCTCAAATCTGTAAGGACCAAAAACCAGTTCTTCTTCACTTCCGGTAAACATATATTTAGTTTTCTCTTGGTTTATGGTCAGTCCCAAGGCTGAGGCAGCGTCCATCAGTTTCCCAAAGGCTTCCAACAATGCCGATCGGGATCTCGCCACAATATCCAGATCATCAGCAAATCCTAACAACTGGACAGAGCGCGTGAAGATAGTGTGGCTTGTCTGGATCCCGGAATTCCGAACAACCTTCTCCAGTGCAAGGTTGAAGAGGAGACAAGCCAGTCCGTCCCCCTGTCTTAGTCCTTTGTCAGAGGGAAATTCATCGGAGCAGTCAGATTGGATCCGCACCTGACACCTAACGTTCTTCATTGTCAGCTTCACAAGACGTATCAGTTTGCTTGGAATGCCCATTTCTCTCAAAGCCTCATACAACATAGGACGATTGATGCTGTCATATGCGCTTTTAAAGTCGACGAAAAGGTGATGCGTCGGGATCCTGTACTCGTGGCCCCGCTCCAGAATTGTCCTGAGGGAGAAAACTTGGTCTATAGTGGATCTGCCTCTCCGAAAACCAGCTTGATATTTCCCGATTTCGCGTTCCGCGAATGGTGTGAGCCTGTCAAAAAGGATATTAGACAGGACCTTATAGGCACAAGACAATAGGGATATGCCACGGTAATTCGTGCACTCTAGTTTATCTCCTTTCTTATGGAGAGGGCATATTATGGCATTAGCCCATTGTCGTGGCAGTCTTTCCTGATCCCAGATTAATAACACTAAATCGTGCAGTGCCCTATGCAACTCATCTCCACCATACTTAAAGAGTTCAGCTGGCAATCCATCTGGTCCTGGCGCCTTGTTGTTCTTCAGGCGAAGGATTGCATCCATTACTTCCTCTAAGTCCGGGGGTTCAATATCTCCAATATCGTTCGCCACAGCCTCTCCAGCAATGGTATCCTCTTCCCCTACATCTTCAAAAGGCGGTTCCTCATTTAAGAGCGATTGGAAGTGTCGGGCCCATCGATCTAAAATGTCAGGCTTATTGGAAAGCAACGTCCCATCTTCTTTCTTACATGCTTGCGTCTTAGGCCTGAATGCTGTACGTCCACTATTTACTTTCTGAAAGAATCTTCTACATTCGTTTGAATTCCTAAGAGCTTCTATATCTTCCAGCTCTTTCCTCTCCAATGCTCTTTTCTTCTTTCTAAGGAGCTTCTTCTCCTGCCTTCTTTTGTCTCTATATTCCTCCGTGGCCCTCCTAGTGAAGCGTTTACTGACCATTTTCCTGTAGGCTTCATTCTTGGCATCATTGGCAAGCTTACACTCCTCATCAAACCATTTACCTCGTCTTTCAGGAGCCTGCTTCCCAAGGATTTGATCTGCTGAGACTTCCAAAGCCCTCTCCAATTGGTCCCAGACATCCTGAATGCTTTCAAGGTCAGCTGCTCTGAGACCTTCTCTCACCAATTCGCCCGTTTTCTGCTGAAATGCTTGGCAACTTCCTTGGTCTTTCAGTTTTTCGATATTCCATCTTTTGGACCTTTCCGTCCTATGGCTCCTGACTGCGGCAATCCTGGCTCTTATCCTTGATATCACAAGGTAATGGTCGGAGTCAACATTCGCCCCTCTGTAAGTCCTACTGCTGAGAAGGTTGGATTTGTGTCTTGCACTGATCAAGATATGATCAATTTGGTTTGAGGTGCTACCATTGGGTGATCTCCAAGTAGCCTTATGAATCTGTCGCCCTCGGAACAGAGTACTTCCGACAACTAGATTCCTTGATGTTGCGAAATCGATTACCCTCTTTCCATTGTCGTTACTAAAAGCCGTTTTTGAGTAAATAAAAAACCCCGTGATAATGATACAAAATTTATTAAGTAAAGTTCCCCCTTCGGTTGATCAATTTTGATGAAATGTTAGCTATCACATATTTGGCATATACAAACATCAAATACCCAGTTTAATCAAAATCTTTAAAGCCGTTTTTGAGTAAATAAAAAAAAAAAACACTTGAAAATGATACAAAATTTATTAAGTAAAGTCCCCCCTCCGGTCGATCAATTGTGATGAAATGTTGGTTATCACATCTTTGGCATATAAATACATCAAATACCAAGTTTGATCAAAATCGTTAAAACCGTTTTTGAGAAAATCGAAAAAAAACCTAAAAAGTTATTAAGTAAAGTACCCCCTCCCTTTAAATAATTTTGATGAAGTTTATGCTGTCACATCGCGGGCATATACCTACACTAAATACCCAATTTCAGGTTCGCACGGTTTATAGTTTTTGAGCTAGTCTGTTCACACACACACACACACACACACACACACACACACACACACACACACACACACACACACACACACACACACACACACACACACACACACAGACACAAACACAGACCATTTCGCGGGACTTGGTCATTTCGACTCAGGGGACCCCAAAACGTGTATTTCCGTTGAAAACCGGAAGTCGAATTTTTTCACGATAGCAATACTTCCAGTTACTATATATTTCATATACAGGTAAGTGAAAGTAAAAATACAACAAAAATAGCAGTAATAGGTTATTATTCCAAAGCTTTCGGTTATACTCTATTTCTAGTTTTACCCTCTGGGGCATACTTACTTGGTACTTAGATCTTTAAGTAAACCTACTCTAGAGCATACAACGTAAAGCTAACCATGAGAAAATCTGGAGAATCCAAAATGATACCAGCTACCCTCAGTGATTGCCCCCGAGCTATATTTATAGCCATCGCAAATGCAACCCGAACTGGGAATTATACTCTTTTGAAATCAAAGGATTTTTCAACTCAAACGGTCTATTTCGTAAAAAACCAATGTAAAGCGAGATCATAAAGGTTTTTATACCAATAAAGAATATACCCAGAGATTGGCTTCGCACCTGGTATGAAAGAACCACTGAGCGAAATTTGGAGAATTTAGGATTAACGGTATGGATTTCTATAAAGAACAAACAAATAAACAAACAGAATTTCATCTTTATTTATAAAGATTAGCTAATTCGGTAGTACCCATAAGCATATTCCTAATCTCTGAATAATACATTTTTATAAATCTACTTATGCTATAATTACCTATTTAGTTAGCCCTATAAAGTATATATTATCACACTTTTTATAAAAAATGAATGAGCATACATACATATGTATATATCTCGACAAATTATAGTGAGAATAATTACATCATTTTATTTCCCCAAGAGCAAACCTTTTAAAAAATCGACTTTCTCGTAGTATTTTTAAACATTTTCATTTGTTTGGCATTTTATTTTATTTAAATTATTTAGTTTTATCAATTTGAGGATAATTACAATTGTTTAATATGAAAAAATAATGTTCACAGAAGGAGTGACCGTCATGAGTACTTTTATGACTAGCCCAATATAATACTTGAAAAAAATGATAAATAAAAAAAAGAATAGGCCCCACTTGGGAATCTAATAAAAAGAATGTATATTACAAAAGAAAACTCTAAAATAATACTGTTCAGGGAACCCATTTGTCATTTAATATAATTGTTTAGTTTAATTTTTATTTCATCGTTTTTAAACCAATTCTAAATTCAATGATTTATAAGTTCTAAATTCAGTTATTAATATGTTGTGGTTAATGTATAATTAATTTATCAAGTTTATTAAAATTTAATATCATACCAATCGATATTAAGTAGCCAATAAACATTCATTTATTTGTGCGTGGGCGTTTGTGATTGGTCGAAGACGCTTGGAGCCAAAGCTCTGAGAAAAACAAAAGAAGCTTCATAAGTCAGTCAGCTGTTGATTCTCGCCAGCCGAATACACATTACTCCCTCACGGTTCAAAATTCTTTAAGAACATTTTATGACATTCTCGTTTACCCAGGGTGTTCATTTGTGTATTGTGCACATTTGCAGACATTATTTTAGAAAATTGAGCGAAGAGGAAGATTAAGTTCCCAGCTGGATGGACATTTAAAGTAAAATAATTCCAAAATTATTTTTTTAATAATGTATGAACATTAAAGTTTCTTTGATCTTCAAATTGAAATAAAATTTTCTAAAAATTGGACTTCACCTTCTAACATTAAAAATAAATTGCTGAATTCAGTTATCTATCAATGTATTATAGTTATTAACCGTTTGTTTATTATTTTATTCTATATTATAACAATGGCCATTCGATTGAAGCATATTTTTTGTGTATAATAGTTTATATAATAGTGTATTTCATTTTCCTTTAATCATTTAAGTTTCATTCGTATTTAATAAATTATTTGTATTTAATAAATTATTCTTTAAGCTTTAAATATCAGAGAATTTTCTTTAATATCCTTTCATTCATATTATTTTGTTATTGTTAATTATGCTAATATTTTCTAAATTTCAAAAGTAAACTTTATGTAAAATATCTTTTATGTTATTCTTTTATCATTTATACCTGTTTATTGCATTAACCAACAAAGCTAGGAGCATTGAGCACCGGCCATACTTTCTTCATCAGGGAAGCGAAAGGTTTTTATTATTAAAACCTAACTTGCCTAAATAAATACAATTTTAAACAAATTGAAAAACTCATTTTTTTTTTTAAATAGCTGAGGCCATGAGATTCACCCATGTATATATAGTTACATATTTAGAATTATTTCTTTAGGATTATTAACTAATACGGATGAGCGGGTTATTCGCACGCACACACCCGACGCGGAGATAAATTGGACCTGATTACATATTGCGAAAACAAGTTTCCTCCCGATCTCGAAATTAGATTTTGATGAAGTTATCGGGATGGGAGATTATTGCGGGGAGCAAAAACGTTTCGCTTCCAGCTTCAACCTTCAACTTGTCGATAGAGGGAAGCACTTCATAACAACAACGATTTGAATTTTAAAAACCTGGTGCGTGCGCGCAACACACAACTTTCACTTACCAACTGACTTAGATAAGAAATTGATGCGTTTTGTTAATGCCACTCCTCAAAGTTACTCATTTTTCCAAGTTCATTTCTTATTTTTGTTTTCATTAGCTCAGAACATTTGAATAATGATAGCGCATACCTGATATAACACCTAATTTTCATTAAACATGACGAATATGATGAAAATCGTTAAAGGCGTTTTTGAGATAATCTCGAAAAATTGGAAAAAAGGCTATGAAATAAAGTGCCCCCTCCGGCTGTTCAATTTTGATGAAATGTTGGCTATCACATCTTTGGCATATACATACATCAAATACCCAGTTTGATCAAAATCGTGAAAGCCGTTTTTGAGTAAATAAAAAAAAACACGTGAAAATGATACAAAATTTATTAAGTAAAGTCCACCCTCCGGTTGATCAATTTTGATGAAATGTTGGCTATCACCTCTTTGGCATATATACAAAAATACAATTTTTGATAAATTCACATTTGAAATTTTGATTCAAATTTTGAAAATCAAACTTCTATAAACCCCTATCGAGTTGCATAACAGAAGGATGGTCACAGATTCAGTTTTATACTTACCCTTCCTAAACATCGAAAGAAAATTAAGTGTTGTGTAAATAAATAAACTTAAACCGCCATCTGTTGAAAATTCATAGAACTTACAAATAATCACACTCAATCGTAGTATAATAAGCATTTAATTCGCGAAAAAAGAAATATTGAGGCCAATAATCGATATATAAACTATCCAATCTTTTAAGTTGGACAAAACTACACACAATGAGCACAATTTCATCAAAATCGGTTGAGTGATTTCTGATTTTACTCCCGATAATCGCGACACGAGTTTTTTATATATATAAATATTATCTACAGTTATATATTCCAAATCCTAATTTATAGTACAGTTTATTATATATTATTCTTAACTTTAACCTTAGAAACCTTTACCTATGTAACTCATATAATTTTATCCCAACCTTTTTGTTCAATTAAGGACATGATTGTGAGAACAATATTGTCTCGAAATGCCGTCATAATATAGGTGTTTATTTCCAAACTGAACCCCAAGAAACCTATTATTTATAACATCTAATCGAACAGTCAAATTAACGTGTTATCTATAGCTTTAAGAGTATAAGTGAAAAAAAAAGAAAGAAAAGAAAAATGCGGTCTATAGATTATACTTTGTGTTTCGAAAGCCTCAATTATAATATTAGTCATGATGCCAAAATGAAAAGTCAATTCCAATTGCAAAACAGTTTTTTCCTGTGAATATCAGTCACGAACATTGTAGGTTCTAATAGACTACGTTGAATAAAAAAAATTGCGTAATGATAATATACTCCGGAAAATTGAATAACAATCCAATTAAAAACAGATGCGGGTTTATTAATAGATGGTGAGTTTTATTTGTAGGAAAAATGTGGAGATGAATCATTCAACCGGGTCTCTTGAAAGGTTAGAATTTTCGAGTTATTTTCAAAAGGCCTACCGCATTAGATATTCTACAATAAAATTCGGCATTATAGCTACTTATTCAAATTTCCATATATAGTTTAACTATATTTTATATAATTTTTAGATTTCCTAATAAGTACCCATGGCATGTAAACATACCATCAGCTGTATTTTGTTACTATCTGTAATAATTCTCATCATCTAGCAATGGTACTTTACATGTTGGTCATTGTCTTCATTTTAGCCCTAATGAAGATGTTTGGATCGAAATGTAGGTTCTTCAAATAAAAAACTTTTGACAGTAAATCGGAAAAAAAAATTTTGATCTTTACACACCTCTATTAGTGTGTGTTTTATAATAGGGTTCTTGAGGTTCAGTCAATACAGTAAACCTCGATACAGCGAACTGGTAGGGGGTTTGATATTCAAAAAAGTTCGCTATAACGAGATTCGTTGTAACCGAGGATTCTTTTTTTTTTTTATTTTTTTTTAGCCAATAGGTATTGATCATATTTAGAAGGAAATTCATTCATTAGAACTACTTAAATTAAAACGCATGTATGTAATTTAATATATTAATTAAACAATGAGATTCATTAATTTACCTGCCAAGTTCACTTGAGAGTTCTTTAGCCTTAAGGGTCTGAGATTGGCATTTGAGATCTCATTTGTTTAAAACAATTTATCAATTTTTTTCCAAATATTCATGAGCCGCAGAGCGCAGTCGTTTATTTGATGCTGAAGTTAATCCTTGGGCTGCGGTTGAATCTATTTTATCTTTGTTTTTTATAACGGTTAACAATGCTGATTTTGGAATTCCATATTTTTCTGCGATGGTTTTCTTACTTAGAATTTCCGATTCGATATATCCTAGGAATTTTCAATTTTTCCTCGATTCTCATTGTGTATTTAAAAAAAAAAAGTATAAAGGAATACAGAACACTGATTCGAATAATACAGAGGTCGAAACAGAACTGAACTAGGTTTGAGAAAAAAGTCTATGGAAACAGAGAGAGAGCAAAAGGAAATCGGATTAGTTAAGAGTAAAAAATCTTGCGCGCAACACACAACTTTCACTTACCAACTTACGTAGATTAGAAATTAATGTGTTTTGTTAATTTCCACTTCTCAAAGTTACACATTTTTCCACATTCATTTCTTATTTTTGTTTTGCTCTCTAAATTACACTAATTTTTTTTATTATTAAATAAAAGTTTTAACTTGCGATAATTCGGCAATGCAAGCATGATACTCCAAGTCGTCTGATTTTATAATTCTCTACTTAGTTGTTGAAAACTTCATTTAGTTACCATGAAACAAATAATTTCCATTAAATTAACAGAACGGCTTTAATTCTGTTAAAACAATGTCTTGTCATTAAAGGCGTACTCCGCAGGCGTGGGCTCCACGTGTTTTATGAGTTGACTGAATATTTTCTCCTCTATATATTTACTTGATTTTTATCATATCTCATATTTAGCCCTTTCTTATTTTTAGGCGTAACGAGAGACAGTTAATCCGTATAAACAAAATCAAAGGTACTTTATAGGAAACAAAAAAAGCCCCTTCCCCATTTAAGCCCCATCAGAACATTTGAATAATGACAAAGTTTACCTGATTTTACAAGAACGCCTAATTTTCATCAAACATGACGAATTTTGATGAAAATCGTTAAAGCCGTTTTTGAGATAATCGAAAAAAAGGTAAAAACTGGAAAAAAAGTTATGAAATAAAGTGCCCCCTCCGTTTGACTTATTTTGATGAAATGTTGTCTATCACATCTTTGGCATATACATACATCAAATACCCAGTTTGATCAAAATCGTTAATACCGTTTTTTAGTAAATAAAAAAAACACATGAAAATGATACAAAATTTATTAAGTAAAGTCCCCCCTTCGGTTGATCAATTTTGATGAAATTTTTACAGTCATATCTCGGGCATATACATACATTAAATACCCAGTTTGATCAAAATCGTTAAAGCCGTTTTTGAGTAAATAAAAAAAAACCTGAAAATGATACAAAATTTATTAAGTAAAGTCCCCCCTCCGGTTGATCAATTTTGATGAAATTTTTACTGTCATATTTCTGGTATATACGTACATCAAATACCCAGTTTGATCAAAATCGTTAAAGCCGTTTTTAAGATAATCGAAAAAAAGGTAAAAATTAGACAAAATTCTTTAAATAAAGTACCCCCTCCGTTTGACCAATTTCGTTGAAATTTTTACTGTCACATCTCGGACATATACATGCATTAAATACCTAATTTCAGATTCGCACGGCTTATAGTTTTTGAGCTAGTCTGTTCACACACACACACACACACACACCATTTCGCGGGACTTGGTTATTTGGACTCAGGGGACCTCAAAACATGTATTTCCGTTGAAAACCGGAAGTCGAAATTTTTCACGATCGTAATACTTTCCTTACTTTATATTTCATATATACGTAAGAGAAAGTAAAAAACACCTCAATTCTAGAAACTGGAGCTACTTCGTCTTCCCGCGCTCATTCTACGTATACAGTAAAAAAAAAATTATTAAAAATTCTTGCAGTTCTTACAGAATATACTTGCAGAAGTACAGAATATAATAATTCTCAGGCATCAAATTTAGTTCGTAGTTTGCACTAACCGAGGGATTTCGCTATAACGAGGCGTTCAGCAGTAAAACAATGGTAATTTTGGGGGGATAGTATTTTGGTTCGCTATATCGAGGTGTTCGTTATATCAGAGTTCGTAATAATGAGGGTTTACTCTAATAAACAACTATATTATGGCGACATTCCGAGAACAATATAGTTTTCATAATCATGTCCGACAATCAACAAAAATTGGTTGGATTACAATTGTATGAGTTACTTTGGTAAAATTTCTACTAAAGTTAACAGTAACATGTCCCCCCCCGGGGGGCCCGGTAAGACCGTCCCTTGGTAGGCATTTTCAAACCATATGTTTTTGTTTTTTTTTAACATTACAATACGTTTATTTACATGTATGGTGAATTTATTTTTTAAAAATGCCTCCTAAGAAGCGAGCTTCAATAGGAGTAGTGAGCTCAAAAGCTAAAAAACAACGTCAAATACGAGCAGCTGAAACTTTCGACGACATCAAAATAGGATTGAACAACAGAGGCTTAGACAGGCAGAATCGCGGGAAACTGAGTCTACATTGCAATGGTTTTTTACGAAATCAACCCTTTCATTAGAAAAATGAAATTCCCCGATCAAACCGGGTTATACAGCTATCTGTATAAATAAAGATGAAATATTGTTAGTTTGTTTTTTCTTAATAAAAATCCATACCGTTTGTCCTAAATTCCCCAAATTTCTCTCAGTGGATCTTTCTTACTAGGTGCGAACACCTGTCCATATTAAAATTTCATAACTTCAGCCAATCTCTGGGTATATTCTTTATTGTTATAAAAATCGTTACGGTCTCGCTTTAAATTTGTTCCTGTTTATTAGAAAAATGAAATTCCCCGGGTGAAACCGGGATATACAGCTAGTATATATATATATATATATATATATATATATATATATATATATATATATATATATATATATATATAAACTTCATAATGCATTAATTGTAATTGGAAAAGAGAATTGAATGACTTTTTGAGGTGCACCAAGACTGTTAAATATTTCCTCAAGGGGCCATCCAAGCGGAAAAGTCCACATCGTGGTAGCAGTAATCACCTAATTTCCCCAGTGGAAAAACAACCATTACACAGATTGCGAAGTGTTTCTTTTCTTTTTTCATCAAATAATGATCGGGTGAGGTCAGAGGTGGGGGAAGCTAAAAGGGTATCCAACATGCTTCGCTGCGCGCGGTTCTGTAGAAGTACTGTACTCGGCGGAGAGAGTTTCCCTCATTATCTATTGCTACAAGCCGCGACTAAGTTGTTGTTTATATCGGGAAAAAATACATCTTTATTATTACCTTAACCTGGAGTTGAATTTAAATCATTTATATACGAATATTTATGCAAGGGTCAGATGTTTGCAACCTCAAAACTCTTAAAGTAGCTGATGGTTTTTTTTTTAAAACTTTAGCACAACGTTGCTGTCATAAATAGCGGCCATATTTATCATGATATCGCAAATGAAAAACATTTCATAAAGAATAGACTTAACCCTTTGCATTCGGCACCGTTTCGGGCGTTACCTACCGGCAACTCGACGCAACTTATTCGCGAAAACGTTCACCCTGAAAACGTAATGTTATACAGTAAAATTTTAGAACCAAGTAAGGAATTGTAATGAAATTTAGGTTATATGGATTTGTGGAGCTTCAAGAACACATAGTTACAAAAATAAAATATTTTTTTATAATTTTATTTATAATCCATTACATACAACGATGAATTTTCTTTTAATACGTATTTCATTACGTTACATGTAAAAATGGTCTTTTTCCCTAAAATTGCTTTGAGTTGCTGGTAATATGAATGAAAAAAACCTTCCAGTGCTTACTACCTTAAAAGATTAACGTATATAAATCTGTGCTTTATGTCATATGTTTTAATTTATGTAAACTTCAATACTGTTAAGATGTTTTGATAAGAAAATTAGAAGGCTCTTAACAAACTAAAGCGTGTTCAAAAAAGGAAAATTGAATAAATAAATTATTTTCGTAAAATAAATTTCTTCTTTATTTACAAGGATTAAATTAGAACACAACCAAAGGAAAAGGAAAAAGAAAAAAAACTCACGTTAACAATGACTTGATGAACTTTGCAAAATTTGGTCCAATTATATACAGCACAAAAATAATTTCTTGGTTATCATAACCTTCTTCCAAAACAGCAATGAAGATAGTGGTGATAACAGCCTTTTTCTAATACTCGTGTTTACGAGCAGTGTTAGCCAGTATACCCCAGCAATTATCAACATCCATGCAAGTAGTTGGTAATTAGTAATTTGGGGTAACCCGAAAACCTGAAAACCTTACCAAGCTGCTGGTATCAAGGCAGAGCAGGCACTGTCTATTCGAGCCACATTTCAGATGATCGATTACTGGCTGCTCGATCGATTTCGAAAATCGCAGTCGAACGGTTATGCCGCTACATCACTCCCCCCCTGGATGACGGAGTCACAACAGAAGGGCTGCTTCTTCTTTACTAGTCTTCCCGAGCGGGTCCTGACTTGAGTTTTTCCTTGCGGTGTAGGTGGTTCGTCTTCTGCCGTTGCTGGTTCTTTGGCCGATGTTTCGAATGTGACCGATCGTGGTAAGGGTGTGGATGGTAGTTGATAGCTGGTAGGATCTACCTTGCGAGGTTCGTCTTCAGCCAGGAGATATGCCGGCTTAATGCGGTCGATTGAGATGGTGAGTTCACTATCTCTCATTTGGATAGTAAAAAGTTTATCTCCACGACGTAAGACCTTATGCGGGCCGGAATAAGGCGGCGTTAATGGCTTCTTGACAGCATCTTCCCTCAAGAAGACATGAGAACAAGTGCTAAGGTCTTTATGCTGAAATGTGCGGCGGTGATGAATCTCCCGAGAGCTAGCAGGTGTTAAGCGTGAGAGGTCTTCTTTAAGTTGTTGGAGGGCGACAATGGGCTCTACTTCCTTCGTAGGTTCGTCAAAAAAATCGCCAGGCAACCGTAACGCCTGTCCATAAACTGCCTCAGCTACGCTGGCTTCCATGTCCTCACGGAAGGTCGAACGTAGGCCAAGGAGGACTGTAGGTAGAACTTGTGTCCAGCGAGTAGAGGAGAGATGAGCGATAAGTGCTGCCTTCAAACAACGATGCCACCTCTCGACGCAACCGTTGCTTTGGGGATGGTAGGCTGTCGTCCTGATCTTTTTAATCCCTAAGAGAGCGTTCAGCCGTTGAAAAAGATCTGCTTCAAACTGTCGTCCTTGATCGGTCGTGATTCGCTGAGGTGTTCCGAAACGGGCGACCCATGAGGCATAAAACGTCTGCGAGATTGTGGTTGCACTGATGTCACTAATGGGTATAGCCTCGGGCCATCTTGTAGCTCGATCCACCATAGTAAGTAGATACCTCATCCCGTCCGATGGTAAAAGAGGTCCTACAATATCTAGGTGCACGTACTGAAACCTGTAAGCTGGTTTGAAAGTTCCTAGAGGAGAGATGGTGTGCTTGTGAATTTTGCTTCTCTGGCACGCAATACAAGTTTTAGTCCACTTACCAATGTCTATGTTCATCCCTGGCCAGAAATAGCGCTGAGAGATGATCTTCCTTGATGATTTCACACCTGGGTGACTAAGGTTGTGCAATTGGTCGAAAGCGGAACGTCGAAACGGCTGTGGTAGATAAGGCCTTGCTCTGTTGGTTGACATTTCACAAAGAAGAGTCTGGTTGGTCCCGGGTAATTCGATCAGCTTCATCTGCAGACGTGGGTTCTTCCTGAGTTCTTCTACGCTCTGATCCTGCTTCTGCGCTTCTGCCAGTCCGCCGAGATCTTCAGTTAGTTCGATTTGCTCGATTCGGGATAGAGAGTCAGCAACTACATTTTCCAGACCAGGTAGGTGAGCTATATCAGTAGAAAACTGACTGATGTAGTTAAGTTGGCGAATTCGTCGAGGATCAGCTGTATCCTGCTTTTGACTAAATGCATGGGTCAGAGGTTTATGATCCGTGACGATGCGGAAGTGCAATCCCTCCAAGAGTGGCCGGAAGTATTTGACCGCTTCATAAATGGCTAATAACTCCCGGTCATACGTCGAGTAGTTTTTCTGAGTCTCGGTGAGTGCCCTGGAAAAGAAACCGAGAGGCTGCCAGGATCCATCTTCTTTCTTCTGCTGCAGAGCTGCACCAATCCCACGATCAGAGGCATCACAAACTAAGGAAAGATAACCTTTGGCTGATGGATGAGCGAGAATAGCCGCTTCCGCTAGGCTCTTCTTACTCTTCTCGAAAGCTGCAATTGTTTCTTCATCCCAATGAATCGGGGTTTTGTCGTTACGCTTGGCGTTGTGTGTCAAGGCATTAAGTGGAGCTTGAATAGTTCCAGCATTAGGGAGACATCTCCTGTAAAAATTTAACATGCCCAAGAAAGTTCGAAGCTGTGAGACAGTTTCTGGGCGAGGATAGTCCGTAATGGCTTGAACTTTTGATGGAAGAGGTCTTATGCCATTGCAGTCCACATGGTACCCAAGGAATTCAACTTCTGAACGTCCAAATACACATTTGGAAACATTTAGAGAGAGACCTGCAGCGTTGAACCGGGTGAAAACTTCCTTCAGATGCTTATCGTGCTCTTCTTTGCTTCTGGATGCCACGATAAGATCGTCGATGTACGGAAAGACAAATGGAAGGCCACGGAGAACGTCGTCAACAAAACGTTGAAACGTTTGAGCGGCATTGCGAAGTCCATATGTCATCCGCAGGTACTCGTAGAGTCCGAAGGGTGTTGTCACAGCAGTCTTCTCCACGTCCTTTTCTGCCATTGGAATTTGATGATAAGCCCGTATAACATCTAAGGTTGAAAAATAGCTGCATCCCTCGAGATGAGAAGTAAAATCGAGGATGTTTGGAACAGGGTACTTGTCCGGTACCGTTTGCGCATTAAGTCTGCGGTAATCGCCACACACACGTATTCCTCCGTCCTTCTTGGTAACTACGTGTATCGGGCTTGACCAGGGGCTCTTGGAAGGTCGAATTATTCCTTCTTCTAGCATGAGCTCGAACTCTTTCTTCACAGCCTTTAGCTTTTCTGGAAGTAATCTTCTTGATTTGCTGGTAACGGGACGGCCTGTCGTCTCTATGTGATGTTCCACGCGTGAGCGAGATACTCCTTTAATAGGGGATGGCCGTGTTAAGTTAGGGAAATCCTTGAGCAGGTGAGCATACGGGCAATCACGAGGAATAGTAGAGATTGAGGGTGCTGAAACTGATGAAACCCTTCCTAGGCTCGTAAGTCCAGTATGCTGGTCGACTAAACGCTTACGGCGAATATCCACCATTAGGTTATAATAAAACAGGAAATCAGCTCCAATTATTGCTCGTTCTACATCAGCTACAAGGAACGTCCACGTGAAAATGCGGCGGAGTCCCAAGTCCAGTTGAAGTTTCTTTTCACCGTAAGTTGAAATCGGAGAGTTGTTAGCTGCAATCAGTTTGTATTCTGCAGGCATCCGGTGAACTTTGGGATTCCTCGGTAACAGAGATATCGAGGCGCCGGTATCGATGAGGAACTGTAACCTTGACCGCTTATCTTCCATGAAAAGGCGGCGTTGAGGTTGAGTAGTGACGGTAGCCGCTTCATCCGTCACCACATTTAGTTTTCCACCGGCTCCCAGTCGCAAGGCTTGACGCATTTCTTTGCCTTAACCTTGAACCTGCGATGGTAGTAACATAGATTTCTTCCCCCTGACGAAGATCTAGATGTTGAAGTTCCTCTGGAGTTCCGTCGCTCGGTGCTTCTTCCTCCGGTCCGCTGCTGTTTCAGCTCTGCTACTTCCTTTCGAAGTTTACGAATTTCTTCATGCAAAGAATCTAAAGAATGGCTCGGTGATGGATTATGTTGTACGGGCATTATCTCCGTTGGTGCTTCAACTTCTACTATCCTATCAGCCATAGCTGTCAAGGCATCGGAGTCCTCTTTCTGCGAAGAAACAGCGAGAATCTGCTGAACGCGAGGAGGTAAGTTCCTCAGCCATAACGTGCGTACTACTTCTGCACTTACCTTGGTACCTGACAGCTGCAACATCTGTCGGTACAGTTGTGATGGTCGCTGATTACCTAGCTGCGTCTCCTCCAACAGTTTTCGAATTCTTCTGGTCTCTGATTCACCATAGAGCGAAACTAGGCGATCTTTAACCTTAGTATAGGGATCAGGGTCAGTTGAATCTAGAAGATCCTCAACTTGAGTAAGTACGTCAAGTTCGAGTACTCCTATAACGCACTGAAATTTAATTTGAGGCGAAGAAACACGAGAAGTTGTGAATATCGCATCGGCTTGTCTAAACCATAACGCTGGGTTAGTCTTGTAGAACCCGGGAAGCCTACCTGCTGGACCGTTAAACGCTGAAATTTGCTCCATCTGCTGTGAAGACTGTTGTGCCGTAGAGTCAGTGATCACGTCGGGGTCACCAGTTGTTAAGATGTTTTGATAAGAAAATTAGAAGGCTCTTAACAAACTAAAGCGTGTTCAAAAAAGGAAAATTGAATAAATAAATTATTTTCGTAAAATAAATTTCTTCTTTATTTACAAGGATTAAATTAGAACACAACCAAAGGAAAAGGAAAAAGAAAAAAAACTCACGTTAACAATGACTTGATGAACTTTGCAAAATTTGGTCCAATTATATACAGCACAAAAATAATTTCTTGGTTATCATAACCTTCTTCCAAAACAGCAATGAAGATAGTGGTGATAACAGCCTTTTTCTAATACTCGTGTTTACGAGCAGTGTTAGCCAGTATACCCCAGCAATTATCAACATCCATGCAAGTAGTTGGTAATTAGTAATTTGGGGTAACCCGAAAACCTGAAAACCTTACCAAGCTGCTGGTATCAAGGCAGAGCAGGCACTGTCTATTCGAGCCACATTTCAGATGATCGATTACTGGCTGCTCGATCGATTTCGAAAATCGCAGTCGAACGGTTATGCCGCTACATCACTCCCCCCCTGGATGACGGAGTCACAACAGAAGGGCTGCTTCTTCTTTACTAGTCTTCCCGAGCGGGTCCTGACTTGAGTTTTTCCTTGCGGTGTAGGTGGTTCGTCTTCTGCCGTTGCTGGTTCTTTGGCCGATGTTTCGAATGTGACCGATCGTGGTAAGGGTGTGGATGGTAGTTGATAGCTGGTAGGATCTACCTTGCGAGGTTCGTCTTCAGCCAGGAGATATGCCGGCTTAATGCGGTCGATTGAGATGGTGAGTTCACTATCTCTCATTTGGATAGTAAAAAGTTTATCTCCACGACGTAAGACCTTATGCGGGCCGGAATAAGGCGGCGTTAATGGCTTCTTGACAGCATCTTCCCTCAAGAAGACATGAGAACAAGTGCTAAGGTCTTTATGCTGAAATGTGCGGCGGTGATGAATCTCCCGAGAGCTAGCAGGTGTTAAGCGTGAGAGGTCTTCTTTAAGTTGTTGGAGGGCGACAATGGGCTCTACTTCCTTCGTAGGTTCGTCAAAAAAATCGCCAGGCAACCGTAACGCCTGTCCATAAACTGCCTCAGCTACGCTGGCTTCCATGTCCTCACGGAAGGTCGAACGTAGGCCAAGGAGGACTGTAGGTAGAACTTGTGTCCAGCGAGTAGAGGAGAGATGAGCGATAAGTGCTGCCTTCAAACAACGATGCCACCTCTCGACGCAACCGTTGCTTTGGGGATGGTAGGCTGTCGTCCTGATCTTTTTAATCCCTAAGAGAGCGTTCAGCCGTTGAAAAAGATCTGCTTCAAACTGTCGTCCTTGATCGGTCGTGATTCGCTGAGGTGTTCCGAAACGGGCGACCCATGAGGCATAAAACGTCTGCGAGATTGTGGTTGCACTGATGTCACTAATGGGTATAGCCTCGGGCCATCTTGTAGCTCGATCCACCATAGTAAGTAGATACCTCATCCCGTCCGATGGTAAAAGAGGTCCTACAATATCTAGGTGCACGTACTGAAACCTGTAAGCTGGTTTGAAAGTTCCTAGAGGAGAGATGGTGTGCTTGTGAATTTTGCTTCTCTGGCACGCAATACAAGTTTTAGTCCACTTACCAATGTCTATGTTCATCCCTGGCCAGAAATAGCGCTGAGAGATGATCTTCCTTGATGATTTCACACCTGGGTGACTAAGGTTGTGCAATTGGTCGAAAGCGGAACGTCGAAACGGCTGTGGTAGATAAGGCCTTGCTCTGTTGGTTGACATTTCACAAAGAAGAGTCTGGTTGGTCCCGGGTAATTCGATCAGCTTCATCTGCAGACGTGGGTTCTTCCTGAGTTCTTCTACGCTCTGATCCTGCTTCTGCGCTTCTGCCAGTCCGCCGAGATCTTCAGTTAGTTCGATTTGCTCGATTCGGGATAGAGAGTCAGCAACTACATTTTCCAGACCAGGTAGGTGAGCTATATCAGTAGAAAACTGACTGATGTAGTTAAGTTGGCGAATTCGTCGAGGATCAGCTGTATCCTGCTTTTGACTAAATGCATGGGTCAGAGGTTTATGATCCGTGACGATGCGGAAGTGCAATCCCTCCAAGAGTGGCCGGAAGTATTTGACCGCTTCATAAATGGCTAATAACTCCCGGTCATACGTCGAGTAGTTTTTCTGAGTCTCGGTGAGTGCCCTGGAAAAGAAACCGAGAGGCTGCCAGGATCCATCTTCTTTCTTCTGCTGCAGAGCTGCACCAATCCCACGATCAGAGGCATCACAAACTAAGGAAAGATAACCTTTGGCTGATGGATGAGCGAGAATAGCCGCTTCCGCTAGGCTCTTCTTACTCTTCTCGAAAGCTGCAATTGTTTCTTCATCCCAATGAATCGGGGTTTTGTCGTTACGCTTGGCGTTGTGTGTCAAGGCATTAAGTGGAGCTTGAATAGTTCCAGCATTAGGGAGACATCTCCTGTAAAAATTTAACATGCCCAAGAAAGTTCGAAGCTGTGAGACAGTTTCTGGGCGAGGATAGTCCGTAATGGCTTGAACTTTTGATGGAAGAGGTCTTATGCCATTGCAGTCCACATGGTACCCAAGGAATTCAACTTCTGAACGTCCAAATACACATTTGGAAACATTTAGAGAGAGACCTGCAGCGTTGAACCGGGTGAAAACTTCCTTCAGATGCTTATCGTGCTCTTCTTTGCTTCTGGATGCCACGATAAGATCGTCGATGTACGGAAAGACAAATGGAAGGCCACGGAGAACGTCGTCAACAAAACGTTGAAACGTTTGAGCGGCATTGCGAAGTCCAAATGTCATCCGCAGGTACTCGTAGAGTCCGAAGGGTGTTGTCACAGCAGTCTTCTCCACGTCCTTTTCTGCCATTGGAATTTGATGATAAGCCCGTATAACATCTAAGGTTGAAAAATAGCTGCATCCCTCGAGATGAGAAGTAAAATCGAGGATGTTTGGAACAGGGTACTTGTCCGGTACCGTTTGCGCATTAAGTCTGCGGTAATCGCCACACACACGTATTCCTCCGTCCTTCTTGGTAACTACGTGTATCGGGCTTGACCAGGGGCTCTTGGAAGGTCGAATTATTCCTTCTTCTAGCATGAGCTCGAACTCTTTCTTCACAGCCTTTAGCTTTTCTGGAAGTAATCTTCTTGATTTGCTGGTAACGGGACGGCCTGTCGTCTCTATGTGATGTTCCACGCGTGAGCGAGATACTCCTTTAATAGGGGATGGCCGTGTTAAGTTAGGGAAATCCTTGAGCAGGTGAGCATACGGGCAATCACGAGGAATAGTAGAGATTGAGGGTGCTGAAACTGATGAAACCCTTCCTAGGCTCGTAAGTCCAGTATGCTGGTCGACTAAACGCTTACGGCGAATATCCACCATTAGGTTATAATAAAACAGGAAATCAGCTCCAATTATTGCTCGTTCTACATCAGCTACAAGGAACGTCCACGTGAAAATGCGGCGGAGTCCCAAGTCCAGTTGAAGTTTCTTTTCACCGTAAGTTGAAATCGGAGAGTTGTTAGCTGCAATCAGTTTGTATTCTGCAGGCATCCGGTGAACTTTGGGATTCCTCGGTAACAGAGATATCGAGGCGCCGGTATCGATGAGGAACTGTAACCTTGACCGCTTATCTTCCATGAAAAGGCGGCGTTGAGGTTGAGTAGTGACGGTAGCCGCTTCATCCGTCACCACATTTAGTTTTCCACCGGCTCCCAGTCGCAAGGCTTGACGCATTTCTTTGCCTTAACCTTGAACCTGCGATGGTAGTAACATAGATTTCTTCCCCCTGACGAAGATCTAGATGTTGAAGTTCCTCTGGAGTTCCGTCGCTCGGTGCTTCTTCCTCCGGTCCGCTGCTGTTTCAGCTCTGCTACTTCCTTTCGAAGTTTACGAATTTCTTCATGCAAAGAATCTAAAGAATGGCTCGGTGATGGATTATGTTGTACGGGCATTATCTCCGTTGGTGCTTCAACTTCTACTATCCTATCAGCCATAGCTGTCAAGGCATCGGAGTCCTCTTTCTGCGAAGAAACAGCGAGAATCTGCTGAACGCGAGGAGGTAAGTTCCTCAGCCATAACGTGCGTACTACTTCTGCACTTACCTTGGTACCTGACAGCTGCAACATCTGTCGGTACAGTTGTGATGGTCGCTGATTACCTAGCTGCGTCTCCTCCAACAGTTTTCGAATTCTTCTGGTCTCTGATTCACCATAGAGCGAAACTAGGCGATCTTTAACCTTAGTATAGGGATCAGGGTCAGTTGAATCTAGAAGATCCTCAACTTGAGTAAGTACGTCAAGTTCGAGTACTCCTATAACGCACTGAAATTTAATTTGAGGCGAAGAAACACGAGAAGTTGTGAATATCGCATCGGCTTGTCTAAACCATAACGCTGGGTTAGTCTTGTAGAACCCGGGAAGCCTACCTGCTGGACCGTTAAACGCTGAAATTTGCTCCATCTGCTGTGAAGACTGTTGTGCCGTAGAGTCAGTGATCACGTCGGGGTCACCAGTTGTTAAGATGTTTTGATAAGAAAATTAGAAGGCTCTTAACAAACTAAAGCGTGTTCAAAAAAGGAAAATTGAATAAATAAATTATTTTCGTAAAATAAATTTCTTCTTTATTTACAAGGATTAAATTAGAACACAACCAAAGGAAAAGGAAAAAGAAAAAAAACTCACGTTAACAATGACTTGATGAACTTTGCAAAATTTGGTCCAATTATATACAGCACAAAAATAATTTCTTGGTTATCATAACCTTCTTCCAAAACAGCAATGAAGATAGTGGTGATAACAGCCTTTTTCTAATACTCGTGTTTACGAGCAGTGTTAGCCAGTATACCCCAGCAATTATCAACATCCATGCAAGTAGTTGGTAATTAGTAATTTGGGGTAACCCGAAAACCTGAAAACCTTACCAAGCTGCTGGTATCAAGGCAGAGCAGGCACTGTCTATTCGAGCCACATTTCAGATGATCGATTACTGGCTGCTCGATCGATTTCGAAAATCGCAGTCGAACGGTTATGCCGCTACATCACTCCCCCCCTGGATGACGGAGTCACAACAGAAGGGCTGCTTCTTCTTTACTAGTCTTCCCGAGCGGGTCCTGACTTGAGTTTTTCCTTGCGGTGTAGGTGGTTCGTCTTCTGCCGTTGCTGGTTCTTTGGCCGATGTTTCGAATGTGACCGATCGTGGTAAGGGTGTGGATGGTAGTTGATAGCTGGTAGGATCTACCTTGCGAGGTTCGTCTTCAGCCAGGAGATATGCCGGCTTAATGCGGTCGATTGAGATGGTGAGTTCACTATCTCTCATTTGGATAGTAAAAAGTTTATCTCCACGACGTAAGACCTTATGCGGGCCGGAATAAGGCGGCGTTAATGGCTTCTTGACAGCATCTTCCCTCAAGAAGACATGAGAACAAGTGCTAAGGTCTTTATGCTGAAATGTGCGGCGGTGATGAATCTCCCGAGAGCTAGCAGGTGTTAAGCGTGAGAGGTCTTCTTTAAGTTGTTGGAGGGCGACAATGGGCTCTACTTCCTTCGTAGGTTCGTCAAAAAAATCGCCAGGCAACCGTAACGCCTGTCCATAAACTGCCTCAGCTACGCTGGCTTCCATGTCCTCACGGAAGGTCGAACGTAGGCCAAGGAGGACTGTAGGTAGAACTTGTGTCCAGCGAGTAGAGGAGAGATGAGCGATAAGTGCTGCCTTCAAACAACGATGCCACCTCTCGACGCAACCGTTGCTTTGGGGATGGTAGGCTGTCGTCCTGATCTTTTTAATCCCTAAGAGAGCGTTCAGCCGTTGAAAAAGATCTGCTTCAAACTGTCGTCCTTGATCGGTCGTGATTCGCTGAGGTGTTCCGAAACGGGCGACCCATGAGGCATAAAACGTCTGCGAGATTGTGGTTGCACTGATGTCACTAATGGGTATAGCCTCGGGCCATCTTGTAGCTCGATCCACCATAGTAAGTAGATACCTCATCCCGTCCGATGGTAAAAGAGGTCCTACAATATCTAGGTGCACGTACTGAAACCTGTAAGCTGGTTTGAAAGTTCCTAGAGGAGAGATGGTGTGCTTGTGAATTTTGCTTCTCTGGCACGCAATACAAGTTTTAGTCCACTTACCAATGTCTATGTTCATCCCTGGCCAGAAATAGCGCTGAGAGATGATCTTCCTTGATGATTTCACACCTGGGTGACTAAGGTTGTGCAATTGGTCGAAAGCGGAACGTCGAAACGGCTGTGGTAGATAAGGCCTTGCTCTGTTGGTTGACATTTCACAAAGAAGAGTCTGGTTGGTCCCGGGTAATTCGATCAGCTTCATCTGCAGACGTGGGTTCTTCCTGAGTTCTTCTACGCTCTGATCCTGCTTCTGCGCTTCTGCCAGTCCGCCGAGATCTTCAGTTAGTTCGATTTGCTCGATTCGGGATAGAGAGTCAGCAACTACATTTTCCAGACCAGGTAGGTGAGCTATATCAGTAGAAAACTGACTGATGTAGTTAAGTTGGCGAATTCGTCGAGGATCAGCTGTATCCTGCTTTTGACTAAATGCATGGGTCAGAGGTTTATGATCCGTGACGATGCGGAAGTGCAATCCCTCCAAGAGTGGCCGGAAGTATTTGACCGCTTCATAAATGGCTAATAACTCCCGGTCATACGTCGAGTAGTTTTTCTGAGTCTCGGTGAGTGCCCTGGAAAAGAAACCGAGAGGCTGCCAGGATCCATCTTCTTTCTTCTGCTGCAGAGCTGCACCAATCCCACGATCAGAGGCATCACAAACTAAGGAAAGATAACCTTTGGCTGATGGATGAGCGAGAATAGCCGCTTCCGCTAGGCTCTTCTTACTCTTCTCGAAAGCTGCAATTGTTTCTTCATCCCAATGAATCGGGGTTTTGTCGTTACGCTTGGCGTTGTGTGTCAAGGCATTAAGTGGAGCTTGAATAGTTCCAGCATTAGGGAGACATCTCCTGTAAAAATTTAACATGCCCAAGAAAGTTCGAAGCTGTGAGACAGTTTCTGGGCGAGGATAGTCCGTAATGGCTTGAACTTTTGATGGAAGAGGTCTTATGCCATTGCAGTCCACATGGTACCCAAGGAATTCAACTTCTGAACGTCCAAATACACATTTGGAAACATTTAGAGAGAGACCTGCAGCGTTGAACCGGGTGAAAACTTCCTTCAGATGCTTATCGTGCTCTTCTTTGCTTCTGGATGCCACGATAAGATCGTCGATGTACGGAAAGACAAATGGAAGGCCACGGAGAACGTCGTCAACAAAACGTTGAAACGTTTGAGCGGCATTGCGAAGTCCAAATGTCATCCGCAGGTACTCGTAGAGTCCGAAGGGTGTTGTCACAGCAGTCTTCTCCACGTCCTTTTCTGCCATTGGAATTTGATGATAAGCCCGTATAACATCTAAGGTTGAAAAATAGCTGCATCCCTCGAGATGAGAAGTAAAATCGAGGATGTTTGGAACAGGGTACTTGTCCGGTACCGTTTGCGCATTAAGTCTGCGGTAATCGCCACACACACGTATTCCTCCGTCCTTCTTGGTAACTACGTGTATCGGGCTTGACCAGGGGCTCTTGGAAGGTCGAATTATTCCTTCTTCTAGCATGAGCTCGAACTCTTTCTTCACAGCCTTTAGCTTTTCTGGAAGTAATCTTCTTGATTTGCTGGTAACGGGACGGCCTGTCGTCTCTATGTGATGTTCCACGCGTGAGCGAGATACTCCTTTAATAGGGGATGGCCGTGTTAAGTTAGGGAAATCCTTGAGCAGGTGAGCATACGGGCAATCACGAGGAATAGTAGAGATTGAGGGTGCTGAAACTGATGAAACCCTTCCTAGGCTCGTAAGTCCAGTATGCTGGTCGACTAAACGCTTACGGCGAATATCCACCATTAGGTTATAATAAAACAGGAAATCAGCTCCAATTATTGCTCGTTCTACATCAGCTACAAGGAACGTCCACGTGAAAATGCGGCGGAGTCCCAAGTCCAGTTGAAGTTTCTTTTCACCGTAAGTTGAAATCGGAGAGTTGTTAGCTGCAATCAGTTTGTATTCTGCAGGCATCCGGTGAACTTTGGGATTCCTCGGTAACAGAGATATCGAGGCGCCGGTATCGATGAGGAACTGTAACCTTGACCGCTTATCTTCCATGAAAAGGCGGCGTTGAGGTTGAGTAGTGACGGTAGCCGCTTCATCCGTCACCACATTTAGTTTTCCACCGGCTCCCAGTCGCAAGGCTTGACGCATTTCTTTGCCTTAACCTTGAACCTGCGATGGTAGTAACATAGATTTCTTCCCCCTGACGAAGATCTAGATGTTGAAGTTCCTCTGGAGTTCCGTCGCTCGGTGCTTCTTCCTCCGGTCCGCTGCTGTTTCAGCTCTGCTACTTCCTTTCGAAGTTTACGAATTTCTTCATGCAAAGAATCTAAAGAATGGCTCGGTGATGGATTATGTTGTACGGGCATTATCTCCGTTGGTGCTTCAACTTCTACTATCCTATCAGCCATAGCTGTCAAGGCATCGGAGTCCTCTTTCTGCGAAGAAACAGCGAGAATCTGCTGAACGCGAGGAGGTAAGTTCCTCAGCCATAACGTGCGTACTACTTCTGCACTTACCTTGGTACCTGACAGCTGCAACATCTGTCGGTACAGTTGTGATGGTCGCTGATTACCTAGCTGCGTCTCCTCCAACAGTTTTCGAATTCTTCTGGTCTCTGATTCACCATAGAGCGAAACTAGGCGATCTTTAACCTTAGTATAGGGATCAGGGTCAGTTGAATCTAGAAGATCCTCAACTTGAGTAAGTACGTCAAGTTCGAGTACTCCTATAACGCACTGAAATTTAATTTGAGGCGAAGAAACACGAGAAGTTGTGAATATCGCATCGGCTTGTCTAAACCATAACGCTGGGTTAGTCTTGTAGAACCCGGGAAGCCTACCTGCTGGACCGTTAAACGCTGAAATTTGCTCCATCTGCTGTGAAGACTGTTGTGCCGTAGAGTCAGTGATCACGTCGGGGTCACCAGTTGTTAAGATGTTTTGATAAGAAAATTAGAAGGCTCTTAACAAACTAAAGCGTGTTCAAAAAAGGAAAATTGAATAAATAAATTATTTTCGTAAAATAAATTTCTTCTTTATTTACAAGGATTAAATTAGAACACAACCAAAGGAAAAGGAAAAAGAAAAAAAACTCACGTTAACAATGACTTGATGAACTTTGCAAAATTTGGTCCAATTATATACAGCACAAAAATAATTTCTTGGTTATCATAACCTTCTTCCAAAACAGCAATGAAGATAGTGGTGATAACAGCCTTTTTCTAATACTCGTGTTTACGAGCAGTGTTAGCCAGTATACCCCAGCAATTATCAACATCCATGCAAGTAGTTGGTAATTAGTAATTTGGGGTAACCCGAAAACCTGAAAACCTTACCAAGCTGCTGGTATCAAGGCAGAGCAGGCACTGTCTATTCGAGCCACATTTCAGATGATCGATTACTGGCTGCTCGATCGATTTCGAAAATCGCAGTCGAACGGTTATGCCGCTACAATACCATTGGAAAGTTGGTTAATTCTATTGTGATTTAAGCATTAATTATATTGTCACCATGCTGAAGTAACGAAGGTGCAACTATAATATTCGTAACTTTAGCATGGCGACGACGGTATAAGGACTTTAAAACAGTTTTCATTGCTTACAGGTGAGCTAATCGGTAAAGTTAAATACTTATTTCTTTGTAATACAATATTTTAATAAATCCATTGCTTACAGTGGACACGATTTATTCCTACTACTACTTAAGAAGTATAAACAGAATTACAAGTACTATAAAAATAATGGAAAAAAAAAACGCGAGCTGAGACCGTCATTTATCACCAAAAGCGAAATATAGTTTTACCTATACCTAGTTGCGGGCTCACCTGTGGTGTAGTGGTTAGCATAGAAACCTACAATACTAAAGATCGCGGTTTCAATTCCAGCGGTGGCCCTAGGATTTTTTAATGGGAGTAAAAAATCCTTAACCATGCCGTCCCTCGGATAGGACGTAAAATGGAGGTCCCGAGCCTGTACGATGTCCGGTACTCGTTAAAGATCCCTATCCTAATTATACATGGATAGGCAAAATTTAGGACTCCCACTGTAGCATCGTCCGATTAGCCTTAGTAGCATAAAAATGGACGTTAAACAAACAAACTATACCTAGTTGCACCTATAAAATAGTTTTTACGATTAGTTTATGTCCTTATATGTTAAAAACTGAAAATTATTTGCATTGTCTACGTAGCGGAGCCTTCGAGTGCAAAGGGTTAAAAGGGATTACCTGCGGTGTAGTGGTTAGCATAGAAACCTACAATACTACGAGGTCGCGTTCCAAGGTGGCTCTAGGATTTTTTAATGGGAGTAAAAAATCCTTGTCTATGCCGTCCCTCGGATAGGACGTAAAATGGAGGTCCCGAGCCTGTACGATGTCAGGTACTCGTTAAAGATCCCTATCCTAATTATACATGGATAGGCAACATTTAGGACTCCCACTGTAGCATCGTCCGATTAGCCTTAGTAGCATAAAATGACGTTAAAACAAAAAACAAACAAACAAGCAAAGGGTTAATATACAACAGTACATAACTCAAAATGTAGTGATGTGATGTATGCTTACAATGTACAATATACTTACAATGTTGTTGATGTATACTATATAATGTTATCTAAACCTAATAGAGACTAACAAACTGTAATACTCTTACATACAACTGCTGGACTATTAAGGAATAGGAAGGTAGTGCGGTAAAGGAATCGTGGGTTATTTCCTAATTACTGAATTGTTAATAAGGCGTGAATTTATTTTGATGCGGGGATTATTAAAATGGACAACTATATTAATAGTATGGTGTATTACACAATTTTAATGTTAAAATAATGTAATAGATTAATTCGAATATATAACATCTGTAAAAATAAAGCTGAAATATTGTTTGTTTGTTTATTGGTTTGTTTGTTCTTTATAGAAATCCATACCGTTTGTCCTAAATTCTCCAAATTTCGCTCATTAGTTCTTTCAGACCAGGTGCGAACACCTGTCCATATTAAAATTGCATAACGTTAGCCGATCTTCAGCTGATATTCTTTATTGTTATAAAAATCGTAATGATCTCGCTGTAATGTTTTTTTATGAAATCGACCGTTTCTTTAGAAAAATGAAATTCCCCGTGTGAAACCGGGATATACGGCTATAATCTATGCTATAAAGATGAAATTCTGTTTGTTCTTTATAAAAATCCATACCGTTTGTCCAGGTCCATATTAAAATTGTATAACTTCAGCCAATCTCTGGGTATATTCTTTATTGTTATAAAAATCTTTTTGATCTCGCTTTACATTGTCGGGTTTTACAAAAATCGACCGTTTGAGTCGATACAAGTCTCAGTTTATAGATTTTACAGATTTAAGAAATGAAATTCTCCGGGTTAAACCGGTATGTATATACCTACAGCTAGTATAATAGATTACAGAAGGTTTTTTCGCGTTTTCTTCCCATTTTTTAACAGACTTCGAAAGAGGAGGTTACTCAATTCGATACGTATGTGCCTTTTTTTTACTTATTTATTATTATTATTATTATTACTTTTTTCCCACTGCCGGTATTCTGATAAATCGAATTTCTGAGAAACTCATTTAAGAAGAAGAAGAAGAAGAAGAAGAAAAAGTATTTTTATTCTGGGACGTCTTGTCCCCTAAGAATAACAATATATGTACAAATCCAGAGTCATTTGTCTGGCTAGTTTAGAACAAAGTTGTTAATTAAAGAAATAAAATAAAATCGAGTCTCATTGAACAAAAAAAAAAAAACAATGGTATGAGAAATTAGAATATAAGTTGACTATTTTTCAACCATTTGAACTTAAAAAAATAAATAAAAGAGAAACAAGATTTATGTATACAAACACGGATAAGTATTGCAAATTGAAACAGGTTTCATTATTTTACATAGTTGGGGTAGTTTGAAGATTAAGGAGGTGGAGGAATAATTGGGTTTTAAAAGATGTAAGGGATGCATTTTTACGGATAGAAACGGGTAAAGAGTTCCAAAAGGAGGCACCACGGATGATAAATGATTTTGTAAAGGAGGCAGTTCGGTAGGCAGGGATGTATAGATTTAAGGTTTGAGATCTGGTATTTAGGGAGTGAATGGAGGAACAAGGTGTAAATAAATTTAGGATATACAGAGGCTTCTTAATTCTGAACGTTCGGAAAAGATATACACCAAGGAAATATTGCCGCCGAAAAACTGGGTAGAGCCATTTCAATTCAGCATAGTGACTTGAGACGTGGGAGCGCCTGGGGACACCAAAGATAAATCTAATGAAGCAATTCATTAGTCTCTTTAACCTCGCCTCATGCATACCAGACAGTCTCCCGTATACAAGACAGCCATAATCAAAATGGGGAAATATAAGAGAGGAAACAAGGAGTTGACGGGTTTTGGAGGACATGCAATCACGGGATCTGCGGAACTGTTTGAGGATAGCGATGGATTTTCTAGTGATTTGGGAAATATGGTTACTCCACGACAAATGCTGGTCAAAGATCACTCCAAGATTTCTGACATGAGGATGGAAATGGACAGGTTGGCCTTTGAGGTAAAGTAGGGGGTAGTAAGAAAGGGAATTAGTGAGATGCTTGGAGCCGATCAGGATAGCCTTGGTTTTTTCTCCATTTAGACTCAATTCATTTTTTTCTGCCCAGGCGTTTATGCTATCTATGTCTTCCTGTAATTTTTGTGATTTAGTGTTTGTTGTTGTTAATTTAGTGATTAAATTATTTTTTACTATTTATGTAAATATCAAGTTTGGATTTGAAATAGGTTTTTGAATAATATCAGTTACTGTTCATCCCAAAAATTGAATTATTGTCTTACATTAAATTTTTAGTAAAATTTAGAAAGCTTGTTGCTTTTTCCCTATATGACTCTATTTTTCTTCGATTCCTATTAACTTGGCGGGTGTACCTCAAGGTTCAATACTGGCTGCCTTACTCAATACCATATATACTTACGACATACCTATTACCAATGAGACTTTGACTGCAACTTAAGCTAACCAGCCTGACCCCAACAAACACAGGTTCTGTCCCCGTCCTCTCTCTCCTCGCCTCTTATGGTGCAGGGGTGGTCGGTGTAGGCCACTGGCTAGGTACGATCACCCTTGGGCCGCCATGAGTGGATTAACGAGATTCCCTCTGCAACTTAAGCTGAGCGGATTTTGACCTTCACGACTTCGACGACGACCGTACCTGGCCGAACGACCTCCACCGATCGTCATCCTATCATGAAGTCAAGAAAAGAGAGGAAGGGGACAGAACCTGCTAACCAGCCTGACCCCAACAAACACTCATGACCTGTACAGGTCGGCGTTTGGTGGTCCCAGTAACCACGACCACCACGGCTACACCAGGCACCCCTAGAGGTCCTGGCACCACCCAATGACGACGCCCGGGAGAGCGTCGTCCCCGTGGTACCATTTGGCATCACCGCCTTAAATCCCGAATGGATAGCGGGTGAACTTAAGCAACTTAAGCTGATGATAGAGCAATTATCACTAAACGTCATGACGCAACACAAGATTCATTAACTTTACAACATAACTTACACAATTTACACGACTGGTTTCAACAATGGAAAACTAGACTCAATCATCATAAATATAAATATAAATTTTGTGTTATAACAATAAACCTGTACCACTACAACCCATGAAGGGGTCTTGGGTACAGTACTTTGTAATGAAGTACTTTTTCTTGGTCCGATATTGTGAAAGTAGGCGATTTGACCGTGATCTCGCTCAACCATCATGTTTCCCCCATAATTTTTGAATTAAGGTTACCCTCTTTATGGAGGCTGGGTTTGCCCCAGGAAGGTTTCTCGGCTCACGAGACGAACCGTGACAGAATATTAAAGACGCTGTGCCAAGCCAGATTCGAACTCAGGACCTTGAACACAGCAACTCATTGCCTTACCAATGACCTCCCCGCTCCCTATGTTATAACAATATTCTCTGAAATTATTTGGGGGGGGGGGGGGGTCACTGGCCGGGTCGACTCACCCTCTATATTCTCTATTCTTTCGCAGATAACCACATTTCTGATTAATAACCGTTAAATAGGGCACTCCATCTTTCAGAGTATAGAATTCAGTCCGTCGTAAAGAAAAATGGAAATTCTTCGTACCGTCACTGTTTAAATATAATGGTAATAGGAATTGATTAAAATTAAGTAATTTAAAAAATAAAGGTATCTTAAGAAATTTCATATTTTTTTTCGCCCTCTCCAAATATGGTCTTTACCTTTATCCATATTACTGAATTTACCATATAATCACAAGTATAATATTTATTATACGGGAAGATATTGAATATTATATATTAGATAGATTGGTGAAAGTAATCTTCCCAATATCATTTATTTAAACATTACACAAAAAAAGAAATAAAAAAAAAATATATATATAAATATGGTAAAACGCCAACGTTTCGGATTACTTCGTCCATCTTCAGTGCAATATTCTTTTGTTGTATATTTTCTTTTTCCTAATACAATATGTAGATGTATATAAGTCAATCACCTAAATTAAATAAAATATTTGAACAAAGTGAATATCAACATAAATTAGTACATACATATTTTGGTTGCTTGGTCACATCATACATATTTTCTGTATTTCTTATACATATTTTTCTATTTAAATGTTATAGGTCACTTTTTTTTTTTTTTTTTTTTTACAATAAGAATATTATTGTATGTATGTCCTTGTCCCATCCATCTTCTGCTTACTGAACTTTGTTCTTTTATACCAATATATTTAACCAACTAAATGTTATTGTAGTTTATTTTTTGTTTTCATATCTTATTCACTTTTTTATGTTTAAATTTTTTATAATATTCTGCTAATGGCTATTTATTTTTATAGAATCTGTTTTGTAATCAACTGCATATTCAATGTTTTTAGTGATGTGTATCGTTTCTATGAGTTTCCTGTATTTTGTGTTGTTTTTTTTTATTGCTGTAATTTTAACGCCCTCGAAATTAAATTTATGTTTGTTTAAAATACTATGTTGTGCCTGTATAACAAATATTATACTTGTGTTCATATTTTTTAAAAAGGATTTCTAGTTTTTTATTTTATTTCTATAAAATAAAGGAGTTACTGACCTTAATACTATTTTTTACCCTACAATTTTTATTTTTATTATTTTGCATAGAAGTTGATGAATGGGCGACTGCGGCTTAATAGGAAACGATGACTCATTCATAACAATGACATTTCCGGAATGGAAGTGGACACAAAGGAAACCTGCTGACAGGCCTGTCAGATGGAGGTAGCGAAATGCACGATATATAATAATTAGGAATCAGGGTGGCACTGAACTCCTGCGCTCGAGGGATCGCGTTTGAGTCCATCTGTGACAGAGATAATTTTAACCTTGCAAGAATGGTATAGTGTCGCAGAGACCCACCTTGGGCACACCGAGCCTCTCTAATTACTCACAGCTAAACAAAGCGGAAAAACTGGCGTTTAATGTTGATTTGGACCCATTCACCACATTGCATTATTGACCTAGAAAAGGCATCTCCTTACAAAATAAACATAAAAAAACTCCATGCAAGTGGTTTTGGTTTTATGTATTTATTTTTTTTTTAACATATTTACATTATATTATATTACTGAAAGACCGAAGTTTCGGTTTCGAGCAGTTTCGGTTTCGGCTAAAAATCAGCCGAAACTTTCCTTCGTCTATGATGTCCCCGAAGAAGGAAGTAGAACTACACTATTTTAACAAGTAGTCTTGACTAATCTCATTGATTGCCTTTAGCATTCAATAAAATGAAATAAATAACATTTAATCAATATAACTTAGTGTAACAGTTTGGGAAAAAAACATCCATATCATCTGAAAAAGAACAAAATAATCTATGTTAATGACCGGTATTGGTATTTAAATCTACATTTTTGCTTTGATTCTTTTAACCAAGTTTTTCTGACAATAAATCCATGCTGTAGGTTTCTCAAAAACGAACTGCCTGATCCGGGTTCGAAGAACTTCAGAGAGCTCGTTAAGCTCGGTACCTGGCCTTGAAAATGGGGGGGGGGAGAATTAAAAAAAAAAAAAAAAAAAACTTGCTGGCTATGAATAATGTGAGATTTATTTTGCCTATCCAGGTATAATTAGGATAGGGATCTTTAACGAGTACCTGACTTCATACAGACTCAGGACCTCCAGATTACATACTATCCAAGTTGAAGCTGAATGCAGAAAAAACGAAAGCAATTTTAATAGGCTCCAATTACCTCCTTAAAACCGTCCCTAACATCCCTACCCTCCTCCTAAATAATAATCCCATTAAATTTTATCCAACTGTCAAAAACCTCGGAATGACCTTTGATCAAACCCTTTCCTGGAAAAACCACATCTCCAATATTTCCCGCCGTACCTTTTCTACCTTAAAGCAATTAAATCACCTCCGAAGCCTTTTTCCATTTGAAACACGTAGGCTCCTGGTCACCTCCCTGGTATTTCCCCACTTTGACTATTGTTGTGCGGTGTATGGGGGTATCTCTGGGGACCTCGAAGCAAAACTAAAACGTTTATTTAATTGTTTCGTACGATTTATCTTTGGGGTCCCAAGAGACGTCTCCGTTTCACCTTTATACGAAAGATTAAAGTGGTTATACCCATCCTACCGCCGTAAATATTTCCTGGCCTCTTTCCTTTTCCAAGTAATCCGATCCCGCCGTCCTTCGTACATCACCGAACTTCTCCATTTCAAATCCTCTGTCCATTCCCGCAATACCCGTTCCAGGTCTTCAGATCTATACACTCCGGCCCACCGAACGTCAGCCTTTGAAAGATCTATCATTATCCGGTCCTCATCCCTATGGAACTCTATCCCCCCTTTTATTCGTCATTCCAACACACTCCCTACCTTTAAATACCGCCTGTTCGATCACCTCCTTTCCTCCCAGTTTCCCGAACAACTGTAACCAGTTCAACTGTAAATTGGTATAGGCCTTTATTATTTATTTATCCTTTAAATTATATGTTCCATTTAGTGTATGTGTAAATAAGTGTATATAAGTTATTTTTCATTTTAAGTCAATAAGGATTTACTTAGTTTTAATTTTTTTTTTCTTATCACAAGAAGATTTCCTTATTATTTATAATTTTTTTCTCAGCTTTTTTTTTGTTTATTTTTATCATTTTAATTTGCTCCATTTTTTTGTTTTTATTGTTTTCTTATATAGTACTCTAACGCACTGAAGCCTATTATATGTATCTGTATAGTTTGTTCCTAAGGGACTAGTTCCCGGGACAATCAATAAAGACTTTATTATTATTATTATTATTATCCGAGGGACGGCATAGCCAAGGATTTTTTATTCCCTTTAAAAATCCTTTGGCCACCACAGGACGCGAACCCGCGACACACACTACAATAGACTACAGGAGACCCCTATGTCATCATTTGATGCGTATTTTTCTACAAACTTATAATCCTACTATTGGCAGGCCTGTACTTCTTTGTGTGAATTGGCGAACATTGACTTTTTGTGATTGAAGGAGTATTTTTTTTTTATATAACTTTACCAACAGGTCCAAATGAAATCAAATTATTTATTTCATATTTATTGGATTGAATATGACCTGTTTTTCTTTTGTGCAGACTCATCGCTATCAAAGAGCTGCTTTCATAGACGTGTTTGGTTCAAACGATTGCCCAACAATTCGGGTTTCTTATCCTTCCATGGTCTAAGCAACCAGGAAGGTTATAGAAATCAGAAATGTATACGCTATTCACCATTTTTCTTTGTAGTTAAAATTTTCTTCAAAGCCAAACCCAAGATAAGCCAATGTTTTCAGAAAATACGGATTAGATGTTAATAGCGCGTTTGGCAATCGCTTCAACACCTGATTTATGATTGCCATGGTGGCTAAATAAGACGTAAAAACAGATAGGCTTGAATGCTTCTATAAATTGTACTAGCATTCCCGTAGCGGCTTTGCCCGCGAGCCTTTAAAATCAATTATGTGATCATTATCTTGGTATTGATTTAATATAATATGTTAAGGAGATTTAGTAGAATCGGAGCTTCCGGTAGGCGGAAGGTTGGGTAGAAGTAATAAATGTAATAAAGCTGCCGGCTCGGTAGAAGAGAGGGAGGCGCGCAATGGAGAGAATTCACTAATACCGCCGAAACAACTTACTCGTCAGGTACTCATTAAAGATCCCTATCCTAATTATACCTGTAAAGGCAAAATTTAGGACTCCCACTGTAGCATCGTCCGATTAGCCTTAGTAGCATAAAAATTGACGTTAAACAAACAAACAAACAAACTTACTCGTCGTGAACGCTTCATTTTTCGGCTTTAAAACATCGTTTTCGACGCCCCGTAGATCAAGATCTTTAAAATGAGTCCAAATTAGATATTTTTTCTGGAAGTGCAAAAATAGGTGTCCGTTAGAGTTAAACGACAATATCGTCATTTAAACCCCTTAGGGGTTACATTTTTGAAATTCCTTTCTTAGTGGTTACCTACATCGCGTTTAAAACCTAAATTCCCAACTTCAAGTTTCTATCATTAGTAGTTTTTGCTCTGCGTTGATTCTGTCAGTCAGGACAAAGCCTCTTATATATATAGAGATAAACGTTATTATTAATTGTTATTTTTCTTTAATCGCATTGTTGATTTAAATTAAGAAATATTGATAATGTAACGTAAAACACAGAACATAAGAGGGGTCACCTGTGGTATAGCGGTTAGCATGGCAACCTACAATACTAAAGGTCGAAAGTTCGCGCCCAGCGGTGGACCTAGGATTTTTTAATGGGAGTAAAAAATCCTCAGCCATACCGTCCCTCGGATAGGACGTAAAATGGAGGTCCAGTACCTGTACGATGTCATGTACTCGTTAAAGATCCTTATCTTAATTATACCTGGATAGGCAAAATTTTGGACTCCCACTGTAGCGTCATCCGATTAGCCTTAGCGGCATAAAGTGACGTAAAACAAACAAACAAACAGAACATAAGATTTAAAAGAGTCTCGAGTATTTGTTGGAACAATTACCAACTAATCTAGTATCCGGTTGTCACTGTTCTAGAACCTTCTATGCTTATCGGTAACCATCTGGAATGTTCTAATGCGAACTAACAGACTAAATATTTAGTCTGAATCAGAACAGTCCAGAACGTTCTCGACAAGCGTAGAAGGTACTCGAACAGTCACAAACATGTGCTAGAACAGTTCGTTCCAACAAGTCTAGAGTTCCTTTAAACCATATGCTTGTAATTAAGTCTATCTGAGCCATTGTAAACTTCCCTGGCGGTCAAAAAAGCCAAGCGTCGATTTTTCCAAACTTCGTGCCTTAACAATTAGCACATATTTAATTATCTATATGAATTAAGATGAAATTCAGTTTGTTTGTTTGTTTATTTACAATTTGTTTGTTTAATTATTCTTTATAGGAATCCATGCCGTTTGTCCTAAATTCTCCAAATTTTGCTCAGTGGTTTTTTCATACCAGGTGAAATACACCCGTCCATATTAAAATTGCATAACTTCAGCCGATCATCAGCTGATATTCTTTGTTGTAAAACTCGTAATTATCTCGCTTTACAATGGTTCTTTACGAAATCGACCGTTTTATTAGAAAAATGAACTTCCCCGGGTGAAACCGGGATATACAGCTATAATCTATTTTAATATATATGAAATTCTGTTTGTTCTTTATAGAAATCCATACTAGGAGCGAACACATTTCCATATAAAATTGCATTACCTCAGCCGATCTTCAGCTGATATCCTTTATTGTTATAAAACTTGTAATGATCTCGCTTTACATTGGTTTTTTACATTAGAAAAATGAAATTCTCCGGATGAAACCAGGAAATAAAGATGAAAATCTGTTTGCTCTTTATATAAATCCCTACCGCTTGTCCTAAATTCTCCAAATTTCGCTCAGTGGTTCTTTGATACCAGGTGCGAACACCTGTCCATATTAAAATTGCATAACTTAAATTGGTTAACTTCACATTGGTTTTTACGAAATCAACCGTTTGAGTCCATAAAAGTCTGACTTTATAGATTTTATAGATTTAAAAACTGAAATTCTCCGGGTGAAACCGGTATATACAGCTAGTTACAAATATATTAAATAATTTTATTCGAAGAAAATAATTTACAATGACACACAAACAATATAAATTCAAATAATCAACAAGGTCACAGAAAGTATCAACACAAAAGTAACCATTGATCTTCTCAACAAGATTAAGTCTCCAGTCCGTCGCTCCTTATATTTAGTACGAATCAGAACGTTCCAGGCAAGCGTAGAAGGTACTCGAACTTGAACAGTCACGAACGTGAGCACAAAACATGTGATTTAAAAGAGTTCTAGAATATTTGTTGGAACAATTACCAAGTGCTGTAGTATATGTTTGTGACTGTTCGAGAACCTTCTAAGCATATCGGGAACCATGTGGATAGATGGAACTAATATTCTAATCATGGTTTGAAATCGATAATTATTTAAATAAAAATAAAAATCAAATCCGATCAAAATTTTTATCTAGAGTTTTTAAAAATCATTTGATGATTTTTATTGAGACTGATTTTTATTTTTGATCAGAAGTGAAAAAAATCATAACATGATCATTATTTTCGAATTAAATTTTTTCGATTAGTAATAGTAATAATTTTCGACTAATTCTTTTATAAATCAGAAATATATAATTTTTTAAGTTTATTATTGTGATTTTCCGAAAAATACGTTTTTATACACCCCCCCACCCTTAAAAAATGTACATTACATTTCAAGATGCGTAGATTCAAAAAATTGAAAAAAAAAATCGTCCGTCCGCTGTACGCCGATTTAAAATTACTTTGCCAATTTTAATACAATTTTGCACCAAGCTCATCATCACCAGGTCCAAGCTCATACGGGGACAATCCTAGTACCTCTTTATTGTGATTCAATAAAGTACCACCATTTTGATTCAAAGCCAATTACGTGATTTGAGGGGCCATAATTCGGTCATTATCGAAGTTAGAAGCAAAATAGCACCTAAATAGATTTGGAATCCACATGTTGTAATAAATTAATTTGCTTCTGAAAGGTGATTTTACATTCATTTACCTATATATGAAATGTATAGTAAGTGGAAGTATTGCGATCGTGAAAAATTTCGACTTCCGGTTTTCAACGGAAATACACGTTTTGGGGACCCCTCATTCCAATTAACCAAGTCCCGCGAAATGGTCTGTGTGTTTGTGTGTGTGTGTTTTTTTTTTTTATTTTTTTTTTTTTTTATTTATTCACTTTATTTTTCCACATGCACCACATAACGTATAACATGTACATTATTAATAATTATAGCTACAATATTTTACAACAATATTTGGCAAGAGAACTGGAAAAGATGGAAGTAATCTTTTATAATTAAATCAGTCTCTTTCGTCGGCCAATGACTCCCTGATGTAATTATGTCTTGAATAAGTTTTCTTCTGGAAGCTTCAAAATTCTCGCGATCATAAATTATGTGCTCCAATGTCTGCGGCGAATGAGAGTCGCATAAACAGCATGGGTCGTCTAAAATTCTGTAACGATGAAGATATGCCCGGTTCATTCTGCCTTGACTTGATGTTCGGGAAGTATTTTTCATAGTTGAGCCTTTGTTGTTTTGTTGTTGTTGTGTGTGTGTGTGTGTGTGTGTGTGTGTGTGTGTGTGTGTGTAAACAGACTAGCTCAAAAACTATAAACCGTGCGAACCTGAAATTGGGTATTTAGAGTATGTATAAGCTCACGATGTGACAGCAAAAATTTCATGAAATTTGCTCAAAGGGATGGGGTACTTTATTTAATAACTTTTTACGTTTTTTTTCGATTTCCTCAAAAACGGCTCTAACGATGTTGATTAAACTGAGTATTTGATCTATTTATATGCCCGATATATGACTGTATAAATTTCATTAAAATTGGTCAACCGGAGGAAGGACTTTACTTAATTAAACTGGGTATTTGATGTATGTATATGCCAAAGATGTGATAGCCACCATTTCATCAAAATTGGTCAAACGGAGCGGGCACTTTATTTTATAATTTTTTTACAAATTTTAATCTTTTATTCGATGATCTCAAAAACGGCTTTAACAATTTTTATCAAATTCGTCATGTTTAATGAAAATTAGGTGTTCTTTAGGGGGGGTTGGGGCCTTTTTTTTTTGTTTCCTGTGAAGTACCTTTGTTTTTGTTTATATGGAGAAATTAACTGTCTCCCGTTACGCCTAAATATAAGAAATGGCTAAATATGAGATATGATAAAAATAAAGAAAGCATTAAGAGGAGAAAAAAAGAAAAATATTCTGTCTACTCATAATAATTGAACCCACGCATGCGGAGTACGCCTTTAATGACAGACCATTGTTCATAATTAAAGCCGTTCTGTTCATTCGAGAAGTGGCAATTAACAAAACGCATCAATTTCTAATCTAAGTAAGTTGGTAAGTGAAAGATGTGTGTTGCGCGCACGCACCAGGTTTTTGTATTTTCTGATAAATATTTTTTTATCGCAATTTAATCATCATTATTTATTTAATACCGTATCACTCGGTGAGTGATCATTATTTTTAATCTAATTAATAAATATCAAAGATCGATGTAAATTTTTATTTATAAATCAAGAATGATTTTTAAATTAAAAATCATTAATAATAATTATAAGATGATATTTAGGAAAAAATAATTATCGATTTCAAACCCTGGTTCTAATGCAAACTAAATATTTAGTCTGAATCAGAACAGCCCAGAAAGATCTCGACAAGCATAGAAGGTTCACGAACATGTGCTAGTACAGTTTGTTCCAATTATTCCAATGAAAAGTCTAGAACTCATTTCAATCATATGGTTAGTGTTTTTTTTTGTTTTTGTTTTTTTTCCAAGTTACAATATTTTAGAAAATGTTGGTTTTTATATATTCATCCTTTTTTTCTTCTATTTTTTATCGTCAGTGGACATTGTCTATTTTTTAAGAAATATATTTATGTTCTTTCTTCATGGATGACATTTATGCTGTAATTATGACACTTATTTCTAAAGTAGCGTCAAATTATTAAAATTGAAATAAGATACATGAGGCGTTTGGTTTCAAAACCGGCTACATCCATTTTCAACAATTTTTAAGGACTGATCAAAAAAAGATCAATTTAAAAAATTAATCGATGTAACTAATTTTTTTTTGTTGTTCTTTTTCGTCGTTTCGCTAACAATTACCGTCAAACAAAAATTTTTGACAACTTTTTATCACATTGTCCTTTTTAAAATCTCATTTAACATTAAAAAATATGTTGGATGTACCTTACTTTGATTAGAAAATATCAATTTTTGGTTAAATCATGAATAGACATTTTTTAAAAACAAACCTCTTTATTTAATACGAACAATATATACATAGTTTTTATTTTTTAAATATCTAAATTTTCATTTAAATCTTGATGTTGAACCACATTCAAATTGGTATCATACATATTTACTTGGATAGGTGACATTGTACTGTCTATTACAACTTTGTAGAATTCTAGGGTACCTATTGATCTCCAGTCTACTTCATAATGTTTTTCTTAATAGAGTATCAACAATTGAAGGTTTTCTGAAAAGTGAAGCTTGGATGGAACCGCTTTTGATAAGAAATGGAATCTTTAAGTATTGGTTTTCGAAGGATCTTGACGTCTTTTTAAAAAAAAAACGCGTCTAACACATTATTTCTAGCATTAAAAACTTTCTAAAAAAAATGTTTTTGGAAAAAATGGATATAACCGGTTTTGAAACCAAACGCCTCATATATGAGACGGAGTAAGATTTTGATCAAACTCTTTATGTTTAATGAGAATCAAGTACTCTTTAATATCAGGTTAGTTAAGGTTAGGTTAGGTCTTTATAATATTAGGTAAGGTTAGAAAGATCTCGACAAGCATAGAAGGTTCAAGAACATGTGCTAGAATAGATTGTTCCAACTATTCCAACGAAAACTCTTTTAAATGGATAATCGTATGGTTAGTGTGTTTTTTTTTTCCCCTCAAGTTACAATATCAATTATGAGTTTTGCATTTATGTAGTTGGAATCAGAATGTAAAAAGCTTCAATGCCAGAATATAGTCACTATAGTATTAATAGTTCCGTTCGTTTAAAGGTGTCTTTACACTCTACGAACTTTACCTTCGAACACCACCCTCGAAAAACCTTCGTGAAGCCTTCACGTTGACTGTTCGGGTGTTCTAGGTACTTCATCTGTTCGCCTGGGTTCGGGGGTAGCCCTAGTGTCACTTTTGATTTGGGTTTTTTCAAAGTGACAGGAGTTATTTGTGATACTAGTGTAATTTGTGAAACGTTTTAAATCGTCTCCTATTTTTTTATTTTTCAGATAATATAAAATATATTGATAATGGAGATTTTTTCTTTATCATAAGCCAGCTTTGGGAGCCTCAGCCATATTGGTTCGCTTAACGTCACGTGAAGTATAAATGGCTGTTCGCTTCACATAGGTACGGCTAGGTTCGAAGGAGAACAAGTTCGAAGGTGAGGCTCGTAAGGTGTAAAGGCACCTTAAGCCGCAAATTATCATATTTCTTTATGAAGGGGATGATCGTGTTACTTCAAGTCAAGGAGTACATTTTGGTTATAAATAGTACCAGTGGTACTAACTACCCTAATGGTGGACTATTTGTGATTGAAACCTATTTTCTATCGTCGTGTTTGTAGGTAGTTGAAACTTCGCATGTGATTATCTAAAAAAAAAAAAACAGGTTTTATAGTTGTAACCATCTTCTTGTCGAGGTGCAATATATCTTAATTAATTGGGACACAATCGTGTAAACAATATACTATATTATAAAGCAAAGTGTACAATTTGCGTGCCGATAAGGCTCAAAAACGACTTCACGTACGATTAAGAAAGTTATGTCGTCTTTTAGCCATATAACCCCTAATGGAGAAGAACGTTTCCGTTTTTCTCTTAAGGGTGTAAAATTGAAGAGAAAATGGCTGGAATTTTAAGCCTCTCGCACCATTTAATTATCCTCTCTGAGATTGAGATACGAGTTTATGAATGAATAATTTACTTCGAGCTTCAGACTACCAGGAAGCGCTAGGGTGCTTTTCACTCAATGTTTATTGTTCATTCATCCAGTTCATTTTGTAAAGGTTATATATTCGTTCAGCTGTTCTTTTTAAATTACTAAAAAATTAAGCGAAAATAATTAGTTTCTCCTTTGCTTTCAAAATAAAATAATGATTTTACATCTCTGCAATCTATTAGAAAACCAATTGGGTTCCTTAAAAAATTAGTTTTCTCTAATATATGCTCAGCACATTACATTTAATCTATTTATAATATATACTTAAGTAAATTTAATGCAATATGGGTGAACATTTCTTAGTAGTACAGTGAGCGAATAAAAACAGACATAAAAAAAGAGATAAATTTATTGAATATAAATCGAAAATAAAAAGTTTGAAGTGTTCTTATTGTAGTTATGAAAAAGAAGTTGATTTGATTACTATGTATGATGAGCATTCCACTTGACAAAGTGACTAACTACAATTACAGCATTTTTCAATAAGATTTTATCATCCATCATAGTTCAGGATAAAATGAAATATGGTGAAAAAACTGTGCCTTCATGAAATTATGGTTTTCACTTTGTAATAGTAGTAAGATTCGAGATCTTCAGAAACCGCTCAAATTACGAGGGATATATTAATGGAGGTTGAAATGGAAAAAAGGTCTTAAAAAAAAAAAAAGTGAACGAATCTTCGGTAGTTTCTAAACTTCTGGATCTAATAGGACCATCGCAGTAGTCGGCGCTTGTGAGTTGTACTCGAATTACAATATTTTTAACTGAGATATAAGATTTTTCAACTATAATCTAATAACTTATTATCTGCTGACTGATTGGAATGGGCTTATAGGATTCAGAATCACAGAAACCATCAAAAACGATGCACAACTCGATAAAGTTGCATTAAAATTAATTAATTGTTCATTTACCATTTCCAACCCCCTATAAAGTATATAGGGTTCCTTATTTGGGCGGACTCTGAAGTTCTCGAATCTTAATATTGATACCAAGTTGAAACCGACGTTTTAAGAAGGTGCTAATTTTGTTCTAAATTACCTTTAATTTTAAAGTTTTTCTGTTATTAAAACTACTACAAAACTACCGGAGCGAAGCCGGGCACCCTAGCTATTACGAAATAAGTCAGTTAAAAAAAACAAAATAAAAAAAAAACACACATTTGTAAAATTCCTTGTTCCTCCAAACCTTGTAACAGATTTAGGTACTGCGCCTCGCCTTGACATTGATCTTTACCAGCTTCTTCTATTTTTATCAACTTTTCTCCGTTTCAATTCAGCATCTATTTCCGTCTTCTACTCGCCATGGTTCCGGCCAATTCAATGAAATATATCTTGTTTCGATAATAATTTATCTAAAATAATAATTTATCTATCTATTTATCTATTTATCTAAAATATCTAAAATTCGGATTGGGAACACGATTATGGAACCATTTTGATGATAAGAATGAAATATAATCGTCAACACGAGTGTCACTTGCAACACACAACTTTCACTTACCAACTTACTTAGATAAGAAATTAATGTGTTTTGTTAATTGCCACTTCTCAAATGAACAGAACGGCTTTAATTATGAACATTGGTCTGTCATTAAAGACGTACTCCGCGTGCATGGGCTCAACGAGTTTTATGAGTTGACTTTTTTTTCTCCTCTATATGTTTACTTCATTTTTTCCACATTTCATATTTAGCCATTTCTTATTTTTAGGCGTAATGAGAGACTGTTAATTTTTCCATATAAACAAAAACAAAGATACTTTATAGGAAACAAAAAACAACCAACAAAAAAGGCTCTTTCCCCATTTAAGCCCCTTCAGAACATTTTAATAATGATAAAGCTTACCTGATATTAAAGAACGCCTTATTTTCATTAAACATGGCGAATTTTATCAAAAACATTAAAGCCGTTTTTGAGATAATTGAAAGAAAGGCATAAATTGGATAAATATTATAAAATAAAATCCCCCCTCCGATTGATCAATTTTGATGAAATGTTGGCTATCACATCTTTGGCATATACAGACATTAAATACCCAGTTTGATCAAAATCGTTAAAACCGTTTTTGAGTAAATACTCGTAAAATAAACACGTGAAAATGATACAAAATTTATTAAGTAAAGTCCCCCCTCCGGTTGGTCAATTTTGATGAAGTATTTACAGTCATATCTCGGTCATATTAATAGATCAAATACTGAGTTTAATCAAAATCGTTAGAGCCGTTTTTGAGAAAATCGAAAAAAACTTAAAAATTTATTAAATAATGTACCCCATCCCTTTGAGCAATTTTGATGAAATTTTTGCTGTCACATCGCGGGCATATGGGACATTCTTTTACAAACCGAACAGATTTGGACAAAAATTGACCGACACATTTTAGATTTAACTGAAACTTTTTTTACGGGTTCTATATCGAAAAAAAAGAGATACGTGTAAGAGGATTTTTTTTAATTTTCAATATTTTGAAAAATAAACAAGATTGAAAATTCGTGAATTTGATGATTTATCGGTAATAGCCTATTTTTCAAAAATTCATAACTCCGGTTCTGTTTCAGCTAAAAAATCTAATTTTTTTTTATTTTGAAGGTAAAAAGACAAGCTTTAAGAAAAAAATACTTTCAAAAGAGATTGTCGAAAAATTCAAATTGTTATTAACAATTTCAATGTTTAAATTGGTTTTTAACAGTGGCCCCACCCATGAATCAACTTTTTACTATTTTTAACGTATTCTGCGTCAAATTTTCTATCGAAAACGCTTTTAAAAACGATGGAGAAGTTATTTTTACTGTAAGAAAAAAATTAATTAATTTAGCGCGGTACGTCACATCGACAAGTGGGTCACATTTTATGGCTCATATTCTTGTTTTACACCGTTTATCTCTTAAATACAAATAATTATTTCATTGTTTTAATTAAAAAACATATTTTAGTAGCCAAGAAGATGGGAAAAAAAAAAAATACATAAATAAAAATAAATAAAAAACATTATTGAAAATGAATTTTTTTTTATTAAGATTTCGATAATGCATTAGGTAATAAGAACAATATTTGGAATGTTTACATACAATATTTAAAAATAAGACAATGTTTACGTTTTCTGTTTAAAATTGTTTACAATATCCTTTTTTTCGCAAGATGAAAACCGTTTTGCTTCCAATTGCTGTAAAGAAATCGGATTAATACAATGATATTTTAAAGTTTCTTTTATTGTTAAAGCTTTTTGGAAACGTTCGGACAATTTGATGATTTATCGGTAATAGCCTATTTTTCAAAAATTCATAACTCCGGTAAAAAATTAATTGATTTAGCATAAGAATACAAATGAGAAAAAAAACAATTGTCCGAACGTTTCCAAAAAGCTTTAACAATAAAAGAAACTTTAAAATATCATTGTATTAATCCGATTTCTTTACAGCAATTGGAAGTAAAACGGTTTTCATCTTGCGAAAAAAAAGGATATTGTAAAAAATTTTAAACAGAAAATGTAAACATTGTCTTATTTTTAAATATTGTATTTATTTTTATATTCCAAATATTGTTCTTATTAACTAATGCATTATCGAAATCTTAATAAAAAAATTTCATTTTCAACAATGTTTTTTATTTATTTTTATTTATGTATTTTTTCCCATCTTCTTGGCTACTAAAATATGTTTTTTAATTAAAACAATGAAACAATTATTTTTATTTAAGAGATAAACGGTGTAAAATAAGAATATGAGCCGTAAAATGTGACCCACTTGTCGATGTGACGTACCGCGCTAAATTAATTAATTTTTTTCTTACAGTAAAAATAACTTCTCCATCGTTTTTAAAAGCGTTTTCGATAGAAAATTTGACGCAGAATACGTTAAAAATAGTAAAAAGTTGATTCATGGGTGGGGCTACTGTTAAAAACCTATTTAAACATTGAAATTGTTAATAACAATTTGAATTTTTCAACAATCTCTTTTGAAAGTATTTTTTTCTTAAAGCTTGTCTTTTTACCTTCAAAATAAAAAAAAATTAGATTTTTTAGCTTAAACAGAACCGGAGTTATGAATTTTTGAAAAATAGGCTATTACCGATAAATCATCAAATTCACGAATTTTCGATCTTGTTTATTTTTCAAAATATCCTCTTACACGTATCTCTTTTTTTTCGATATAGAACCCGTAAAAAAAGTTTCAGTTAAATCAAAAATGTGTCGGTCAGAAAGGTGTTCGGTTTGTAAAAGAACGTCCCATATACGTACACTAAATACCCAATTTCAGGATCGCACGGTTTATAGTTTTTGAGCTAGTCTGTTCACACACACACACACACACACACACACACACACACACACACACACACACACACACACACACACACACACACACACACACACACACACGCACACACACAGACACACAGACACACACAGACCATTTCGCGGGACTTGGTCATTTCGACTCAGGGGACCTCAAAACGTGTATTGCCGTTGAAAACCGGAAGTCGAAATTTTTCACGATCACAATACTTCCACTTATTATATATTTCATATATAGGTAAGTGAAAGTAAAAATTAAATAAAAATATGAATTTATCCGAGTTTAACTGATCAACCTTAATAAAATACTAGCTACCCGTGCGAAGCATTCGTATTTTAACCTAATTAAATCCCACTTAATTTAAGTACACATATATTTAGTACCGAATAGAGCGTATCGAGTGCCTCATGGGCATAGGTGAGGGTTGAAGTAAATAATAGATGTGTTTAAATTGTAGATTATTTATTTTTTGAAACATAAGTTTAAGGTATTTACATAGTATTTGCGTTTTTATAGGACCTCTTTGAACACTATGTTTGAAGTTACGATATGGTCATCTGTGATTGTTTGTTGGTGGGTTTGTTTTACACGGACATAGATGTCACTGAAAGAGCCCATACTTAAATACACGTACCACATTCGAAAAAACCATGAGAACATTTTCGCTGAGAATTGCAGTTTTTCGCTCACAATTCGCAAACGAAGGGGTTTATCGAAAAAATATGCTTGACCGAAAATGTTCTCCTCGAAGACCTGAAAAGATTGACACCATTCAGAAACCTCTAATACCAAATTTCTATTACTAAACCGCGTTTTTGAGCTTATAATTCGCAATCGAAGGCCAAATGAGTGATTTGTATATTTTTCCGGTGTAGCGGTTAAGGAAAGATTTAATATGATGACTCATTCATGAAATTTGATGAAGTATTAAGGAATTTATGGCGTACCGATAAAAAAAAAAAAGGCTTTGAGAAATATTATATTATATGATGATGATGGTGATAATTATATTAGTAAAATATAAATATAAATAAAATATTAGTTAATTACAGCATACACTATTGATTGATTATGCCCAACTTATTAGAAATTTAGGACATCTGATATCTTGTTTATTACGCGCTTTTTATATTTTTCTATCTTTATCATTTTATTTTATATTTCAACTAAAAATTATTAATTCCACGGTGTATTATTTTAGGAGAATCGACTTTAAACGAATAATTTGTTTGCCAGTAATGGGTAGTGAGAGCTGTTTGGTCCAAATTGATAGGGTTTTCATTTATAGAAGTGCAGCTATATTTATTTATGTTGATAGATACATCGTTTAAGATATTTTTGGGTCATTCCACGTCAATTCAACACAGGCTTGAGCCTCACCATTTCAGATTTTCTTGAAATTTGGTATATGTGTACAACTTATATCTATTAGAACAATTGTTAAATATTACTCAGATATGTCTATCCGTTTTTGAATTGATGGTCTCTAAAGCCCTCAAAACTAGATTTAGAAACAGAAAAAATCTTGATTAAATATAGCTGTAGATGATTTCCAAATTTGACTAGGACTATGAGATTGTAGTCGTTTAACAGCGCATTCCATGCCGTTTTATATATACACAACAATGTATAGGTTGGCACTAAAGAAATTTTCTTGAAACTAAAAGTAAAATTTTAATTTCAAATTTCGCAAAAAGGGCATTTTTAAATCTCTTTATATTTCTTTGAAAAATAGGTAGTATTATATCTATTCATACAGCAAAAATATAAAAGTGGGATGAAAATTTCTTCATTAATAAAAAAATTGAAAATTAGTGATAAAAGCCCATATATCAACCATGTTATGATTAAAAATAGCTGTTGATGTTTTCAATATTTGACTAGGAGTATGAGATTGGTGTCTTTTAACAGCGCATTCTATGACAATTCGTATGCCACACAGAAATGTATAGGTTGGTACCAAAATCAATTTTCTCAAAAAAAAATTTATATATATTTTTTTAAATAATAGACCATACTGCCTATACCTCATTGCTGTATATCACACATGGATGCGCTGTTAATAGACACCAATCTCATAATCCTTCCATAGATTTATGGAATCTTATCGCTTGTTTTCAAGTTTTTTATTAATGAAGAAATCTTCATCTCACTTTTATATTTTGTTGTATGAATAGAAAAAATACTACCTATTTTTAAAAAAATATATAATTTTTTTAAAAGATGCCCTTTTTGAGAAAATAGAAATTAAAATTTTAAACTAGATTTTAAGAAAATTTCTTTACTGCCAACCTATACATTGTTGTGTATCATATGAAACGGCATGGAATGCGCTGTTAAACGACACCAATTTCATAGTCCTAGTCAAATTTGGAAAACATCTGCAGCTATTTTAAATCATGATTTTTATCTGTTTCTGGAACTATTTTTGAAGGCTTTAGAGATTAATCATACAAAAAGGGGTAGACATATCTCAGTAATATTCCACAATTGTTCTAGTAGATACAAGTAGTACACATATACCAAATTTCAAGAAAATCTGAAATGGTGAGGTTCAAAATGATATATTTTTGTGTTGATTTGACGTGGAATGGCACTGTTCCGATGTTCCGAATTATGATTTTTCACAATTATCTTCGCAAGATATTTCATAAACTATATTAGACTGCAATGCCAGTTTATTTTTATCCTTGGTTTTACTACATGTGTATATATGTGTGTGTAAATATATACGAGTATATATATTTTAGGGTGTCCCTTATTTTTTAAAGTTTTAAATTTATAACGCATAGGTGTTAGTTTTGTTCATTTGCCTCTAAAACACTGGGAAATAAATGTTTACCTAATTTGGAGAACGATAACCCGTGGCGACCTGCATCGAATCATGTTCACACATGTTGCGCAGCAGTAGCGGTGCGTTTTCACGGCATTTGTCATTTTTCTCAATTATTCTCGCGATTAACACGTATTATTTTACATTTACATGAGAATTAAGAAGCAATAAAAAATGTGTTTTCTTACTTGGTGGCGTAAATGATCAAATAACAGGCACAAAGTTACCGTCTAATCGTCAAGTTCTTGCAGTAATTTTTTTTTAACATTCGCAAAATTAAATGGACTGTTATTGAAAGTGCTAATCTCGTCATTTAGGAGTGTATTATATTTTGGGCAAAAGCTAGAATCTCTACCATAGCTATACCTAACTGTGTAAAAAAACTTGTGAATGTCACCATGCTTGGAGGTAGTTGCAAAAAAATACAAGATATTTACAAGCGCCGTGAGGAGGACATTAAGAACAATTTAGATAATTTATTTGATATGGCACACGCTGATGCTTTGGAACGGATGAAAATTGAAGAAGGTATAATATTTTTACATAGGGCGTCCAGGGTGTTTAGCGGGTGTGGACAAAAAGTTAGCTGAAAAAGAAGAAAGGGCATGACAAAGGAAATTGAATGAAGAGAAAAAAATATGTGAGCAAATGAGTTTCGGAGGTTTATCGTCATCTGTAACTACGCAAGATTCTATCCAAACGCAAGGACATCACTATCAACTTACCAGCTCTGATGAAACCTTGAGGAACCCTTAGCATCCACCTCTCAAATGGTAATTTCTCAAACCACTAAAAAAAGAGGTAGGAAAGACTTCATCACGTCTAAGTTAGTTGCAGCTTTAGATAGGTGCTAATTAAGCTTAAGGGATTCTGTCTATATATTTCAGGCTGTAGTAGAAGCACTAGATCTTAGCTGTGATGATTTTCCGATAAACAAATCGTCTATTCAACGTATTCGCACACAGAGTCTAAAAGACAGAGCGGAATCTATAAAATCAGATTTTCAGAATAAAATGCCGTGACAAGATCAATAAAATTGACGTGAAAAGTTCTAAAGAAGAACGCTTGCCAATTCTGATTTGATTTGGAGAAAAGGAACAACTCCTGCCTGTACCCAAACTGGAGAGCTCTTCGGGCCAGGAACAAGCTAAAGCTGTGTTGACCGCACTTTATGGCTGGAACCTCGATGACAAAGCACAAATAATGTGCTGTAACACAACTGCGTCCAATAGAGGGCGATTGAAAAGAGCTGGTGTACTTTTGGAACAAAAACTAGACAGGGAATTACTACTCTTTCCGCCATCACGTTTACGAACCGGGTTTAAAATGTGTGTTCGAAACAAAAACCACCAAGTCACTAGTAGCCCTGATATCCCACTATTCAAAAAGTTTAGAGACAACAGGAAAACGACGTCTGTTTATTCATTGCGGTTTTATATGTTAAACATTGATAAGAATTTTCTCCAGAGACCCGCTTCTACATCGGATAAAGATGCTGCCTATTTAGAGGCGAAAAGGAAAGTGTTTTCTTTAAGGGCAGTTAATGGTATGGCTGAAAGAGCTGGAAAAACGTATGCAAGATTTGCATGGTTTTATCACTCCAAAGGAAGACCAAAAGCAATTTTTGCTACGCTGTGTTCAGGAGCATAGAAATCTGAATCCGGACTGTAAAAAAGAGAATAAAGAAAGGAACATACCCTGCCTGATCAGTAATTTTATCTTCTTTTAATAAATATTTCATAAAAAATTTAATATTTAAATTTATTTAGCTATATAGCGGAAAGGGCTAAAAACAGCACTTTTCATAATCTTCAGAGTTCTGTCGGCACGGGTTAACGTTGACGTAGGAAGATGAAATTTCGTATATAAGTAAGTCTGGGTAGTTTAAAAATAAATAGGGGGTATACATTTCGATATCTAAAAAAAAAATTTTTCACCTTTATAAGGGACACCCTAATATATATATATATATATATATATATATATATATATATATATATATATATATATATATATATATATTTACTAAGACTACTTTCATAATTATGGGCAAATATATATTTAGCTATAAATCTTCAATAATAATACTACATTAAGTAATTCTACATTTTTAATTCGCTTCCTCTGACCTTTCTCGATGTGTTTCAGACACTACAAACTCCAATCCCCATTCCCGGATAATCAGTCCCAAGCACGCTTCCCATCTAACTGCCAGTACCTATGTATATGAGGAACACGGATCGCATGACTGATTTCGACAGAGATACAAATTGCGGTAGAAATCGGCATAATACCGCCTAATGGCGCAGACCTATCAGTAATTTTCGCAGGTATTCAAAGTTTCGAGAAGTGCTGTAAAAGTTGAACAGTCTTTCTTTCTAACTTTTTTTTTGTTTTTAGAATTTACAAAACAATACTCAATTAACGTATTTTTGTATTACGTCCTATGCAACAAAATAAGACAATGACACGAATAGAACTGGAACAACGGAATTTCTATTGTTAAGCAACAGTTAAATTTCTTTGTTCAGGAAAGCATTTCTTAAAAAATTTTGACTGTATTTAAAATTAGTATTATACATAGTTTTGCGTTTGCGTTTCAACGAAACACCATGACATCAGACTGGCTTCATTAAATTATCTAAACCACTGAATACATTAAAAAAAATCTGGTGCGTGCTCGCAACACACAACTTTCACTTACCAACTTACTTAGATTAGAAATTAATGCGTTTTGTTAATTGCCACTTCTCAAATGAACAGACTGGCTTTAATTATGAACAATGGTCTGTCATTAAAGGCGTATTCGGCATGCGTGGGCTCAACGAGTTTTATGAGTTGACTGAATATTTTTCTTTTTTTCTCCTCTATGTGTTTTCTTTATTTTTATCATATCTCATATTTAGCCATTTCTTATTTTTAGGCGTAATGAGAGACAGTTAATTTCTCCATATAAACGAAAACAAAGGTACTTTACGGGAAAACAAAAAAGGCCGCTTCCTCATTTAAGCCCCCTCAGGACATTTTAATAATGATAAAGCTTACCTGATATTAAAGAACACCTAATTTTCATTGAACATTACGAATTTGATAAAAATCGTTAAGGCCGTTTTAGAGATCATCGAAAAAAAGGAAAAAATTGGAAAAAAATTATGAAATAAAGTGCCCCCTCCGTTAGACCAATTTTGATGAAATGTTGGCTATCACTTCTTTGGCATATACATACATCAAATACCCAGTTTGATCAAAATCGTTAAAACCGTTTTTGAGTAAATAAAAAAAACACGTGAAAATGATACAAAATTTATTAAGTAAAGTCCCCTCTCCGGTTGATCAATTTTGATAAAATTTTTACAGTCATATCTCGGGCATATTAGTACATCATTTCTCGGGACTTGGTTATTTGGACTCAGGGGATCCCAAAACGAGTATTTCCGTTGAAAACCGGAAGTCGAAATTTTTCACGATCGCAATACTATTTCATATATATGTAGGTAAGTGAAAGTAAAAACGGGTATTTTATACTAGCATTTCCCGTCGCGGCTTCGCCCGCGAGCCTTTACATCAATTCTGTGACAATTATCTTGGTATTGATCTAATATAATATGTTAACTGATGTTAAGGAGATTTAGTAGAATCTGAGTTACCGGTAGCTAGAATGTTGGAGGGGGAAGCTGCCGGCTCGGTAGAAGAGAGGGAGAGGCGCAATGGAGTGAGTTCACTAAAACCGCCGAAACAAAAAATGACTTACTCGTCGGGAACGCTTAATTTTTCGGCTGTAAAACATGGTTTTCGACGCCCAATAGGGCCTTTCGAGTTAAACTCGTCGTATCAAATTCTTTATAATGACTACTAATTAGATATATTTTCTCGAAGTTCGAAAATAGATGTCCGTTAGAGTTAAACGACAATTCTGCCATTTAAACCCCTTAGGGGTTACATTTTTGATATTCCTTTCTTAGTGGTTACCTAAATCGCGTTTAAAATCTAAATTCCGAACTTCAAGTTTCTATCATAAGTAGTTTTTGTTCTGCGTTGATACTGTCAGTCAGGACAAAGCCTCTTATATATATAGAGATTTAACCACACCAGTTCTTCTTTTATTTCTTAAAGAGTGATTTATCTTAATATTAAATTGGAACAGATGATTAAATTAATGTATTTAAAATGATTAAAATGTAAACAGAATTGATAGTTTAATATACTGCATCTGCAACTTCTCAAACTGCATTTAAATGCTGGAGATCTTCTTTGGTGAAAAGCAAGCTTCATGAAGTATAATCCTCTTCAGCATTTCCGTGTTTTATGCAATATTCCCAACCTTTGAAATGTCTTAAATGCCTCTTTTTCTGATTTAAGAACACGACTCAGGTGTCCCAGATTCATTATTAAGAAAAACAACTTCAACGTTTCTTAAAACCTAGGAGGTATTAGGTAGGTAACCTCCTTCATATATATTTTTTTTCTCTTAGACACAAATAGACACATGTTATTAAATAACGTTATAAAGTATGTTATTAAAGCTTAACAAAATTGTGCCAATCCATTTTAAGTGGTCAAAAAAAAAAAAATTAAAAAAATTGGTTACTTCAACATTTCTAATTTTTTTAAACATCTTTACCATAGAAAGTACCATACATTGGAGGTACAAAACCGCAATTAGTTTGTTTGTTTAACGTCCATTTTTATGCTACTAAGGCTAATCGGACGATGCTACAGTGGGAGTCCTAAATTTTGCCTTTCCAGGTATAATTAGGATAGGGATCTTTAACGAGTACCTGACATCGTACAGGCTCGGGACCTCCATTTTACGTCCTATCCGAGGGTCGGCATAGCTAAGGATTTTTTACTCCCATTAAAAAATCCTAGGGCTACCACAGGTGACCCCACCGCATTAGTTATTTTTAAAATTTGAATTTATTTTTATTTTTTAAATTTATTTTTTTATTTTTAAAATTTTTATTTTGTCAATGGCGGCCAGTTTAATGCCGACCGAACGCGTATTTTTTGATATAGTGCTCTGCTTCAAATTGAATATCTCCACTTTTATCATCCTAGAACATTTAAATATAGACCGATCTTTTTAGGAAGATCTGTACTTATAAAATAAAAGTTATTTCAAGTATGAACTTAAAACTAATTACAACCATATACCCCTTCCAAGTTCTGAGCGGTAATTTTATAAAAATGAGGTTTCAACATTTTTTTTCATGAACCATCTGGATAGTTGGATAGGACTAATGTTCTAATGCAAACTAAATATTTAGTCTTAATCAGAACAGCCCAGAAAGTTCTCGACAAGCGTAGAAGGTTCACCAGCATGTGCTAGAAGAGTTTAATCCAACGAAAAGTCTAGAACTCTTTTCAATCATATGTTTTTCTTTTTTCTTTCGTTTTGCGATATGTAAGAAAATGTAGGTTTTTATATATTCATCCCTTTTTACTTTCACTTACCTGTATATGAAATATATAGTAAGTGGAAGTATTGCGATCGTGAAAAATTTCGACTTCCGGTTTTCAACGGAAATACACGTTTTGGGGTCCCCTAAGTCGAAATAACCAAGTCCCGCGAAATGGTCTGTGTGTGTGCGTGTGTGTGTGTGTGTGTGTGTGTGTGTGTGTGTGTGTGTGTGTGTGTGTGTGTGTGTGTGTGTGTGTGTGTGTGTGTGTGTGTGTGTGTGTGTGTGTGAACAGACTAGCTCAAAAACTATAAACCGTGCGAACCTGAAAGTGCGTATTTGGTGTATGCATATGCCCGCGATGTGACAGCAAAAAATTCATCAAAATTGGTCAATCGGAAGAGGTACTTTACTTAAAGAATTTTATCTATTTTTTACGTTTTTTTCGATTTCCTCAAAAACGGCTTTAACGATTTTGATTAAACTTGATATTTGATGCATGTATGTGCCTGCGATATGAAAGTCAAAATTTCATAAAAATTGATTAATTGGAGGGGGTACTTTACTTAATAAATTTTGTCCCTATGTTCACGTGTTTTTTTTTATTTACTCAAAAACGGCTTTCACGATTTTGATCAAACTGGGTATTTGATGTATGTATATCCCCACAATGCGACAGCCGAAATTTCATCAAAATTGGTGAAACGGAGGGGGTACTTTACTTAAAGAATTTTATCTAATGTTTACGTTTTTTTTATTTTCTCAAAAACGGCTTTGATGATTTTGATGACACTGGGTATTTGATTTATGTATATGCCCGCGATGCGACAGTCGAAATTTCATCAATATTGGTGAAACGGAGGGGGTACTTCATTTAATAAACTTTTTCTTATATTCAGGTGTTTTTTTTATTTACTCAACAGCGGCTGTAATGATTTTTATCAGACTGGATATTTGGTGTATGTATATGCTCACAATGTGACAGACAAAATTGGTCAAATGCAGGGGGCTCTTTATTTCATAATTTTTTTTCCAATATTTACATTTTTTTGGAGTATCACAAAAACGGCTTTAATGATTTTGATTAAATTAATCATTTTTAATCAAAATGAAGTCATCTTTTTTATATTATTTATAGAAATAGCAATTAAAAAAACATCTCGATTTCTAATGTAAGTAAGTTGGTAAGTGAAAGTTGTGTGTTGCGCGCATCGCACTAGATTTTTTTTTTTTTTATCCTCTGAGGAAATTGTCTAGTTGAAAAAAAAATATATTTATGTTCTTTCTCCAAGGGTGACAAGGTTAAAATAGCGTTAAATTATTAAAATATAAATATAAAAATAAGATATATGTGACACAGAGGACCACTTACACACTTCCGCTTTTCCTCAACTAATGTGTTACTAAGCCCCTATAAGCACATTAATATTATAATGCTTGATGTTATGCTTTATGTTATTATTGTCACGAAGGAATACGTGGTTAAGCAGGGAAATCTTATTTATATAAAGGAATGGAAAAATATATCCGCAATTGCAGACATGGCGATAGAAGGGTACGAGGCTTATATATTTTACCAGCAAAACCTTAATGGGACAAACGCTAAGCCCGATCTTGTTTGAACAAGCCCTGGATGTAAAATCCTCGAGGCTTTGAGAATCGCACAGAGCACACGGTTTTCTTCGTCCGGAAAACTATTGAATTCCACTTTTTTTTTTTTTTAATTTGTATTCCACTATTTATCATTAATTTATGATCAAAATTCTGTCATAATCAAAAATATGTATAGATGAAAACAAATGCGTTTTGGGATAATGTTGGATTGATACAACCATTTATTGTTTTTAAGTTGCATGTCTTAAAACCTGGAGTTGGCATATGCTAGACGATGATATAACATATATTTTAAAATAATAATATAATAATAATAATAATAATAAAGGCTTAACGAACCCGAAGGTTCGATGCCGACACCACCAACATATATTTTAAAACAAAATAAAATTACTAAGAAAAAATTACGATAAAAATACAAAACAGCACAATCAATAAAAACTGTAATTACAGTGGATATCGTTTACAACGACGTACCGCTTATAACGAAGGAAATCTTAAGTCCCTGGTCCCAAGGGTCATAGTTTAATGAATTTTTATCCGGCTATTACGACCACGGCTATTGCGACCGATCGGCTTTAGCGACCCATTTTGAGTCCCCCAGGGAACAAACAGATCGGTTATAACGTCCGGCTTTCGGAAAGAACCCTTCAATCCCGGCTTGCGGGATATTTCTTTGGGGACAGGAAGACACATCTATCACCTTTTCTAAGAAACTCCCTCCCCTGATTGTTTGTGTTGTTATTCCTTCAAACGAATTCGAATCAGTTGCGGCCTAGTTCTCAAATAAGACACTTTTGCGTGGTGATATCTGGTTGTTAGTTGCGGTTTTGTTCTCCATACACTTGTGCGTGGTGATATCATGTCAAGGAGAAGGGCATTTTCGTTAGAAGAAAAATTTTGCTGCACATTTGCTGTCGGCAGGAAAATGGGGAGTCGAACAAAAGTCTTGCGCAGGAACTGAATGTAAGTCATTAAACTATTTCAACAATTTGGAAAAATAGGGACACCATTCGGGGACTAGTTGAACGCGGCGTTCAAGACAAAAAAATAAGGAGATATACGGGCGACAAAGTCAACGGTGCCCTAATAACAAGGCTTCGACCCCAACGCAGCCGAAATGTTCCAATATCAGGGACAATTTTTCTAAAAAAAAGCCAATAATTTTCTATAATTGATTAATGAATCCACTTCAGAACCGTCTAGCGACTCGACAAGTAGTATTTCGCGAGGATGAATTCAAAGATTTTGTGCTCGTCATTATATTATTTTTTAAGCGGTGACAGCTAGCGTCCCCCAGGGATAACCAGTGATTGAATTCCGTCAGTATGGCCATCAATTCCGAAAATTACGATGATTCAGATATTTTTAACGCAGGTGAAACATATACTTTTTATTATAGGAAATCTGTAGTTGTAAGAAGGCTATCATAACAATCAGCTGTTAAAAATAGCCTAGACCTGATGTAACGACCGATGTGGTTATAAGCGATATGTCGGATGTAAGGACGATCGCCTATAACGACAAAGTTTTTACGGTCCCTTCAATGTCGTTATAAACGATATCTACTGTATGATTAATGTACTAAATTATTATAAACATTAAAAATATTAAATTAAAATGATGTTTTTTGATGAAAACACAAATAAAATAGAAAATGTATGATAAAATAGTAATTATTAATGATAGTTCTTTCATTTCGATTGCCTGTTTCACGTAGCAATTTAAATTGTTGTTTCTCTTATCTCTCGTGAGTTCACTAGATTTGCAAGATCTTTACCATGGGAGAATCTAGGGGGCCACGGAGTCATGACCTAATTATTTTAGCTCTTTAATTTTTTTTTTTTAATGAATAAAGCAATTATGTAGTTACTATGCCCTAAACATAACACTTTTGCTTGTTAAGATCGTTGATCTTAATAAAAGATAATAATCTCACAATAATGTTAGTGTGTCATCCATGTGATTATGAGATTGGGCGGTTATGAACCCCCCCCCCCCCATTTTTCTTGCTAAATCCGCTGATTGATCATTGCAAGTAGTATCGACGAACTGAATTTTACGGTTGGTACTTCACTTCTAAACTTTCTTCTTTTTTTCACGGTGCAAGTAGTAGGAATCGGTAGCGGATTGATATGGTGCCTTGAGATATATAATATAGATACGTTTCAGTAGATTTAATAAATTTATGAAATAGTTTAAAAAATAAGTAAATATATTAAAATAAACATCATTAGAGTTAAATAGCAAACTGTTGATACCTTAACGATGGTTTCCTTTTTTTTTTTTTTTCATCTATCGGCCATTTGAGTTTCTCGTATAAAAATCTAATAATCTTAATTTAATGAGATGCATTGGTATATGAACTTATCGTGGGAATCAAACAAGAATAAATAATAGTAAATAAACTCGTTACAGACAGTGAGTTGTGTTATAATGTGAGAAAGGATGATATTGTAGCGTTGAACAAAAACAAATATGGTCTAGAATAGTTCTAGATTCGTTGTTGGAAAGAATAATTGTTGGAACAAACTGTCACATTACATGTTTGTGACTACGAGTACCACTACGCTGGCCCCGAAGGTTTGAGGCTGGTCTTCTTACGACTGAATATAAAGAACGATGGACTGGAGGGTTTGGCCGGGCGTAAGTTGGGGCCCTGACGTGAGGTGTGGTGAGGTGAGGTGACTCAGGAAAGCAGGGATTCGCAGGTAGTGCGAAACTTTGGACGTGATTCTATTGAAACAATTGAAAACTGCGGACTCGTAAGGCAGAGTTACTAAATGTGCAATATTTAAATTAGAGTTCCGGGCGTCCTGAGGTGGCCCTAGGATTTTTTAATGGGAGTAAAAAATCCATGCCTATGCCTCGGTTAGGACATAAAATGGAGGTCCCGAGCCTGTACGATGTCAGGTACTCGTAAAGATCCCTATCCTAATTACACCTGGATAGACAAAATTCGAACCCCCACTGTAGCATCATGCGATTAGCCTTAGTGGCATAAAGTGACGTTAAAACAAACAAACATAAACGATAATGAAATATGTAAATTACAATTTTTTTATAAGCACAATTTTGGAATAGGTAGAAAATTAAAAAAAAAAATATTTGTTTTAATTTAATTAATAATTTGCACCTGTCAACAAAGAGCTGACAATCAGAAAATGAGATGGCGGTAATCAATATATATTATAAAGCAAAGTGTACAATGTGCGTGCCGAAAAGGCTCAAAAACGACTCAACGCACATTTAAGAGAGTTATGTCAGCGTGTTGCTATAAAACCCATAACGGAGAAGAAGGTTTCTGTTTTTCTCTTGAGGGTGTAAAATTGAAGAGAAAAGGACTGGAATTTTGAGACTCTCGCACCATTTAATTAGCCTCTCTGAGATTGAGATACGAGGTTATGAATGAAAAATGTAGTTCGAGCTCCAGGCTACCAGGAAGCGCTAGGGTGCGTTTCACTCAATTGTTCATTCATTCCGTTCAGTTTGTAAAGGTTAAATATTTTTTCAGCTGTTCTTTTTAAATTACTTTTAAAATTGTTTCACCATTTCTTTCTAAATAAAATAATGATTTTACATATCTGCAATCAATTAGAAAACCGACTGGATACCTTACAAAATTAATTTTCTCATAAGAAGGTTAATTGATTTACACATTATATTTAATCAATATATAACATCTACTTAAATAAATTTAATGCAATATGACTGAACATTTTTTAGTAGTACAGTGAGCGAAATAAACAGACATAAAGCAAAAAAGAAGAGCTGAATTGACTGATTATAAATCGAAAATAAAAAGTTTGAAGTGTTCTTATTGTATGCAATTATGAAAAATGGTTTTATTACTATGTATGATGAGCATTCCAGTTGATAAAATGACTAACTCCAATTACAGCATTTTTTCAATAAGATTTTATCACCCCTCATAGTTCAGGATAAAAAAAAATATAGGAAATATAGAAATATAGGATTCAGAATCACAGAAACCATCAAAAACGATGCATGACTCGACAAAGTTGCAGCAAAATTAATTGTTTATTCGCCATTTTCAACCCCCTTTAAAGTATATAGGGTTCCTTATTTGGGCGGACTCTGCAGATCTCGAATTTTAATATTGATAATATGTTAAAAGTTTCAAGAAACTGCTAATTTTGTTCTATATTTCCTTTAATTGTAAAGTCTTTCTGTTATTGAAACTACCACACAACTACCGGAGCGAAGCCGGGCACCCTAGCTAGTAGGAAATAATGACATGTGAGGCATGAGGAGGGAAAGCACCTAGCAGAACACCCCCTTCCTTGCTTCAGTCAATTACCTTGGCTGTCTAAGAGAGCCGATCTCTCATCCAGCGCCTTTTTAGTCTTCTCGTATCTATGCTTGTGCCAGTCGTAATCATGATGAAACTGGTTGGATTTCCGTTCAAAATAAAAAAAAAATTCATTTTTTAAGCGTCTTTATGTGCTGTTTGACATAATTGAGAATTTGATCTCGAAGATCAATTAATAACAACATTATTGCAAGAAATACTTCCTTAATGTTGCTATTTAAAGAAAGGTAATACACGGATAATTCATCCTCAAAGACGAGTTTTCTAATTTTTATTTGACTTTCAAATAGTCAGGATGTGATTTATTGTATAAAATTTCTCGGTCCCTAACTGTCTCCATTAATTTTCCTTCCATTTTTCACATCACCTGCGTGGCGCAGGCCGTGACGAATTGCGTCAGGACCACACTCACACTCGGCTCCAAAACTGCCCCCCCCCCCACCTCACGGCTCAACGTTCGCTTCTCCTTCTACTGAACACACAGTCACATCATGTCACCTCACCTCACGACACGGAACTGCGTTCCAACTTACGCCTGGCCTTAGTCTTGTTCTGAAGCTCAAGTCATATGGTTACATCTGTGTAACTAAGTGATAATATCTTGTCAGACTGCTTTGATTTAATTGTAATAATGAAACAATCGTATCCCATTACAGGCTCAATAACATATATTTTCAATATATATTTTCTTTCATTCCTTTAATTTGGTGGACGTTTCGGACTGTCGTGTCCATATTCATCACCTTCTCGTTTTAGATATTAAAAAATTAATATTCTAATATAATTTGTCATTATTACAATGGATGTTTGACCTGTGGGGAAGGAATGTAAAGAAGACAGGAATGTAAGAAAATATACTATTGTATGTTATTGAGACTGTAATGGGATACCATTGTCTCATTATTACTAAGTGATAATTTTTGTACCATGTTTAAATATTTGCGTGTCATTGAAAATTGTTATTTATGAATAAAGATTGTTTAACCCACGTAAGTGTTGCAATAACACTAATTTCTCATATGTTGTTTTCTCATTTCGATAGAGATTGAGCAAGAAGTTTAAAAGATTTGAAGCTAATAAACACAATAACTTAATCACAGTAGATGAATGCTAATCTTTTGGCATTAAGAACAACTTCTTAATCATATAAATTCTATCATTTATGAAAATAACTAAACTATTATATTATTATCTTTTGAATCGGCATGCAGGGAGATTCACTAAGCCCTCTTCTTTTCATCATCTACATGGATGAAATCGCCTCTTGCTGCAAAAGACGCACTGCCCGAACCCATATTGGGCAATGGAATTTACTGGTCGTGGTCCAGTTTCTCCTTTTTGCCGATGACATAGTGCTTATTGCAGACACCCCTGAGAGACTCCAACAAGCAGTGATTGAGTGGTGTGAGGAGCTAAAACGGAAGGGCATGACCATAAACTCCGCTAGAAGCAAGATCCTGCAGGTTGGGAAATCCGAAGAGAATGTCAGGATCCTTTGTAACGATCAAGAAATATGAGTGGTGTCAGACTTCACATATTTGGGTACGGTGATAAACAGATCAGGGAAGGTGGACTCAGAAATAACGAACAGGATCTCTAAAGCGAACTCGGTCTACTACCAGATCTGCAAGTAAGTCATCGGAAACAAAGAAGTAAATCAGGAAACGAAGCTACACCTTTATAAGTCCGTATACCTTCCGCCCTTCTTTATGGAGCGGAAAGCTGGGTCCTAACTGAGAGACTGCAAAGCCGAGTTACAGCGGCGGAGATGAGTATTCTAAGAAGGATACTTGGGAAAACAAGAAGAGACCGCATCAGAAACGAGAGGATTAGGGAGGATCTAAAGATATGCCCACTCCATAAAATAATTGAGACCCGCCAGCTCAAGTGGTTTGGACATGCCTGTCGCATGGAACACCACAGAGACCCAATTAAAACAATGGAGGTGAGACCATAGGGCAAGAGGCCCAGAGGTAGACCCAGGAAGTCCTACTTGACCATATCGAAGACATTGGGAGACGGAGACAGAAGACGGCTGCCGAAATGAGGATCATGGCAAGGGACAGAGATACCTGGCGCCGTTGGCTAGAGACACCCCCACGCTGAGAGGAAAATGGGTGGAAGGGAAAGAAGAAGAAGAAGAAGAATCGGCATGCTGGTTGTTCATTGGCAAAATTGAAGTACCTACTCTAAAAAATATATTAGCAAAATTTTGATGTTGCAATCTTAAAAAAAAAAAAATCTGGTGCGTGCGCGCAACACACAACTTTCACTTACCAACTTACTTAGATTAGAAATTGACGTGTTTTGCTAAATATCATTTCCCAAAGTCACACATTTTTCTACATTCATATCTTATTTTTGTTAATCGTTAAAGCCGTTTTTGAGTAAATAAAAAAAACCCGTGAAAATGATACAAAATTTATTAAGTAAAGTCCCCCCTCCCGTAGATCAATTTTGATGAATTTTTTACAGTCATATCTCGGGCATATAAATACATTAAATACCAAGTTTGATCAAAATCGTTAAAACCGTTTTTGAGTAAATAAAAAAAAACACGTGAAAATGATACAAAATTTATTAAGGAAAGTCCCCCCTCCGGTTGATCAATTTTGATGAAATGTTGGCTATCACATCTTTGGCATATACATACCTTAAATACCCAGTTTGATCAAAATCGTGAAAACCGTTTTTGAGTAAATTAAAAAAACACGTGAAAATGATACAAAATTTATTAAGTAAAGTCCCCCCTCCGTTAAACCAATTTTGATGAAATGTTGGTTATCACATCTTTGGCATATACATACATCAAATACCCAGTTTGATCAAAATCGTGAAAACCGTTTATGAGTAAATAAAAAAAAACACGTGAAAATAATACAAAATTTATTAAGTAAAGTCCCCCCTCCGGTTGATCAATTTTGATAAAATTTTTACAGTCATATCTCGGGCATATAAATAGATCAAATACTCAGTTTAATCAAAATCGTTAGAGCCGTTTTTGAGAAAATCGAAAAAAACTTAAAAAGTTATTAAATAAAGTACCCATAGTAGTAAAAAGTGGGCCATAAGTAAAGTGGGCATATACATATATCAAATGCCCAATTTCAGGTTCGTACGGTTTATAGTATTTGAGCTAGTCTGTACACACAGAGGCCATTTCGGTCAAAAAATCTGGTGCGATGCGCACAATACACAACTTTGACTTACGAAATCAGGAATGTAAACACAGTTTTCCACATTTATAAGCTTATATTTGTATATCTCCACACGTTACAATGTATCTGTAATGCAAAACTTGAAAGTTCTCAGTACTTTTCGATTCATTATTGCTTATTTCTTTTTTTAAGGGACCTAATTCAACAGTTCAGTTTTTTTACTGCTTAGTTGTTTTTTTTTACAGCGATTTGCTTTTTGTAAATATATTGTAAAGGTGAATAGATAGGAGTAAACTTAGTCTCTTAACCCTTTCTGGAAATCGAGAATAATTAGGTACTATTCCTTTAATAAAGTGCCGCCTCCAATTGATCAATTTTAACTTTATAATTTCTGTAATCAGTGAATAAAAAAACGCAATGTGATTCTTTTAAATTGAATTGAATCGAACACAATGGATTTTAATACAATGATAATTATCCCTAATTATTCTCGACGTCGATAACAATGTGAAACACGCGCTTTAAGCTGTCTGTACAAGTACGAAAAAACAAATTTTAATAATTTTAGTATTCAAACTACTAAAAAATCGCCAGCTATGAGGAAATACAAAAATATGACTAATGATTGTTTACCTCCAAGGTATTTATTAACAGCACGATGTGTCAGATAGTTATTAATAAAAATATTCTGTACCAAAATGGTGATCTATTAATGTAATGACAATATCTAAATGATTAAAATTTAAAATAAATAAAAGCTGTCATATTTAATGTTAGCAAAAATCATGATGACTATCATAGCCACAAACTATTTATAAAAATCTGGTGCGATGCGCGCAACATACAACTTTCACTTACCAACTTCTTTGAATCGAAATTGACGTGTTTTGTAAAAAACCATTTCTCAAAGTCAAGCAATTTTCCACATTCATTTACTTATTTTTGCTTGTATTTGCTCTTTACAACTTTTAGACGAAACGAGAGACAGACAACTTCTCCATATAAACAAAAAGAAAGCCACTTCATAGGAAAACAAAAAAGGCCCCTTCCCCATTTAAGCCACCTCAGAACATTTTAATAATGATAAAGCTTACCTGATATTAAAGAATACTTGATTCTCATTAAACATGGCGAGTTTAATCAACATCTTTAAAGCTATTTTTGAGTAAATAAAAAAAACACGTGAAAATGATACAAAATTTGGTAAGTAAAGTCCCCCCTCCGGTTGATCAATTTTGATGAAGTTTTTACAGCCATATCTCGGTCTTATTAATGGATCAAATACTCAATTGAATCAAAATCGTTTGAGCCGTTTTTGAGAAAATCGAAAAAAACTTAAAAAGTTATTAAATAATGTACCCCCTCCCTTTGAGCAATTTTGATTTAATTTTTGCTGTCACACCGTGGGCATATACATATATAAAATACCCAATTTCAGGTTCGTACGGTTTATAGTATTTGAGCTAGTCTGTTCACACACAGGCCATTTCACGGGACTTGGTTATTTGGACTCAGGGGACCGCCAAACGCGTATTTCCGTTGAACCGGAAGTCGAAATTTTTCACGATCGCAATACTTTTCCTTACTATATATATCATATACAGGTAAGTAAAAAAAAAGCTTATATTAAATTGATTTTTAAAATAAATAAATTGATAGAATGGATTCATTAATGGAATAATTTAATATACTCAAATCCCCAAATGAATAATCCATTAAATGATAAATATATTATTTCTTTTCCTAATGATTTTTCCTTGGATATTTTTTGGTATTATTTTATTTGTGTTTTGTTTCAGGTGATAAACATCTTACTATAGATCTATTATAATATTTTTATTATCTTATTTGCGACGTTTCGGACCCTCTGTTCATCATCGAGCACCTCAAAATTTCTAAATCGGACATAATTTCGTGTTGCGTTTAACTATTAAGAATATTCCACAACAGTGGATGATATGATTTTTGGACATACCATTTAGGTAGGAAGACGTAACATTTCATGCAATGTTCAGTTTAGAAATTTTAAAGTGTTTAATGATGGACAAATGGTCCGAAACGTCGTACATAAGATAATGAAAATATTATAATAGGAAGATAGTTGGATGTTAATAAAAAGAAAAATTAAAGAATATCAAAAGAAATCCAAAGATAAATTATTATGACAAGAAAAAATAAATCAATTTAATTTATAAAATATTATAAATTGTTTTTTAGATTACTTGATCACGGGGGAGTACTATAAGTTATTTATAGAGACAGCTAAGCAAGCTCGAAGTTTCCCTAAAGGCGCGTCTACATTAGCGCATTCGGGACGGAATGCTCGCGGCAGGAAAATAACAGTACAATAGGAAATAAGTGATAATATAAAATCCTCAGCAAACAAACATCTAAAAATATTGATGTACTGACTTACGATGATTTAATACGTCTGTTAATTATAATTATGAAAATATTATTAGAAATATAGTTGGATCTTAATCACCAGAAACAAGAGACAAATAAAACATAAATATCTATATTACTTCTGAACCCCAGAGGTAAAAAATAAAAAAAAAAGGTGTTTATTATTTTATTGAATTAAATTTGAAGCCACTAATACATATAATCCATTTCGAGCCAAGCAATAATATGTTTTTGGTATTTCTATGGCAACATACGACAAATTCATATGATCGATACGTTTAAAAATTATTTCCATTCGAGAACCCTATTTTTCGGAAATGCACCTCTGGGACATTTAGTGGTCAAAAGTGAAAAATAAATCAGCCCCTATGTTTTTCTTCTTGTTATTTTTCATGATGTTTAGTGTAAACTTTCAAATTTCACATTTCTGAAGTTGACAAAAAACAAACTTTAAACAAAAAATTTAAACAATATTTGACATGTTTAAACATAATTTAGAAACTTGCATATACATTTATTAAAAGTCGAAATAAAAACTAAAATCTCATAATAATATACTCAAAACAAATACTATCATAATAATTGATAATAATTATAATATTATCCAGAGGCCCTGGAGATCGAAAAGTTTGTAATATGGCAATTAAAATAATAAAATTAGTTGAGACTAAGATCCAAATTAATTTTTCCTCTTAACTAGGAAATCTCTTTAAATAACTAACTATCATTAATGATATTCTTAAAATCCAACAATTTAGTGTTAAATTTCACATTCATGAAGTTATTAAGTTCTCAAAAACATACCTTAAAAAAGTTAACTATTCCTGACATTTTAAAAAATAATTTACTTTTAAATTAAATTAAATTTTCAAAAAAATATTATCACTAATGATATTCTTAAAAACCCACCTATTTAGTGTCAAATTTCGTATGCATAAAGTTTGTATAATTTTATATTCATTCGAATTCATAAAGTTTGTATATTTGTATATTTTTAAGTTTTCAAGATCACAAAAACAAAATTTAAACAAAAAAATTAAACTATATTTGACATGTTTTAAAATAATTTATAACCTTATATTTTTATTTAAAAAAAAAAAAAATCTGGTGCGTGCTCGCAACACACAACTTTCACTTACCAATTTACTTAGATTAGAAATTAATGCGTTTTGTTAACTGCCACTTCTCAGATGAACAGAACGGCTTTAATTATGAACAATGGTTTGTCATTAAAGGCGTACTCCGCATGCGTGGGCTCAACGAGTTTTATGAGTTGACTGAATATTTTTCTTTTTTTCTCCTCTTTATATTTTCTTTATTTTTATCATATCTCATATTTAGCCATTTCTTATTTTTAGGCGTAATGAGAGACAGTTAATTTCTCCATGTAAAAAAAAACAATGGTACTTTATAAGAAAGAAACAAACAAACAAAAAAGGCCCCCCCAAAAAAAGCCCCCTTAGAACATTTTAATAATGATAAAGCTTACCTGATATTAAAGAAAACCTAATTTTTATTAAACATGACGAATTTGATAAAAATCGTTAGAGCCGTTTTTGAGATAATCGAAAAAAAGGTAAAAATTGGGAAAAAAAGTCATGAAATAAAGTGCCCCCTAAGTTGGACCAATTCTGATGAAATGTGGGCTTTTACATATTTGGTATATACATACATCGAATACCCAGTTTCTTCAAAATCGTTATAGCCGTTTTTGAGTAAATAAAACATATGCACACCTGAAATTGGTACAAAATTTATTAAGTAAAGTCCCCCCTCCGGTTGATCAATTTTGATGAAATTTTTACAGTCGTATCTCGGGCATATAAATATATCAAATACTCAGTTTGATAAAAATCGTTAAAGCCGTTTTTGAGTAAATAAATAAAACACGTGAAAATGATACAAAATTTATTAAGTAAAGTCCCCCCTCCGGTTGACCAATTTTAATGAAATTTTTACAGTCGTATCTCGGGCATATACATACATCATATACTTAGTTTGATCAAAATCGTTAAAGCCGTTTTTGAGTAAATAAATAAAACACGTGAAAATGATACAAAATTTATTAAGTAAAGTCCCCCCTCCGGTTAATCAATTTTGATGAAATTTTTACAGTCATATCTCGGGCATATAAATAGATCAAATATTCAGTTTAATCAAAATCGTTAGAGCCGTTTTTGAGAAAATCGAAAAAAACGTAAAAAGTTATTAAATAAAGTACCCCCTCCCTTTAACCAATTTTGATGAAATTTTTGCTGTCACATCGCGGGCATATACCTACACTAAATACCCAATTTCAGGTTCCCACGATTTATAGTTTTTGAGCTAGTCTGTTCACACACACACACACACACACAGACACACACACACACACACACACACACAGACCATTTCGCGGGACTTGGTTATTTCGACTCAGGGGGTCCCAAAACGTGTATTTCCGTTGAAAACCGGAAGTCGAAATTTTTCACGATCGCAATACTTCCACTTACTATATATTTCATATATAGGTAAGTGAAAGTAAAAAAAAATCTTAATAATACACTGAATCAGAAATTAAAATCAATGATGTGTAAAAGCATCTCTCCGAAATAAAAACTAAAATTTCGTAATAATATACTGAAAATTATCACTAACGAGATTCTTAACAAACCAACAATTGTTTTTTTGTCCTTTTATGCTACTAAGGCTAATCTGACGATTAAAAAACCAAAAATTTAGTGTCAACTTTCAAATTTAAGAAGTTTGCGTATTGTGAAGTTTGCAAGTTCACAAAAACAAACTTTAAAAAAAATTAAACTACCTTTGACATGTTTAAAAATAATTTAGAACCTTATATACTTATTTATTTAAAACTGAAGAAAAAAAAAACGAAAATTTCTTAATAATATACCGAAACAAAATATTATAATAAATGGTGCGTAGACGCATTTCTGGGACAAAATGGGTTATAATAACAACATAAATATTTAAATATTAGAAATGTGTGAAAAACATTTTTTAAAGTATCTATATAAATAACGAAAAAAAAAAAAAAAGAAAATTCAGTAGCTCCAAGTTTTTGTTTAACGAATACAAAAATGAGGTATGATTTTTGCATATTTTGAATTTTTCAAGTTCACAAAAAAAAAAACTTACATAAAAAATTAAACCTTCTTTGACATGTTTAAAAATAATTTAGAACCTTATATATTTATTTAAAACGATAATGAAAACGACAATTTCTCAGTAATATACCGAAATAAAATATAATAAATGGTGCATATACGCATTTCTGGGACAAAATGGGTTATAATACCAACATAAATATTTGAAATCTTAAAAAAAACATTTTTTAAAGGATCTATATAAGTAACAAAAAAAAAAAAAAATTTCAGTAGCCCCAAATTTTTAACGAATACAAAAATGAGGTATTGTGCTGTTAACAGATTTATCGTTCATTGATCATGTTCAATCTTAGATATTATTGTTACATATTATTAACACATATCTTTATACCTAAATTCGGGCTTTAGCTACTACTTAACATAGTATTGTTCATATAATATGAATAAAATCATACGATATCACGTATAATATTACTATTATGTACTACATTATATATTATGATATCGTAAGATATGACTGTGATATGAAGAGAGTGTACCTACCTCCCAGGCGAGGTCCAGAGAGGCACTGGTCGGCCGAACGTAGTCCCAGGTGTGTCGCCCCTCCCTCCCCTACCACCTCCAGGTTCTTCTTGGGGGGATCATGGACCGGTGGAGTCCTCTACTTCTTGTCAGGCTAAGGGGTCCGAGGATGACCACTTTAATGATTAGGAACCGATAGAGCCAGGAGTAAGGAAATGGCAGAACCAGGAGTGGAAGAACCGATTAATCCGGAGTTTGTAAAATGAAAATTTGGCCATCAGTCTACACTCGGCAGATTTGAAACATCAAAATTCTTTGTATTAAAAATTAATTAAAAAATATACATATAAAATTTTAAAAAATTGCCCTTTTTGAGAAATCTGAAATTAAAATTTTAAACTTGGTTTCAAGAAACTTTCTTTAGTATCAACCTATACATTGTTGTATAACACATGAAATGGCATGGAATGCGCTCTTGAACGACACCAATCTCATAGTTCTAGTCAAATTTGTCTATTTTTAATAATGATTTTTTCTGTTACTGGACCTATTTTTGAGGGATTTAGAAACTAATAATTCAATAACGGTAAGACACATCTCAGTAATATTTCACATTTATTCTAGTAGATACAACTCTAGTACACATGCACCGAATTTCAAGAAAATCTAAGATGGTGAGGTTCAAAATGATATATTAATGTGTTGATTTGACCTGGAATAGCCCATTATTCTAATTATAATTTTGATTGAAAGGTGATCAATAAGTCTTATCTGGTGTTTATAAAATGCATTATCGCTAGTCGGCAAGAAGATTATGGTTACAACTCAAAATATATCAACATTGAGTTATGAATCCGTTAGAATCAGAATGACAAAATCTACAACTCCAGAATATATTCATAATAGTATTAATAGTTCCGTTTGCCCGAGCAAATACCTGAAAAATACATGTATACAAGCAGAAAGATCAATAAATACTAATACTGGCTCATTTCATTCTCTATGCATGATCCTACAAACTATTTTATTTAAATTAAAGTGAAGAAAGGATTCACATAAAAATTAATTTGAAATACTTAGAGTTATGGTATTTATGACTCATTTATATTTTTTTTAATGTCACTCATAAAGAGAATCCCATGCTCATTAAAGAAAAATGAATTACACGATTATCGTCATTAAGTCAGAAGTTATAGATTCTTGGCCATTGAATTACAAAATTTTCCCACAGTGCGTCGGCAAGAGGATAGTTACGATTCAAAATATATCAATTTGAGTTATGCATAGCGTTGTAATCAGAATGACAAAACCTACACGATAGTATTAATAGTTCAGTTCGCATAAGGATCAGTTCAGTTACATATTCTTTTATGGGAGGGATGATAGTGTCAACTCAGGTAGAGGCTACTTCTAAATTACAGTTAGTGCCAGTAGTAGTAGTAAATGCTCCAAAGGTAGGCTACTTGTGATCAAAGACTACTTTCCCTTGTCCCTGTTTGAAGGTACATAGTAAAATTGAGAATGAAGTTAAAAGTTCACATATGATTATGCAAAAAATACAGTTTTTTAACCGACTTCGAAAGAGGAGGTTACTCAATTCGATACGTATGCGCCTTTTTTTACTTTCACTTACCTATATATGAAATATATAGTAAGTGGAAGTATTGCGATCGTGAAAAATTTCGACTTCCGGTTTTCAACGGAAATACACGTTTTGGGGTCCACTGAGTCTAAATAACCAAGTCTCGCGAAATGGTCTGTGTGTCTGTGTGTGTGTGAACTGACTAGCTCAAAAACTACAGGCCGTACAAAACTGAAATTGGGTATTTTGTGTATGTATATGCCCGCGATGTGACAGCAAAAATTTCATCAAAATTGGTCAAACGGAGGGGGTACTTTATTTAAAGAATTTTGTCCATTTTTTACGGTTTTCTCGATTTTCTCAAAAACGGCTCTAACGATTTTGATTAAACTCGGTATTTGGTGTATGTATATTCCCACGATGCGTCAGTCAAAATTTCATCAAAATTGATTAACTAATAATCATTATTAGTAATGAATAATAATAATAATAATAACTAATAATAATTAAATAACTACTGCTTATTTAATTATTGTTAGTAAAAATGCGATAACTAAAAATCTATAACGACTTAGACATATAGACAGATATTTTCACAGAATATAAGAACCTCTGGCATTTTTCATTGATTCGAAAATGTCTAAAAAAACCTATAATATTACTCGTGAAAGAGCGATAGGTATAGGCCATAATATTTACCCCTCATATTATAAAATAGCCATGGCTAAAGTAAATTGCTACCCCAACGACACTTCTTTAAGTATTTCAGAAACTCGAGTTGATATTAAACTAAAAATTTTATTAGATTTGACTGTTAAAAGACTTTCACAGATTGAAACTTTTGAGGAAAATATTGCTATGAAATATCACTTAATAAGCAAATGGGGAGGAGATGGTAGCTACGGACAGAGCAAGTATAAACAAAGATTTGAGGACCCTAATGATGATGAGTCTTTGGTAGCATATTCATTTGTGCCATTAAAATTACACGAGTGGGGAATGAAAATAATGTGATTGAAAATAATAATGAAAATCCAGAAACGCATTACCAAAAGATGTACTTTCCTTGCTAATACCTACAGATGTCGATAACAGTAGGTTGATGTTGGATTCTGAAGAAGAATCTAACCTGGATTCATATACATCAGATTCAGATGATTCGGAATGAAAAACAATTTTTTTTACATTTCGATATTAAAATTTAATATATAATTGTTTAAAAATGTATCTTACGTTATTTTATAGTTAATATGTTTTTTTTTCTTTTTGAATGATTGAAAATTGAATAAATGAATATAAATAGAATTGCTCCATTATTTTCAATTTTCTAAATAATTTTATATCGGTTTTTAATTTTTTTTATTATTTTTTTTTTTTTTTTATGAAACCATTGCAAAAAACCACTGTTTTGACTTTTATTTATTAATTCGTGCGTAAATGCAATTTTCTACAAGCATTAACATGAAATAAGTCGCTTCCAGAATTATTTCCCCCTAGATTAGCGATTCGTCCCACTGTGCGACGCAGAGCAGAGAAGTTTTTGCAAAACGTGAATTAGAAAGGGAACGCGCTGTCCAATGTCCGCGGAAAACTGTGCGACTCAGTTTTTTTCGTGTTGCCCTGCCCTGCTCTGCGTCTATTTGCCCTGCTCTGCTCTGCTTCGCCTGCGTGGCACAGTTCAAACCGTACAATAAAACCGTTTAATAATAATCCGACCGGATAATTAGATTTTTAGACATATTTTATCTTATTGAAGATTCACACAGACAATAATTCTTAACACCGCTCGTAAGAGTCGAATTATAATTTCAGCAAAAAGTCACTTTCATTTCGAAATGTAAGAGATCATGAGCGGCGTCCTTTGGTCTGTGGAAAGCCATTGGTGTTTCAAACACAAGGCAATGTTAAAAGGAAACGATGTGATTTTTTTGTATTTTTTATTTCTGTAACTTATCGTTGTACATATGAGGTGATCTATGGTGTAGTGGTTAGCACATCGAACTAATAAACTGATGGTGGAGGGTTCTTAGCCCTGCAGATTGCCATAGGATTCTTTAATGGAAGTAACAAAAGAAATCTTAGCTATGCTGTCAATCTTGGGACGGTGAATTGAGATCCCGTACCTGTGCGATGTCAGGTAAACGTTAAAGATTCTCATCCTAATTATACCTGGATAGGCAAAATGCAATTAGGCTCCCATGCAAAACAAGGACTCCCACTGTACCTTCGTACTACTAATTGATAGTATACCGACATAATACCATTAAGTGATGTCAAATAAATTATCAAATTTGAATATACTTTTTAAAAAAATAATTCTATGTACTTTTATATAAATATGTTTTTTTTCTATGTTTTGTTTTGGGTCACCTGTGGTGTAGTGGTTAGCATGGCAACCTAAAATACTTCATTTTGCAGATTCGCGTCCAGCGGTGGCCCTAAGATTTTTTAAAGGGAGAAAAAAATCCTTGGCTATGCCATCTCTCGGATAGGACGTAAAATGGGGGCCCAGAGCCAGTACGGTGTTAGGTACTCGTTAAAGGTCCCTATCCTAATTATACCAGGATAGGCAAAATTTAGGACTCCCACTGTAGCATCTTCCGATTAGCCTTGGTACCATAAAGGAACGTTAAAAAAAAAAAACATGTTTTTTTTTTTTTAAATCTTTATAAAATCAAATTCGCCTATTTGAGTATTTCTTTTGGATAAATAATCTTTGATACTTCAACATCGGAATTTCTCATTATCCGAATCGCCTTTGGTCAGTCATTCCTCCTAATAAAAGCTATTTGCATCTTGTTGTATCTGTTGTATCTGGGAAAACATTTCATACTGCTGCGTTTATTGGTTTTTGTTATTTTCAATAACATAATAATTTATATATAGTCAAAATATTCTTTCTTATATTTTTTATTCCACTTCCATAGAGAGAATTAGTATAAATGTCACCTGGATTCGATATTTTATGATTAAAATACAATATAAATATAATAATAAAAGATTTAGTCATGAATTTTATTTTCATAATAATAACTATGTACATATCTAGTATCAAGTAACATTCATAATAACCTAGTGTAGCTCTAGGGTTAAAAAGTTTGACTAAGTGCGGGAGTTTAGTACAACCTGTCGACTCCTAACTGAAATTTAAGGTCGCAATAAAGACTGAAGTTCCCGCACTCGACATCTTTCTGCTTTCAGCTTTACTGCTTGTCAGTGGTCCAACTTTTATTAACATGATGTTGTTAACAGTTTCCTTGGAACCTTGACGTACTACGCTCGAATGGTTCCAAAAATTCTCAAAATATCCGTAGGACATGCGGAGAAGGACGGGAAAAGCGAGGAAAGGCGATAATGGCGTGGAACTGAAGATAAGGACCTCCGATGGGGCCAAAGCTCTTGACCCCTTGGCAATGATGGCTTACGAAAACTCAAAAAAGGATTAGAAGAGCCTTATGTTATGTGTGTTTCGTGCAATCTGTTTAGGGATTCATTTGCCCTAATGTGATTGATGTCTGATATTCGGGTATTTAGAAACGTCGCCGCAATTCGGATTGACCGACTTTCTATTGTTGCAATCGATAAATCATTGGGAACTGTCCAATGCCAATCGATTGTTTTTCAAGGTTTCTAGAACTTCTTTTTATGTGATCATAATTTGAAATTATCAAGTTGTTGAAAAATCCTCAAAATGTTAGGTGTTGGGGCGGGAGGCGTTTCTTAACTTAAACGCAAACCTTCCCCGGTGAGATTTTAAGTCTACCCCTACAAGCGGGAAAAGACGAGTAAATAGACTGTAAACAAAAAATGTGGTGGGTTAGGTGGGGGCCTATATGCCTGGTTGGATAAAACCAACAACAAGTTGGACAAAAACCAGTAAAAATAATAGGTTAAATAAAAGGCCATTCCAAATGTTATCAAAGAATATATTGAGAAAGAACAAAACTAATAAATAACATTCAAACCCTAAAATTATAATATAAATGCTTAAGAAAGTAAGGAAAAAAAATTTGGTGCGACGCGCGAAACACACAACTTTCACTTAGCAATTTGGTAAGATTAGAAATTGACGAGATTTGTTAAATGGCATTCCTCAAAGCCACACTTTTTACTTTCACTTACCTATATATGAAATTTATAGTAAGTGGAAGTATTGCGATCGTGGAAAATTTCGACTTCCGGTTTGCAACGGAAATACACGTTTTGGAGTCCCCTGAGTTGAAATAATCAAGTCCCGCGAAATGGTCTGTGTATGTGTGTATGTGAACAGACTAGCTCAAAAACTATAAACCGTACGAACCTGAAATTGGGTATTTAGTGAAATTATCTTCCCGCGATGTGACAGCGAAAATTTATTTACTAACTTTGGGGGTACTTTATTTAATAACATTTTACGTTTTTTTCGATTTTATCGAACGATTTTGATTTAATCTGAGTATTTGATCTATTTATATGCCCGAGATATGACTGTTAAAATTTCATTAAAATTGATCAACCGGAGGGGGGACTTTACTTAATAAATTTTTTATCATTTTCACGTGTTTTTTTATTTACTCAAAAACGGTTTTAACGATTTTGATCAAATTGGGTATTTGATGTATGTATATGCCAAAGATGTGATAGCCAACATTTCATCAAAATTGGTCAAACGAAGCGGGCACTTTATTTCATAATTTTTTTTCCAATTTTACCTTTTTTTTTCGATGATCTCAAAAACGGCTTTAACGATTTTTATCAAATTCGTCATGTTAAATAAAACCTAGGTGTTTTTTAATATCAGGTAAGCTTTATCATTATTAAAATGTTCTGAGGGGGCTTTTTTTGGGGGGGGGGGGTGCGGCCATTTTGTTTGTTTGTTTTCTATAAAGTACCTTTGTTTTTGTTTATATGGAGAAATTAACTGTCTCTCGTTACGCCTAAAAATAAGAAATGGCTAAATATGATATATGAAGAGAATCAAGTAAACATATACAGGAGAAAAAAAGAAAAATATTCCGTCAACTCATAAAACTCGTTGAGCCCACACATGCGGAGTACGCCTTTAATGACAGACCATTGTTCATAATTAAAGCCGTTCTGTTCATTTAAGAAGTGAATTAACAAAACGCATTAATTTCTAATCTAAGTAATTTGGTAAGTGAAAGTTGTGTGTTGCGCGCATGCACCAGATTTTTTCTTCATTCATTTAGTTATTTTTGATAAAAAATTAGCAAAAAGTATCTTCCTTTTTTACCATAAATATTTATTTACGGCACATGTTGACATTTAGGGGCTGTTTCCCCCATTCTCCAAACATAAATAATTTTTCAATCGTATGATTGATGGTCTTTTAATAAATATCACAATAAACATATCAATGTCATATGCTTAAAATACACCGTTATACTTTTTATATATGTCAGCTCATACTTGTCCATTTCTAATTGAGATCAGTTTCCAACTGACTAAAGGCTGCTGGACTCTCAATTAGAAATGGACAAGTATGAGCTGACATATATAAAAAGTATAACGGTGTATTTTAAGCATATGACATTCATATGTTTATTGTGATATTTATTAAAAGACCATCAATCATACGATTGAAAAATTATTTATGTTTGGAGAATGGGGAAACAGCCCCTAAACGTCAACATGTGCTGTAAATAAATATTTATGGTAAAAAAGGAATATACTTTTTGCTATTTTTTTATCAATTATAATATAAATATCTTCCTAGCAAATTTAGAAGAAAATAAAAAATCTGGTGCGTGCGCGCAACACACAACTTTCACTTACCAACTTATTTAGATTAGAAATTGACGTGTTTTGTTAATTGCCACTTCATCTTTCCACTTCAATTCACAAATCTTTCCACATTCATTTCTTATTTTTTCCTTTTATGAGTAATTTAAAACACAAGTGAAAATGATACAAAATTTATTAAGTAAAATACCCCCTCCATTTGATCAATGTTGATGAAATTTTTACAGTCATATCTCGGGCATATTAATACATCAAATACTCAGTTTGATCAAAATCGTGAAAACCGTTTTTGAGTAAATAAAAAAAAACACGTGAAAATGAGACAACATTTATTCAGTAAAGTGCCCCCTCCAATTGATCAATTTTGATGAAATTTTTACTGCCACATCGCGGTCACATACATATACTAAATACCAAGTTTGATCGAAAACATTAAAGCCGTTTTTGGGTAAATAAAAAAAAACACATATTTATTTATTAAGTGGGACACAATTTATTAAGTAAAGTACCCCCCACGGTTGATCAATTTTGATGAAATTTTTACAGTCGTATCTCGGGCATATAAATAGATTAAATACTCAGTTTAATCAAAATCGTTAGAGCCCTTTTTGAGAAAATCGAAAAATACTTAAAAAGTTATTAAATAAAGTACCCCCTCCCTTTGAGCAATTTTGATGAAATTTTTGCTGTCACATCGCGGGCATATACATACACTAAATACCCAATTTCAGGTTCGCACGGTTTATAGTTTTTGAGCTAGTCTGTTCACACACACACACACACACACACACACACACACACACACACACAGACCATTTCGCGGGACTTGGTTAATTGGACTCAGGGGACCCTAAAACGTGTATTTTCGTTGAAAACCGGAAGTCGAAATTTTTCACGATCGCAATACTTCCACTTACTATATATTTCATATATAGGTAAGTGAAAGTAATAACAATATTAGTTATATTTGTTTGTATTGGCTCTCTAAAGTATACTAAATCGAGAAATATTACTGTTTCTCTAAAATCACTTAATACTGCCTTCAGAAATTTTTATGGAACTAAAGTTTCTAAACTAAAATATAATTTATTAAAGATTATCTTATACCACATTTTTTCAAACTTTCAATGCTTTAAAAATTTTGAGCATCATGTATTTAGTCTCTAAAGTAAAATAAAAAATTGTATTGTCAAAAAAAGTTTTTATTTTTATAATTAGGAAAATGAAATTTTAGCTATCACATCGCGGGCATATAAATAAATCAAATATCCAGTTTGATCAAAATCGTAACAGCCGTTTTTGAGGAAATAAAATTAACACCTAAAAATGAGACATTTATTAATTAAAGTGCCCCCTCTTATCGATCAATTTTGATGAAATTTTTACCGTCACATCGTGGGCATATAAATACATCAAATACTCAGTTTAATCAAAATCGTTTGAGCCGAAATCGAAAAACTTAGACAAAATTCTTTAAATAAAGTACCCCCTCCGGTTCACCAATTTTGATGGAATTTTTGCTGTGCCATCGTGGGCACATACATACACCAAATACCCAATTACATGTTCGTACGGTTTATAGTTTTTGAGCTAGTCTGTTCACACACACTCTCTCTCTCTCACACACACACACACACACACAGACCATTTAGCGGGACTTGGTTATTTGGACGGACCCCAAAACGTGTATTTCCGTTAAAAAACCGGAAGTCGAAATTTTTCACGATCCCTTACTATATATTTCATACATAGGTAAGTGAAAGTAAAAATCTAAGATAGTTACACAAAGAAAATAAATAAAATAACTGTTCATCAGAGAGAGAATAAAAGGTTCTTCGATCCTTGTAGATTCTGATTGAAAGAAATTGATGACGCCCGTAGTAATACAAGCGTTATCAATTTTTCCACCAAAGTCATATTTCCGTATTTTTACAGTAGATTTTAGTGGAGAAATTAAACCGATTTTAACTTAAAATGTTTCATTCGACGCTTAATTGTATGCTGAGAATAAAATTTAAGTAATAAAATTTAATGTATGAAGAGAATAAAATTATTATTTAATTAATGAAGTAATAATAAAAAATAGAGTACTACTTTCAATTAGCATCTAGGATAATCGGTTCTTAGGCTAGCACTCGAAAGTAGGTGAAAATCCGAGATCGATATCAAAAACAGTAACTATAAACGATATCTTAAATAGGAGAAACACATTTATATATATGCGATGTCTGATGACCTAAATCCGTCAATGATTCTCCTTATTTATCTCTCGTGCATTGTTTCCAGATCTGACATGGTTAAGTATTAATTGTCAAGTTGCTATAAGTCGGCCATTGTAATCTTATCACCAGATCTCTTAAGATAGTCATTTGTCTTCCGCCTGCAGCGAAGATAGTGCCATATAATGCAGAAACTCTAAGATATTCAATGTCGACTTTCTATATTCTAATAATGGGGACATTTCTTTCTTTCAAAGAAAGGTGATTATTACATTTAATATCTTCTGTATGTTATTTCTAAAAAGTCTTTTTTGTTTTCTTCGGAACGCTATAAATCTTGAAACTTGATCATATCGAATCATTTTAAAGATCTTCTTCCCCTCATATGAATAAACGAATATTTATTTGATGTTATTTATTCATGGTCGTTGGTTGAATAATTAAGTTATAATTGTTAAACTGTTTAATTAGAAGATAAAAGATTCGACCACGGCCGGGAATCGAATATTTATTTGCGCATAAATTAAAAACTATCGATTTTTTTTCAGATCTGTAAGTGAAAAATTGAAGGGTCTCATATATCAGCATTTCCTACAAAATGTAAAAAATCATGAAAATCGGATGTGACTTTCCATAGATAGCAGCCTAGTCAGGGCTTTAACCATAAAATATATATATACCTACGGAAATATTATCCATGCAGCCAAAACCACTACATTCCAAAACAGTCTCCGAAGATTTTTTTTTTTTTTTTTCACTGAAATATTATTAAATTCATCAAGAAAGTCAAAGTGAAAAACGGATGTGACCACATTTACTTGATGCGCCACTGCACAGGTGCAAATCTACAAGCAGAATAATAATAAATAATAAAATAAATTTCACTTACCTATATATATATTTTTTTTTGTTTGTTTCGATACCCCTTTCTGGTCATGTATGGCATACCTGGGGGTTACTCTAGAGTAATCAACCTATTCTAACCATGGTGGGTAGGTCTAGATTTATTCCGTGGGGCCTCCACGAAATAAAAGTCAACCATTCCAGGGCGGATTCGAACCGCCACCTTTCGGCTCGAGCATGCTAAAGCACTTGCCTATATATAAAATATATAGTTAGGGAAAATATTGTGATCGTAAAAAATTTAAACTTCCGGTTTTCTACGGAAATACTCGTGTTGGGGTTCCCTGAGTACAAATAACCAAGTTTCGCAAAATGGTGTGTGTGTGTGTATAGACAAGCTCAGAAACCATTTGTCGTACGAAACTGAAATCAGGTATTTAAGATATTTATGTGCAAATATTTCGTCTAAACGAATTATAGGGCACTTTATTCAAACGCCTATTTTTCTATTTACGATTTCGATTAAACTTATCATGTATAAACCTGTAACCTATATAAGGTTAACTTCGCCACATGGCATTTTATAATTAAATTATTTTCACTCAATAAATATGAAAATCGTTTTATTTACATGAAAATATGAACATTAGTTGAATGGTTAAAGAAAATGAATGAAAGCATAAACAATATAATTACGAACTAAATAATACAGAAATAAATTTCATCTCCTTAATTATGAAACATATAATAAATATATCAATTGTAAATTACTTACAATAACAATAACATTTTTCTATAGGGTGCACCCTACCTGTAATGATTAGATTGGCTAGCCGGCAAAATACTATTGTATATTTCACAGGTATGTTGGAACAAGGACTGTTAGGCTTGATGTCTGTAGGCTACTGTACACAATTATTTTTAAAACATGTGTTGCTATGCTGCTACAGGACTCCCCTCAAATAATTGTGTTCAGGAAGCGAACGTTAGGCTTGTTATTACTTCCTGGTCTACTTTTGAACTTTTCTAGGTCCTCTTGAGGCGTTCCAAATTTGCCATCTTCATAGGCCTCTTCCGAGTGATGTGGAGAATCAGGATCAGGTGGCAGAAAGGTGTTTGACACAGCGGCTGGAGACTCTTCTAGAGCTGTCTTAGGATCAGTGAGAAGAAAGGCAGGCTTTACACGGTCCAATGAAACAGTCAGTTCTCTATTCGGAAGTTTCAATGTACACAACTTGTCGGTTCTGCTAATGACAGGATAGGGTCCGGTGTATGGTGGTGTAAGTGCCTTTTTGATTTTGTCATCCCGAAGGAACATGTGAGATGCGGTCTGAAGGGACTTGTGAAGAAAAATGTTTCGGTGGCTTTGGCGGAATTCAGCAGGTCGCAGACCTGACATGAACTCTTTTAGTTCACGAACCATATCTGGTAGATCGGTAGAGGACTGCGAGGAACTGAGGAACTCGCCAGGTAGGCGTAGCGTTTGACCATAAACTGCCTCAGCAGCACTTAAATTTAAATCGTCCCTTATGGCTACTCTGAGACCTAACAGAACACTTGGTAATATTCTTGACCAGTTGTTGGCGTCGAGATGAGCAACTAAGGCTGATTTGAGTGACCTGTGCCATCTCTCTACACAACCGTTCCCTTGAGGATGATAGGGGGTTGTACGCATCTTCTCTGCGCCGAGTAACTTGACGAGACTTTGAAAAAGGTTGCTTTCAAATTGTCGCCCCTGATCAGTTGTCAACTTACTAGGGACTCCGAATCTGGATATCCATCCATCGTAGAAAGCTGTTGCTACAACGTCAGCCGTGATTTCTTCAACAGGTATAGCTTCTGGCCATCGTGTAAAACGATCTATGATGGTGACGCAATATCTTTTTCCTTGAGACGGAGGCAGTGGTCCAAGAATATCTACGTGTACGTGGTCAAAACGGCCAGAAAATCCAACTTTACCAGGTACTGTAACGGTATGTCTCGTGACCTTGGCCGCCTGGCAGGAAGTACAGCATTTGGCCCATTCTGCTACTTCCTCATTCATGTGTGGCCAAAAATATTTCTTAGCTATCAACTTCCGGGTAGTTCTAATACCAGGATGGCTAAGACCATGAATTGCATCGAATATATCCCTTCTCATTTCTTTCGGTATGTAGACCCTAGCTGTCGAGGTCGAGGTTTCACACAAAACAGGTCGGGAGGATCCAGGCAAGTTCAGGAACTTCAGGGTAAGATTAGGCTGCCCTTGCAGATCTTTCACTTCAGGATCCGACTTCTGAAGAGCGGCCAATTTCTCAAGGTCGTTCGTAAGCTGCAACTCTTCTACGCGAGAAAGAGCGTCTGCGACGAGGTTTTGTTGCCCTTCAATATGCCTAATGTCCGTACTAAATTGGCTAATAAAATTTAGCCATCTTATCCTGATTGGCGATGCTGATTCGGGTTTTTGGAGCATGGCATAAACTAGAGGTTTATGATCCGTCCAGATTGAAAATGTTCGACCTTCGACAACAGGTCTAAAGTATCTAACAGCGGAATATATTGCCAGCAACTCCCTATCATAGGCTGAATATGTGCGTTGGCTTTCCGATAGGGCCTTCGAATAGAAACCTAAAGGAACCCATACTCCACCATCCCGTTGTTGAAGTACCGCGCCCATAGTGTGGTTCGAAGAGTCGCATGCCAGGGATAAATCTGCGTCAAATTTAGGGTGAGCTAAAAGAGCGGCGTCCCTTAAATTAGCTTTACATTCCTCAAATGCAGCGTTACTTTCTTCAGTCCACTCAATCGGGGTGCGGTCGTTCTTCTTACTGCCATGCAAATATTTATTTAGGGATGCTTGCGTTCCGGCTGTTCTCGGTAGGCAGGGCCTGTAAAAATTTAGCATGCCCAAAAAACGTCTGAGAGACTTAACATCTTGGGGTTTTGGATACTCCATAATGGCCTTTACTTTCGACATCTGTGGTTTTATGCCTTCGGCTGTAATATGATATCCAAGAAAGTCGATATCGTTTAGCCCAAATTCACATTTATCGATGTTTAGCGTCAAGCCGTTTTCATTTAAGCGTCTGAAGATCTCTTCCAGGTGAATGAGATGCTCCTCCAGGTTGTCGGAAGCAATCAGCAGGTCATCTAGAAGAACGAAACAGAATGGCAAGTCTCTGAACATATTATCCATAAACCTTTGGAAGGTTTGAGCTGCATTGCGCAAGCCGAAACACATAACCAAAAATTCATACAAACCAAAAGGAGTCGCGATGGCGGTTTTTGGAATGTCTTCTTTCTTGATCGGTATGTGATAATAGGCTCTGACAAGATCGAGTCTGGAAAAAATTTTCTTCCCATACAAATTGTTACGGAAATCCATTATATTGGGAACGCCGTAACGATCTGGAATGGTCTGGGCATTCAGTCGCCTGTAGTCTCCACAGGGTCTTAGAGAACCGTCTTTCTTAACAACAATATGAAGAGGACTGCTCCACTGACTCTTTGATGGTTGACATATTCCTTGTTCCATCATGCGCTGAAATTCCTCTTTTACTAGGAGATATTTTTCCGGAGGAAGTCTTCGAGCTTTAGCATTGACCGGTCTCCCTGTAGTTTCAATCACGTGCTCCGTATTATGCTTGACAGGTTTTTTAGTAGAGGAGGGCCTTGTGATGTCAGGGTACTTTCGCAGTAAAGTAGCGAATGGGTGGCTTTCCGGTACCGCAGAGATGCTAGAAGGAATTTCTTCAGCTATTCTTCCTTTCGACGAAAGTCGAGTGATCTTGTCTATAAGTTGTTGTCCCTGAAGATCAACTATTAAATTAAAGTTAAACATAAAATCGGCCCCTATAATTGGCTTAGGTACATCAGCCACGACAAAGTCCCAAGAAAATATTCGCCTCAGTCCAAGATCCAACTTTAGCTGGCGTATGCCGTAAGTTGTGATCTTCGTTGAGTTAGCCGCATATAATACGAGTTCGTGAGGCTCTGGTCTTGAATTTTTGCTAGGTGGGATAACTGAAATTGATGCACCAGTGTCAATTAGAAAGGCTAAACCTGACCGCTGATCAGTTACGAATAGGCGGCGTTGGGTAAAGGCGGTGCCGGTTAACGCCATTTCCGGTCCGCTTGTTAGTTTTCCTGATTTATTTTCTTGTTTTTCTTCTCCCAAGCGCATGGTTGAACACATTTCCGTGCCTTCTGTTTGAATTTGTAGTGATAAAAACAAAGCCAGTCTTCGGAGTGAGTATTTCTCGGCCTGCTTGTTGATCGTTGGCGATTCCGTGAATCTCTTTTACATCTGCTGTGGTCCGTCGTATGACTTCCAGTAACCAAAGTAGCGACCTGTTCGGCAAGTTTGTCGACCTTCTCTTCCAGGATAGAAGTTCCGCTGAGTGGGGTTGCCGTAGAGACAGCTAAGATAGACGGAGGATCAACATCATGTATTTTATCCGCAATGGTAGCAAGTAAATCAACATCTGTGTGAGTAGTTGATAACAGTATAGCCTGGGTGTAAGATGGGAGAGAACGCATCCAAAGAGTTTTAATTACTTCTTTAGAAAATGTTTCCCCAGCTAAGTTTTTGAGTGAACGAAGGAATTGCGAAGGCTCCTCATCGCCCATTTGTCTACTTTCCAACAGGCGCTGGATTCTTTTATTCTCGGATTTGGCATATACTTCGATGAGACGTTGCTTAACATCCTCATAAGGGGTAGATGAGGGATTTTTAACCAAATCGGATACTTGTTTAATAACCTCAAAATCAAGGAGAGGGACAATAATCTCAAATTTAGTATGACTGTTGGTAATTTTAGAGCGGGAAAATACTGCTTCCACCCTAACAAACCAAAGTTCCGGCTCAGACTTCCAGAAGGGAGGGATTTTCTTTTCAACAGAGATCGAATCCGCGACTTCGAGCTTAGGATCTTCAGTTGTATTATCTTCATTACCCATTTTTACGCATATACTGAAATATTATAAAACTAGATATATTTATTGAGTGAATAGATAAATCAAATTATAAAGTGTCTCGAAAACAGAATATAATAGAAAATTTAATTTAGGAAATTAATGATTTAAAAAAAATTAAATTTAAACACATGTGACGAACTCAATTAATTTTTAATCACGTCGGGGTCACCACTGTAACCTATATAAGGTTAACTTCGCCACATGGCATTTTATAATTAAATTATTTTCACTCAATAAATATGAAAATCGTTTTATTTACATGAAAATATGAACATTAGTTGAATGGTTAAAGAAAATGAATGAAAGCATAAACAATATAATTACGAACTAAATAATACAGAAATAAATTTCATCTCCTTAATTATGAAACATATAATAAATATATCAATTGTAAATTACTTACAATAACAATAACATTTTTCTATAGGGTGCACCCTACCTGTAATGATTAGATTGGCTAGCCGGCAAAATACTATTGTATATTTCACAGGTATGTTGGAACAAGGACTGTTAGGCTTGATGTCTGTAGGCTACTGTACACAATTATTTTTAAAACATGTGTTGCTATGCTGCTACAAACCTAATGAAGCATTCTTTAATATGAAGTAGGTTTTATGGAAATCTAATAGGTCTGATAGGGCAGATATGGCTAAGAAAAAATTCCTTCCTTTCTTTAAAGTACCTTTAATTTTGTTCTTTTTTTTCGTCTATAAGCTAGTAAAAGGCCAAAAAGATTTTATTTTTTAAGTTAAAAAGTACAAAAATAATAATAATAAAAATTTTAGAAATAATTACCATGGCAACCGGAGCAGTATCCCATTACCAATCTACTACATGAGCCTTTCAGTTGACAGAATGACCAACTTTACCATTTTTACTGCAATTTTACCATTTTTATAGGAACGCACTTTAAATAATACTTCCCTTTGGAAAATTCTTACCTTTTTATTTTTATGTATATTTTAGTAAACTGTTATGTTTTAATATTGTTAATAGTGTTAATACTCATATAACATACAAATTTTGCAAAGAGAAATGTGCAAGTGCTTTCTTGCAAAATGATGATATTTGGTGTCCTGAAAATGTCTCTTTTCTGGTTTTCTCATTACAGTAACCCTGTAATGAGTACCTTTATTTCTACGTGTACCATCTTACGACCTACGCGTATTTAATTACATATATACATAATCAATTAACATAACAGTTTGTGATATAACATACATATATAGATATACAAATACTGAAAAAGACTCATATATTATTTCTACTAGGTATTTGTTTATTTTTTTTGTAAGTACTCCATAACTTGTTTGATACTTTATCATATTCGTAGATTGAAGTATCATTTTAAAGCATTCCTTCCCCTCTAGTTAGGACAATTGTCATATCGCCCAGAGTGCATCATACATCGAAGTCTGTTGTCGATTAAAATAAAGATAACTGGTTTTTTGGGGCTTCTTACGTAATTATGGTTATAGACTAATAAAAAAGTCCCACATAGCTTCTTTAACAATGCATATATTTATTTAGCGAGCCACCTTAAGTGTGGTAAATATTCCCCACATTAAATACACATATTCGTCATCTACATATAGCTAGGGATAACCTAAACATCGGTAAACCTCGTGGTATTCTCTAACTGAGAATTAGAGATTACCACAAGGCAATGCTAATTATAAAATGTTTAGGTCAACCCTAGATATATGCAGATGAACACATTAAGTATGGCGAATAATTAGCACACTGAAGATAGCTCGCTGAAATATTTGCGTTGTTAAAGAATGTGTGGAACTTAGTGATCTTCCTCTAATCATCATAAATCTAGTATATTCAATTTCGTCTGATTTTACAACTTGCATATGAACTCAAATAAGCATTTCAGAAACCAGCTTTCGATACAAAACTGACTTTCATATAATCATATAGGCCTGCCAATACATATAAAAAAAAAAGAAAGAAGGAAGATTGAAAAAAGATGGTTTGCGTTTTACTGTGACTTCAAAAAAAAGCAAAAAACGGAAAACACCGACTCCTATCACAAAACTATTGTTTTGTTTATTTTAACGTCACTTCATAGCACTAAGGCTAATCGGACGATGCTACGGCGGGAGTCCTAAATTTTGCCTATCAAGGTATAATTAGGATAGGGATCTTTAACGTGTACCTGAGATCGTACAGGCTCGGGACCTCCATTTTACGTCCTATCCGAGGGTCGGCATAGACAAGGATATTTTATTCCCATTAAAAAATCCTAGGGCCACCTCGGGACGCTCTCCCGCGACCTTTAGTATTGTAGGTTTCTATGCTAACCACTACACCACAGGTGACCCCAACTATTGTTTTATTTATCCACCTGAGAAATTGCCCGTAACACACACCTGTCGACGATTGTCCGTCCTACGAGGAAGGTGTCAATTAAACAGAAAATACCACAGCTCGACACCTCACCGATAGATCACTGAAATTATCGCATACATCTTTCAGTGGCTTAGAGTATTCTCTTTGAGAGAAGACTCTTGCAGGTCGGTCAGTACAGTGTTCCAGATGTGGCTTCTTGATCTCTTCTTGACAGGGTTAGTTTCACAGTTTTACCTTGTAAGACATGCCTCAGTCGTCATAGTTTATGTCTATAATAATAATAAAAGGCCTAGCGAACCCAAAGGTTCGATGCCGACACCACTACTCGCTCCCTAGACACCTTCAACCAATGACCGCCGTCCAAACCAAATCGCGATAGATCTGCCTGAACGCAATCCTCCCACCTCCGTCTCAGCCTACCACTCGGACGTTTTCCATATGGCACCGCGCCTATTATTCTTTTTGGGATTCGTTCACTACTTAGTTTCACGATTTTACATGCCCATTTTATTCATCTCGCTGCTATCACGTCAATTAGGTATATTTACCGGGCACAGTTCATTCAGTTTGGCTTTGTGTAAGCGTCTAAATTCTCCGGTTAGCTCGTCCCTCTTCGGTCCAAATATTCTATGTAGTACTTTATTTTCAAAAACCCTAAGTCGTTGCTCATCCCTCAATGTGAGCGGCTACGTTTCGCATCCGCAAAACGGAAGAATAATTTCGTTGGAAGAATAATAGTTTTGTAGATTCTAGAATTTTGAAGTTTCGGGAAAGAATGCCTGAGTTTAGTAATTTTGCTACCGTAAATTAGCTTGCATTTCCCACCTTTAATCTAGCCTTGATTTCTTCTTCGATTTAGTTTCATTTTTTGACAGTATCGTTTAATAACACACCAGTTATCCCCGTCGAACAGATCCGCTAATTGGAACTCCACCTTTGTAATTATCAAATGAGCTCCAGCAAACTCCTCTCGAATCAAATCCTTATAATGTACCGTGTGTCGCTGATTTATGCAATCAGGTACCAAACATTTCATAATAAACTCCTGAACCATTTGAGCGAGCCACGTTGTTTCCAATATAGCCTTCTCCTATGTCCACGCCATGTAATCCTAGGTGTCTGAAAAGAAGATGGCTTAAGGGACCTAGAAGCTAGAAATACTGATTTTAGTATTAGTACCTCCATTTTATATAGTAATACTGATTTATAGATATTATGAATCCTTGATTGATGAAAACATATTTTCTGCAGACCTCCTCGAGATGACAAAGGCATGTGCTACGAGCAGTCCCGGATGTTCCGCTGCGGGATGGCCATCTCGAAAAACAACTTCCGCTTATCCGTGCCACTGCCATTGGCCATGGTCATGGTGGTCTCGGTCCTCAGCGGGATAGTTGCGGACACTGTCATTAACTTCGACCGAGTCGACTGGGCCGAGAAGGTGGGTGACTTCTGCCTACGCTGCAACGGCCTGGGGCACTGCATCGCTGCCTACGTCTGGACCGAGGAGATCGACCGGCTTTCCGACACCGTCGACATCTGGTTCAGCTATAGGCTTCTGGACGAACAGGAGGAACGGAAGGTGAAGAAGGAGTGTCAGAAGTTGATGGATTCCTTCAATTACTACTTCAGTAACTGTAAGCATCTTTAACATTAACTATCTTAGTAGATACCATTTTTTGAGGTCTGTAGGTACAATTATTTACTATGGGTTAAGCACTTGTTTAAAAACCATAAGGATATTAGTGGCTATGCACATCGGATGCAGATAACTACAATAAAGCTATCTAATACCCTTAGTCTATCCCAAAGGTCAGCAAAGTGCGGCTTTCAGAGCTGCATGTGGCTCTTTGGCTCCTTAAGTGCGGCTCTTGGACAAATATCCACGGAAGGCTCAATAATAATTTAATTTAAAAGAAAAAACTTGTTAAGAAAAAATTACATCTTATTTTGATAAAATAAAATTCTTCTATAAATCGAGAACATTTATAGATGTTATTTATTCATGGGAATCGAACCCAGGTCCTCCGCATCTCCTTTGCGGCGCACTTACCACTGAGCTAACCGTGGGGCCGTCCCGATTGTGATCAAATCTTTCTCTTCTGTGATCCCTCCCACCAGGTCTCGCCACAATGCAGCGAAGTACCGGGGGCTGAACAATCGTCCTGAAGAACAGGATCTGATTGACATACGTCAAAGATATTCATTCAATGATGTTATTTATTCATGGTTGTTGGTTGAATAATTAATAATTAAGTTATAATTTTTAAACTATTTAATTAGAAGATAAAAGATTCGACCACGGCCGGGAATCGAACCAAGGTCCTCCGCATCTCCGTTGCGGCGCTCTTACCGAGAACATTTATAATTGTTTATTTAAATTAAAAGATAGATAGGTAATTAAAATTTTATATTGTTGTTTAGAAATACAATTGCTGGATTTAAAAAACAAGGCGATATGGCGCTCTAAAATGTGATCTGAGAAGAAAAAATGTGATCTTAGTTCAAAAAACAAGTGGTCTGCTTTGAATAACCAGGGGTCTCAAGGCTGGAGAAGGAAGAAATGATCATTTTCAACGCTAAGAATAGTATTCTTGACTCTTACGATCAGCTTAAAAAGTTCGCGTTTGCTGTTCTTTCCCTTTTCTGTTCAATATATATATGCGAACGATCTCTTTTAAGCATGAACATTATCAAGAGTAAACTGATAAGTCGTCTAATTGATGAGAACTTGGAATCATGCCTAAGATTAAAAACAACAATGTACATTTTTATGTTTATGCTAAACAAGCAGATTTAGCTCCCAATTTTAAAAAAAATGTTCTAATGTTCATATTTGGCTCTTTGGTTAATAAGTTTGCCGACCACAGTGCGACTTATACAAAACTTTGGCACAGAATAAAATAAGTCAACTGTCCCTGCCAGCAAACTCTCACATAAGATACCCATCCTTTTTTCTGCCTGATGCATTCAAAGTAATCACGGTAAGTTGTTTCTTTATTTTGCTCAGTCATGAACTTCGGCCAAATCGGCCTCGTACTCCTGCCCTTCACTAAGCTCCTGGGCGGCGCGGACTTCTCCGAACTTTACATTTTCAAGATGTGGTCACCTCTGCCTACTGAAAAGTGGTGGGCAACGCTCATAGTGTACTGCTACCAGATCTGCACCAACTGGATCAACTTCGTCATCTACGAAGGACTGACCGCCTACGTGATGTGTGTGTCGCTCACCATAGGCCACCAGGTGCGGCTCTTGGGGCTGTCCTGCATAACGTTAAAAGAAAGAGCCGAGCGGCTGGCAGATATGAGGCAAGACAGGAGTGTCAATCCTGCCAGGTGGCATGCCATCTACTGCAGTGAACTCAACCGTGAGCTCGCTTACAGTGCCAAGAATTTCCAGAAGCTATATAGGTGATTTAAATGCATTCTAAATTATTTTACAATAGTCTGAAATAATAAATAATCCACATTTATTTATCCCACTTTTTCAGTAATGCAAAAGAGATGTGTCGTATATTCTCAGGATTGGTTGATTTAGTGTTCTATTCTGGAATGAGTATGGTCATCATGTTAGGTTTCAAAGTAGCCACTGTAAGTAGTGAATAAATATATTAAATACAAAATACATCAAATGTTACTATGATAATGTACTATGAAATATCAATGTTGGAACTGTATGTTTCTGTATGTTTCTGTATGTTGCTTAGTTGAATTGTAAATATTTAAATACAAATTTAGACAAAAGTACAGAGTCGCAAGAACAAGTGGCGCCAACTTCATTTTTGTTCCAATACTATGCGGTCCTGACGACGGTACCCACTTTCCAATAGAATAAACAAAAATAATTGTCATGAGGAAAAATGTTCTGTACTCCCATTCCAGTAGCTTTTAAATGACATTTAAAAAAAAAAAAAAAAAAAAAAAATATATATATATATATATATATATATATATATTAGTCTAAGAAAGGAGGGTTGTGGGTAGATGAAAGCGCGACCGCATCAGATTTTTTAGTATAAGATGTACATTAAATCTTATTAAAATAAATAAAATTAAGATCAATATTTGATTTGTAATATCTTATTTCAGGAAAAAGAAAACAAGGTTATTCTCATCATGGGAACACTGTTCATTTGTGTAGTAATAGCCAACCAATATTTATTTACCATCATTAATGATAGCATAGCAGATGAGGTATTTTATAATACATTATAAAATCATAAAGATGTTAGATTTTTTGTAATTTATATATTTCCAGGACGATGATGCGTGATTTATAGTGTTCCAATTTAGGAATTTAGTGAAAAAATATATCTTCTCTTATCTCTTTATTATTGTCAAATCATGACTACTACAACAAAACAAACTTTCACATCTGTTTGTGGATTATTGATCACCCTATCTTCATAATCAGTACAACAAATTTTATGATCTATACCCATTTAGTTTTACCTACCTATTGACTCTAGCAATAATTTATAGCGACGAGGTTGATGAAAATAATTGGATGTAGATCATATAATTTATATTAATGTTGTTATTGTTAAAATTGAAGGGGTCGGGGCAAAATAGTGCCAAGCAACATTTTTAAACAAAATAAACTATAGCTGCTGTTTCTTGTATATTAAGTACTGTATGTCTATGATGCAAATGCCACCTAAATATGACTGTAGAGTGCTCTTTAGTCATATTTTAGATGGCGTTTACATCATAGACATATAGTACTACATAATATACAAGAGACAGCAGCTACAGTTTATGTTTATTAAAAATGTTGCTTGGCACTATTTTGCCCCGACCGCTTCAATTGTCATGATTTGGTTTAGATGGGGTGATAGTCCCCAAAACGTGAAAGTTTTGTATCTTTATACACTTATCATGATCTAAAAATATTAAAGGTATAAAAGAAGATTTATATTACTCTAAATTCTTATTGTGGAATACTATTGTATTTATCATATCATTCAAGAATGAGTGTGCCCGTTTTTTTTTTTTGTTTTATTCAAGTAACAAAACAGTAAAAAGTCTTATGAGAATAGCTCAAAATCAAAGACTTTTGAGGCTCTGTATACTCCAAAGAATTTTTTTATGCTGTTAATTATAAGAACTGATAGAAGACTTTAAATTATTTTTATTCTTCTAAGCTTTATTTCCAACCTTCCTCATTTCTTTCTTGTTACCTCAGCTCTTTTGTTCTATTCTATTCATTAATTTTCCTTTTTTCCACTATTCCTTACCATTTTTAATGTTTCTTAAATATTTACTCATATTTTCAATAAGCAGCTGTCAGAATACTGTTTCATAGTAATCTAATTTATAGATTTAAAGGTGAATGTTGAACATCTGCCTAAGAAAAACTTTCTCCAGAAAAATGCTCCAATGGGGGGGGGGGGGGTTTAAGCCTATAATTATACTAAATAGACTACACAAAATTAAAATAAATGCATAAAGTTGTTATTTCATAGTCTGTTATGACTATGTTGTTATTTCATCGGTGGGGTCGGACATCTTTGGTCCAACATACTTATATAAAGTAGGCACTCTCAATCAATAAATTAAGGTGGAAATTGTATTCCAAGTGCTTGGGTATGATATCAGGCAAATCATCTACACACCGAAGCATTGATTAAGAAATAGTTCTTGAATATAATCTACAAAACATAAATAAACCATTTGATAAGATCTTTTTAGTTCTTCCTTTAGATTTAGTAAGAAGAAGGAAATACAGTCGAACCTGGATAACTGGAATCTCTAAGTGACAGGATTTTAATTCCAATTACAGAAGGTTTCACTTATCCAGGGTGTAGGTATCTTATCAAGGGGGCATGTACCACTAAAAGAGTTTTCAAACAACTTTTAATTTTTATAAAAACTTATTAAATTACACACTTAAAAACCATAAATACATAAAATATTGATACAATTATTACATTATTACATATTTTTTTTAATATGAAAATAAAATAATGCAGATTACAATAGAATTATGTACAAATGTATAATTGAAAGTAATCACAAATTTTTTTTATCTATGCCTAATAATTAATCAAAATTTCATCTTCAGCTCCTTTATTCATTTAAAAAAAAGTCTGCAACTTCTTAATACAATTTAGTGCATCATTTTTCATAACTGGTTGACCCTCTGACTCTTCTGAATTTTCTTGGTCTGGATAGTCATAATTTTCATGTTCGTCTGGCGTTTTAGATCGTTCAAGGATTTCTTCATCATTCTGCTCTCCCGCTGTTATAATTTCGTAATCCATGTGGACTTATTGCTAAAATGTTGGAAGCTTCTCATTGGTATCTTCTATCACATTTTCCCAATCCTGTGGCTGAACAGGATAACCCTTTCCGTTTTCTGAGAAAAGTGAATTCCACTTATAGAGGTGAAAACATTCCAGTTAAAGAGTTTATTTCAGGGAAAAATGATGGTACAACAAGTTTTGTACAACTTATAGAAGTATACCACTTAAGCATGTCCCAGTTAACCAGGTTTGACTGTATATGTTTCTCTCTTTGGTGTTAGGAACTTACTTGCTTCTTTGCTGCATAAGTAATGTCTCTCAAGAAGTTCCTGAATCTGCTAGTGAAAGCTTCATGCTACTATCTGCTCATATCATATATTTTAAACAAGACACGCGATTATTTTTTTTACTTTCAGGTTATAGCCTTGCAATTTACGGTTTATAATACCCCTTGGTACCAACTACCTCAGAGATGTCAGAAGAGCATCCACATCATGCAAACCATGGTGAGGAAAATGCCGACCCTCTCAAACATCATGGGCATTCATGTCGATCGAGAAATGTTCCTCAAGGTAATTTTATCACCTTAAATAAAAAAAAATTGAAATGATATATGAAATAACTTTCTTTTTCTTATATTTTCCCTTAGGTGTTAAATGCAACATACTGTTATATCAGCACTTTGCTATCAATGGATTTGTGAATGGTGAAGATTTAGTGAGCTCACTGATAGATATTCACCTTCAAAACTTATCAATTTTTTTTTTATTGGCATAAAACTGCAATGATAATCAATGCCCTTTACATATTTTTTTAATTTTATTAATCAGCTTATTTATTAATTTTTTTTAAATTCTACTATGTACTTACCTTATTATTTTAAGAAATATATATATAATAATAAGAATTTCTCAAGTAACAATTTAAATTTACCTATGTCACCTTCAAGCTATTCTTTATAGCTAACTTGAACTATTCAACCAGAGCTATTCATTATAATCATCACACCAGGACCAAACTACTGTGAAATTAGCGAATGGAATAAAGGTATTTAAAAAATTCTCTAAATCTTGTAGAAGGTTTACCAAGAAATAGTATTTTACAAAACACTGAATTCAAAGCCATCCATGAGTTTTCGTGGCAAAATTTAATTTAAATATTTTCTAATATGGAGAAAAAAAATTGAAAGAGGTTAGACAATGATTTTTTCTATGTCTGGTAAGTCAGAAACAGTGTATGATCCCAGATCACCATGGGCTCTGGGGATCACCAAGGATTTATGGGGGTGCGAGTGGACCCCCAGATTTTTGGGATGATATTTTTTTTTTACAGATAAATAATGTTTCCTGTTACAATAATTTTATAAATTTGATTTAAAAAAATGTTTTATCTCAAATAATCTAGAACCAACTTCATTTATTTTAAGATGTTAGAACTATGGTAACATGTTTTTGTGACATTATTAGTTTATTCTACTACTAGCTGTATATACCGGTTTCACCCGGAGCATTTCATTTTTTAAGTCTATAAAGTGAGACTTTTATCGACTCAAACGGTCGATTTCCTGAAAACCAATGTAAAGTATGTACCAATGTAATTTTTATAACAATAAAGAATATCAGCTGAAGATCGGCTGAAGTTATGCAATTTTAAAATGGACAGGTGTTCGCACCTGGTATCAAAGAACCACTGAGCGAAATTTGGAGAATTTAGGACAAACGGATTTCTATAAAGAACAAATAAACAGCATTTCATCTTTATTTATATAGATGGTTAGTAATTATACAAATGAAATGTTACTTCTAACGATTTTAATGAACTGTAACATAAAATACAAAAGGACATAACTGTTCTAGTTAATTTAAAAAGTAAAAATTTGTTTGATTAAAGTCAATAAGCAACAATTGTGGTAAAATAAATTAATTAAAATACAAAAGATTATTGTTAGATAAAAGAAATAGGCTACCTTTTAGGCCTAAAAACTGACCATTTAAATAGGGCTTTGGTATTTGAATTTGGTCCAAATACCTCATCTCTTCTGGTGATCTCGCACACCCAGATACCAAGACCTAAATCCGCCCATGCATATCACTACCCATTCCTAAACCATTCTTATGAATTATTTATTTTTCTAACAGTAAATTTGAAAACGTTTGTCATTTTTTGGTTTAATTGAAAATTGGTAAGAATCTTGAAGTTCCTGGATTAGGATATAGAAGGCAGAGAAATGTTAATAACCTTCTGGAGGTTACCTTATATATATGTATATATATACTTTAGTTCAGTCAGTTGTAGTTATCAATATAAATAAAATCTCAAATTACCAATGGCAAGAATACCAAATAGGATGTTTACATTTTATTTAAACAAAATGAACTGGAAATTTATTTAGAAAAAACAATAGGTGTCCACCATAACGCTGCTAGGATATCCTCGAATCTCCTATGCAGATTTCTAAAAACGCGTTGACACATTGTTCCTGAGATTACCGTCATTTCTGTTCTGATATTTTGCTTCAATTACGTTAGATTCGTCGGTTTCTTTTCGTATGCCCTACTTTTCAGGTAACCCCACAGAGAGATGTCAAGAGGACTGAGATCGGGACTCCTGGGCGGTCAGCTAATGGTGCCTCTACGAGAAATCACTACGTTTTGGAATAATTCGTTTACCGTAGTAATTGATAAGCCTGAAGTATGACAAGTGGCCCCGTCTTGCTGAAACCATTTATATCCTTTAAACTCTAGAAGTTCTTGGGCCAAAAAAACCTCTTATCATTTCACGGTATAAAAACTTAAATACTCTTTCTGGACACCCTGTATAATTTAAATTAATTATAAACTATATAAAAAGGAAACAAATCCGACCCGAGCTCAAATGATCAAGGGACGCCACTGAATAGTCGAGTTCTATAACGTTTTCGGGGTTTTAATGTGAATAGGGACCGATAAAGATGGCTTATACAATCTAAAAATTTATTTTACATATTATCTTGTCCCTCGCGCGGGTCTCATTACCGCGTATGGGGAGCGTCCCACGGGTGGCGGATGTGGGGATGGTCGGTGGAAATTCCTAGGAAGTTCCTCCCGGCTAAGTCCGTAGGACTCGCTGACCAACAATGAGAGCGCCCCCCCAGGCTTGCTGGAGGGTGTGACGTAGGTTTGAACGCCCTACTCACATTTTTTAGTTCACCCAAACACCACAAACAGTCATGGATTCTCCTAAGGTAAAACGCTCATTATCCGGAGGTAAACTAGTCCCCCGTTCGGGTCTCCGGGTGGGGACTGCTTTAGGGGAATCATGGCGAAAGTTGAAATTAAGAGATTTAGTATTAGGGACGTGGAACGTCAGAAGTTTGAATACAGCGGGTGCGTTAAAATCGGTTTCGAATGAGGTTGAGAGGTACGGTATAGATATCGTGGCGCTGCAAGAGGTACGCTGGCCGGGGGAGGGCTCTTTAAGAGAAGGTAAGTACACAATTTGGTACGGCGGGGGCGAAAATTATTGTTTAGGCACTGGGTTTTTGATTAGGAATAGGTTGATATCCGCTTTGAGGAACGTTCAATTTTTCGGGGACAGGATATCAGTAGCTGTATTTCAGGGGCGGTGGTTTAAAATCGCGTTAATAAACATACATTCTCCGACCGAAGACAGCGATGACGAAGTTAAGTCGGAATTTTACGATAAACTGGAGTGGGTCTTCGATAAATTACCGCGAAATTACATGAAGATAGTTTTAGGAGACGCTAACGCAAAGGTGGGCAGGGAAGAAATATATTATCCGACAATTGGAAAAGAAAGTTTACACGAAATTAGTAATGATAACGGAATCCGATTAATTAACTTTGCTACATCTAAAAATTTAATAATCAAAAGTACAACTTTTAAACATAAAGATATTCACAAATATACCTGGACATCACCGGATTCACAAACAAGAAATCAAATCGATCACGTTTTGGTGCAGCATAGGTGGCAAAATAGTGTTATTAATGTTAGGTCGTACCGAGGGGCGGAATGCGGGTCGGATCACGAACTAGTAGTCGCTAAAGTTCGGCAAAGACTTTCAATAAAAAAAAGGTTAGAAACTGGATCTCATACCGAATATTTTAATCTGGAAAAACTTAAAATTCCGGCGATTAGAAAACAATTTGAAATTGAACTCAAGAATAGATTTGATTTATTAGAATCATCGACAGAGAATGGTGAAGACATTGATCAATTGTGGGAAGGGATTAGGGATAATATTAAAGAGGTCAGTAATCTGTGTCTGGGCAAAAGGGAAAATAATAAGAATAAACCATGGTTCGATGAAGAATGTTTAAACTCGTGTGAGAAAAGAAAAGCCGCTAAACTCAAAGTTTTAAATAATCCTAGCGAAGACAATCGTGCCTACTTTCGAGGCATAAGGAACGAAACGACTAAATTGCTTAAAAATAAAAAAAGAGAATATCTCAAAAACAAAATAATAGAAATAGAAAATAATGGAATCCAAAATAACGTTAGAGATATGTATAAAGGCATAAATTTATCACGTAAACGTCTAGGACCAGTTACGACAGGTATTAGGGATAATAATAATAACATCATAGCGGATCCGGTAGACATAGTAAGGAAGTTCAAAGAGCACTTTGATAGTATTTTGAATCCAGAAAATACCCGTCTATCACCACTTTTGGAATTTCAAAGTGCTGAACCGTTATTAGAAGAACCGAGTATAGGGGAAGTCGAAATAGCTATCGGAAAATTAAAATCCTATAAAGCAGCGGGGACGGATAATATTCCTTGCGAACTAATCAAATCATGTGGGGAAGCTGGGATTTCAAAAATACATCTTTTGATTAAAAAGATCTGGGAGTATGAGAAAGTACCCGAAGAATGGAAAGAGTCTATACTTATACCGATTCACAAGAAGGGGTCGCGGACAGACACTAATAACTACCGTGGGATCTCACTACTTCCGGTCTGCTATAAAGTATTTACGTCAATACTGACTAGCCGAATAACCGAATACGCCGAGGAAATTATCGGAGATTATCAATGTGGTTTCAGACGGAACCGATCTACCGTAGACCAAATATTCTCCCTCCGTCAAATATTAGAGAAAAAATTAGAATACAATGGTATTGTTCATCAACTGTATGTCGACTTTAAAAAGGCTTATGATTCAATAGACCGCAATAAACTGTATAACATCCTGACTGAACTAGGAATACCGAAGAAGTTAGTAAACTTAGTAAAAATGTGTATAACCGAAACGTTCAATAAAATAAGAATCGGTCGTTATTACTTTCACTTACCTATATATGAAATATATAGTAAGTGGAAGTATTGCGATCGTGAAAATTTTCGACTTCCGGTTTTCAACGGAAATACACGTTTTGGGGTCCCCTGAGTCGAAATGACCAAGTCCCGCGAAATGGTCTGTGTGTGTGTGTGTGTGTGTGTGTGTGTGTGTGTGTGTGTGTGTGTGTGAACAGACTAGCTCAAAAACTATAAACCGTGCGATCATGAAATTGGGTATTTAGTGTAGGTATATGGCCGCGATGTGACAGCATAAATTTCATCAAAATTACTTAAAGGGAGGGGGTACTTTACTTAATAACTTTTTAGGTTTTTTTCGATTTTCTCAAAAACGGCTCTAACGATTTTGATTAAACTGAGTATTTGATGTACTTATATGCCCGAGATATGACTGTAAAAATTTCATCAAAATTGATTAACCGGAGGGGGGACATTACTTAATAAATTTTGTAATATTTTCACGTGTTTTTTTTTATTTACTCTTAATCGGCTTTAACGATTTTGATCAAACTGGGTATTTGATGTATGTACATGCCCGAGATATGACTGTTAAAATTTCATCAAAATTGATTAACCGGAGGGGGGACTTTACTTAATAAATTTTGTATCATTTTCACGTGTTTTTTTTATTTACTCAAAAACGACTTTAAAGATTTTGATCAAACTGGGTATTTGATGTATGTATATACCCGAGATATTACTGTTAAAATTTCATCAAAATTGATTAACCGGAGGGGGGACTTTACTTAATAAATTTTGTATCATTTTCACGTGTTTTTTTTATTTACTCAAAAACGGCTTTAAAGATTTTGATCAAACTGAGTATTTGATGTATTTATATGCCCGAGATATGATTGTTAAAATTTCATCAAAATTCATTAACTGGAGGGGGCACTTTACTTAATAAATTTTGTATCATTTTCACGTGTTTTTTTTTATTTACTCAAAAACGGCTTTAACGATTAACAAAAATAAGATATGAATGTAGAAAAATGTGTGAATTTGGGAAATGATATTTAGCAAAACACGTCAATTTCTAATCTAAGTAAGTTGGTAAGTGAAAGTTGTGTGTTGCGCGCACGCACCAGATTTTTTTTCTGAGAAGTTCGAGGTTCACTCTGGTTTGAAACAGGGGGATTCGCTATCCCCTGTTTTATTTAATTTAGCTCTAGAATATGTCATTAGGGAGGTGATAAATACCGGAAAGGGTTTGAATCTGGGGGGAAATATATCCGTACTTGGTTACGCGGATGATTTGGTTTTGCTTGGCGACGACGTGGAAACGATAGAACTAAATACAAAAGCATTGATGGAAGCCGGAAAAGAAGTAGGGCTAGAAATAAATACGGAAAAAACAAAATATATGGTTAGTTGTAGAAACGGTGACAATTTTGGCGATATTGAAATTGAAGAGGAAATATTCGAAGCCGTTGAGAAATTTAGATATTTAGGATCTACTGTAACTAGAAAAAACGAAATCGAAGAGGAAATTAAGGCTAGATTAAAGGCGGGAAATGCTTGTTATTTCTCGGTTGCAAAGTTACTTGGGTCACGCCTTTTATCCCGAAATTTAAAAATTAGGATTTACAAAACTATAATTCTTCCGACTGTTCTTTACGGTTGTGAAACATGGCCGCTTACAGTAAGGGATGAGAAACGCCTTATGGTGTTTGAAAATAAAGTGCTGCGTAGAATATTCGGGCCGAAGAAAGATGAGGCAACAGGAGAATTTAGACGGCTACACAATGCGGAATTGCGTGAGCTTTACCCGGCAAATGTAATCGAGTCTATAACTGCGCGTCGGCTAAAGTGGGCATGCAAAATAACGAGTCTTAGTAGTGAACGAATTCCTAAAAGATTGATAAACGCTTTGCCGACTGGAAAACGGCCGAGGGGTAGGCCTAGGCGTAGGTGGGAAGATTCGGTGAAAGCAGATCTTGCGAATTTGGGTTTGGACGGAGGTAGGTGGATGGAGGTGTGTAGGGACCGATTGGTGGTGTCGGCGTCGGGCCTTCGGGTCCGTTAAGCCTTATTGTATTGTATTGTATTGTTGTATTGTATTGTATTGTATTGTATTATCTTGTCAGACTGCTTGAAAATATATATTATTGAGACTGTAACCATTGTTTCAAATTTATTTTATTTTATTATTTTATACTTTGTTTCCAGTAATAATAAATGTATGTTGATTGAAGAAGTTGACATGTTATTAATCAATGAAAGACTGGCTGTTTTTATTTATTTTATTTTTTTTTCAAAAAATAAGTGCATTACGCCTAATACTATAATAAGGATACTTAAATAAATAAAAAAGGCCAATGTTCGTCATAACCAATAATTTTTTTTTATTTTGGCAACGTTTCGGCTTCTAGAGCCATTTTGAAGCCATGCATCATATTTGGGATTGTTCTTACAGTGATTTAGAATAAAACATTGTTATGGTTTAAATAAAGAACCTTGTTGCTGGAGGCGTCATTTTAACATCTAAAAAACAGTCTCACATAAATTGTAATAACTGCTATTCCTAACTCCCAGCAACTGTCTCAGTTCGATTGGATACCGAACGAAGACTATCAAATCGAACTCAGACAGTTGCTCGTAGTTAGAAGTAGCATATACATATATGATAGTAAGTAGCAATTATATTATAGTATATTATTTTTACTATAACAATGTTTTATTCTAAATCACTGTAAGAACAATCCCAAATATGATGCATGGCTTGAAAATGGCTCTAGAAGCCCGAAACGTTGCCAAAATAAATTTTTTTTATTGTTTTTGGCAAATATTGTTCTTTTTTATTTATTTAATTATATTAATCACCAAACCTGAAAAAAAGGATGAGAGAATAAGGATATTATTCTTTACACTCAACGTAAAGAATTCTGCAAGAAAAAAATGCTTTTGTTGTTATGTTAAGACTCGATATAATTTACGTGGCACATCACTTTTTGTCACTATTCGGTTTTTTTTATCACACCTAATTTTCGATCAAATGAAGATTCCAAAAGTACTAGAGGAAGCTATGCGTTATCGAATGACAATTTTAAGGGAGCTCAAAGCAATAAACGAGAGTCAGGTCACAAGCTGAAAGTACCCCTTCCTTTTCTGGGATATCCACACGAATGCAAGTTTCGGCTTGGCAGAAAGGTTTGACCAATTTTTAGCCGAAACTGTCCCGAACCGAAACCAAAACGACAGCGCCGCAGGATTTCGTTTAGAGGGGAGCAGGCTGGTGAAATACTTATCAACGGGGGATAGTGGGTTGAGGTACTCTGACTATTTAAGGCTCAATAAATAGTTAAAAATAAAGCTTATAGATATTTGAAAATTGAAATATGATTTTATATAATCACTGAGACAAAGGAAAAGGCTGGCCTCAATACAGAGAATGGCTCTGCTGCTGAGCCTACAAGACAACGTCTCATGAAGCGATGCAGGTACTTGCAGGGGCGGTACCTCTCGACCTCCTCCTGCAAGAAGCAGTGATGAAATATAAACACAAGAGAGAGTGCTCTGCAGGACTTCCGGAGGATCTTCAAGTGAGAATTTGGAATGAGCCAAACAAGTGGAAAAAGATAATCCGGGAGTACACGATTGAGAAGTGGGCAACAGCCCCGAACGGGACATTTACACTGAAAAAATGTTTTCCCTCTGTCTAATCTCGGCTATCCGCGAAGTGGGTCTTCCCGGCCTATTGGGTTTCCCAATTCCTCACTGGTCATGGAGGATTTCGCGCTAAACTCCACAGTCTTGGCGTGGATTTCGAGCCTCTGTGCGTAGCATGTTGTGTTCCCGAAACTGCAGAGCACGTGTTCACATCCTGCACCGCGTTTGAGGCGATAAGGGCCAAACTGATACGATCCTTAGGGATCTACAGCCTCACTGAAGAGGAATGTCCTGTTAGTTACGGAGGAAAATTTTTCTCTTTTCAAAAGATTTATTAATGAATGGAAAACAGTTGTGGGGCCTGGACACTTTAACGTAGGAACGCGAGGAATAAGACGAGGACAGGCACCGGGAAGACCACTGGAAGATGAAGTCCGCCCTGGGGAAACGTGGGTGATGGAGAGATAGAGGAAGAAGGAAAGAAGAAAAAGAAACAGAGGAGAAACATGGCATCAGCGACGCTAAGCGTTTTAGCTTAGTGCTACTGTTGCCGAAATCCGTAACGCTATTTGTTCAAGTAGGGATGTAAATAAATAAATGATTTTATATAATACTTAATTTAAACAGGCGTTGGTATTGCAAAAGGTCGTATGTCCGAAATTTTCGATTTTATTGGATTTTTAATGAAAACGAATAGCTCTAGGGTTCTAAAATATGTCACAGCCTGTGACTCAAAGGTAAATAGAAAAGCAGAATCATGCACAGTAAAAAAATATCTGGTGCAAAGCGCGCTACACGCGACTTTCACTTACGAACTTAAATAGATTAGAAATCGAGGGGTTTCAACAATATGTAAACGCCACACTTTTCCACATTCGTATATCTCCATAAGTTATAATGTATCTGTAATGCTAAACTTGAAAATTCTCAGTAATTTTCGATTCATTATTGCTTATTTCTTTTTTTAAGGGACCAAATTTCATCAACAATCGAGTTTTAGTTACTGCTTGGTTGTTTTTACAGCGATTTGCTTTCTGTAATTATATCGTGAAGGTGAGTCGATAGGAGGTGTTTTTACGACTCTTAGTAAGGTTTGTCTCTTATGCCTTTCTGAAAATCGAGAACGATGGTCATTAACACTAAACCTACCAGACCGGTCAAATGAGCTCTTTTGAGACTTTAACCTAAATTGTTAAATTTGTAACAGTACGGGATAAAAATAATAAAAACGTTTGATAAAATAAAAAAACACTGTATTCAGATAAAAATAACAAAACAAATAATGAAAATAAAGAAACTTCTGTTGAAAAAAATAAATAAACCACTTGAAAATATAATATAAGTCTAAATATGCAGTTTTTAGTTTAGTATCCCACACACGAAATCAACACACACTCTGAGAGTGTTTATATGTCTGGTTACCCGCAGTGTAGCCAGATATAAATACATTTATATAATTTGTGGCAGCACTGACAAAGGCAGGTTTCTATTAGAAGTAGGTGCTGCTACAATGCTTACAATTAACTGGAAAAGACTATAATGTTTATTTCAAAAGCGGTCATTTGACCGCCATCGGTAGAAATAGGTATGTATATATATAATATGTCGGTAGGTTTAGTGTTAATCCTGAGTGACACCAGCCTATAAGGAAAATTTAAACTCTGACACAAAAAAAGTTTGACAAATGAATATAATAACAATTTAAACGTTTCTTTCGATAATCAAACACAAAAACTAAAAAAAATGAATTGAAAATAATATGATTTTTTTCTTCTCCTGAAAATCAGCTGTTGATTGACATACGACCTTTTGCAGTATCAACGACCATATAGTAAATGACTAAAAATTTATTTAACCTGTAGCTTTTGTTTCTCATACTTTCGCCTCCCCCTGCGAACGCCCACGCTAAGCACTTTAGGTTAAAATCGATATTGTTTTCTTAAGATATGTACGTACTCGAAGGCTCGAAACATCGCTATACTATTCCATTATTCATCGATCTGAGAAATTACAAGTAACATACACCGCCACCGCTTAACCATTCAACGAGGAAGGTGTCAATTAAACAGAGAATACGACAGCTCGACAACACAACGGTGGATTACTGGAATTATCGCATACATCTTTCAGTGACTGCCAGGTCTCTTGTTGTAGAGTAGAGACTATAGCAGGTCCGTCAGTACTGAATTCCAGATGTGGCTTCTCGATCTTTTCTTGACAGGGTTAGTCAATGTTAAAAAAATCTGAAAATTATATCACAAAATGATTTCATAACTTCTAAAATGATCACCATGTGAACAAACGTAACAGGCTCAAAACTCCGCGTCTCTGTAACAGTTACGATTATAAATATTTTTCATTTGTTTTTTAACCCTAGGACGGTAAAATTAATCCACAAACTTAAAAACAATGGAGAGATGCTTTATAAAAGCATGACTAATTGTCAGGATTTTCAGTCAAAACATTTATTTATTTGGAACAACAACGTTTCGATCCGACCATATGGATCTTCTCAAGGGCTAAAATGAGGACGAATATATGAGTAACATCTTAAGTATTGTAAATTAAAAAACAAAAAAACAAATTGTAATTAATTATCACCTGATCTTGTACTTATTACTTATCTTCTACTAGCAAAGATACTTTGGTTTTGGTTTCTTTGTTTAACGTAACTTTATGCCACTAAAGCAAATCAGACGATGCTACAGTGGGAGTCCTAAATTTTTCCTATCCATGTATAAATTAGGATAGAGATCTTCAACGAGTACCTGACATCATACAGGCTCGGGACCTCCGTTTTACCTCCTATCCGAGGGACGGCATAGATAAGGATTTTTTACTCCCATTAAAAAATCCTAGGACCTCCACGGGGCGCGAACCCGTGACCTTTAGTTTTGTATGTTGCCATGCTAACCACGACACAACAGGTGACCCCGATAGATACTTTAAATGTTACTTATATATTTGTCATCATTTTATCCCTGAAGAAGATCCACATGTCCCGATCGAAACGTCGGCTTTCCAAATTTAAAAATGTTTTGACTGAAAATCATGACTATTAATCATCCTTTTATAAAAACAATAGTGACCTTTCAATCTAAAACTTTTATTAACAATTTAATTTTTAAGTGCATATTAAAAATATTCAAAATAGAATTCACAATTTTTATTTATTGTAGTGCTAACTAAGTGCTATGATTTAGGTTAACCTGTCTTTTGCTAAAACAAATAGATTCCATGTTTTCCCCACACGTAAAAAAAAAAAAAACGTAAAAAGTTATTAAATAAAGTACCCCCTCCCTTTGAGAAATTTTGATGAAATTTTTGCTGTCACATCGCGGGCATATACCTACACTAAATACCCAATTTCAGGTTCCCACGGTTTATAGTTTTTGAGCTAGTCTGTTCACATACACACACACACACACACACAGACACATACACAGACCATTTCGCGGGACTTGGTTATTTCGACTCAGGGGGTCCCAAAACGTGTATTTCCGTTGAAAACCGGAAGTCGAAAATTTTCACGATCGCAATACTTCCACTTACTATATATTTCATATATAGGTAAGTGAAAGTAAAAAAAAGAATTGGCTCCTCCCCGGATTGGATCCCCGGTTAATCGAGGCCCGGATAATGGAGGTCCTACTGTAATCACATTCGACCGTAGTATAAGCATTTAATTTGCAATAAAAGAAATATTGAGGCCAACAATCGAGATAAAAACTATCCTATCTTTTAAGTTGGACAAAACAACACACAATGAGCCAAGTTTTATAAAAATCGGTTGGTTAGTTTCTGAGTTTACCTCCGACAAACATCGGGACACGAGATTTTTATATATATAAAGATAATGAAAATAAAAATAAATACATTGCCTTTCCTGCTAAACTTTAGATCATTTGAAGAATGCTGTAGGATCTTCTAAGCTAGAAATACTGCATTTTACATACTACTCAAGATTTACAAACTTGGCTTATGATAAATATTCTGAATTCTAAATTGCTGCAGACCTCCTCGAGATGACAAAGGCATGTGCTACGAGCAGTCCCGGATGTTCCGCGACGGGATCGCCATCTCGAAGAAGAACTTCCGGTTAGCCTTCCCGCTGCCGCTGTCCATGGTCGTGCTGGTCACGGCAGTCTGCGGGATAGTCGCGGACACGGTCATCAACTTCGAGCGCGTGGACTGGGCAGAGAAGGTGGGCGACTTCACTCTTCGCTGCAACGGCCTGGGGCACTGCATCATCGCCTACGTCTGGTCGGAGGAGATCGACCGCCTGTCGGATACCCTCGACACCTGGTTCAGCTACAGGCTACTGGAGGAGGAAGAGCGGAGGGTGAAGGAGGAGTGTCAGCGGTGGATGGAATCCTTCAATTATTATTTCCGCATATGTAAGGTTCATCAACAATAACTACACTGATGGACAAAACTAACGCACCACCCTTGTTTTTTTGAAAATTTCCAATATACGCAAATTTCGATCTTGAAAAGTATTTTTGGTTGAAAAAGTAAGCGACTTCAATACAAAATTTTATTGCTCATAGATAATAAAAGGTACAAAAATGATTAAAGAAAAATATTGAAAATAAAAGTGACCAACTTAGAAAAAACTAATAAAAAAGAAACATACTTTTTTACAGTTATCTAGAAACTTGTTTATCAATAACTGGTATATCCACCTTCAATCACATCTCTTAAACGCTTTCCATTGATTCAAAGAGTTTTTTAATTGAATTCCTGAGGAAAATCCTCTAACTCTTTAAGTTTTTTCCAGTTGTTCAAGGGTGGTAAGGCATAAGTTCCATTGCCATACTCTTCGCTTAACTTGGTCCCAGACGTGTTCAATTGGATTCAAGTCAGGACTCCGGGGTGGTCACATCAACTGCTGAATCCCAACCTCATTCAGGTAGACATCAACAATTCGTGCTCTACGAGGTCTTATGGTCCGTTAGAAAGAATCCATCATTTAGGGTGCAAATGCCACTACACGTTCCTCGATTATGTTTTCTATGTACCTCTGTGATGTTAAAGACCTTCCACGCACAACAACCAACGAAGTACGAGAGCCGAAGGAAATGCCACCCCAGAACTTCAGTGAACCACCACGAAATGAGCCATAGAGCATGGCGCGTACCTCTTTTCTTGGCGCCTCCATGTGAAGTTACGGCCATCTGAAGACCTGAGGCCTACTCTCACCTCATCTGTAAAGACAACTTTCTTCCAGTCATCCAAAGTCTAGTTTACATGTTCACGTGCAAACTAAAGCCTGACCATTTTGTGACCTGTCGTAAGGAGAGGTCCACGGGCAGGATTTTGAGCCCTAAGGTTATTTTCATTAAGCCTCCCTCTTACAGCCCTGGTAGAAATAGAAACATTTCGGACTTGCCTTATGAGACTGCTTACCTCATTTCTGGTAACGCTCCGGTTTTGTAAAGCTAGGTGTCGGATTTACCCATCATCTCTTCTTCCTACATCTAGACCGGCCATGCCCTTTTCTACTAGAGTGACACCCTGTCTCCCTAAAACACCTTAGAACACTAGTTATTGACGAGTGATGTTCACACAGTCTCCTACCGAATTAGCGCTGGCTTTATCCCTCTTCTATCAATGTCACGGCCTTAACATTATTGTATTTACTTACATGCCTTACTGGGTCCACTGAAGAAATTTTAAAAACTTTTACAAGTTGAGCGAATGAATACAAGAGAAAGAATGGACGTGAAAACAATTTTTACATTATGCTAAATAATGCTACTGTAGGTGAAAAAGGGTTTATAAGAGTAAACAAAGCATTATTTATTGTTTATATTTACACTATTACCACCTAAATACCAATAGTTAGTCAAAATTAAAATGGAAGATTATGTAATTAATTTTAACTAAAAAATATTGAGTGGTGCGTTAATTTTGTCCACCAGTGTATAATTCTAACAAAAACTAATTTCTTAGCTATCTGAATACTAATAAAAATGTGTGTTTCGCACATCACATAACTTTCACTTCCTCCACTTCTTTGACTAGAAATAGGCATTATTCAATAAACGTAAATAAGGCGTATTTTAGCGCTACCGGAAAGAGGATACAATACTTTTTTCCTCAATGACAATTGTTTTTTACGAATTGTATGGAAAGTGGTTCCGTTCTCGGTACATACTTCATACAGTGGTAGCGAGCATAAAGTTCGACCTACTTACTCATAGTACTCAGTACAATCCTTTAGAGATTCATTAAAAGCTGTTTTTTACTTTCACTTACCTATATATGAAATATATAGTAAGTGGAAGTATTGCGATCGTGAAAAATTTCGACATCCGGTTTTCAACGGAAATACACGTTTTGGGGTCCCCTGAGTCCAAATGACCAAGTCCCGCGAAATGGTCTGTGTGTGTGTGTGTGTGTGTGTGTGTGTGTGAACAGACTAGCTCAAAAACTATAAACCGTGCGAACCTGAAATTTGGTATTTAATTTAGGTATATGCCTGCGATGTGACAGCAAAAATTTCATCAAAATTGCTCAAAGGGAGGGGGTACTTTATTTAATAACTTTTTACGTTTTTTTCGATTTTCTCAAAAACGGCTCTAACGATTTTGATTAAATTGAGTTTTTGATGTACCAATATGCCAGAGATAAGACTGTAAAAATTTCATCAAAATTGATTAACCGGAGGGGGGACTTTACTTAAAAAATTTCGTATCAATTTCACGTGTTTTTTTTATTTACTCAAAAAAGGCTTTAACGATTTTGATCAAACTGGGTATTTGATGTATTTATATGCCCGAGATATGACTGTAAAAATTTCATCAAAATTGATTAACCGGAGGGGGGACATTACTTAATAAATTTTGTATCATTTGCTCGTGTTTTTTTAATTACTCAAAAACGGCTTTAACGATTTTGATCAAACTGCGTATTTGACGTATGTATATGTTGAAGATGTTATAGCCCGCATTTCATCAAAATTGCTCAAACGGAGGGGGCACTTTATTTCTTAACTATTTTTGCAATTTTTACCTTTTTTTCGATTTTCTCAGAAACGGCTTTAGCGATTTTCATCAAATTCGTCATGTTTAATGAAAATTAGGTGTTTTTAATATCAGGTAAGCTTTATCATTTTTAAAATGTTCTGGGGGGGCTTAAATTCAGTCAACTCATAAAACACGTTGAGCCCACGCAGGACGCTTTTAATGACAGACCATTGTTCATTATTAATGCCCTTCTGTTCATTTAATGGAAATGATTTGTTTCATGGGAAATACATGAAATATTCAACAAGTACATAGAGAATTATAAAATCAGTCGACTTGGAGTATTATGCTTGCATTGCCGAATTATCTCAAGTAAAAACTTTTATTTAATAATAAAAGAAATTAGTGTTTGTTATAGAGCAAATGAAAACAAAAATAAGAAATGAATGTGGAAAAATGTGTAACTGAGTGAGAAGTGGCATTAACACAACGCATTAAATTCTAATCTAAGTTGGTAAGTGAAAGTTGTGTGTTGCGCGCACGCACCAGATTTTTTATTTAATTAACATCACTTTATGCCCCTATGGTTATCCAGGTATAATTAGGATACGACTACTTGACATCTTACTGGCGCAGAGCATCTTCATTTTACGTCCTATTCGAGGGATGGCATAGCTAAGGATGTTTTACTCCCTATAAAAAATCCTAGGGCCACCGTAGGATTTGAACCCGAGACCCTCAGTAATGTAGGCTACTACGATAGCCACTACACCACAGTTGACCCCCAGTAGAATTTGTTCCAAGAAATGAAATCATTGGATGTAAATTTCTTTGTATAATTCTTTTTATACTATTCAAAAATACTTTATTTTTCTCAGTCATGAACTTCGGCTTATTCGGCCTCATGCTCCTACCCCTCATTAAGATCCTGAGCGGCGCCGACTTCTCCGAACTTTACATCTTCAAGATGTGGTCGCCTCTGCCTACCGAAAAGTGGTGGGCGGCGCTCATACTGTACTCCTACCAGATCTGCTCGAACCTGATCAACTTCATCATCTACGAAGGGCTGACCGCCTACGTGATGTGTGTGTCGGTCAACATCGGCCACCAGGTGCGGCTCGTTGGGCTGTCCTGTGCCACGGTGAAGGAGAGGGCCGAACGACTGGCAGACAAGAGGCAGGACAGGAGAGTGAATCCTGCCAGGTGGCATGCCATCTACTGCAATGAGCTCAACAGGGAACTCGCATACAGTGCGAAGAATTTCCAAAAACTCTACAGGTGATTTAAATTGATTCGGAAACTTTTATCATAATTAATACAATATTTCTTTGACAAAAAAACTTTTCAGGAATGCCGAAGAGATGTGTCGTATATTCTTAGGATTGGTGGATACAGTAGTCTACACTGGAACGAGTATGGTCATCCTTTTGGGTTTTAAAATTGCCACTGTAAGTAGCTTGTAAATCAAGTAGATACTTCAAATTTTACGAAATATTGATCAAGAATGTGCTCCTATTTGCTTAGAGGATAGTGAATAGTGAAGATGTAGTAGTTAAGCGTTTTAATTTGTGGTTAGGGAAATGTGGGGTAGTGGGATGAATGAGAAATGCAATACATATAATATATGCGTGTTTTTTTACGCTTTTGGCTTCTAAATCTCTCTATATATAAGAGGCTTTGTCCTGACTGACAGAATCAACGCAGAGCAAAAACTACTAATGATAGAAACTTGAAGTTCGGAATTTAGATTTTAAACGTGATGTAGGAAACCACTAAGAAAGGAATTTCAAAAATGTAACCCCTAAGGGGCTTAAATGGCGAAATTGTCGTTTAACTCTAACGGAAATCTATTTTTGAGATTTTAAACCATATGTTTTTTATTTGAATATCGATTTAACGTTAAAATATTATTAAAATAGACATTCACATAAAATATGGCTACTGATTATTTAAATATCAGTGGTAATCAAATTATGCACACTGTGATTCCCATGATTGGGGATGATGCGTGTTTATTTCGATCTCTTCTCCATATATATAAGAGGTTTTGTCCTGACTGATAGAGTCAATGCAGAGCAAAAACTACTAATGATAGAAACTTGAAGTTCGGAATTTAGATTTTAGATAACCGAAAGGAAGAAAGAAATAAGAAAGGAATTTCAAAAATGGCGAAATAGTCGTTTAACTCTAACATCAGTTAACCCGCCGTTGGTCGCGTTGTGAGCATTTTGCTCACACTTACCGAAAATCTTGTGTATTTCGCTTATTTCTTTTTATTTAATTCTGATATTTTTTCTATTTGTCATTCATACATTAACTCACTTTAGGAAGTTGTTTTTGAAAAAAACAATTGCCGCGCTAAGCCCCTATAAAACGTTTTGTTCGAAAAAACGGGAGCGTGAGCAAATTGCTCACAGCGCGACCAACCGTGACACAGAACTGAGCCACCGTGCGGGCCGCTCCGAGACCTGTACGGACCTGCACGGACTTGCCCATCTCCGCAGTAATTAGCCCAAATATTGTCAGTAGACGTTTGTCTTTCTTTGAAAAAATATTGTATCTGTTACCTTTGCTAGTTTAGTTCGGAAAATGAGTGGAACAAGACGTGCTGCAAAGATATTACGGCTTTTGGAGGATCGTCCGGAAGAAAAAAATGACTGTAAGTATTTTCGTCTCTTTGCGAATTGCATCAATGTTGATTCAGAATAGTGTTATTTTTTTTTAATTTATTCATTTTTATATTAATCTAATTACCAATTTGTATACATCATATTCTTCCTATTCCTACGTACCAACATGATGGGATTTTTTATATTTTTTTAATTTTTTTTTTTTTTCAACTGAAAATTTCTTATTTTTCTTTTCGTAATTTTGAGTAATGTATGCTACTGCAGTTTTCTGACAATAAATACTTCTTTTTTAAAACTAAAAATCGTGTAAATAAAGACTTTTATTCTTGTTTATTCTCTTCTATTCATTCCACTCCTATAATAAATTATAATAAATGCATTAAACTGGTGAAAACACCTTAAACAGATTAATAATTTAATGATAAAGATATTCTTAATTAAAAGAAACAAAAATATTGCGAAGAATGCTGCTGAAAAATAATAGAATCTCCAAAAACTGAGGTGTGAGCAATTTGCTCACGCGCGACCAACGGTGTCCCACGGAGGGACGCGACCAGCGCCGGGTTAACATATTATATTAAGTCTATACCAAAATAATGATCACAGAATTGATTTCAAAGTCTCGCGGGCAAAGCCGCGACGGGGAATGCTAATTATTTATATAGCAAACTTATAAGTTATATTTATAAATTCATCATTTTAAAATAATCTTAATTTTGTTCATTTCTATCGTTCTTTTAATGGCTTACTGTTGCACAGGAGTCAATTTGATCATATGCTGGGGAGCAGTCTTCAGTAGAGTTGAGAGATAGCAATAATGACCACAGCATGTGCTTCTCCTGAGTAGAAGTAAAATTTTAGTTTTTTGGATTTTTGCAGTCTTCTTTAAAACGAGCGATATTTTAATAAAGTACAAAGAAGAAAGTTTTTATTCATTTTAAAATTTACAATAGTTTATTTATGAATTTGGATGTTATCCTTATAATTGACATTATACAAATATCTTTGAGTTATTACTTTAGAATTATTTTTTTTTAAATCTTACACAAAAATAACTACAGTTGTTTTTAATGTTTACAAGTCCCTGGTGATAATGTTTGTGGTGTTTGATAATGTTGATGGGGATAATGTTTGATAATAAGATAGTGATAATGTTTAGGAAACAAAAATTAATTCAAATCATCCCTCAGAAGACGGATAGGTAAGGTTCTTTTTAGTGTTCGGTACCCGACCCTGTAAATGTATCACACCCCCCATATTTCTGCAACCAACCTATTCTAACCACGATGGGAAGGTTGAGATTTATTCTGTGGGTCCGCCTCAAAATAAAGGTCACCCCTTTCACAGCTGATTCAAATCGCTACTCGAGAATGCTAAAATGAAGGTCTCAATCTAACACGCAGGGCCATCCACCCCTAGGTAAGATGTTAAAGAAGTTGTCAGTTCTTAAATCCATTAACATTAAAAGGTAGGTTAATAACATTGAAATTTTCAGCTTTATGATTGGTAACAAAAAAGATGTTCTTTGTCGGATTAGTGATACGGTATATCGTTTATTGATTGGAACATACCTTAAAAACGTAGTTTTTATATTAATTCTATATAATGATTGGAACATACCTTAAAAACGTAGTTTTGATAAAATATTGTTATTAGGTTTTCAATGTAAAATTAAAATATTAATATTTGTTATATATTTTGTTATTTTCAGGAAAAAGAAAACAAGGTTATCCTCATCATGGGGACGCTGTTCGTCTGTGTGGTAACAGCCAACCAATATTTATTTACCATCATAAATAATAGCATAGCAGATGAGGTGCATTTATTATAAAGTCATATTCAAATTAACTTATCCATTCTAGATGTTCGTGTATAAGTGTTTTTTTATTAATTTTTTAAAGTACTCAAAATTGAAAAGCCAAAATATTTGGGGGGTCATGACCCTGTGACCCCCTCCCCCCGTGGATCCGCCCTTGATGAAAAGTCCGCAGTTTTTTGTATGCCATTGATAATAAGACTGATAGTGAACATTTAAATAATTTTTATACTTTTACATTGTTTCGCCCACTAAATCAGCTTTTTTTATAGTAACCTTACACTATTTGGATTGGTTTGTTTTATCTTCTTTTCTATTTATTAATTTTTTCGGTACTTGTCGGTGATATGCATACCAGCGCCTGTTAAATACTCGTAACCTCACTCGTACTCACTCGCACATAACATCAAATAAAACGAAAGCACTATAATGTGGCCCCGATCTCAACAGAAAAAGGCTTGTTGGAGATGTGTTATCCGTTTTGAGCGAGCATAGAGAATGAAAGTCGAAAACTGTCTAACTCCCTAATCTCCTCAAAAAAGAAAAACCTAATGTTATTTCCTCAAAAAGGTAAATCCCTCAAAAAACTGGTCAGAGACAAGGCGCTCTAAGTGTGTAGGTTACGCGCCGCGCAGCTAACGGACAAGTACCATCTCTTCTTTCAATTATTAATACTTTTTTCCATTGATTTATTTATTATTATTTTTTTTTTCTTGGTATGTGTCAGTGAGTAGGACAAGGGACATAGTGCTTCTTAGTAATATGAAATCATTCATTACTGGAGTCATTATTTTTTTTAGTTACTAAACTTTTCTTTGCTCATCCATTGGAATTCTTTCCTGTTTTGTGACCATTTTCCAGCCCTTACTACAAATCTTTCTACTTTTTAACCTGTACTACAAACATCCAATAGATGTCCCCACTGTGTCTGACATAGCTGTTTATTAGCAAGTGATTGCATAAAGAGATGTTTGGACTGAATGATGTTCAGCTGCAAGAATTCTCCGCTTCATTTACACATTCACGCCGGCATGTACCACCAGTGGCTCACACTTGACTGCCTCATCGGGCGGCATGTACCACCGGTGGCTCACACTAGAATGCCGCCTCTGCCAAATAATTAGATCTTTAACACTTTGAACGCCGAAAAAGAATACCTGAGAATCACGCTCTCGTTTCAACACAATTTTAATGATTAATTCTCTGACAAGAGAACAGTTACTAGATTTCAGGTAACATGGCAGCCAAAGTGTTAAGAAAGTAAAAATAATTTCTATATAGCTTAAATGTAAATTAATTTATTTTTATATTTATTTGTACTTATTTATATTTATATTCATATACCTATAAACATTTATTTTTTAATAACAATTATAATTAATACCATATTATAAACATAACTAGTGGGATGGTATTTTTTATTGTTTATTTTATTATTGTTGGATTGCCAATACTGCATAATGCCCAGGAATAGCTCCCATCTGATAGCATAGATGTTAGAGCGAAAAGCATAAACAGCCCAGCTGAAGGTTTTAATAATCATGTAATTAAGTGGGTTTTTTTATTTGAGCCTTCGTGTTCTTAGAGCTGATTTATCTTAATCCACGATATTGTATCAGTACTAAATAGTGTAAAATTAAGGAAAAAAACTTTTGGTTTTAATTTTTTTTTTTTAATGCTTATCGTTTTATATATTAAGATTATTATATTCTTACTCGGGGGGGGGGGGGGGGGGCAGACAGGCTCTGTAGAGAACATGCCCTCCATAGAAAAGATATCTATCCCCTCCCATTTTACCTGCGTAAATGAATTTAAGTAAGCAATACGTTCCAGTCATCAACATGTGGTCAACACCCCTACTGAAAATTAGACCCATTCACTTTAGTAAAAAAAAACTAAAAAATTGCCATGATCAGTAGATTAAGGCAATAAATTAGATCCCGTAAACCAATTACCATCACCCCTGGTAATAACTAGACCAAGAAACTATTTGTTGTTCCAGACTTGTTGTTTGGTTTCTCTGATTTTTCTGAGAATTCTGTGCTTATGAAAGTCAAATTTTGAAAGAATTCCTCGAAAAATATTCAGAAACCATTGTTCAGAAGAGAATTCAAGCCTTATCTGAAAGTAGTGGGGTAATGTCACTAAAAAAAACAAAAAAACTTGTGCCACCACAACCCATGGGTCTGGGTTCAGTACTGTGTAAGAGGTACTGTTTCTTGGTCAGCAGTCATGCAAGGAGATGATTTTACCGTGATAATTAATTTAATTATTTAATTATTGAAAAATTTTAAATTAAGGGTGCCCAGTTTATAGAGGCTGGGTTTGCCCCAGGAGTGTCTCTCGGCCCACAAGACGAACTGTGGCGAATAATAAAGATATCCTGAGCCATGTCAGATCCGAACTCCGGACCTTGAGCACAGCAATTCACTGCCTTACCGCTCCCAGGGTTAATGTCACTGAATAAGGCAATGTGATGCAATTCTAGATTCGGATGGTGCTATCAACCTACATAAATGAGTTACCCTCAATTAATGAATTAAGGCTAAAAACTGAATTACATGGTTGATCACGATCGCAGTCAAATCACATCCTTTATAGAACATTGATGAAGTCATAGTGTTTAAATTCAATCTAATAAACACAAATGATGCATTTGATGTTCTCACTTTCAATAAGATGATGGAGATAGGAAATGATCCTCTACTTCAGTGTATGGAACTTACAAGGTGCATAGTAAGAGATTCTCACTTTTATACTTATTATTTTTCACTTCCAGGTTATAGCCCTGCAGCTTGCACTTTATGATACTCCTTGGTACCAGCTACCTCTGAGGAGTCAAAAGAGCATCCACATCATGCAAACCATGGTAAGGAAAATGCCTACCCTCTCAAACATCATGGGTCTTCATGTTGATCGAGAAATGTTCATCAAGGTAATTTTATCGCTTTAAAAAAAATTAATATGAAATAAAAAAATACTTTTATTTTATTTTTCCCTAGGTGATTAATGCTACATACTGCTATATCAGCACTTTGCTATCAATGGACTTGTGAGTGGCAAAGACTTAGTGCACTGAGCTTACTGATGGATATTTGCAGTCCAAATTAATCAATTTTTCATTTGTTTTATTTTATTGGCTAAAAACTGCTTTGATTATCAATGAAATTCAATTTTAATTGTATTTTTTTATTATATTAATCAGTTTATTTATTATTATTCTTTCTTTTTCATATTATTATATTCAATTTTTCCTATTTTAAAATTTAATGAATTTATTATTTAAAAAAATATATATTATGGTAAGAATTCCTCTAGTGGCAATTTTAATTTAATTCCTCAAACTCAAATTAGTCATTGTAACCTCCTAATATAAAAAAATGTGGGGGTTATTCGAAAAAAGCATTATCAATAAATATATATATATATTTGGTAGATTACATGGGAGAAATTATTAAAAAAATATTTTATTTTATTTTATTTCATAATAAATAAATAATTTAAATAAATATAATAAATAAATACTTAAATGTTCAACTACATTCTATCATATCATATTTTTTTTTAAATTTACTACTGTTAAAAATTCAGTCATTTTCCATTTAAATTGAAAATAAAAAAATTATGGCACAAAACCATTCAAACCTGAGTTATCAGCTTTGGTTCGAGAATTGAGATCTCTTTCTTTCATTGTTTTAATTTTTTTTTTTTATCTAATCATTAAAAGCTATATTTGATTATCTGTTTTGATAAATGCTACTAAATGTAGTTGAACACACATTAATAAATAAATTAAATGTATTGTACATCACGATTTTTGATTTCTCTTCAACCTGTTAAACCATTCAACTGCTTTATTTTGATTTCCTTTGACCCATTCAACATTTCTTGCAGCAATATCTACAATTTTGTTTCTTTCTGTGAAATCAGCTGATTTCAGCTTTTCTCTTGATTCCTCCACAAGGATTTTCAGCTGCAAATCAGAAATGAAAACTTTTATGTTTTGACATCACATAATGAAATTAATAATACAACAATACAATTCTACAATACTGATAACTACAATCCAGCAGTTTTGGGAAATTTTCTATTTTGAAAACAAACATAAGAGCAAATATAAAATTTGGAGTTAAGTACTTTTATTACACAATCTCAATATAAATTGTGTCAATATTAGACTTTAACAGATAAAATGTAGAGATATAAATTTCTACATTTTTATTTTGTTAATAAATTTGTTTCATAATTAATCATTGGTATACAAAGATCTTTGTTGCATGCAAATTTGATATAAAGGCTTGACTTTTTTATTTTTTACTGATATTTTAAAAATGTTCAGGGATTACTGCATTATCTTGGCAGGTATAATAGCCTAAGCTGATCAATTGCTTACATCCAATATACAGTCCTGGATGAAATGAAATTCCATGAAAAGTCGTGGAATGATAGTTCAAGTTCTAAACATGTCTGGTTCGACAAGACTGGAGTGTGAGATGCAAATTTTAGTTTGATGAAATCTACTTATTCAGGTGTGGTGGGGGAAATAGGATTGTGCATTTATTGAACTGCTTAATCGAACAAATATAAAGAACATAAGAAACTAGAAATAAATGCCTTCTTGATTGAAGAAAATTAATCACAACAAACCAAAAAAATAAAATAAAATAAAAGCATAATTAGAATCAATTATTAGTAAGAAGTAAACATGAGTTACCTGATTCAACTGTTCTTCATTATAAACGTTAAGTGCAACTTTTTCAAGGATTCTCTTCCATCGCATGCTCTTTGATCTGTACATTAAAATTCACAAATTAGATTTATATACAAGTTACCATTAGAGAAAATATATTAAACAGCATTTAAATAGAAAATATTATTCAGTCTAGGTGATTCTAACATAATTTAATTTTTACTAAGCGATAAGGTTATAAATAAATAAAAAGAAACCTTTATCACAAGCTATTCATAAAGTTTCTTCGGTTAAATGCTTATTTAGGATATAATCCTTTCCTTCTTGACTAACAATGACAATTTTTATTCGGCTCTAATTAAAATAATGCATATGTCATTGTTTACTTTGCTTTAATTCATAATGTTCCAAATATTTCCTCTACCCTTAAGAAAGAAAAGAATAAATTATTAAAATTGTATTTAATCATAATAATTGTTTGTTTATTTGTTTAATGTCCCTTTATGCTGCTAAGGCTGGGGAGTGGGAGTCCTAAATTTTGCCTATCCAGGTTTTATTAGGATAGGGGTCTTTAACGATTACCTGACATGGCACAGGCTCGGGATCTCCATTTTACGTCCCATCCGAGGGTCGGCATAGCCAAAGATTTTTTACTCCTACTTAACACGAACCCGCGACTTTTAGTATGGTAAGTTGCCATGCTAACCACTACACCACAGGTGACCCCGTAATAATTAAATATATACTTACAATCTGGGAAGGGATGATTCTTTTACAAATGTCGACAGTAACAGTGCTGGATCCTTCTCTGCTATTGCTTTCAACATGGTATCAGATTTCTTTGAGTCTTTTTTGGAAGTTTTAGGCTCAAGTGCCCACTTCAAGTACCTGTAAATAAATGTCAAATTTGTAAAAAATATTCTTACAACTAAACTTATATCAGTTAGTAAAACAAAGCAAGGTTACAGCTGCTTTAATGTCCACTGGTGTTATAGTTTATACTGTCATTAGCTAGACCAATACAACTACAGTGTGTTCTTATTCACTTTATTTCATTGGTTTAACCTTGCTTAGGGCCTTCAAATTGCATAGGTAAGTTTTGCAAGGAGGTCCCAGGGGTCCGACAGCTGGGATGAACCACAGACGGTATCGGGTGTCGGGGTCCGATGGGAATGCTTTGACGAAAGTGTTATTTTTTTATTGAAAAGTGAATTAAATGAGCTTCTCAAGGGCATTATCTCTTGGTAAGGATTAGACCTAGAGTGGGCCGTGTATGATGTATGATTCACTTTTTACCCCGGGACGCAGGACATGTCCCCAGGGTCCGATACAGGATTTACGCCATACTTTATCGAAAATAGCATTAAACTGCTCGAATTTTGAATTTCCATCCATATTGATAATTTTTGCAATGTTAAAACAATTTTTAGGAGTCTTTTACTGCTTTACAAACATTTACTCTATGATGAAAAAAAAAATCTTTTTAAAGAAATGAATTTATATAATATAAATAAAGCAAATATCAGCAAGTTTTATTTATAATTACAGACTTAGTAAGAAGTATTCCGACAGACAGATTTCCATGCCGTACAGTGTTTGTCTCTTTTGTTTATAATTTGTAATTATTATTCAATAAAGCATTATTATTATTATTATTAATTAAGAATATTGAAAAAAAAATATTGTTTTCTTTCTCATATTTATGCAATAATTAAAGAATGTCAAAGAAATTAAATAGAACTACATTGTATAAAATCAAACACATAAAATTAAAGATGACCGCAATAATAAAGGTAGTCGTTGCAATATTATCGGACGCTGAAGGGTCTGGGGATGCCGTCCAGTAGTCTTGTTTTATTACTGATGGCCTGTATCGGACCCCGCAGTCCGATTCTAAAAAACTACAGAATTTCATCTTTTAGCAACAGTTTCTGCACTAAAATGCAATAATCTCATTAAAAATCTACTAAATTGAGTCTTTGAGGTGTTCGGCCTTTCGGACATTTTCATGTGATAATCGGTTGTTAAGATGGAAACGTAAGACATCGGACCCCGGGGACCGATGCCGCACCTAACGTGTTAATATTCCATTTCATTTTGTTCAGCCTAGTTTTATAACTTAGTTAAAGGTATTACTATGAGGTTTTTAAATTTTTATAAGCATAAACAACAATAATTGTATCAGGTTAGAGCCAGGGTTCAATCAGTTTATGACAACCAAATTGTTTCTGGTCTATAAAGTTACAAGTTTTTATTTTTGTAATTGTAAATTTAAAATGAATTAAGTATGATGTTATTTGTGGTTTGTATAAAAACAGTAAGGAAAATAGAATGATTTTGAAGGCAGTGGATGGTTCTGAAACCTCCTATACGGTTATAATGTATACATAAACCTGGGCAAAATGTTTAGATGTAGTCAGTTACGAGGTTTATATTGTGATCATAAAAGTGAAGTGAATAATCAATAGTATGTTTTATAGTAGGATGGCATAAAATTAGGTAATTAAAAAGACATATTTTATATAAAACTATTGTTAAAATCTAAAAAAATAAGTAATTTCAACTGATACTTGAGTAAAGTTTGTATCTACTCAATTTTTCTGTTCATATTTAATTTTATAATATAAAAAAAAAATAAAAAGGTTTTTTAGGATTTACTTATTGGACAAGTTCTTGTCTGTGGTGCAGGCCAAAGCTTTGAGAATATCCTTCTTTTCCTTACAGCCATCTTTCATGCTCTGATACCTTTGTTCAAGGTATTGCCATGTGCTGGCGTTACCCTTTTCAACGGCTGTGCACAATACAGTGTAGCGCAGCTCCTCTGGTACTCTGTTGACCACAAAGAGTGATGTTAATATTTTTTTATAGTCTTATGTAAGATATTTACAAATTAAAAAATCAAAAACAAATTAAGCTTTCATTCTCAATTTAAATTTCTATTTTAAATCATCACAATAAGACAATTATAATTTCGTTCTTTGTGAAGAAATTATTTTCTAAAAGTTAGATGATTTATTTAATATAATGATATGGTTCCTGGATTCGCCATTCTTAAGTCCTTAGAACATTTAATAGACTTAAAAATCACAAATAAAACTATTAACGTACTAACCGACAGCCAATGTTCATTACACATGATCGCAAACACACAATGCCATGCACCAATCATCGAGGAAATTCACAAACAATTAAGAAACCTGCAAACTGATGGAAATAATTGGATTTCATTTACTTGGATAAAAGGGCACTCAGATATACCTGAGAATGATTTGGCAGACAAGGCTGCAAAAGCTCCTTCCAAAGACACTTCCCTGCCTGTATCATACACAAAGATATCAAAACAACACTTAATACACATGCTACACCAACAAGCAGTACAACGATGGCAAACACGTTGGGAATCTACACACAAAGCTCGACATTTATATTCATTCATCCCACATTTACAGACCTACCTCAATAAACAGACCTAACACATGGACAGACTTCTACACAACACAGGGAGTCACAGGGCACGCGGCAGTGAACAGCTACCTTCACAGGTTTAAAATAAGGGACTCGCCATTGTGTCCCTGTGACTTCACACAAGAACAAACTATACACCACATAATACATGAGTGCAGATTACTGACAGACTACAGATATTCGTTAATAAATAAAACTAAACAGAAACTGAGACAATGGCCGGTGGATAGTCCTGTGTTATTTGAAAAAATGTTTTTAGACATTAAATCATTCTTTAAAGATCCACTTAGAAAAATAAAAGACATCAACGAAATGTATTTTTGATTAAAAACTGTAGGCAAAATTTTTGTTAGGAAAAAAAAAAAAAAAGCCGCTTTAATGTTGATAATTACTTACGAGGTTTATTTCTATTTTATTTGTATGTATTTATTTCTAAATATGTGTAAAAGTTAATTTATAAGTATATGTATTCAATTGATTGTTGCTGAATGCTGTTTTAAATTTAATTTCATCTATCTATTCAAAGCTTTATGTGGACCATTTAGGTAATTCTTATTTTTTGTTTTATATTAGTTTGTTTTGTATCTAATTCACTTGATAACTGTATTAAAAAGCAAATCAATTATCAATATCTGTAATAAATAGTGTCGTTGTTGATGCTGCGGAGGTATTGCTCGTGCTGGGATCCTGCCCTGCCTGTAGCGCTGGTGGACCATCTCGGGCGACCTCTTCCATAACACAGTTATGACATAGGTCGCTGCCGGGGCGCTAGCACCTGCTGCAGGGTACGGTGCTGGAGGTGGGCCTCCGCGGTATCACCGGCGAGACACCAGACGTGTACATTATATACTGTATAGTATGGTATGTACAGAATAAAAAAATAAACTACCTTCTGGCAGGGTTACTGTTGGAAGGAAAAAAAAAAAAAAAAAACAGATATGGTTCCTGGAGCGAAACTTTGCCTACTTAAATAAAATGATGATGTTTTTTTTGTGAAAAAAAAGGCCTATTTTATTTATTTCATAATATTGTTATCTAATTGTTGTTAGTTGAAATATTGTTTAGAAATGTCTTTATTTTCTATATTTTTCTCTTACTTGGAACTGTTTGTTTTCCATTCCTCGAACATAGACAGAGCCATCTCTGTGCAGTTTTTCACTCCAATTTGACAAGATACTTTAAACATCTGTTTGTTATGTGGTGAATCCTTGGTCAGCCTCTTAAACTCACTACCCAGCACACCTTGGAAAAATGTCTGAAACAATAAAAACAGTTATCGTTATTGATGCCATCTCATTTCATCAACCTTTTTGAATTATTTAGTTCAACTGAATCCTCTTATCAGGAACGAAATAAAGTGTAAAATCCGTAAATAGAAATATATGAAATACACAAAAGAACAAAAGCCTTAAGTCGCCTTACAGGGAACAACAGCCCCCATATACATCAGGAGATTGGGTGATGTTGCTTCATCAACTTTCATTAGCTATTGCAAGTAGCTTTATTCGCTGAATTTATTCATTCATCAAATAAAGATCTAAGACCTCTGTTCACAGCTAAAGAATAGTTTAGATGATTTGAAATCATGATCTCGGAAACTTTTAAATATACCTGTACATAATTTTGTCAAAATATACCCTGATTGTGGGCAAAATTGATAATAGCAGTGTAATATACTCTGATTTTGTTTTCTTTAATAATTAAAAAGATTATTATGCAATATCCTACAAAGACTTGGAGAAAATATGTCATACAAATCATATTCTGTCATGCTAATTACTTGATGGTATACAGCCAATCATTTGTAACAATTAACATAAAAAAAATAGATGATTACCATTGGAGCTAATAATAATCTCTATGAGACGTTCCAAGACATAAGTAGGATAAGTTTATTTAAAATGCTCTCACAGAGTTATATAAAAGAAGAAAAAGAATGTACTAGTGCGATGAAATGAAAGTCTTTTGACTTTCTCTGAGAGTGATAAAATATAACAATCGCAATTATGACAACAAACGGGAGAGCAGAGTTGGGCATATTTAAATAAAAATGTAATCATGATTATGGCTAATAATCAAAAATGTGAATAATGATTGTAATCATCATTCACAAATCATTCTTTAGCGTGGAATCATTAATCATGAATTGTATTATTGTTGTATTGTGGAGTACCTATTCAGGAATATTATATATTCAACAATCATGAATGACCATTATTCATTATTAAATGTTAGTCAGTAATCATTATTAAGAAGATTTCATTATTCATGATTACTCATTACTCATTAATCATGACTAATGGGAATTCACTACTCATGATTATAGATCATTCATTAATCATGAATAATATAAATTCATTAATCATTATTACAAAAAAAATCACAATTCTGAGTCTTACTAATCAAGATGATAGAAAACTTGTTTGCTCTTTCTACTCTTGTCAATATAGCTTTACTAATACCCATTGGAATTAGGGGCTAATTCTGTACTTGTGACTTCAAATGCTGTTCAGTTGACTACACCCACTCTTAGGACTTGTCCTTGCTCATTAGGATATATCATATTCATGATTGATGATTGATGAATATTATGTATTCATGATTGATGAATATTATATTAATCCTAGATCATGAATATATTTTATTGATGAATCATGACTAACTGAATTTATCAGTATTCGTTAATCATGAATAACTGAATACCAGTTATTCATTATTCATTTCAAATGAATACCATAAACACTCAATAATCATTAAAAATACTCCGCACTGATTATGAATAATGGTTATTCATTATTCATTTGTTTTATGATTACAATTATTCATATTCATTAATCATTATTCAGATTACAATTTACCCAACTCTGCAGGAGAGCACTAAAACCTGAGCTTAACATTAATCCCTTACATCCTGAATTAGTTAAAAATTACATGATTAAATATTATTGGTATAAAACTTACCACAAAATCTTGTTCTCCTTCAGTACCTTTGAATAGTGCCATATACTTAGGCACATACTCCAAAAGAGGAAACCATGGAAGAGGGGACAGCTCAGCTTTAAAGTGGAGGACCAAATCTAGGGATAGCTCGATCGGAGTTTGGCTGAGGTAGCCAAGGTGAAGAATGTCTCCCAGTACCTGAATCCTCTCTAGCAGTGGCATCCGGTCTAAGTCATCGGCAAGAAGTAAGGCGTTCGCAGTATCGTATCTTGTACTGTAATATCCTGCAAGAAGAGATAAGATATTTGCATCAGAATGAATTCAGGAAAATAAATATTGTCTACAGAATAAAGACAAATTAAGTTTATCTGTCTCAGTGAACTTTTATTTTACTTTTACTTCCCTTCCTTACCTTATAGGCTAAACTTTTGTTAACGTTTAAATTTTGTCTGTGTCTAAGAGAGAGCAGTGTATTAATACTGAATTTTAAAAGCCTCCTGGCACTAGGGACTTGAACTCCTAAACTTTCAGGCAATCAGGTGTTTATCAAGGACTTGCCCTGACCTACGGAAGATTTCATTCATTAACACCTTTCCATTGACATCAATCACTACCTGGCTTCCCTGATTCGTGGAATTATGTTCCCACCGTCTTATTTCTTCCCATCAATATCATAATTGTCCCACACCTTAGTAAATGATAAACGTGAGTATAATAAATATAAATTAAAATTTTAGAAATTTATATTTGATGTTAATTTGGAAATTTTTCTAATTTGTATTCCATAAAAATAATATTAACAGAAGGGTTAATATTTATTTAAAATTGAGATTACAATGCTGTTTTTTTTTTCTTTGAGTTTATTTCTTGTATCTTTGTATACATATTTTATTTATTGAATTGAAATTTCAATAGTGGAATCGGTTTGAGGAGAAAATGTTTTATTTGAAAAAAATTACAAAACAGATTAATTGACCTTCAGTAAAATAAAAATCTGGTGCATTGGTCACACAATTTTCACTTAGCATCCTTTTTCTTTGTTAAAAATTGACATTTTTTTAAAAAAAGGCTTGCTTAAGTCCTAGAGGAGAGGAAACATTTAACTTTCTTCCTCAATGAAATTTATTTTATTGAAAAGTGGGATCAGTATTTCATACAGTGGAATATCAGTAATGATGCTGGCCCCATTTACTCACGGGGCTCGGTCCTTACCAGGGATTTGTTTGGATTTTTTTATATAAATTTTTTTAGGAGATTGTAGAAATAATAATTTAGTTTTAGACTTAGGGTCATGTTCTTCGTTGATGAATCGTAAATAATAATTGATAGGAAGGTTATAAAAATGGCTGATAATAAATTGGAACTAAATGTTCACATTTGAGCGCTTCAGTATTTTCAGAAATTGGTACTATATTTAAATTAATAGTTTATTTATGTTCAAAATGGTCTTAAAACATGTTGTAGACTTTTTTTGCATGCGCAGTACGCCTTGCCTTGTTAACTATGAACTGTTAGTAAAGGGGTACTGCACATGCGAAAGAGTTGCCATCATGTTTTCAGTGCTTGTTGGAACATATCTTTGATTCGTTAGGAATCGCCTTATGTTTGTTTTCAAAAGATAACATTTTGAGCAACCACACATTTCACCGAATTTTACAATGCTGTTTTTCGTTTTCTCTCTAAAATCTAATTACTTTATTATATTTATTTAGTAATTTACCTTTATCATACAAATATAATGATAATTTTAAATTTCTTTCGCACTAATGTAGGCAAAGTAATAGAGATAGAATGACGCCCAACATTTTCTTCATCAACATTCATTTTTAAAACAATGTTATCATTTATTGGTTCAGAACTTCTTTGTTATAATGGTAAGATTCCTGTACGAATTATCACTGTGATATAATTATATGTTGATTGTAGTTTAATATTATTTTTATATGATATATTTTACCTGCTGCTCTTGTATTGAAGAGAACCCAATCCTCTTTCGTAGCGGAGGTGTTGAAAGTATAGTTAGATGCTTTTGGTGATAGCCAGAATCTTGGAGTTGCTGTATAGTTGCGCTGTTTCGCATCTGTATACGAAATTGGAATCCACCAGCCTCCATCGTCCCGGTCCAGGACGCTAGTCTGCAATATACAAATCCCGATTCATGAACTTCACAGGATAATGATTATGTTCTAGCTGTTTCTAAGTCATTGACAATAAGCTTTCATGTTAATTTGTTCTCATAGATAATGGATAGTTTCAATCTATTTTTGATAATGACTTAGAAAGAAAAATATGTTTTAAAAGTAGGCAATATAAGTTAACCTTCGGTCGGGCGCATCTAATCTGTGAGATGAAGTATTTAGTTTTTTGGTGTGTTAACGGGCAGAGTTTGTAAACAATGGTGGCGGGCCAGAGTAGCTTCCTGATTCCACACCCCTGAAGCAAGGGTATTGTTCCAATTTCTCTAGTGCACTGATGATCTTCAAGATTAACGTTTTAATCTACTGGATGAGTTGTGCCCGATTACGTAAGTATTTTTGATTTCCGAAATTAAAAAGTCTTTTCTCAAAACATTTATTTATTTACTTATTGTAATCGTATATGTATATTTCTGTCCCTAATTCAATGATATTTGTTGTTTTTTCGTAAATAATCTGCGAGATTAATTGCGCCCGATCATGTCGCCTAAACATTTGTTTTTGTTGATTGTTCAGAAAAATATGGCTTCTTCCAATCTAAGTCAAAAACAATCAAATCAACGCATCTTTAACTTGCAGAATCCCAGCTGATGTAGTAGCTATCCACGAAATTCTTCTAGCTGAAGATGATATACTTTTTCGGGAAGACAATGGAGACGAAGAAGACACCAACATGGAAGAGGAAATTCAGAAAAGAAACGAAGATTCTGAGACTGACCAAGATGCTGAAAGTTCTGATGATGAAGAACCTGGCCTAGAATTTTTTTTTGGGCAAAGACAAAGTTACAAAGTGGTCAAAAAACAAGCCTTCGGCGAAAGTTCGACGAGAAGCACACAATGTCTTGCTGCGTTTGCCTGGCACCATTGGGGATGCCAGATATGCGAAATCACCATATGAATGCTGGAAATGTATATTTTCAGAATCAATAATTGAAATGATTGTGAGATACACAAATATTTATATTGAGACAATAAAGGTAAATTACGAAAGAGAAAGGGAAACCAAACCAAGTCAGTAGGTTTGAATTCAAAAGTTTTGTTGGAGCTCCCCCAATGATTTTAATTAAGTTCATTGCGAGTAAGATTAATCTGTATTCCTTTAATTATAACAAGCTTGTATTTGTATTTTTATTATTTTATTTATGTATTTTATTAAGTATGTCAAAAAAATGTTATTTTCACTGTTACCAATCAGTTAAATATAGTTTTCTTTGTTTAGTAGATTAATATTTTTTTATGAATATTATACATGATTTTATTTGTAATGTTGTTTTAAAACAAAAATATAACGATTTTAAATTGAATAGTTGAGTATAATGAATTTTTCCTTTAGTTCTAACCAGAAATTTCTTTTTAATCTCACAGATGAGTTGCGCCCGAACGTGTTAGGATTTGCATTGCGCCCGACCGAAGGTTAAAACAAGTCTTTAACAAGCAGGAAATTAAGGTGTCCAAAAAAATAATAATAATAATAATAATTTAAATAAAATAAATAAGTTCTAAGAAAAATCAGAAACAATTTACCAAAATTAGCATTTCTATAGATTTCCATATTGGTACAGTCCAAAATATTACATAATTAGATAAAATAGCTGCAGTAAAATGCTAATAACAAAATATGAACTCTATAATTAATAGGTAAAACCTCGAAAAAGAGTCATAAGTTTGGGAGTTTGGAGAGCCACAACTTTTAACTAGTGATTGAGTAACAAGATTTATAAAAAAAACCAATCTTTTAAAACCTGTATGAAGATATAGGTCCAGTTGGAGGTTTTGTTGTTTGTTTCCAAGCTGTGCCTCCTACATATGATTAGTGGTATAACAAAACTGGCCATGTCAACTTTTTAAAAATTTTGAGTTTGACCATAAATTGTTTTTATAAATTTTTATGGCTATTCAAATGCTATTTGTTTTTTTATAGACCATGCCCAGTCTATTTATTCAGTTGTAAACAATGAAAACAATGATGAACTTAATCCATGAGATTGACAAAAATTAAGTAAAACAAGGGTACTGAGTGTTGAAGCAGAAATGACTAAAAACATAACCAGTTTGGATTTGTCAACATGTTTAGTGCACTTCTAAGGGAATTGTAGTGATGTTTTGATTAAAAATGCTATTATATTCTGAAAGAGAATAAAAAAATATGGTTGGAATCCACTACTAACTAAATTTTGATCTTGTGTGGACAAGGCTAGTTTTGTAATGCTTGAAGGAATTTTTAACAAGCAAAAAACCTTAAAATGTATAATTATGATGAAAATATCTATATGTAATTTACAAATGAAATAAAACGTATAATTAACACCAAGCGCTCACCTGTGATACAGTCACCTGTCCTGTTGTGTAATTTCTCGAAACTATAAGTACAGGGTATCCAGCCTTCTCCGTCCAAGTTTCCATGACTTCTGCTAGGCTTACTCCTTCTGGCAGACTGCCCGGTACTAATTTTTTCTCTAAAGTATTCCAGATATCTTTATCCGAAGCCAATCCATATTTGTGTTTTTGCAAGTACTCTTGAAGAGCTGATTTCAATTTATCCTCTCCGAAGACCATACTTAACATTCTTACAATCATCTCACCTGTGGGAGTTAGTTTAAAAGTTACTTTTTATTTAATTCAAGTTTATTTAAGTTTAAAGCAACACAAATCTGTATCACACAACAACTCTTAAAGGTGGTATTAGATTCTGCATTTTGTGAGGGAGTTCAGTTTGTTGGTTAACAGTTGCGGAATACAATCTCACAAGAATCATGCACGACTGCAAGTTTTCCCTTACTTAATACTCAGTTTATAGAGGCTGGGTACGCTCCAGAAGGATCTCTCTAGTCAATCCAAAAAATATGAATAGAATATAGTTATAGTTATAGTTACAGTAAGATATAAGTTTTGTTGGTTCTTAATAGATTTATTTTATGAAATTCCATGACCTTTTGCGGCATAAATGGAAACAAACATCCGTGAAGTGGAGGAGGAGGATGTTGTGAATGAAAGTAATGTGCATTATTGGTTCGGGTTTTTTGAAAGTAATGACACCATCATTGAAGATGAACGATGTTCTTGGTGGAACATTGATACTACAGAAAGGGAAGTTAATCAAATCTGTAATTAAAATTAGTCAACAAGTACCTGCTTAATATAAACTATTCTTGGGCTTTATAGAGGAACAATAAACCATCTAAGAGGTAAGGATAAATAAAGAATCCCATTAAAGAAACGACAAAATTTTTGTTTAACCCTCTCTAATTACCTGTTATAACCTGAACCACCAAATTTTACTTTGTAATCATAAAATTCATATGATTCATTAACCTGTAACCAGTAAGGTGTTATTCTATAATAAACAAAACTCATTGGGGTGCTATAAGGAGCTGTTTTTCACAGTACCTTTCAGGCAGTAGCTTCTGAGCTGTTGACAGAAGTGCTCTTTCTGTAGTAAGTGATTTTTGAGTTTTATTCAACTATTAGTAGAGAATGGGGTCCGTGTGACCCCACCATACCATTAGTGAAACTTTTTTATTATAAATAATTGATTTTGATTCAGTCAAAAATGGCATATTCCCAGTGACAGTCGATGAATGTTAACAATGCCAATTTTCTGCAATGGCTGGAAGATGCTTTGAGCGATTCTGGACGTGACCAGGACTTTGATCCAGATTTAGAAAGTGAGTATGATTGGAATTCAGAGTTAGATTTTGGGACCGATGACAATCAGTTTATAAAAATCAAAATTATAAAAAAAGGAATTCAGAGGATAAAAAAATTGATGGGAAAGGAAGAAAAATGCTTGAGTTCTGCGACAATAACGGATTGGTGATTTTAAACGGAAGAACCCTGGGTGATAAAAATGGGTCTTTTACATATATTTCCAAAAGAGGGAGCTCTGTTATCGATTATTGCATGGTTTCAGTAGATTTCTTGCAATATATAAATTCATTTCAAGTGCTCGATGAAACTTATTCGGATCATCTACCTCTATCTTTGAAACTGGATATAAATAGTGGAAAACAGACAAAAGAACAGTACATACCAATGTTGCCTAAACTCATCTGGTCTGAACAGTACAAACGTAACTGTACTGATAAAATTCAAAAATCGTTAGAAAAATACCAGGTGCATATAGGAGATCCAGATAGAAATGTAGACACCCTCTCATCGCTTATCCAATCAGCTAGCAGGCCGATAAAACCAGCCCAACATCTTGATTCTCGCAACAAATGGTATGATTGGGAATGCGCGAAAATACGTAAAAGAAGCTTCAATCTTTTAAAATTGCTGCGAAAATCTCAATCCGAATCTGTGAAAATACTTTACCTAAATTGCAATAAAAAATACAAAAAGATATGTAAAGAAAAAAAAGAACGTTTTTTACTAAACACGATAGAAAAAATACATATCGCTAAAGACGCGAAAGAATTGTGGAATGCGATAAACTATTTTAGACAGCGCAAACATTTATGTGGGACTGAAATAAAATCTAATGAAATCACCAATTTCTTTGTAAAATTATTATTACTATCTCATAGAGTAGTCTTACCAATACACACAGAAGAGTACAGAGAAAATGAGCAATTGGATAAATTTATAACTATACCGGAAATTATTAAGGTCCTAAATATGTCAAAAAACAATAAAGCACCAGGAATAGACCGTATTCCTTTTGAATTCTTCAAAAATGCCCCTCAAGTGATGTTGGAAAAAATAGAAGAAATATTTAACGATATCTGGAGCAAGGAAAAAATTCCTGATAGCTTTAAGAGTGCAATAATCTTGCCAATACACAAAAAAGGGGATGTAAATATTGTGGAAAACTATAGAGGTATCTCTCTCCTAAACACGATTTCGAAATTATTTACCGGAGTTATACTTAATAGACTTATAGACTGGGTAACCGAAAAAAGGATAATACACGAACATCAGGCTGGTTTTAGACGTGGATATTCAACCCATGATAACATTTTCACATTATTCGGTATAATAAACCTGAAATTTAAAATGAACCAGGCAGTATATTTATTTTTTATAGACTTTAAATCTGCATTTGATGGAGTGGAAACACAAGCTTTGTTTTATAAGCTAAGCAAATTTAATTTTTCGACCAAAATAATAAAGGTTTTAAAAGATTTATACAACGGAACCAAATTTAGAGTCTGGACAAGAGAGGGTTTATCGGAGGAGTTCAGTTCAAGTGTCGGGCTAAGACAGGGTTGCTTACTAAGCCCACTTCTCTTCTCACTATTTGTTAACGACCTAGTCGAATATGTAGAAGGAGGAATAATTTTGGAGGGGAGAAGAATTAATATGTTGATGTATGCAGACGATATAGTGTTGATCGCCGATAATCCTAATATTTTGCAGGAAATGATAAATAAGGTAAATAAATACTGCAAAGATTGGAATTTGGTGCTGAATTTAGAAAAATCGAAAGTGATGATCTGCAGGAAGAGACTAAAAAAGGAAGATAAAAAATTGAGATGGCTCTACAATGAAAAACCGATTGAAATAGTTGACACATATAAATATCTTGGTTTAAATATCAGATCCAATTTAGCACTCAACTCGCATTTCAAAGATAAATCAAGAACATGTAAAAACGCCCTAAATGCTATCTGGTCCAAACTTATTGTCAATAAGAACATAAACATTAAAAAAAAGTTCCAAGTTTTTGACTCAGTTATAAAAACTATAATATGTTACGGCGGACAGGTGTGGGGATACGAAGAAATAGACCAAGTGGAACAAGTACAAAGATATTTTATCAAAAGAGCTATTGGTTTACCACAAAACACCCCCAATTACATGTTGTATTTAGAAACCCGACGTCACCCATTATTCATATACACCCTTAAACTGAGCTTAAACTATTTAGCAAAGTTATTAAAAATGGAAAATGAAAGATTTCCAAAAATAATAGCCCGGAGGATAATAGACAACAGTATAGCCTGGTCAACAACATTGAAGAGATTAGGAGCAAAACACGGAATAGTTCTAACAAAAGAGAATTTTCTACAAGACATAGAAAAAAATAGAACCATTCTCGTCAATAAAACTATGGAATATAAAAGAGAAATATTCGTAAAAAGAGCTAAATCAGCCGAATTTCACCAGCTCTATGCAACTCTGAATTATGACAATAGGTACTTTGAAGACAATAAAGACATTTATTTCATCAGATTAATATTTAAAGCAAGAGGAGAACTACTGAACCTCAACTATTTACCTGCAATGAACAAAAGAAATAAATGTACCATGTGCAACCTAAATACAATAGAAAACACCTTCCACTTTATCTCAACATGCCCAATTCTAAATGAAATCAGGATTAACTGTTTTGGAAAACGGTCTCTGAATATGGAAGAAACCGTAGATATCCTAAACGGCAAATGCAACCAACATCTATTTCTGTATCTAAAAATTGCAACAAAATATAGACAAGAAATGACTCATGAATATAATCAGTAGAAATAGATTCCCCTATACGTCAGTCGAAAAAAAAAAAAAAAAAAATCGCTTATAGCTAGTTTTATAATTTGGCCATTTATATACGAAGAGTTTTTCAGTATATATGTCAGTTCCGTTCAGTATGAAATAATTTTTCTTTTGTTATTTGCCTTTTATTACTACCACTTATCACATATCTTCTGTTATTGTTATATATTTGCAGTTATTGTTATATATTGTTATATTATTGCAATATAAATAAGTTTACCTATTTATATTTATAACAAGCTAGGATATCTCGACAGACGGACCTGCGTCCATTGTCTATTTACGTCTTAGTATTTTCTTATTTTGTTTTGTATTAAATAATTTTTTTTATGAATAAACGTTATTTCTATCTTCTTCTATCTATCTATCAATCAGGAATATGAAGCCGAATCAGCTGTACCTGGTAAAAGAATAAGATGTGGGAAGTGCCAAAGGAGCAGGGATAAAAAAACAAAGATTTACTGTGCTCATTGCAGTACACCAATATGCACCGATTGAGCCAAGAGTGTCTGTGAAGACTGCCTGTAATAGTGCTTGTGATTGGTATAAATTTTTTTTTTAATTATCTTTTGTCCAATCTTTTAATGTTCCTTATATAGTAAATGATTGAAATCAATCACTATTCTTTAAGATTTTTCATGTGCTCATGTCTTAATTTTAATGTTTCATATTTTGTAATTTTCATTTTTACAGTTTTGCTTTTTGTTAAATATACTTTTTATAAAATAAAAATTTACTTTTATTGTGTTCTATCCAATGCTGATACCTTTAGGTATGATGTGTGGCTGTAAATAAAATTGTGTTCAATTTAATTGAACATTTCCAGGGAACATTTTGAACTAACAAATATTGAGGTCCCGGTGACTCCACCTGTTTTACTGGTTATGAAACAACTTATGACCACATTTAAGTTACAGGTTAAAAAAAAAAAAAAGAAGCTTAATCTGGTACAAAATCAACAATATTTTAATCACATTGAATAAAGCTTAAAAATATTATTGAATAATTTACCTTTATGGTATGTTATTTCGTCAAAAAGGTCTCCAGTAGGATGGTTGGCAGCGTCAAATTTTAGAGGGTGCGTGGTTGGTAAACTGTCAGCTGTCATGGCAGTCAACCTCGACGTGACGAAGGACTGGATTTCATAGCCAGTTGTGGGGAACATCTGTAATCAACAAACTTATTCTTAACATACATTTGGAAGGTTGAGGTGTATACATATATAGTGTATTAATGAGTTTAGTGAGGAAGAAACTTTACCAATGTAGGTGGGTAAGGAATTCCATTTGGATATTTAGTAATGATGAAGAATTTTTCTAAGGAAGCATTTCTATGAAAAGAGATAAACAGATTGGCAGAAGGATACCTTGCATTTAGGTCATGGATGGAACAGTGCAAAACGAGAGGTCAGAAATGTAGGAAGTTTATATGTTTCTCAAGTACTAATATATAAAGGCACTTTAATCTGAGAATTGTTCCAGTAACGAGATGTGAGGGCTTCATATATGATTTTAAATCAGGGGACGAAAGAGTCATTAACTTTTTTAAATAAGTTTCATTTTAAAAGTATTTGAAAAACTTATTACTAAAAAGTATTATCAATAAAAGTTTTCCTATAACTTTTTGATAAAAGGTTTTCCTTCAAAAAGTTCAAGGTTCACCTAAACATATGGAACACTTAAATTAAAGTGTGAGTTAAACAATAACTTTTTCTCCCTGGGTTTTGATTATAAAAGTTATTATCATAGAAAAAGAGTTTGTTTACTAATATTCATTAAACATGACGAATTTGATCAAAATCGTTAAAGCTATTTTTGAGAAAATGGAAAAAAAACAATTTAAAAATGGGAAAAAAAGTTATGAAATAAAGTGCCCCCACTGGTTGAAAATTTTTATGAAATTTTTGTAGCCATGTCTAGGGCATAAGATTAAATACTAAGTTTTAAATCGTTAAAGCCGTTTTTGAGAAAATCGAAAAAAAACAACGTAAAAAGTTATTAAATAGAGTATCCCCTCCATTTGTCCCAATTTGACTATATTTTTGCTGTCACAGCATGGGCATATTCATATACCAAATACCCAATTTCAGGCTCCTATGGTTTATAGTTTTTGAGGTAGTCGGTTTACAGGCACACAGACCATTTTGCAGGTCTTGGTTATAAATAAATTATTTTCTTTGACTAAAATCTTTTTATGAATAAGCTACAGAATAAATTTTTAAAATGAACTTCCTAATGAATAAGTTAATGTTCGATAAAACCTTCAAGTAGGGAAAGATAAAAATATAAATTTAACTTAAACTTTTTTAAAATAAAAGTTAACTTAAAATTTCGACCCCTGCTTTAAATTAATCTTTTAAGTCTCATCCTGTGCTCACCAGATAACCCCCCATATATTAATCATTTATAAGCAGAGTAATAAAAAAAGGAAGTATACTAGAATATTGTGGGTACTTATAAGATATAAATCACAATCTTAGGATATGTTTTTGGATTGGAATGGGTTTCCAGGTCAGTTAAGAACTATAATGGTTCCTATAATTTAGGTTTTAGCCAAAGTCAAATATTGAATAGTAATAAAAACCGAACATTACATTGTTAGTAGCCAATGTTGCAAAGTACGATGAGAATCCTTCGCTAAGCCAAATGTCATCCCAGTACTTAGGAGTGACCAAGTTTCCGAACCAGATGTGGGCCAATTCGTGCGCAATAAGGCTTGATGCTCGGAGGCGGTTTGATCGCCTTGAGCGGCTAGCTGAGTCAAGGATGATCAATCTCTCTCTACGTAACATAAAAAATAAAAATAAGTGAATTAATAAACAGTTAGTATACAAATAAATATACCAAAAATGAAAACATTAATGGAAAGAATCAAACTCTTACTCAAAGCTAATGATCCCCCAGTTTTCCAGTCCTCCTGCCAGGTAATGCCTGATTGCTAAGAAGTCAATCTTCGGCATGGGATCCTTCAGGTGGAAGTACTCTTCAAAGAACTGCTGGTGTTTTCGACCATAGAGGAGTGCTAAATCTGCTGCTTGGAGCTTCTGTTCGCTGGAGGCCCAGACAGTAAGAGGGCGCCCATCACTCAACTTCACGGATCTCGATGGAAACTGGCTGACTAAGAAGCTGATCAAGTATGAGGACATCGGAGGTGTAGTCTCGAACTCTGTCACTGACCATCCTTCTTGATCCTCTCTGAGTATAGATGGTACATTTAATGAATTTAGTTGTATTTAATAGCCAAAACATTTTAATTATGTGATTTTATACTTACAACGGCTGTACTCCTAAGGCTGGCATGTTGGATATTGCAATGTAATCTGTAGGATGTCCCAGCTTGAGACTGAAGTTGGCTTTATAGCCTGGTTCGTCGAAGCAGGGAAATGCGGACCTGGCTAGGTAGGGTTCAAAGGAGGCAGACATCATCCACCTGCCGTAATCATTAGAGCAACAGTTTGTAGAGGAAGGTCATATAAGGTAACAAAAAGAAGAAATAAAATGATATAAATATGATGAAAATGGATTTTTTGATTTCTTAAAAAACAACTAAAGTCTAAAAATCTAGATTTGGTTGAGGGGAATAGTTTAAAGCATTTTAGACATTACCTTGTCTGATTGCCATGTTTGTACTGCTTACAGTACATGCCTGCAGATTTGAACTTATTCATTGTTCCGTTATAGGCGATGGACAGCACATAGCGCCCTCCTTTCTGCAATGTCTGAGGCAAACCGATCCTCAGCAGGTGTCTGCTCTCCCCATGCCCTTCAGAAACAGTGATATTGTCCATACCATCACGAGGCATTCGCGTACTGTCTGCCTGCTGCTGTAAAGTTGTAACGATTAATTTAATTCTTGAATGTTGTATTAGGCTTCCATGGTCTGAATCCATTGTATGCATTTTTACTTCAGGGTTTGACCATGTATCAGGTTTTTTCAACTGCCAAGCTTTCACCCATCTTGCTGTGGGCTTCTTCAGGGCCAATACAAGAACGAAAGTGGAGAAGGGGATCAATAAGTTAAAATCTTGTGTCGGGGGCGAAGTCTGTGTTCCCATTGGCTACTGCCTGAGGGGGCGTGGTCAGGTGGAGGGAGTAAGGAGGGGGGATGTCGTCAGCTCTCTGAGATATTTGTGTTGTCTAATGTTGTTTAGTGCAGGGTACCAGTTTTTGCAAAGACTGTATCCGTCTTCTTTGTTTATATTGTTTGGTTGTTTTATAATTTCTATAGCCTCCCTGATGGATCTGTGGTGGTAGTTGTCAATCCTAACTATAGCTTAGGACGGAAGATTATAAGTTACTGATCCCCTTCTCCACTCCCATTCTTGTATTGGCCCTGAAGAAGCCCACAGCAAGATGGGTGGAAGCTTGACAGTTGGAAAACCTGTTGCTTGGTCAAACCCTGGAGAAGAAATGCATATAATTTATTTCTGTTGAAAATTATTATGCTAGGATCAGGTAAAAAAGAAATAATTTATTTATTAAGTATTTACTTCTTTTTAAAACCACAAAACATAATATTTAACATAAATTTTATGGTTAACCATTAAATACTTATATATAACATTTCCAAGTCTATTTAAACCTTTTCCAAGTCAACTGTAACCCTTTCAAAGTCTACTGTAACCCTATCCAAGTCACAAGAAACCCTTTCTATATCAAATGTAGTCCTTTCCAAATGAGTTGTAACCCTTTCCAAAGCAAATGCAACCGCTTATAACTCAATTTTCAACCGTCCTATTTCAATCGTAACCATTTCAATTTCAATTGTCGCCCTTGAAACAAATATATATAATTTAAGGTTCTTTGGAATGAGTAAAGTTAGAACTTGAAAGATTTTTTCAACGGTGACAATTGAAATGGAAACGGTTACAATTTAAATAAAAATGGTGACAATTGAGTTGAAAGGGGTGGCAGGTTGCATTTTTGCAAGGGTTTCTTGTGACTTCGGAAGGGTTACAGTTGACTTGGAAAAGGTTCAAATAGACTTGGAAATGCTATATCATAAATTTGTATTTAACTTTCCAGTTCTACAATTAGAAACATGAAATTTTTTACAAAAGTTTTCTAAAAAATTACATTGTATAAAATTATTAAAGAATAGTATGTAAAATTTTGCAAGAAATAATAATACCTCTGGTTGACTGGGCAGTTCCAAGAATGATACAGACTCCTCATCTATTTTGAGGTGCTTTGAGTGTAAGATGACATCATTAGTGTCATTTAAGACTCTCAAGGTAATGTCTACCTGCAAATCATAAAAAAATAAAATAGTATGTACATACATGTATAATGGAGTATTGTTTTAAGATGAAATTAGAAGTTATTTAGCTTATGATTTTTAGATAGTTAAATACTCTTTTCTCTTTTTCCAGAAACATATCTCAAGGCTTCTTCTTATCCGCTAACTTTTTTCCATCAACATCCCTCTTACTAAGATTCCCAATGTTACATCATTTTCAAAATTTATCGAACCTTTTACTACCCTGATTCTTTTGATGCCATCTTGAAAGGCTTAAAATTAATATCTGGGAAAGCGAATGTATGTTTTTACTACAGGCCAAGATGACTATAGCTATTATAATTGAATCCTTTACAGAAGAGAGGGAAATTGAGCTTACAAATGTATGAGAAGAAAGGCTTTACTTTGCCGAAACTTCAATAATATTTTCACTAAAGATCATTGCATATTCAATCTTCTAGAAGAATTGATAGGATATCTGGGGCTGGATTGGGATTGAGCTTAAGGATTTGGATGATGAAAAAGGTGCTGGGAAAGTTTGAGAATCATGATGGGATTGTAACAATCGACGTGAGATGTTGGATATGATAATATGGATCGTTGACTATTCCTTGAAGTGCTTTCGGCTGGAAGGAAAGGGTATGTTTGATATTTGGGAGTTAATGCAGCTAAAGTTGATAGGTCTGAATGGATTCAAGTATTTTTTGTAGATTAATCATTTGTTTTCAGTTAAAAGGTTCTGCTCAGAAGTCTATATAACTGACTATATGTTCAGTTTTGCTCATATCTAAATTGGTGGATTCAATGTTAGTATTTTTTCTAAGATTAACCCAAGATACTGGGCGTGTTTAAGATTCTAATAGTATAGATTTAATCATGATATATTGTTAGGACCTGTATAAGATGGTGAATGATTTTCTATTCATTATATTTTATTTCCATGTTCCGCTATTCAATCAGGGAGAGGAGATATAAGTTTATGAGTGCTATTATAAGCAGATATTGACAGCATGTGTATAAAGGCATATCTAAGGTTAAGAAAACATATGCCCCAACTACCTTAAGGAACTACAGGCCTCGACCATATAACAAAAGAAATAATTTAGAGGTGCTGCTTATTCAAAGGAAGATTTGAGTGGCAAGATTTCAGGACTAACATAATTGGATGGGAGCATAGGGAGTTTTAGCTTTAGGAAAAAAAAAAAAAAAAAAAAAAAAAAAGAATCAAGTCAAGATCAGTGAAAAGCATGTGTAGTGATGTTACCTACTTTCAAGATCAAAAGATGTATGGCCTCTAAGATGGTCTTGTACTCTGATTCATTAGGGCTTTGATATTATTTAACTTATAAGATGCATATTGTTATTAACTTATATCAATCTGGCGTAAATTTAAAGGGGGATCCAAAAGGGGGGTGTGGGGGTTGCTGCCACCCCTTAGGGTAATATTTTGCTATTTAAAGGTAGAATTGACCTTTACCAAAAGTAAGAATGTATCGTGAAGATCCAGAACAATTATAGACAGTTGTGGGAGAGAAACATAAAGGTAAAAGAGCGATGGGCAGATACAGAAGCCGATTTTGCTGCAAAGCCTATTAGAAAGAGTCAGTGGTGGATCCACGGGAGGGGTGCGGGGGCCGCTTGTGATATTGTGACAAGATCCCGATCGGCATTGGTGGAAGCCTTGGAAAACTCATGGATGCTGCCTCAGCCTTGGGGCTGACCATAAACCAAGAAAAAACCAAATATATGTATACTGAGATTGGCAGTGAAGAGGAACTGGTTGTCGGTCCATATAGATTTGAGAGGGTAAATGAATTTACTTATCCAGGATCCAAGGTAACACAAGCAAATGATGTTTCTGCTGAGATAAGAAAGATATTAGTGGCGGCAAATAGGGCATATTTTGCTCTGCTTGAAATTTTACTCTGTAGATCCATAACTAGGGGAACTAATTTGGTCATATATAAAACTCTAATACGTCCTGTTCTTACATATGCTTACCAAACCTGGACCATGTTGAAAAGCAATGAAAATTACCTAAAAATTTTTGGAAGGAAAATTTTAAGACGAATAGTTGGTCCAGTGAGAGATGGAGATGGAGGATCAGGAGGAACAGAGAGCTTTATGACCTTTACGGGGACATAGATGTGGTCAGGTTCATCAAGCTAGGGAGACTAAGTTGGGCCGGTCACGTTGCACGAATAGAAGAAGGCGAGGAAAGTAGTGGACACCGCACTTCACTCGTCAATCTGGTAGGCCAAGACTTAAATGGGTTGACGGAGTGGCACCTGACGCACGAATCCTTTTAAGGATCAGAAACTGGAGAGCGGCAACACAAAATCGGGCCGAATGGCAGTAGCTAATTGAGGAGGCCATGACCCACTCAGGGTCATAGTGCCACATAGAATAGAACAGAAATAGTATGTAAAGTTTGTTCGTACCACTGAGTATAGGATAAGATAGATATGCCTTGCAGAGCGCTGGGTACGGCCTGTGCTCAAGCCTTCCCCCTCCCTTACACTACCTCTGTTCCATCCGTTCTACCTTGGTAGACTGTGCTTTTTCATGAATTTTCCGCTATTTTATTAATTTTCTAGTTTAGTTCACATTATAGAAGACTTCTTTTTGTAAGAAGATGTTTAGTTATAATTTCTTGTTGATTAGCTATCAAAATTAAGAACTGAATCTGTTCGAATTAAAGCTTTTTTTCAGTCAACCTAGAACACTAAAAATTTGAGAAAAAGTTATCTAGATAATTTAATATGAAGTTATTGAGATAATTATAAGAAACTATCTAGATAATTAAATAAGAAGTTATCTTGTTAGGTAATAGTTGTCTAAAAAATAGAAAATAGTTCTCTCGACTTTATTGTCCAATTACCTCGGTAATGTTTATTTTATTGGAAACATTTAATTTTTATTGTTAGTTAATTACCTACCAAAATTAAAACTGATTGAATCAAAGTTATGGCAATTGATAAAGGAAAATGGAAAGGAGAGAAAAATTTATCAAAATAATTTTACAAGTATTTTATTCATTAAAAACAATATATCAGCGCTAATATTCTATTATTTTTACATTATAAAAATTAAGAAAAAGGAAGAATAATGATAGCTACAATATTTGGGATGATAATAATTTAATTATTTTTATTTACTATATAAAAAAATATGTACTTACAACCATATAAAAAAATATGTACAAACTAAAAAAAACAATTATTAGAAACACATAGAGTAAACCGGACAGTTATTGACACCCTTAAGAATAAATTTGTGTGGTGAAATTAAAAAAACTACTTTTTATGAAGGGATCAAATTGAAACTTCTTATAGCTCCTCTTTATCTATCCTTAAAAAGACTCAAGAGGTTTTTTCTGGGTCAAAAGTTCAATAGTTTTACCATATGGCAATATTTAGTGTATTGTTTAATTGCATAAAAGTGCAAAAACTAGTTATTGACACCCTGTGGATATAATTGTGAAATCTTCCCTATGGTTAGTTTTTTAAACACTTACTTCATAGATGACTTAGAGGACCCTTCAAACATTAGATTCATGTATATCTTCAAATAAAATTAGGACTTATTTACTAATTTCTTTAAGTTAAAGTTAGGGGTGTCAATAACTGTACTGAGTGTCAATAACTGTATGGTTTACCCAACTTATTATACATATTACTGACCTTTAAAGAGAACAGACCGATTAGTTCCTCCATTAAATACCACAAATTAAAAAAAAATTCATCCTACATTTCATAAAATTTCTATAATGCAGTCTCCTATTGATGTTAGGGTATGGGGTGGTAGTTTATTGTAATTGTAAGTAATTGTAATTAGATTGGCATATGAGCTTCAAAGGATATTGTTCTGTTATTGCAGGACTACTTGTTAAGAGGTATCGGTTTATTTCCAATTTGTCATTATTTCTCACCTTTAGTCCTTCTAAACCTGCCTGTAGCCTCGTAGAGAGGTAAAATGATTACATCTCTATGTATGCACATCCAGTACAAATTATTTCTTTGAGTGTTACCAGAATTCTATGACAATTATATGTGAGCTTTTTACACGGTCACCCAATGTATTTACTACCTTGAATTATAAGTGGAAAGGCTTTTAAAATAACAAATTGGCTAATTTAGTCATTGCATAAACCATTGGAAATTTCATCACAATGGTAAATCATAAGTGGTAACTCAACATACTGAAACTATTCAAGCAATACAGAAGAAATACTTAAATTGTACAAAATTTATGGATGTCAGTTGTTCAACATAATTAAAAAATCTTAATTTTTAATGTTTACTGTTTCGGTGCAATTATTGACTACCTATTAATAACTGAACATCACATGCATGCATATAACTAGAAAAGTTTTGATAACTTTTTTAATTATATGCAGCAATTCATTATATTATTAATAAAAAATGAAGATAGGTTCTCATTGTAATTTATGTAGTTCAACTAAAGATATGCTTTAATTGCTAAATTGATTACCGCCATCCTTTAAAAATTAGTAAATGTGTTAACTAAATTAAAGTTTATATATATTTTCAGAAGTTGAAATGTATTCAGAGCTTAGTAAATTAAATAATAAAATATGTAATGTATTAAAAATTATTTTTGTTTGCAGTAGAGTTGTGATGTTCAGTTAATAATCGGTTGTCAATTATACCAAAAAAGATTTATATTTGACTCACTGTAAACCTTGAAACTACAGGGACTTAAAACTATGGGGATCTTTGACGAGTACCTGACAACGTACAGGCTCGGGACCTCCATTTTACGTCCTATCCCATTTTACTCCCATTAAAAAAACCTAGGGCCACCACTTAGGTTTTTTGGTAAGGATTGGAACTAGACATAATAGCCGCAGGACAGACCGATACAGGATTTACGCCTTACTCTACCGAAAATCGGATATCGGAGTCCGATTCTAAAAAACAACTGAATTTTAGCTATTAGCAACATTTTCTGCACTAAAATGTAATAATCTCATTGAAAATCGACTACATTGAGTGCTTGAAGTGTTCGGACATTTTCATGTGAAAATCGGCTGTTAAGAAGGGAATGTAAGAGATCGGTCCACAGTGACCGATGCCGCACTTGACGTGTTAATAGTAAGGAGTATTCAGTTCGAAAAAAAAATGAAGTTCATGATTGTTCGTCTTTACAGTTAACTGGAAAAAAAAAAAAAAAAAAAAAAATCGTTCGGACGAATGGTGAACTCCTTACCAGGCTTAATTAATAATCACAATAGAGAATGACTTTCGCAAGTAACGGTGAAATGATGTATCAACAAAAGAAAAGAAAAAGTTATTCGTTCTTTGTAACGAAGGGGGGCTATTTCGGTTGTACAGTTGTAATCAATCACCGGTTGTTAATCGAATGATACCATAATCAGCTAGAAGCAATTATTATAATAGGACCGACTCGGAGGTAAAGACAATGCCTACCTAACCACTTGAGTTATTCGGTAGGTATCGATTATATCGATTGCTGTGTCATAAAGCTATAATCGATAATGATGCTATCTGGCACATAGATTGCTACTACAGTTACTCCTAACGGTGCCGTGGCAGTTAACTTGGCTATTTGCATGCTGGCCCTGCAACCGGTCGCATCTGGGTCACCAGTAGCTTTGCCAAAAGTAACCTCTGTTAACAACCCTATTAGTTTTTACACTGTTCGTTACTTTGTTTGCGCTACTCTGCCCCTACTCGAAAAGTTCGACATACATGTGAAACCACTTAACTGACGGGCTCCTTTCTGCAAGTAATTGTCACACTTTCTTTTACCTCCATCAAATTTCAATCCCCCCCCCCCCAGTAGCGGATCCAGAAATATTCTGAGGGGGACGCACTTTTTTTTTTTTTTTTAATTTCACGAGTCGACCTAGTATTTAACGAAGGACCTAATTTAACATATGAGGAGGTGAGATGCAAAACTCGTTCGTTCCATTTTTTTGAAAAATTGAGATGGCAATGGATTCTAAAAGATATTCTAATGCTCTTTCAACATAACTTATCAGATTGAAGCAAAACTTATTATTTCTCATGGATTTTTGCTTTACAAAATAGCGGTTTGTTGCCGAACTGATTCGTTCCACAGCCCATTGTGTTTCAAAACTGGTTTGTTACTCATTTTGATGCAAAACTCTTTCGTTCCAATAATCACTTCTCACTTAGCACCCATCCCATTCGTTCACTTTCTGTTACTCTTTCAGAACAAAATATCGAAAGCTCCTTAAACTCGCGTGTTTTATTTCAGTTTATACTTGATTATTCTTACCTAGCTAAATAATAATTGATTTTTCAATGGCTCCAACAAGCTGAAAGACGTTAATAATCTGCTGAAAAAGCATTTTGGGGTCGAGTGGAAGGCCAATGATTCCTTGAAGTATTACACACGAGTTCTCAATATATCTGCCACAGACGAGGGAAACAACGAACAACAGGATGATGAATTCGTTATTGTTGAAGAAGACGAAAGCCCTAGGTTCCAGTCTTTTTGAAGTCGGATGTTTTATATCCGTACGCTTATATTTTTGAAAAATTCGTCACAAAAAAAAAATGTTTAGTAAAAGTTTTAAGTCAGTGAGTGGTATTATTTTGTAAAATGGTACGGAGTTCATTTATAAAATAGTTGTGAACCTAAATAAATATTATCTGCCACAGACGTTGGAAACAACGAACAACAGGATGATGAAGTCGCTATTGTTGAAAAAGACAATAGCCATAGGATCTAGTCTTTTTGTAGCTTTTTTGAAGTCAGATGTTTTATATCAGTACGCTGATATTTTTGAAAAATTCGTAAACAAAATAAATGTTTTATGTCAGTGGGTGATATTAGTTTGTAAAATGGTACCGAATCCATTTATAAAATGGTTGTGAACCTAAATAAATATTACTTATTAAGAAGATCAACTTACGCTGTGTGAATTAAACTCGTTGGTACCAATGTGGTGAGCAGCAAAAGTCTTTCCTTTAAACATTTTGTTGCAAAACTTTCTCATTTCATATTTTGTTACTTTTTTTTTTTTTACCTCTAAATCAGTAAATTTTTTTATTCCAAGCTCACTTACATAGGGTAGCTGTACCTTTCGAAGGCAAAAAAATCATCTTTATCTGGCCACTCTACTAGACGTGGTAAGTTTTTTGAGTTTCCTGAAAAATGTGTTCAGGTTGAACGAGCGAGTTTTGCATCTCACCTCTTCATATGTATTAGTATTAAGTGACGTTGTGAATTACTATTAAATGTTTAAATACAATCCATTTTCAATATGAAGACTTAAAAATCTATATAAATAAAGTTGAAATTCTGTTTGTTTATATTTTCTTTATAGAAATCCATACCGTTAGACCTAAATTATCCTAATTTCGCTCAGTGATCTTTTGATACCAGGTGCGAACACCTGTCCACATTAAAATTGCATAACTTCAGCCGATCTTCAGCTGATATTCTTTATTCTCCAAATTTCGCTGTGTTTCTTTCAGACCAGGTGCGAACACCTGTTCATATTAAAATTGCATAACTTCAGCCGATCTTCAGCTGATATTCTTTATTGTTATAAAAATCATAATGATATCACTTTACAATGTTTTTTTTTTTACGAAATCGGCTGTTTTTTTAGAAAAATGAAATTCCCCGTGCGGAACGGGGATATACAGCTATAATCTATGCAAATAAAGGTGAAATTCTGTTTGTCCTTTATAGAAATCCATACCGTTTGTCCTAAATTCTCCGAATTTCGCTCAGTGGTTCTTTCAGACCATGTTCGAACATATGTCCACATTAAAATTGCATAACTTCAGCCGATCTCTGGGTATATTCTTTATTGTTATAATAATCGTTTTGATCTCGCTTTACATTGGTTTTTAGAAAATCGACCGTTTGAATCGATAAAAGTCTCAGTTTATAGATTTTATAGATTTAAAAATTGAAATTCTCCGGGTGAAACCGGGATATACAGCTAGTGACTAAATAAAACACATTTTATATAGAAACTTTTATACGTGTCCTCACGTGTCGATCAACATCAAAGTCAAGTTTTTATATCAATATTTTCATCTTGAGGGGGGGTCACGAGGTCATGAATCCCTCAAATATTTTGGTTTTTCAATGTTGTATGTATTTTCTTACCAATAATGTTATTAGGTAGTTACTATGCCCTTAACATAACACTTTTGGTTTTTAAGATCACGATTCATCCTAATAAAAGGTAATAACTTCATACAAAAATGGTGCTGTCAGCCATGTGATTATGATAAAGGGGGGGCATGAACCCTCCCCCCCAAATTTCGTATATAATACACATATAATATATTTCGAAATAAATGTCAATTAATATCTCTCGTCCCATGCAAGCCTGGTATAAATCAAGATCACATTTTTACTTTCACTTAACTGTATATGAAATATATATAATGAGGAAATTACTGTGATCGAGAAAAGTTTCGACTTCCGGTTTTCAACGGAAATACACATTTTTGAGCCCCCTGAGTCCAAATAACTAAGTCCCGCGAAATGGTCTGTATGTGTGTGAACAGACTAGCTCAAAAACTATAAACCGTGCGAACCTGAAATTGGGTATTTAGTGTATGTACATGCCCGCGATGTGACAGCAAAAATTTCATTAAAATTGGTCAAACGGAGGGGTTACTTTACTTAATAAATTTTGTCTCATTTTCACGTTTTTTTTTATGTACTCAAAAATGGCTAACACGATTTTGATCAAACTGGACATGATCGAGAAAAGTTTCGACTTCCGGTTTTCAACGGAAATACACATTTTTGAGTCCCCTGAGTCCAATTAACCAAGTCTCACAAAATGGTCTGTCTATTCTTAAATAAAGACATACTGGGCATGCGAAAGAGTTCTCAACGTGGTTTTTAAGCGTGTGTTGGAACATACACACATACACATAATTTTATTGAAATTATTTGTTTCCATATAGTTTTCATAACAAATGTTTGTTTTATGTCTTTTTATGCCACTTAGGCTAATCGGACGATGCTACAGCGGGAGTCCTAAATTTTGCCTATCCAGGTATAATTAGGATAGGGGAATAATTAGTCTTTAACTCTATGGAGTCCATAAGTGCATGAACCTCCATTTTACGTCCTCTCCGAGGGACGGAGTAGCCAAGGATTTTTTACTCCTTTTAAAAAATATTAGGACCACAACCACGCGTACTCGCGACCTTCAGTATTGTAGGCTGCTATGCTTACCATTACACCACAGTGAATGGTGTGAAAACAGTGACCCCCTTCTGTTAAAATTAAAGATAAATTTTGCCCATCAGTAACCGGTCTAAGTAGTTATTTTTTTGAATATTTTATCATTCCCTCTGGTACTTCAAAAACAGTAAAACAAAATTCTTTATGCTCAACTATTTACGTTAAGCTAAATAATACTCCTTAACTAAAGAAGACTAATTACCGAAAATAGAAAAACTCCTTTTAAAAAATGAAAAGCCACGGGGGGGGGGGGGGGGATGCGAACTAGCAACCTTTATCATTGTATAGTTGCTATGCTAACCACAGGTGACCCCTTCTTTTATCTCTTAAAATTAAAGATACATTTTGCCAAGAGTCCTAAATTTTGCCTTTCTAGGTATAATTAGGATAGGGATCTTTAACGAATACCTGACATCATACAGGCTCTGGATATCCGTTTTACGTCCTATCCGAGGGACGGCATAGCCAAGGATATTTTACTCCCTTTAAAAAATCCTAGGGCCACCTAGGGACGTGAACCCGCTGCCTTTATTACAGTAAGTTTCTATGCTGACCACAACACCACAGGTGACCCCGGTCATAATAAATAAACAGACACTTATTTAATCATATCCCACGGAGTATTATGTTTTCTGCATTGCCGTAATGTCAGAAATAAAAACTATTTTATTATCCTCTTTTGTGTGAATGCGGAGATTATTTACAAACAAGTGATGCACAAATTATTTACGGCAATTTATTGGAGTGAACAACAAAAAGTACAAGATAATCTTCAATAATTATATTTTAGTTTACAGAAATTAGTTCATAATAGAAAGGCATAAGTACAATTTGAAAATTAAGTGTTAATTTACTACTGTAGCCGTAAATACACCATCTATCGATTCACCTTCAGAAGAATTTGTATTAACAAGAAGCAACGCGCAGTAAAAAAATCTGGTGCGTGCGCGCAACACACAACTTTCACTTACCAACTTATTTAGATTAGAAATTGACGTGTTTTGTTAATTGCCACTTCACAAAGTCATAAATCTTTCCACATTCATTTCTTATTTTTTCCTTTTATGAGTAAATAAAAAAAAACACGCGAAAATGATACAAAATTTATTAAGTAAAGTACCCCCTCCATCTGATCAATGTTGATGAAATTTTTACAGTCATATTTCGGTCATATTAATACATTAAATACTCAGTTTGATCAAAATCGTGAAAACCGTTTTTGAGTAAATAAAAAAAACACGTGAAAATGAGACAACATTTATTCAGTAAAGTGCCCTGTACAATTGATCAATTTTGATGAAATTTTTACTGTCACATCGCGGGCACATACATATACTAAATACCAAGTTTGATCGAAATCATTAAAGCCGTTTTTGGGTAAATGAAAAAAAACACATAGAAGTGGGACACAATTTATTAAGTAAAGTACCCCCTCCGGTTGATCAATTTTGATTAAATTTTTACAGTCGTATCTCGGGCATATACATAGATCAAATACTCAGTTTAATCAAAATCGTTAGAGCCGTTTTTGAGAAAATCGAAAAAAACGTAAAAAGTTATTAAATAAAGTACCCCCTCCCTTTGAGCAATTTTGATGAAATTTTTGCTGTCACATCGCGGGCATATACCTACACTAAATACCCAATTTCAAGTTCGCACGATTTATAGTTTTTGAGCTAGTCTGTTCACACACACACACACACACACACACACACACACACACACACACACACACACACACACACACACACACACACACACACACACACACACACACACACACACACACACACACACACACACACACACACACACACACACACACACACACACACACACACACACACACACACACACACACACACACACACACACACACACACACACACACACACACACACACACACACACACACACACACACACACACACACACACACACACACACACACACACACACACACACACACACACACACACACACACACACACACACACACACACACACACACACACACACACACACACACACACACACACACACACACACACACACACACACACACACACACACACACACACACACACACACACACACACACACACACACACACACACACACACACACACACACACACACACACACACACACACACACACACACACACACACACACACACACACACACACACACACACACACACACACACACACACACACACACACACACACACACACACACACACACACACACACACACACACACACACACACACACACACACACACACACACACACACACACACACACACACACACACACACACACACACACACACACACACACACACACACACACACACACACACACACACACACACACACACACACACACACACACACACACACACACACACACACACACACACACACACACACACACACACACACACACACACACACACACACACACACACACACACACACACACACACACACACACACACACACACACACACACACACACACACACACACACACACACACACACACACACACACACACACACACACACACACACACACACACACACACACACACACACACACACACACACACACACACACACACACACACACACACACACACACACACACACACACACACACACACACACACACACACACACACACACACACACACACACACACACACACACACACACACACACACACACACACATACACACACACACACACACACACACACAAACACACACACACACACACACAAACACACACACACACAGACCATTTTGCGGGACTTGGTTAATTGGACTCAGGGGACCCCAAAACGTGTATTTCCGTTGAAAACCGGAAGTCGAAATTTTTCACGATCGCAATACTTCCACTTACTATATATTTCATATATAGGTAAGTGAAAGTAAAAAATCTGGTGCGTGCGCGCAACACACAACTTTCACATACCAACTTACTTAGATTAGAAATTAATGCGTTTTGTTAATTGCCACTTCTCAAATGAACAGAACAGTTTAATTATAACGCATTGGTTTGTCATTAAAGGCGTACGGCGCATGCGTGAGCTCAAGGTGTTTTATGAGTTGACGGAATATTTTTCTTTTTTTCTCCTGTATATGTTTACTTGATTTTCTTCATATATCATATTTAGCCATTTCTTATTTTTAGGCGTGATGAGAGACAGTTAATTTCTCAATATAAACTAAAACAAAGGTACTTTATAGAAAAACAAAAAAAGCCCCTTCCCCATTTAAGCCCCCTCAGAACATTTTAATAATGATAAAACTTACCTGATATTAAATAACAACTAATTTTCATTAAACATAACGAAATTGATAAAAATCGTTAAAGCCGTTTTTGAGATAATCGATCAAAAAGATAAAAAATGGACAAAATTTATTAAGTAAAGTCACAGACGATATCGGGCGTCGAGGTCCGATGGGAGTGCTTTGAAAAAAGCGTTATCTTTTGATTAAAAAGGAATTAAATGAGCGTCTCAAGGGCATTATCTCTTGGGAAGGATTGGACCAAGAAATAATAGGCGCAGGACAGGCCAATACAGGATTTACGCCATTCTTTATCCAAAATCGGACTTCGGAGTCCGATTCTAAAAAACAGCAGAATTTCAGCTGTTAGCATCATTTTCTACACTAAAATGCAATTATCTCATTAAAAATCAACTAAATTGAGTGTTTGAAGTTATTCGGACTTTCGGACATTTTCATATGAAAATCGGCAGTTAAGAAGCATAGGTACCGAGCATGTTAAAACCTCCGTCATTACATATTCATGAGCACAAGCTTAATGGTCAATTTTTATAAAGAAATGAAGTAAATAAGTTATGATTAGCCTAAATGCATCCTACACTTTCATACTATATGTGTGTAAGGGTGATTAATCATTATTACAGATGAATATGACGCAAATATATGGACTGTTTTAGAGTGTATTACTTTAATTAAGTACTAATAGTTGACAGAGGATGTCTTGGGGTTCTCATGTCAAAATGAAAAGTATTGGTTTATACTATAATATAATATTTTCGATCGATATTTACCTTCTTAAGTTAAGATTGAACTAACATATTCGTTTCGGAAAAAAAAAATCTGGTGCGTGCGCGGAACACACAACTTTCACTTACCAACTTACTTAGATTAGAAATTAATGCGTTTTGTTAATTGCCGCTTCTCAAATTAGCAGAATGGATTTGATTATGAACAATAGCCTGTCTTTAAATGCGTACTCCGCATGCGTGGGCTCAACGAGTTTTATGAGTTGACTGAATATTTTTCTTTTTTTCTCCTCTTTATGTTTTCTTTATTTTTATCATATCTCATATTTAGCCATTTCTTATTTTTAGGGGCAACAAGAGACAGTTAATTTCTCTATATAAACAAAAACAAAGGTACTTCATAGGAGACAAAAAAACAAACAAACAAAAAAGGCCCCTGCCATATATAAGCCCCCTCAGAACATTTTAATAATGCTAAAGCTTACCTGATATTAATGAACACCTGATTTTCATTAAACATGACGAATTTTATAAAAATCGTTTAAGCCGTTTTTGAGGTCATCGAAAAAAGGTAAAAATTGGAAAAAAAAAATATGAAATAAAGTGCCCCCTCCGTTTGACCAATTTTGATGAAATGTTGGCTATCACATCTTTGGCATATACATACATCAAATACCCAGCTTGATCAAAATCGTTTTAACCGTTTTTGAGTAAATAAAAGAAACACGTGAAAATGATACAAAATTTATTAATTAAAGTCCCCAATCCGGTTGATCAATTTTGATGAAATGTTGGCTATCACATCTTTGGCATATACATACATCAAATACCCAGTTTGATCAAAATCGTTTAAACCGTTTTTGAGTAAATAAAAGAAACACGTGAAAATGATACAAAATTTATTAAGTAAAGTCCCCCCTCCGGTTGATCAATTTTGATGAAATTAATACAGTCATATCATGGGCATATAAATAGATCAAATACTCAGTTTAATCAAAATCGTTAGAGACGTTTTTGAGAAATTCGAAAAAACTTAAAAAGTTATTAAATAAAGTACCCCCTCCCTTTGAGCAATTTTGATGAAATTATTGCTGTCACATCGCGGCCATATACATACACTAAATACCCAATTTCAGGTTCGCACAGTTTATAGTTTTTGAGCTAGTCTGTTCACACACACACAGACCATTTCGCGGGACTTGGTTAATTGGACTCAGGGGACCCTAAAACGTGTATTTCCGTTGAAAACCGGAAGTCGAAATTTTTCACGATCGCAATACTTCCACTTACTATATATTTCATATATAGGTAAGTGAAAGTAAAAATTAAATAAACCCGATTATTAGAACTGACATCGCACAGGCTTGGGACCTCCATTTTACGTCCTATCCGAGGGATGGCATAGCCAAGGATTTTTCACTCCCATTAAAAAATCCTAGGGCCACCGCTGGGCGCGAACCGCGACCTTTAGTATTGTAGGTTGCCATGCTGACTACACCACAGGTGAACCCCTGTTTGTACGTTGAATAAAATATGGAATAGGATACGTGTTCTTAGAGTCAATGTACTCTGCCTCATTGTGGTACCTGGACATTTTCATGGAAATCAGTTAAATTTGTTTAACATATTCACAACTATTGTTAGAAACTTTGAAGTTAAAATGGACTCACAGTTAACTACGCTTGTTGTGAACTAATATTAACGGCTCATAAATTGAGTCATTTCTAAGAATCTATATATATATATATATATATATATATATATATATATACATGGTGTGGTAAGGTTGTAAGAATCAACTACTATGTATCAGTTCCTGAAAAGTATTTGATACAAGGAGTTGATTCAGCCAAAATTGATATTGATACTAACATGGATTCATGGATACTCGAAAATAAGAATCAAGTGAGCGGGAGGTGGGAGTTGCTAGTACCTACAATGAATACTCAAGTAGCTATCCCGGACTATGAAGCAGACATTGGCGGATCCAGGGGGGGGGGGGTTACTTTTCATTTGTAGCATCTTTTAAATAAATTGAGAAGCAATCGATGAATCGTCAAGGAAAATAGTTCCGTTTTTTTACTTTCATTTACCTATATATATATATATATATATATATATATATATATATATATATATATGAAACATATAGTAAGGGAAAGTATTGCGATCGTGAAAAATTTTGACTTCCAGTTTTCAACGATGCTCCTGGATCTGCCACGAGGTCATCTTCCTTCCGGTCTGGCTTCTAAGTACCACCTGGCCTTTCTGGTGTCGTCCATTCTACATACATGACCATACCACTTTAGTTGCTTCTCTTCCATGGTTTCCCGCACAGCTCGTACTCCCAACTCTTCTCGAATTCTTTCATTTCTGATGCAGTCTCTTTTGGTCTTTCCCGCTATTCTTCGGAGGAATCTCATCTCAGCGGATGTTATCCTGCTTATGTGTTTTTTCAGGATTGTCCAGCTTTCAGATTCGTACATGAGCACTGGAAAGAACACCGATTTAAATATCCTCAATTTGGCTTCTCTACTTACTTCACGCTTGCCTATGATGGTTTTAGATATTTGGTAATATAGTCCGTTGGCCTTCATCACACGGTTTAGTACCTCCTGGTCTATTTTACCACCTTTACTAATAGTGGTCCCGAGGTAATTGTAAGTATTCGCCAGTTCTAGAGGTTCGCCGTTACATAGAATCCTTATATACTCATTTTCTCTTCCAACGCACATGATTTTGCTCTTAGCTGGGTTTATCTGTAACCCTCCCAGCTTTAATTCTTCATTCCATTCCTCTATAGATGACTGGAGAGCATGCTGCGAGTCAGCTATCAGCACTACATCATCTGCGTAAATCATGGCCTTAGCTAGTACTGGGGTTAGATTCCAGTATCCCACGACTGCTCTCGGTGTTCTTCTTTTGCACACCTTCCATATTTCGTCCATGAGTAGAATGAAAAGCAGAGGGCTAAGACTATCTCTCTGCTTTACTCCTTTATAAAAATGGAAAGGGTGTGAAATTTGACCATTAAGTCTTACTATCCCCTTTGGATCCCAAATCTCCTGCCTTGGTACTGAGTCAAATGCTGCTCTCAAGTCAAGAAATCCCAGGGATGCCTTTCCGCGATCCCATGATTTTTCGATGATCATCCTCAGGGAGAAGATATGGTCCTGGGTGGTCATTCACTTTGGCTGCCTTTCTTGTGTATTGGGATTATGATGTTGTTTTCCCATTCTCGTGGCAGCATCTTGAGATCCCAGATCTTTTGGAAGAGCATTTGCAGGCAGTTAATCATTTCATGCCCACCATGTCTAATGTATTCCAGAGCTATGTTGTCTGGTCCTGGAGCCTTTCCCAACTGGATTCTTTCGACCGCCAATACCACTTCATCCTCTCCGATTGCATCATCCATGTCTTCAGGATAGGCCTCAACTGCTCTTCCTCTCCCTCTGCAATCCCTATGGTTATATCGTCGACGTTCTTCCATGTTAAATTTTTCTTGGAAGAACTTCCTCCATACCTCCAGGACTTCCTTTTCTTTGGTCACTAACTTTCCATTCGAGTCTTTTATGTTCCTGACTGGCTTTGCTCTTTTACCTTTTAATGCTTTAGCAATATGCCAGAACTTCGTTTCACTTTCTCTATAATTTCTTTCCAGCTCTTGACCGAACTCTTCCTAGGTCTTTCTCTTAGCCGCTCTGACCACTCCTTTAGCTGAAATTGGGTATTTGGTAGATGAATATGCCCGCGAAAATTTCAACAAAATTGGTCAAACGGAGGGGGTACTTTATTTAAAGAATTGTGTCTAATTTTTACGTTTTTTTTCGATTTTCTCAAAAACGGCTTTAACGATTTTGATTAAACTTTATATTTGATGCATGTGTGTGCCCACGATATGAAAGTCAAAATTTCATTAAAATTGATCAATTGGAGGGGAGGGGATACTTTACTTAGTAAATTTTGACTCACTTTCACGTGTTTTTTTTTTTATTTACTCAAAAACGATTTTGATCAAACTGGGTATTCGATGTATGTATATGCCCGCCATAGGACAGCCGAAATTTCATCAACATTGGTCAAATACAGGGGGCACTTTTTTTCATAACTTTGTTTCCCATTTTTACCTTTTTTTCGATTATCTCAAAAACAGCTTTAATGATTTTGATTAAATTCGTCATGTTTAATGAAAATCAAGTCTTCTTCAATATCAGGTAAGTTTTATTAGCATTAAAATGTTCTGAGGGGGCTTAAATGGGGAAGGGGCCTTCCTTGTTTTCATATAATGTACCTTTGTATTTGTTTATATGGAGAAATTATCTGTCTCTCGTTTCGCCTAAAAATTAGAAAGGGCTAAATATAAAATATGAAAAAAATCAAATAAACATGTACAGGAGAAAAAAAAGAAAAATATTCCGTCAACTCATAAAACCTGTTGCGCCCAAGCATGTGGAGTACGCCTTTAAAGAAAGAACATTGTTTATAATTAAAGCCGTTCTGTTCATTTAATGTAAATGATTTTTTTCATGGTAACTAAATGAAATGTTCAACAATTGCATAGAGAATTATAAAATTGGAGAATTATCGCAAGTAAGAATTTTTATTTTATAATAAAAAAAAAATAGTGTAATTTAGAGAGCAAATAAAAACAAAAATATGAAACGAATGTGGAAAAATATGTGACTTTGAGAAATGGAAATTAATAAGTCACCCCAATTTCTAATCTAATAAGTTGGTAAGTGAAAGTTGTGTGTTGCGCGTATCGCACCAGATTGTTTTTCTTCGAACCTTCATCTACCGAAGGGTCTGAATTTTGTACATTCAAAAGTAGCCTGAAGAAAAAATCATCCGAAAGGCGCGGATAATCTACGTACATACTTTTTCTTTCAGTTCAAGGTTGTTTCTTCACGGTGTAATATTATTAATCTTTACGTTTTACTGCAAGTAATGGTACAGAATGTAAATAGTGGTGATTAATTTACATTCTTAAATTGAATTACAATTTACAATTGTATTGAATTGAATATTGAATTGAATTACAATTTAAGAATGTAAATTAACTTTATAGCTATAATGAGGAAATGTGGTAAACAATGCAAGTGATGAATAAATTGAAATATTAGAGTCGTTTAAAAAACCAGAAATGTTAAAAAAAAATCGGTTCTCTCATATTTCATGTTTGGTTTCCTAGCATGACGAGACAGAGAATTATGTATTTCTTATTCTTAGATCTAAAAAGTGATTCATGTCGGGGAAAATAATTTAAGTTCAGGGAATCTCTTCGTGCAAAAGAAGTTATTTAATTATTTTTTTCTCTTTTCCCGATCTTGTTTCAGGGGAGGAGGCCTTACATCCAATTCCTTTTCAGAAACTTGGCCATGTCATTAATAAGTTTGTTTTTATGTCCCTGCAATTTACTTATTTGTTGGTAGATTGTTGGTAATTGTAAATCGGTATGTATTGTTTCGTTACTGACCTACAATGGTGCGATGGTTATATGTCGTAAAGTTTTGGATTGAAAGGGTTTTTTCATATATCATAATTAGCCATTTCTGATTACTAGGTCTAATGAGAGACAGTTACTTTCTCCTCATATAAACAATATCAAAGGTACTTTATAGGGAGAAAGTTTTCCTTCGCTATTTAAGCCCCATCGGAACATTTCTATGATGATAAAAACCTACCTGATATTAAAGAATACTTGATTATCTTTAAAAATTACGATTTTAATCAAAATTATTTTATCAGTTTTTGAGAAAATCGAAAAAAAAACGTAAAAATGAGACCAAAGCTATGAAATAAAGTGTCCCTTCCGTTTGACCAACTTTGATGAACTTTTTGCTGTCACATCGTGGGCATATTCATACTTCAAATACCTAATTTCAAGCTCATACGTTTTTGAGCTGATATGTTCACACACATAGCCGCACAGGGACCATTTCGCGGGACTTGGTTATTTGGACTCAGGGGACCCCAAAACGTCACGATCGCAACACTTTCCCTCACCATATATTTCATATATAGATAAAGGAAAGTGAAAAATTAAACCCGATTAGTGCTTAGAAAAATCTGGTGCGTGCGCGCAACACACAACTTTCACTTACCAACTTACTTAGATAAGAAATTAATGCGTTTTGTTAATGCCACTTCTCAAAGTTACACATTTTCCACATTCATTTCTTATTTTTGTTTTCATTTGCTCTATAAACCCCTCAGAACATTTTAATAATGATAACGCTTACCTGATATTAAATACACTCAATTTTCATTAAACATGACGAATATGAAGAAAATCGTTAAAGCCGTTTTTGAGATAATCTAAAAATTAGAAAAAAAGTTATGAAATAAAGTGTCCCCTTCGGTTGATCAATCTTGATGGAATGTTGGCTATCACATCTTTGGCATATAGATACATAAATACCCAGTTTGATCAAAATCGTGAAAGCCGTTTTTGAGTAAATTAAAAAAACACGTGAAATTGATACAAAATTTATTAAGTATAGTCCCCCCTCCGGTAGATCAATTTTGATGAAATGTTGGCTATCACATCTTTGGCATATACATACATCAAATACCCAGTTTGATCAAAATCGTGAAAACTGTTTTTGAGTAAATAAAAAAAACACGTGAAAATGATACAAAATGTATTAAGTAAAGTCCCCCCTCCGGTTGATCAATTTTGATGAAATGTTGGCTATCAAATCTTTGGCATATACATACATCAAATACCCAGTTTGATCAAAATCGTGAAAACCGTTTTTGAGTAAATAAAAAAAACACGTGAAAATAATACAGAATTTATTAAGTAAAGTCCCCCCTCCGGTTGATCAATTTTGATGAAATGTTGGCTATCACATCTTTGGCATATACATACATCAAATACCCAGTTTGATCAAAATCGTGAAAGCCGTTTTTGAGTAAATAAAAAAAAAACACTTGAAAATGATACAAAATTTAATAAGTAAAGTCCCCCCTCCGGTTGATCAATTTTGATGAAATTTTTACAGTCATATCTCGGGCATATAAATAGATCAAATACTCAGTTTAATCAAAATCGTTAGAGCCGTTTTTGAGAAAATCGAAAAAAACTTAAAAAGTTATTAAATAAAGTACCCCCTCCCTTTGAGCAATTTTGAAGAAATTTTTGCTGTCACATCGCGGGCATATACATACACTAAATACCCAATCTCAGGTTCGCACGGTTTATAGTTTTTGAGCTAGTCTGTTCACACACACACACACACACACACAGACACACACACACACAGACCATTTCGCGGGACTTGGTTAATTGGACTCAGGGGACCCCAAAACGTGTATTTCCGTTGAAAACCGGAAGTCGAAATTTTTCACGATCGCAATACTTCCACTTACTATATATTTCATATATAGGTAAGTGAAAGTAAAAATTTAAATCGACCAAGCCAAGCAAAGTTATTAAATAAAGTACCCCCTCCGTTTGACCAATTTTGATGAAATTTTTGCTGTCACATGGCGGGCATACACGTACACTAAATACCCAATTTCAGATCCACACGGTTCATAGTTTTTGAGCTAGTCTGTTCACACACACACAGACCTTTCGCGGGACTTGGTTATTTGGACTCAGGGGACCCCAATACGTGTATTTCCGTTGAAAACCGGAAGTCGGAATTTTTCACGATCGCAATACTTTCCCTTACTATATATCTCACAAATAGGTAAGTGAAAGTAAAAATCGGTTCTCTAATTTGTTTATGTTTTGACAAACATTTCCTAGCATGACGAGACATAAGAGAATTATATATTTCTTATTCTTAGATATAATAAGTGATTCATGTCGAGGAAAATAATTTAAGTTCAGGGAATCTCTTCGTGTAAAAGAAGTTATTTTATTATTTGTTTCTCTTTTCTCGATCCTGTTTCAGGGGAGGAGGACTTACACCCAACTCCTTTTCAGAAACTTGGCCATGTCATTAACAAGCCATTTAATATGAAAGCCAGAATAGAGTGTTCTTTCAAGCTCATACGGTTTATCTTTTTTGAGCTGATCTGTTCACACATATAGCCGCACAGAGACAATTTCGCGGGACTTGTTATTTGGTCACTGGGGACCAGAAAACGCGTATTTCCGTTGAAAACCGGAAGAGGAAATCTTTCACGATCGCAATATTTTCTACACTATATTTTCCATATATAGGTAAGTGAAAGTAAAAAAAGTAAGAAAAAGAAAGATTATCAATAGTTAGACTGTTCAATGCATTTATTTTAATCAAAGTAACACACTCAAAATCAGTCCATATATTTTTCCAGACACGTATATTCATTAATTATTTATTTATATAAATTGTGATTGTTTGTTTGTGCATGTATTTGATTTTATTTTATTGAAATTGGTTCTTAATATAAATGGGCGTATTATGACTGGGGTGGGGTGGATCAAATTCCAGTTTCACCCTTGCACACATATAGTGTAAAAATGTAGGATCCTTTTAGGCTAATCATAACTTGTAGTAAGTTCTGGGTGGGTCTGAAAATGCGCGTTGCCCATGGCTACGTATGATTGAGGACCGAAAGATAGCAAGTTCAAAACCCGGAGCCAGGGGACATTTAATAATACTCGGCATTAATCCCACACCCTCTCCCCTGGCCCAGGAAACCCCGTATAGCCTAAAAGGCGATGAATGGGAGGACCAATAAAAAAAATAAATAAAAACTTCAGTAAGTTGTTTGATGTACTTTCAACTTGAAAATATAAAATAATGCTTTGCAATATATAATACTAGCATTCCCCGTCGCCTTTAAAATCAATTCTGTGATCATTATCTTGGTATTGATTTAATATAATATGTTAAGGAGATTTAGTAGAATCGGAGCTTCCGGTAGGTGGAATGTTAGAGGGGGAAGCTGCCGGCTCGGTAGAAGAGAGGGAGGCGCACAATGGAGAGAATTCACTAAAACCGCCGAAACAACTTACTCGTCGTGAATGCTTCATTTTTCGGCTTTAAAATATCGTTTTCGACACCCCGTAGATCAAGATCTTTAAAATGAGTCCAAATTAGATATTTCTTCTGGAAGTGCAAAAATAGGTGTCCGTTAGAGTTAAAAGACAATTTTGCCATTTAAGCCCCTTAGGGGTTACATTTTTGAAATTCCTTTCTTAGTGGCTACCTACATCGCGTTTAAAACCTAAATTCCGAACTTCAAGTTTCTATCATTAGTAGTTTTTGCTCTACATTGATTCTATCATTCAGGACAAAGCCTCTTATATATATGGAGAAGAGATCGAAATTAACACGCACCATCCCCAATCATGGGAATCACAGTGGGCATTATTTGATTACCACTAATATTTAAATAATCAGTAACCATATTCTATGAATGTCTATTTTAATAATATTGTAACGTTAAATCGATATTTAAATAAAAAACATATGGTTTAAAATCTCAACAATAGATTTCCGTTAGAGTTAAACGACAATTTCGCCATTTAAGCCCCTTAGGGGTTACATTTTTGAAATTCCTTTCTTAGTGGTTACCTACATCGCGTTTAAAATCTAAATTCCGAACTTCCAGTTTCTATCATTAGTAGTTTTTGTTCTGCGTTGATTCTGTCAGTCAGGACAAAGCCTCTTATATATATAGAGATGTTAATTATATTGTTTTTGTTTTTTTTTTATATAAAAATTGACCATTAAGCTTGTGCTTAAGAATATATAGTGACGGAGGTCTATTTTTTAATTATAAATAATTTTTTTATTATCAATGATAAAGTTGTTTAATTGTAATTGGGTTTTAGATGAATATGGCGCAAAGGCGCCGAAAGCTCCTATGGTAGACATGCAAGGTCTGGAAAAATATATGGACTGTTTTTGAGTGTGTTACTTTGATTAAAAGAAAGATTTTTTTAAATTTAAGGTAAAGAATAATATTCTTTACGCACAAGTTAAGAATTCTGCTTGTAAAGAATCCATTCTTTAGGTGAAAAGTGTGTTACATTGCTGTTTCAGATTAATAAAAATTCTTCCATAATATCTTGTAATTTGAATTTATGGGGGGGGGGGGCATAGTCTTATAGGATTCAAACATATTTTTACATCTTGAATAACAGGGATCCCGAATATGACCGCAAAGACTCACCCTGCCACTGAAGGAGCAGCCAGCCTCGAAGTCGGGCCTGAGGAAGATCTTGTAGGCCTCGGGCACGATGCCCCCAGGCAGGCGGGCCCCCAGGACCAGGGGCACCGCGAGGAGAAGCAGTCGGGTCCAAGTCGGCAGCATGACTGGTTCTATCGGGGCCATCTCTCTGCCCCACTTGGGGCCCGTTACTTCTTCTCCCGATTTCTCCTCCATGTCTTCTCTATGATGGCTTGGTCGATTTAAATTTTTCTAAGCACTAATCGGGTTTATTTAATTTTTACTTTCACTTACCTATTTATGAAATATATAGTAAGTGGAAGTATTGCGATCGTGAAAAATTTCGACTTCCGGTTTTCAACGGAAATACACGTTTTGGGACCCCCTGAGTCGAAATAACCAAGTCCCGCGAAATGGTCTGTGTGTGTGTCTTTGTGTGTGTGTGTGTGTGTGTGTGTGTGTGTGTGTGTGTGTGTGTGTGTGTGTGAACAGACTAGCTCAAAAACTATAAACCGTGCGAACCTGAAATTGGGTATTTAGTGTATGTATATGCCCGCGATGTGACAGCGAAAATTTCATCAAAATTGCTCAAAGGGAGGGGGTACTTTATTTAATAACTTTTTAAGTTTTTTTCGATTTTCTCAAAAACGGCTCTAACGATTTTGATTAAACTGAGTATTTGATTTATCTATATGCCCGAGATACGACTGTAAAAATTTCATCAAAATTGATCAACCGGAGGGGGTACTTTACTTAATAAATTGTGTCCCACTTTTATGTGTTTTTTTTCATTCATCCAAAAACGGCTTTAATGATTTCGATCAAACTTGGTATTTAGTATATGTATGTGCCCGCGACGTGACAGTAAAAATTTCATCAAAATTGATCAATTGGAGGGGGCACTTTACTTAATAAATGTTGTCTCATTATCATGTGTTTTTTTTTTTTTTTTTGTTTACTCAAAAACGGTTTTCACGATTTTGATCAAACTTAGTATTTGATGTATTCATATGCCCGAGATATGACTGTAAAAATTTCATCAACATTGATCAAATGGAGGGGGTACTTTACTTAATAAATTTTGTATCATTTTCACGTGTTTTAAATTACTCATAAAAGGAAAAAATAAGAAATGAGTGTGGAAAGATTTGTGACTTTGTGAAGTGGCTATTAACAAAACACGTCAATTTCTAATCTAAATAAGTTGGCAAGTGAAAGTTGTGTGTTGCGCGCACGCACCAGATTTTTTTACTTTCACTTACCTATATATGAAATATATAGTAAGTGGAAGTATTGCGATCGTGAAAATTTTCGACTTCCGGTTTTCAACGGAAATACACGTTTTGGGGTCCCCTGAGTCAAAATAACCAAGTCCCGCGAAATGGTCTGTGTGTGTGTGTGTGTCTGTGTGTCTGTGTGTGTGTGTGTCTGTGTGTCTGTGTGTGTGTGTGTGTGTGAACAGACTAGGTCAAAAACTATAAATCGTGCGAACCTGAAATTGGGTATTTAGAGTATGTATAAGCCCGCGATGTGACAGCGAAAATTTCATCTAATTTGCTCAAAGGGAGGGGGTACTTTATTTAATAACTTTTTAAGTTTTTTTCGATTTTCTCAAAAACTGCTCTAACGATTTTGATTAAACTGAGTATTTGATCTATTTATATGCCTAAAATATGACTGTAAAAATTTCATCAAAATTGATCAACCGGAGGGGGGACTTTACTTAATAAATTTTGTATCATTTTCACATGTTTTTTTTTTATTTACTCAAAAACGGTTTTAACGATTTTGATCAAACTTGGTATTTGATGTATTTATATGCCAAAGATGTGATAGCCAACATTTCATCAAAATTGATCAACCGGAGGGGGGACTTTAATTAATAAATTCTGTATTATTTTCACGTGTTTTTTTTATTTACTCAAAAACGGTTTTCACGATTTTGATCAAACTGGGTATTTGATGTATGTATATGCCAAAGATTTGATAGCCAACATTTCATCAAAATTGATCAACCGGAGGGGGGACTTTACTTAATAAATTTTGTAACATTTTCACGTGTTTTTTTTTATTTACTCAAAAACTGTTTTAAGGATTTTGATCAAACTTGGTATTTAATGTATTTATATGCCCGAGATACGACTGTAAAAATTTCATCAAAATTGATCTACGGGAGGGGGGACTTTACTTAATAAATTTTGTATCATTTTCACATGTTGTTTTTATATACTCAAAAACGGTTTTAACGATTTGATCAAACTTGGTATTTGATGTATTTATATGCCAAAGATGTGATAACCAGCATTTCATCACAATTGATCAACCGGAGGGGGGACTTTACTTAATAAATTTTGTATCATTTTCACGTGTTTTTTTTATTTACTCAAAAACGGTTTTAACGATTTTGATCAAACTTGGTATTTAATGTATTTATATGCCCGAGATACGACTGTAAAAATTTCATCAAAATTGATCTACGGGAGGGGGGACTTTACTTAATAAATTTTGTATCATTTTCACGGGTTTTTTTAATTTACTCAAAAACGGCTTTAACGATTAACAAAAATAAGATATGAATGTAGAAAAATGTGTGACTTTGGGAAATGATATTTTGCAAAACACGTCAATTTCTAATCTAAGTAAGTTGGTAAGTGAAAGTTGTGTGTTGCGCGCACGCACCAGATTTTTTATAGTTGTAGTGGCTTAGCTATAAGGGGGGATCCAGGGGTCATGACAACTCCCAAATATTTTGACTTTTTAATTTTTGTGTTTTTTTAAACGAATAATGCAATTATCTAGTTACTATGCCCTAAACATTACTCTTTAAGTTGTATAGATCGCAGCCCTTCTTAATACAAGGTAATAATCTCATTAAAAAACGGTGCTATCAGCCATGAGTGATTATGAGACAGGGGGGTCCCCAAATTTTGTGCTGGATCCGCCCCTGCGTAGCTAACAAAATCGCCCGGGTAAGGGCTGGTCCAGGCAAGAGCCTAACGGGAGGGGGGGGGGGGGGTTAAGATGAGGTAGGAAGCTGGCTGACCTTATGTATTCTTCACATCGGAATTCTTTACGTTGAGCGTAAAGAATTTATTTTTACCTACTTTTTTTGAACTTTCAGGGGATATGATAAAATATTGATAGAAATAACTACTTACACAGGCAGGTGCTAAGCTGGCGTATCTTTATGAATTCTTCACATGCTAAATTCTTTCGTTGAGAGTAAAGAATATTTTTTTATTGTTTGTGAAATATATTTTATGATAATATATTCATATAAATGACTGAAAGCTTCGACGTGAAGTCAGGATTAAGACAAGGCGACTGCCTATCCCCGATGCTGTTCAACCTGGACTTGGAAAAAGTTATCCGAGAATGTACCAAGGCAAGCGGGGGAGTGCACGTGGGGAGAATGCATAAGTTCCTCGCATATGCGGATGATGTGACTGTGCTAGGAAGTAAGAAAAAAGACATTCAGTCACTCGCCGGTTCCCTGATCACTTCAGCGAGAAACATCGGCTTACAAGTTAATCAAAATAAGACGAAGTACATGATAGTAAGCCGAAACCTACACGTAATCGACGATATAAGTTTAGGAAGCTATACCTTCCCTAAAGTAGATAACTTCAAATACCTCGGATCTACAGTAACCTCAATAAACGACCAACTAACAGAGGTCGACCAACGAATAGCCAGTGCCTATCGTGCGTTCTTCTCGGTCTCTCGAGTCCTAAGATCTAAGAAAATCTGCCGCCCACTGAAAATCAGGGTCTACAACACAATAATCAAACCCGTGCTAATGTATGGGTGCGAAACTTGGACACTGACCAGCAAGTTACAAGCAAGAATCGAAAGATTCGAAAGGAAGGTGCTAAGGTCAATTGTAGGCCCAAAGTGGGATAATGAACTGGGACTCTGGAGAAGAAAGACTAAAGAAGAGATTATAGGGGAAACCCAAGAATCGATAGCGCACGATATGAAAGCTAAGAGGTTAAAATGGGCGGGACACGTGGCAAGAAGCAACCCATCAGGCTCCCTCAACATGACGATGAACGCGACAGTGGTCGGTACCCGACCGCGAGGGAGACTTCGCTAACATTTCTTAAATTTTACATTTAAAGATAATTACAACTCTGCTGAACAGGAAGTAACAGCCTCTATTCGATTGGGATTAAATTTTCTCAACTTTAAATTATTGTTGATAAAGGAGGAATTACAAATCTTCACTGACATTTTTTAAATTTTACATTTTAGAGCACGGGATAAAAATAATAAAAAGGTTTGATAAAATAAAAAACACTGTATTCAAATAATAATAACAAAACGAATAATTAAAATAACGAAACTTCTGTTAAATAAATAAATAAATCAACTGAAAATATAATATTAAAGTCTTAATTATGCAGTTCTTTAGCAAATCACAAAGTATCCCACAAACCCATCTAATCAAAACACACTCAGGGAGTTTTCATTTCTGGTTACCCGCAGTGTAGCCACCTCACTAATTTTCACTACTTTTTGTCAACACTGACTCCCCAAGTCAGGTTTCTATTAGGTTACACCTGTGACAGAAGGTGCTGTTACAACATGTATAGACTATTATTTCAAATAATAGCCTAATTTAAATTATTAAAATGTATTTACTTTACTAAAAGTTAATATCAGGATGGGCCAAGCGTATCAGCAGTTAGCTAGTATTTAATTGAAATGCAAATAAAAAAGGAAAAGGAAGAAAAATTACCTACACTTTTGAGAATTTATTGTAACCTTTTCTTGATTTATTTATTCTTTAATGAAAATTAACAATAAATACAAAGATTTGTATCACTATTTGTCTGTGGAAAATAATAATATAGGAACAAATAACTGCACTCACATAACACAATACAAAATTATAATAATGATAACCTGTATTACAATAGCATGCTTATAAACAAAAACGTTATGAAATCGACATATGACGCCATGTTAATAAATCGAAATACGACCTACTGTATTTGCAGTAATTCGCTGCCTAATACCTGCTGTAATTCGTTATATAAGAATTATTTTGGTAAATAATCAAGTTAAAAACTATCCTATCTCTTAAGTTGGCCAAAACTATAAACATTGAGCCAAATTTCATTAAAATCGGTTGAGTAGTTTCTGAGTTATAGAAAGACAAACATCGGGACAAGAGTATCATCTTCAGTATGATACTAGAACTAGGAAAAAAAAAAAATCGACTTTATTTGATCTCCAAAAAATCCTGTTGTTACCCTTTTTTCAGGTTTCACATTCAACCAATAATATGGAGTATCTTTTAAGAGTATATGCTGAATAAATACACATAACATACCTTCCAATATTATATCAACTTTAACCCTAGAATTACCAAGATGTGTGACTCTTGGAGCTCATCAAAATTTCTCCAACCTGTTTTGCACCTAAATTATTAAATAAAAACTGAAAAAAGATATTGGTTGTCAGAAAAACATTCAAGATTAATTTAAATCTGTATTGAAATTATTCTGTAACATTTTATATCCAGGAGAAATAGTTTAGCTTGTGGGCTCGCGGATATAATTTAAATTATTAAACTATAATTTTATAATGGCAGCGATAATAAATTTCAAACAATTAATGTTTTTTTTCTCTTTAATTTACCTTAAAACACCATTTTTGAAAGTGTAAATTTGTTAAATATCATGAATGATGAATTTTAGAAAACATGGAAATGACATTTCTATTTATCTAGAAAAATGTCTTTTATTTCCCTCTATTTTTTTTTCTACATTCAAAGTTTTATAAACATGTAAATATTGCAATCTCATGAAATAAATTTAAAAAAAATTATTTAGAGTTTAATAACAATAAAAGAAAGCTATGGGCTCATAGAGCCACCCCTTTGCTAAATTTAAGAAGTCAGATAGGGTAAAGGCACCAATTACTGACACTATAAGAACCATTTTTTGGTTTTTCATCAATATCTCTCTTATTTATTGGTGCACCCTAACAACTCAAAGCTTTTCTGTTAGGCCAATATCTATACTTTCATTCCTGCTGGTTAAAGGTTTTTTAACAATGAAATAATTACCCTTTTTATTAAAAATTTGGACGCATGTTTTTTCTCCTATTACTGACACTCAATAACCAATTACTGACACTATAAGGAACCAATTACTGACACCCTGTTACAACTTAAAATAATTTTATTTAAAGCTTTAAAATATAAATAAACAGCAAGGTAAAAGTGATCCAAGTAAATATGTTTAAAATAGACAAAATATTTGATAAATAAGAAGGGATACACTATTGGTAAATAAGACAGAGATATGATTGTCCATCTCAAAATTTACAAACTATCATTTGCTTTGTGCGTTTGGAAATAAAAAATTTCTTCTGGCTTCAATTCAGATTAATCGATTTGTAATGGAAGTTCGAACAAGAATTGCTCGTTTGAAAGAATTGACGAATTCGGTAACCGTGCGATAAATTATTAGGTTCTATTATTACCACCTCTTCTTTGAATTTAAAGACATTTTTCATACGATTACAAGCTTTCATACATTTAGCAATCATAATCCCATCTACAATACTAAATATACAACAAGCAACGCTGATATTTTTTTCTTGGTAGATATATAAGCAGTAATGTAGTCACCCTCTCTTACTTTTGGGCATTCCATAAAGTGTTTGTTGAATCTCGATGAAATCTGATCCAAATCTCTCACTGCTTTTTCTTTACCTTCAACTGCTACTAGCTCTTGTAAGGGTTTGTCGTCCTTCTAAGTTGAATTTTTATTTTCTATTGTAGATATTTCTATTAGAACTCCATCGTCGTCCATTTTTTCGATTAAGGAAGGCGATGTTATCCCAAAAATATCTTCAATGGTTTGGACAATATCCAGTCGTGTTTCTTCAACATCAGAACCACCTAATGTGGTATCAGTAAATGGAACAGAAACATTTGGATCTTTTATCGCATAAATTTCGTGTTTAGGAAGAATGAAATTGAATGAGTCATCCAATTGCACTTGCTCATCATTAAATGGCTCATGTTCTTGGTCATTCTCTTTCTCGGTGGTCCCATTTGACTCATCTTGCGGGTCCCACTGCACATGGTTGTCTTCTTCGTCGCTAGAAGTCTGGACTGTTTTCTTTAATTGTTTTGTGGTGAAGAAAAAACTTTCACGTCGTTATTTACTGTCAAGTAAACATTTTTGGCTCCCTTGGGAGCTAATACTTTTTTCCCTTTAGGATTAAGGAAAAAAGATGTCTCATCCCCATTGAACACCCTTTTTGGATTTTCTAATGTTTCGAATAATGATTTTCCTCGTAAATATTTTTCGGTACGCTTGAACCAACCGGCTATATCATCTTTTGTCACTGAGGACCTACTTGATGTTAGATTCTCAGCTATTCGGCCTTTGATGGAAGGGTGTCGGTTCATGAAACTTTTGCCACTTTTTACCAGGCCGATCGTCAGTAAATAGTGAATTTCTTTTTAGTTCCTTCTTGAGAAGATGCTGAACACTGTTTTTTAGATGGTCGCCAGAGACAGGAAATCCTGCTCTATACATTTCATAAATCCATTGTACAATGACACCTTCTTCTTCTCGACTCAAAATACTTGCTGGGCCGGGAGTACCAGAAATAGGATATTTGCCAGTTACCTTATAATAAAATGTGATGCGAGGTAGCCCGTGGTTCCGAGCTGCAGTCTTCACAGGAACCCTTTGTTTCACGTCATCAAGTGCTGCCAGCATCTGATCCTCCCTACAATTTTTCCTGCAAGTTGGTTCTTTCTTCTTCTTATTTTCCTTAGTATAAAATGGAGATTGTTTGTTATAAAGAAGGAGTAAAAATACGTGGGAGAAGACTGTCAGTAACTGGCTATGCTCACTTTCAGTATCTGGTGTGCGTACATCCCAATTACTGACACTCGCAGAACCAGTAACTAACACCCCCTGTCAGGAATTGGATCCCATCGTTTTTTTAAAAAACGGACAGCACCATTGTGTTCTACGTTAAAAAATTACCTAATTAGACATTGGAACTAAATTTCTACGAAATACCCAGTTACTGACAAAAGTGTCAGTAATTGGGTAAAGGTATGTTTTTGGATACCCAAATCCTGACATCCCCAAAATAAATTGTTTTATTGGAAATTCACATTGGGAAAAACTATTCTTATTATCTAACATCATTATTAGAGTGCTACAAAGAAAATTCAAGATAAAACACAAAGAAGAAATGGTTATAAAAAACAAAATAGCGACTCACCTCCTTAGCAAAAACCTTAAGGATCCAGCAGCTGAAGAAAGAGTGACTCTAAAGCTTGATTTCCGAGATTTAGGTTATCAATGATGACTTGAAATTAGCGGGAATCAGAAGCTAATCGACGTGGCTTTGATTTGGCGCATTTTTCGAATTCATGGAGAGCTTGCAACCCTTATTATTCAAGGTATAAGGAGCAAGTGTCAGTAATTGGGTAATACCCTACCTCTTGGTAATTTTATCATTTTTTATATTAATCAAAAAGTGAAAAAATCTCACTCTTGCACTGAAGATGCGGATAAGATCACCAGCCAATGCAAATATAAACACAGAATTGCTCAGAGTCTAATGAATTGAGAGAAAAAAATCATATCCATTCAGATATAAATAATGGTCAGAAGTTTATATATGCATGGATAATATTTAAAAAAAAATCTACTTTTAATCTCTTCATTAAATTTTTTCTTCAAAATATTGATTTCCGTTATAAAAACTTTAGTATTCCAAAATAGGAATCACTTTGGACAAAATGAATAAGATGGAAGACATTGATTTATTTAAAACTTTTACAATTATATAAACTTTTCTATTCATCTACCATATCTGAAGCATAAGTGTAACTTTTTTATATATATATTTATTAATATGAACATACTAACCTTCATATGTATGTATTATCAATACTTAGTATTTACATCTGTTTTTCTTCCCATTGTCATAACAGTAAGTAAGAAGATAAAATTAAGTGGATATAGGTATAAGTTAATAATAAAAAAAAAATGTATTAACAATTTTACTATTGCATTACAAGCTTATTCATATCTGCCATATCTCTTAAATGCAAAAAGATATGTAGCGTTATAAGTGGCGCAAGGCCCATAAAATAGCCTGGCAGTAGAATATCGATTCGACGACCATCGATTACTAAATATAAAAAAATAAAAACAACAACTATTTCTTACATTAATGATTAAACAGTGTGTATTAACATACATATATTGATATCAATGATGATTCCAAAAATTATTCAAAACCAAAAAGTAAATAAATAAGAAAACATTAACAAAAATTAAACTAGTAAACAAGTTTTTAGGAAGAGACTATTTAATTATAGATGTAGAATGCAAGGCCTCAAAGTCTCGTATTGTTTCAATAATGCACTTAATCATGCAGGTTACATGCCAAATTTTCGCCTATTTAGGCATCTTCAGGGCTACTACAGTTTAGCAAGCAAGCTAGAAACAGACTGAAACCTTCCCATATGGAAGGAGGGCTAACAGGGAAATATACAGTGTTGCCAACATTCCAACAAATTTAGATAACAGAGATAATAACTGAATAAGGTCTATAGAAGATAAACACAATACTAAAGTTGAATAAGGTTCAAATAAAGTAATTTTAATTTTACATCTTTTTTTGTAAAAAAGAAAAAACTTTTTTTTTTTTTTGCTGAAACTATTAACATTTTAAACCAACAGTGAATTATTTATTCTATATTTGCCTTTGCTTCTCATATGTTTTTTACATATATTTATAATTCTAGTGCATGATGTTATGTGTCTAATGGGTGTGAGTGTGTATGTATATATGTGTAGATGTAAAATTAAAATTACTTTATTTGAACCTTATTCAACTTTAATATTGTTTTTATTTTCTATAGACCTTATTCAGTTATTATCTCTGTTATCTAAATTTGTTGGAATGTTGGCAACACTGTATATTTCCCTGTTAGCCCTCCTTCCATATGGGAAGGTTTCAGTCTGTTTCTAGCTTGCTTGCTAAACTGTAGTAGCCCTGATGATGCCTGAATAGGCGAAAATTTGGCATGTAACCTGCATGATTAAGTGCATTATTGAAATAATACGAGACTTTGAGGCCTTGCATTCTATATCCATTCAAAAATTAAACTTTAAGGTTATAAATGAAATATATTAATTTTCAAATATTGTTTATTTGAAGAGAAAATATTGGCCTTGGCCAGGATTCGAACCCAAATTTCCTCATCACTAGTAAGTCACTCTTGCCACTTGAGCCTACCGGGCACTGTCAAGTGTATTCTTTCTCTTCGACTTGACTGGGACATGTGCCTGGTAGCTCCAGCGGCAAGAGCGCCTTACCAGTGATAAGGAAACTGGGTTCAAATAACCCGGCCAATGTCAATATTTTCTGTTCTTATAAAAAATATTTAAAAATTATAATAATAAATTTCATGTTATAATGACAGAGAAACAATTAAATTAAAAAATAGAATAAATTAATTTAGAATGCTAAAACAAATGAATAATACTTGAGGTTTTAATATAAATAAGTAAATTTTAATATAAATACTCGGTGTTTGTATATTTTTTACAATATAAAAAGTATTGTACTATTATTTATTCTTATAAGTATCTTTTATCCCCCAAATAATTCTTTCGTCAATAATTTTCCTTTGAAGGAGTAAATTTGATTTCTGCTTTACTCAAGGAAATTAATTTTTTTAGAAAAAATAAATGAAATAAAACTTTAGCTTATGGTTGTAACAAAACTTTTAAAAAAAGCTTCATTAACAACTATGTATAATAATGAACCAAAGGCTAAGGGGTTCAGTAAATTTTTTGCACCGATTTTAATATTGAAAAGCTTGTTACAATAAAAATTGTACAGGTTTATCATATTTGGGGGAATATACATAAAAAATACTTCTAATCCAGGATTTATAAATCATTGTATTGTATATAAAAAATATATAAATAAAATAATAATAATTAAACAAGTATTATCCATTAATGCTTATTGTATTGAATGCACGAATTCATTAATATAAAACCCTTTACTTTCTTTTTTAAAGTTTCATCACACATACAAACATGAAATATATAGTTTATATTATGTATATATAGCAAGAACACCAAGACTTGAACAAACATCATGTTTCATTGTTATAAAACATCAAAGCTACAAAAAATGTCAATACCCTTAATTTTTTATTTTCTAATATCTCTGCCATTTTAAACTTTTGTTACCATATCCTACGCTATGGACATTTCAGAATAATTAAAAATATTTTGAAGTAACTATATAACTTACAATTCAATCTAATTCATCCAACCATTGTTTTGTTAGTTTGTCAGTACTGTACATATGTATATGTCCCCAATGAATAAGTTTTAAGTACTAAAAGTTTATATTTATAACATTTTATTTTTATTTAAGGATTTTAAGATTTTTGGGCAAAAATGAGAATTTTTTTATATCAACTCTTCATTGAAGACCTTTAAAGTACTTATAATATACTTTTAATAAATGTATACAAAATTATAATTATTCAATCTATGTTTTGCAAACATTGTTCAATGTATCTATTGCTAATTTTTTCTATAATACAAAACATATGCTGATTACATCAAGAACACCAGAGGTTACATATAAATATATGGGATGTTCGTTTATCCTTCAATGTGCAAATAATATAGATTAGTAGAGCTTACTGTAATAATTATACTTATTTTAAGATGAATAATATTATGTATTACAATAATTTTCAAAGTTATGCTTGAAAATATTGGTCAATGATTGTTCGATGTTTATTATGCTGTAAATTGTTAAAGGCATAGGAATGTTGATTCTTTAATAACTCATGGGTTTTTTTTTTTTTTTTGCCTTTATTTCATCCATAGTAAACATTTATTTCTGAAAACTTTTTATACTAATTGTTAATTCTTTTAAAGTCAAATGAATATAACTTAAAGGAGCATTGCGGAATGGGCTTTGTCCGAGAGGTGAGACGTTTCTCCTATCTTTAGAACTTTCCTGAGCTATCTTGTCAAATATAAAATCTTATACAATTTTTTTTTAACATTTTGATTTGTTTTACATTACATCGATAGATTATGTAAACTTATTCTTAAGTTGATTGTTATTCCAATAAAAATAAACAACGCTATTGTTATGCGCATGTATACTAAAAGATTATCCCTTAAGTTTTATAGCTTTATTATGTATTACTTCTTTTTCGATAACAACAAGTTATGGAAAATTAGAAGAGAAAGAAATATCTCTTCTAATTTTAAAATATAAAAGTTTTTTTTTTTTATCTTATATATAGGTTATTCTATTGCATTTCCTAATTTTCTGACAGCATCAAAATGTAATGATTGATATTTCACAATATCACTCGAGTTTTTTGAACATTACATGAAATATTACCGAGTATTATGGTAATGTTTCCTTTGTGAAATATATGTTTGCTTACCTAAAAAAAACTACATTATTTAATTTATAATAAATAGTTATTTAATAAAGACGAAGAAAATTGGTGTGTACTTTAAATTTTGTGTTTAATGAAGACAATTGTTTACTATTTATTCTATTATAATTAAGAGAAATACTACGATCAAAGTAAAAAACTATTAATTAATTTTCTTACAAAAAAGAACAATCTAAATATGTTTAGGTATTTTTTAATCCACATGTACATATAAATGGAATCATCATCACAGTATTAAATATTAAATATTTAGTTTTTATATTGGTACATTTTATACTTCTCCAATATTGTCCCAATTTGAAAGTTCAGAGGTCAGTATTATAAAAAGAATCTCGTCATTAATAATATGCTTAAAAAAGAAAGTTAAAATATATTCAAGAGTCATAACATATTTAGAATAATAAAAAAAAAATTATTAAGTTTTGATGAAAACTGTGGTAGCATAAATTAAGTAAAAAGACATCTTTTTTATTCCTGGCGCTACCAGAATCAGCCATGACAATGTAGGAGGTCAAATCGATTAAAACAACAAATAAATTATTAATTCTAAATAAATAAAAATGCTTATTAAAATACCAACAGAATAGAACAAAGTACAATAAATGCATTAATGTAATTTTTGTTTAATGGAATATTTATTATCACTATTAAAAATGGAAACATATTTTGTTACCACCATATACTTCAAACCAGTCCTTTTACCAAAATGTACAGTTCTGTATTAATGGAAACAAAAATTAAAGTATTTTATGAAAATCAGTCTTCAGTCCAAAGTCCTCCTTAACCAGCAAATATACCAATGTTGTTGGTTGCATCACATTCAATTTGGTATGTATTGTATTTAATTTTTTTTTTATAAGATACTATTGCCTGAAAATTTTATAAAATGGTGCTTAAACCTTTCTTCAAGCACGGGCGTCACCGCAGGGGGGAAAGGGGGGACGCATCCACCCCAATATTTTGACAGGAGGGGACTGTCCCCCCCCCAATATTTTGGCAAGAGAGAACCCAATGTAAAAAATTAAATAACAAATGTGATTTTTAGAATTTATCCGAGTTTAACCACTAAAATATTAGTTAATTTCAGCACACTATATTGTTAAAAGCATAGTCATGTGTATTATATATTTGATGAATTATATATCTTTTATTTTAGGTTGAACTGTTTTGTTTTATTGCTCTACATTTATTTTTTAAACCAAGCAGCTTGATCCTACTTTCCATCAATTCGATGAAACTTTTATAAGTATAGAAGCTTATGTTATAGAAGTTGATGGAAAGCAATGAAAATAGTGGGATCAGGATCAGAAGAAAAACTTGGATAAAATTCAATCAAGAAATTTTGGCCCACATCCTTCAACATTAACCCTTAACAACTCGCTATTTTAATGTATTCCTGAGGAATGAATCAACAAGTTTTAAAAGACTATAAATACCTTTAAAATACAGCGTTGGAAGATGAATTAAATGTCCCAACAGTTGTTTTTAGGAGTTATCATTTCAACTTTTAGCCCCTCGAATTTTCACCTACCCTATCTAGAAAAATATTGATCCATCCCTCCAATAATTCTGTGCTGGTGACGCCCATGTTTTTAAATTTAAAAACCAAAATAAATCAGTTTATTTGAATATAACTGTAAGTAATACATTTCAAAAACCTTTAATGCATAAATCTGAAATATTTATACTTATTACATTATACTGCAAATAACAATAACATATTTAACTTATTATAAGGCAATTTATGGCACAGTTCCAATAATAGCAAGGCGACTAATAATATAATTTTATTAAAGAAGATCAAATATAACCATCATTTACAAAACGTTATTGTATTTTATATATATATATTTATCAATATTAAAAGTTACTTTAAATATCCTGGGTACAAAAAACAAGTATAACATACAATATTATCATCATAAAGCACTAATTCATTTGCCTAATAACTACTTATTTTGAAAAAATTGAAGCGACTTCCAAAAATTTGCTGAAGCTTTAACAATCAGTCTAATGTAATTATCTTCACAAAGATAAAGACATTAATACTTGCAAAAAAAAATTAGGAATGAATAAGGGAATGCATACATTTTTTTGCAGGAATATCGACAATATTCGATGATAGATTTGTTGTAACACTTTGTTCGGTTTTGTGAGCATAAGCGTACCATTATGGTTATGTATTTTAGTATTGAATGAAAATGTACGAAAATATCTTTACCTTTTCTTTCGTCTTCTTCTTTTTTTATTTGTAAAAAACACCAATAAATTATATAATGAGCATAACTTCTCATTACAAATTATTTTATTTTCTAATGAGAAAAACAAAACAAAAGAGAGAAGTATCTCTTTGAATAAAAATGGCCTTTATCCATATATGCGATAAAATTGATCGTAAGTGAATCTTTTCAAAACAAAAAAGTAAGCACCTTAGTTCGCTAACATATATAACGATACATATAGCGGATTACAGACATGAAGGTTTTATTTTTGTAACTTACATTAAGATAATTTATTGATTATTCTCATACTCAAAATACAGTTGACTCCGTTTAATTGGGTCATCGGATAATTGGGACCATCGCTTAATTGAGCCATTTTTAATAAAACGTAATCAAACATAGGTAAAATAGGGGCCCAGTGTGGCTGTGCGGTAAAGCACCGTACTCCCATGCCGGAGCTGCGGGTTCGAGTCCCACCCTGGGTGGTGCTTTTCTTTCGTAGGAGAAGTATCACCCAGTGCCATGGGTGTTAGTATGGTAGTATAGGGCTTCAGTGGAAACCTTGAAGTAAAAAAAAAAAAAAAATGGGTAAAATATCACCGCTTTACTGGGACAAAACATTAGCTAATTGGGCCAAAACTTTCAGGAATTTTAACGTTTACAATAAACAGAATGTAAAAAAAGCCCGTATGAGCCCTGGTTAAATTAATTGTATTATTTTGACACCATCATTAAATTGATAGACGAGAATACATATGCCTAAATGCACTTACTAACTCTGTTTCATCACAAATATGTCCAATTTATGGCTTCAATTACCATACTTGTACAATAGCCCAGTGATTAAGCGAATTCAGATATTTTTTCTTTACATTTACACGTGGATTCACGATTTCCGCTTTATTGGGCTCTCCGCCTAATTGGGACAAAACAAATTTTCCCTTTAAGGCCCAATAAAACGGAGTCGACGGTAATTTCAATAAGTTTAAGAATTCCAATATACATATTGTTTTCCTTCATGGTTGTAATAGATTCGGTGCACCTGAAATATTGACTAGACACAAATATTTTAAGTAAACATTCAAATAATTACACATAGTACATTAAAATATTCACAACTCATCAAAAAAAAAAAAAAAAAGTTGTATAAGTAATTTCAAGCTTACAGGCAGTAATTTTTATTTATTTATAAATTCGACAATTTTAAACTCTTTCTTTCAAAGAATTATGACACTTTTGTATCTGTATAATGTAATTTCACTATATATAAATATAAGTAAATTATAAATAATAAATCATCAATAAAAAAATTACCTATTCATTTAAACCGAGGAACTGAGAAACATATTTTAACATTATTACTAAAATCACTATTATTTTTAACAAACATTAACAAAATTAAGTATAATAACATATTAACTAACTTTATTATAAATATACCATTAGCAAAAATATTCTCATCAACTCTAATTTACTTTTCAAAACCTAAGTCTCCAACTCGTCAGCATCATAAAATTTTAAAATTGAAAGTTTTTCTCGAATATTTTTGCTTTTAAGGAATTATTATACATATGAAACTAAATATCCTCTTTCTAGAGTAAATATTTAGTAATAACAAATCTCCGTCTCATTAAATTGTTAAATCATAAAAACAAAAATTACAAAATAATAAAAAAATATATTTAGGAAGTAACACTAAAGAAAATAAACAAATATTACAAATTATATTACATAGGATAAATTAATATTAAATAAACTAAGTACAAAAAAATTGTAAATCAGATTGATTTGCGAATTTTGGCAATATTAAATATAACCCTTACATTATATAAATATTTCCATTTTTTACATTTAAAAATTAGAACATAGCAAAAGCTTTCTTTCTCCTCTTTTCTTGATGATCACATTTAATCATAATTTTCAGATTCTTGCTGCACTAGCTTAAAACGACGAGGTGACTTGACGCACGGTGAACCGCAATAAGAGTCCATGAAGCGACCCTTTGTCTGAAGGTACTTCTTGATGTACCTTGAAATTAATTTTTGTGGTCTCTCCTGCCATTCGTCCAGAACCTCTTTGGGTGCCTGAATCTGTAACAATATATATTGATTGAACTTATTTCACCAGAAGTTAAGAATCTATAATTTCGCTCAACAATTAGACATTATAGTTAGCACTTCAGGGATTTATTAGTGCAATGATTTTTGTATGAACAAATTTAAAAGACGGGATAGTCTAAGGAGGAACTCAAACGTAAGAGAAAAACTGCACTTGAGGCCTGCAGAGGAACAAATCGAAGAGAACTAACTCAGGTGGTATGATTACGTATTTCGATCGAATTGCCAAGGTTACTCATGAGGTTAGGATGGTGAATGGGAGGTAGGCACAGACGACCGAGAAAGTCTTGGGAAGAAGGAATTATAGAAGCATTCAAAAGAAGAGGGAGGGTCACAGGGTCATGAGATCATTAAAGCTGTTTTTGAGAAAATCGAAAAAAAAAAAACTTAAAAATGGGAAAAACATTTATAAAATGAAGTACCCCCTCCGTTTGATCAATTTTCATGAAATTTTTGCTGTGATATCAGGGCCATATACATTCATCGACTCAGCAGCAGCATGTAATCACTTAGAGTTAATATATTTAAACAAAACTCAAACATATATCCCTTTTAAAATAATTTCACTAATTTATCAAGCAAAGAATGAGTATTTTATCCAATGGGTGCCGGGCCACGTAGGATTATGGGGAAATGAGATCGCAGACCGAGCAGCCAATCAAACTCAAGCTCATCGTATTAATGCCAAGATGCCATTACAAGATGCGTTCAGAGCAGCGAGGGGAGAAATGGTCAAAGAATGGCAGCAGTTCTACGACTGGGAGTCTGAGACTAAGGGAAGGACCATCATGCTGTGCATCAGAAAGTAGCGCTAACACTGTGATATCGGGGACACTTACCATATAGGTAAGTGAAAGTAAAAAAAAAAAAGAAAGATAAATTTGGTCACTAAATAGTAGAAAATAATAAATAATAATTAGTTAAATAGCTTATTTTGTCATTATTTGGATGATATCCACTTATGAAGTGCTGCATGGCTTGATCAAAGTATTGTTTACATTCATGTACGAGTATTTATCCACTATTTATAAATTTCATGACTGATAATGACTAAATTAATGATATCTTGGTCAATCTTCTTACTAATTACAATGTATGAAATAAAAATACAGCCTATGACTCAGTCAAATTACCTGATCTCCTTTGAGCCTGTCAACAATCGTTGCGCATATAACTGCACTTCTGATGCCTGCGTGGTGAGTAAGTGCTGCGAAGGCCAACGATTCCATTTCCATGTTGATCACTCCAGATTTATGCAGTTTCTCCAGGAACTGCATTTTATCATTTTCTGAGAACTCACAAAACGCACCATCTAGTCTGCCCTGACCTATGGAAGGTACGATATTGCTGAATTTAGAAATAGTTTAATGCATTTTTGTAAACAATTTAATGAAAGAATGGTTAAAATATACTCCGATTTTTTAGTGATTTGGCAGTATTATTTTTTTTAATAATTAAATCATTCAGTTTTGAAAGGGCACATGAACACTTCCTAATTTTATCTGATAACACAAAAACTGAACCATGACTCACAAGTTCATTTTCTACAATGTTTCTTGAAATGATTATACTAAGAACTAGATTGATGTATAATACATTTTTAAAGAATTCGCAGCCTTTTTTTTTTTTTTTGTATTAGAAATATAAACCCTTTCTTCTCTAAAATGTGTTATTTTTGCATATAGCAAAAGTAAAAGGCGACCCGTCATTGGTCGCTGCGTGAGAATTTCTCTCACATATTTTGTTTTTTTGGCAGGAAAAAGCTCTTGGTGCTTCTGAAAAACTCCCCTCCTTACTATCTGTAGTTCACAGACTCACACACCTCCCTGAACTCTCCCCGCTCCAATACCAAGCCTTATACCTGCTCCAGCTTCCTTCTACTCCACTAAATCCGATCTCATGAGAGATTCTATCACGCGGTGACGGTCAATGATATATTTAATTGAGAGTTTTTCTCACGCGTGACTGTCAGAGTTATGTACAACTGAGTGTGCGTCAACTTCCAAAATGATTTCTTTAAGAGGGAAAAATGACTCAATGACTACACTAAAGAATAGTTTTCTAGTAGAATTTTCTGTCTACTTTATATTCGAACTTGGAAGTTCCAATATATATTGTATTTCTAATTGAACATTATAATCACTTTTGTTAATTAAACTAAATGCTTGTAGTATTAATTTGGCTTCAAGATTATACTTTTTGTATAATGTATATAATTTTTTTACTCTTTTTAAAAAATGTTAAACAGTAGTTTTGAATGATTATAGTTGTTTTATCCTCTTAACAAAAATTTTTTTTCATAATTTCATAATTTGTACTAATAATTGACCCTTTTGTAAGTACAGCTTTATTGTTAAAATTTAAACTAACGTATGATTAAAATGAAAAAAAAAAGTAGTGATTGTTGTGAGAGAAATTCTCACGTACGACCATCCATGATAAAGTTGGTCTAGCGACCAATGCCGGGTTAATAGTCATATATAGACATACATGATGTTACTATAAGTCTGTTTCTCTTCAAGATAAACTAATACTTCATATTATTGGCCATTGTATCAGAGGTTATAAAAACCTTTTTCTTTTCAGGAATGTATTAAGGAACATTTATCGTCATCTACTTTTAAGATATTCATTCCGTTATCAGGTTCACGCAGGCGTGTACCACTGATGGCTCGCACTAGACTGATTCATCGGTCACTTTTGTCAATCACAAAACTTTCCACGACTGTTAGGTATTAGGTAGGATTGTATTGTTTATTTTATCACTGCTGGATTGTCAATACTGCATAATGCCCATGAATAGCTCACGTCCGATAGAGAATAAAAAAACATTAAGCTCAGCTGTCAACGGGCGAGGAGCATGAATTACAGTGTCGGTGTCAACGTGTTATCCCTTTGCAATCGAGCAGATTAAAGATGTGCCATTTTGACAACAGATAGCTGTAAAGAATTATTACAAGATGGAACAAAAATCTCAATATCTGAAAAATTGGACGTATTCCCTTTTAAATCTAAATGATTCAATTAATTATTTTTAAATTTGATAAAACTATGCAGTTAATGCTTGGCTAGAGGAGGAAAGTTATAAACTAAACTAATAAATTATGTAAAATTTAAGCAATGGTAATTGCGATAACCTTCATAGAAATCAGAAGTACAGAGGGTCTTTCCTGTGATAGTGTCGTAAGGATCATCAGCATGATGCAGTGCTTTTAGTTCTCGGACTAATTTCTTGTCCAACACAGCTGGTCGCTGGACCAGTTTTCCAAGGACTGGCTGGAAAATAATTAAATAGACAATTAAAGAAACTGTTATTTAAAAATTATAACTTTGAAGTATAAATCAAAATAATCATTGATCATCTAAATACACCGTTATATTTAGCTTCATCGCATACCCTGTTTATTAATTATCTATTAAAAGAGAATTTAGTATATAACAAATAAAATATAATTATATGCAAAAAAATATGCATTTTTTTTTAATTGAATAAAATATTTCAATATAACATGTGGATCAGGGCTAAAAAGTTGACAAATATATCTCTGTATTATTCTGGACTCAAGAAGGTAAATATCAGATTTTATTTTATATAAAAACCAACTACTTATTCAAATTTTCATGTATAATTTTACTATCTTTTATATAATAATCAGATTTGTTAAGTAACCATGTCATGTATATATAACATCAGTTAGATTTGGTTTCCATTATTTTGTAACTAGGTATAATTAATAATTACATGATAAAAATTTAACTATCATCTTCTAGCATAGATACTTTACATTTTGTTCATATATTTGTCTTCTTTTTAGCCTGGACAAAGATCCACATATTTGGAATCGAAACGTTGGCTTTTAAAAATAAAAAATGTTTAACTGAAAATTCTGACTATTAATCATCCTATCGTAATTATAATTTTTCTTTAAAACTTGAAAATGACCATTCATCCTTTGAATAAATGGATGGTAAAAAAAATAAATTTATTTATTTTCCATAAATGGATTATGGAAAATTAAATAAATGAAGATTATCAATTATGTCATTATAATAAAATGATTTAGTACTAAATATTTTATTTTAGAATTATTTCATTTTCATTTTTACTTACTATCTCATAAAAAGACCTCATGAGCCCATCCACTGCCTGCTCTGATATGACCACAGTTCCTCCTTCGAGGCCTATTCCGCCCGAAGTTCCCATCCTGAAGAAGATTGGGTCCCTTACTCGGGCGTGATACATGAGTTTGATGACTTCATGTAGAAGAATCGCCACGGATGGTAGGCCCATTCCATGCTGTAAATATATCAAAACTATAAAATATAATTTACTTCTCCAAATATAGGGTAAACCATACAGTCATTGACACTGAGTACAGTTATTGACACCCCAACTTTAACTTAAAGAAATACGTAAACAAGTCCTAATTTTATTTCAAGATATACATGAATCTAATGTTTGAAGGGTCCTTTAAGTTATCTGCGAATTAAGACTTTAAAAAACTAACCATAGGATTTCACAATTAAATCCACAGGGTGTCAATAACTAGTTTTTGCACTTTTAACAATAAATATAACCATATGGTAAAACTATTGAGCTTTTGACCCAAAAAAACCTCTTGAGTCTTTATAAGGATAGATAAAGAGGAGCTATAGGAAGTTTAAATTTGATCCCTTCAAAATAAGTTTTTTTTTTTTTAATGTAATCAATGAAATTTAGTCTTCATAAAAAGTTTTTTTTTAATTTCACCATAGAAATATAGTCTTAAGGGTGTCAATAACTGTACAATTTACCCTAACTAATTTATTTTTAAGATATTTAGTTAATTTGTTGTTATATTATTTAAGAAATATATTCATAACTTAGGATTTACACCAAATAGGTTAGAAGAGAAAATATTTAGTGCAATGAGTTGACTTGCAAGCTTTCAGAACAGTGTTGTTAATTATTATAATTCTTAATAGTGTTTGACAAGGGCATTTAGCCTATTTAATTGTGACAGTTTTTTATGGCCACAAGTGATTATGCATATTTTTATTTTAAATGCATATTGTCACGATAAATTGAAATTGGTTTTCGGGATATCTTACCTTGAAAATGGTTTGAATGTCAAAACATGGAACATTAATATAAATAAGTGAGACTATAATTAATAAGCTTTTAAATATTAAAAAAAAATGTTATTTATTGAAATTTACAACTGTATTCATTAAAAACGCAAATAATAATGATATAAAAAGAGAATATGAGGTCAGGATTGTTGATAAACTAGCTATTAGTGCCATTTAATCTCATGATCTCAAGTCAATCTTCATTTCAGAAACCTAAGAAGATTATCAGGAATAGTAGAGAAAATCACCTCCTAGCCTTCAATGCTATACCAGGTTTTTTTCAGACCTGTGGGGGGGGGGGTATATGATGATTGGAATTTAAAATCCCCCTGCTCTTGGTACTTAAACTCATGAACTTAAGGTTATCAAATGGTTGTCTAGAGTAACGGTTGGCTCTGTTACTCCTCCCCCCCCCCCCCCAAGAACAAAAAATACTTGAATAAAAACATCGTATAAATACTTTTTTCTCAGAATCAAATTATTTCTAATTTATTAAATTTTATTTTCAATTATATTCCATAGTTGGTAGGTAGGCACACCCGATATTTTTGAGTCACAATTATTTCAACATTATATTAGATAATAAATTATTGCGTCATAATTTCGTATAATCATAACAAAAAGCTACCCAGAAGTTTTAAACTATACCCAGAATTTTAAAAATTTAAATAAACAACTGGAATTAGTTTTTCAAAGTCGGAACTTTGTTTCGGCTAGGGCCGATTCGAAAGGCGTTGGCCACGGTAACCATGGCAACGGCTCTTTCTTCGATACTAGGGAAGACGAAATCGATTCAACACGGAGTTCACTGTTCGGACCGTATCCGTCGTCAGCGAACCCAATTAGTTGGGTTATATTTAAATGGAAAATTCTTTAAAGATTAGTTTAAACATGTTTAATTATACTTAATAAAACATTTAATTTAACCTCGGGTTCGCGTCCCGAGGTGACCCTAGGATTTTTTAATGGGAGTAAAAAATCCTTGTCCATGCCATCCCTCGGATAGGACATAAAATGGAGGTCCCGAGCCTGTACGATGTCAGGTACTAGTTAAAGATCCCTATCCTAATTACACCTGGATAGGCAAAATTTAGGACTGCCACTATAGCATCGTCCAATTAGCCTTGGTGGCATAAAGTGACAAACAAACATGTATAAATTATGATAAACAATTTAGTTTTATAACCCCTTAAAATTATAACAATAAAGGAAAGAATTATGAAATTTAGATTTAAATTATAACTTCTCTGATTTCCAACAGGAATAAGTAAATATTATCAATTTTTTGTGGAAATGTGATTTCTATTAATATTGTAACGTTAAAAAAAAAATGATATGGTTTAAAAGTCCTAGACCTTTTATTGGAATGAACTTACAGTTGGACCAAACCGTCATAGCACGTGTTTGTGACTACGATGTTCAAGTACCATCATACACCATGCCCTTCCACGAGGTTCTAGACTTCTCTTTACGACTATTTATAAGGAGCGATGGGACTGGAGAGTTTGTCTTGTAAAATGATTATCTCTGTGTTACGAAGTGAAAATTTTTGTAACCTTCTTAATCCTTTTTGTTTCAGTATTTGTGTTCTCATAATTTGAGTGGCATTGAATAATGTTATTAACCTTAAATAAAAATTGTTAAACCACATAAGTATCACAATATTTATAAGCCCAATGAAGGCGAATATGTCGCATTGGGCAAATTCACCACAGTTTTTCAATCAGAGGTGCTAGCAATCAGCCACTGCGCCTTTGAGTTGCTGAAGGAACAAATGTCTGGGAAATCAATCACTATTTACACAGACAGCCAAGCCGCACTCGGTGCTCTTAATCATATGGATACTAACTCTAAGGTTGTATGGGAGTGCAAAACTAGACTCAACAGCCTAGCAAATAATAACAGAGTGAATGTAGAATTGTTGCCAGGCCACACTGGCATACCAGGAAACGAAAATGCAGACTCTTTCTAGAAAAGGATCCAATATCAAACCTATCACCCCTGAACCGATTTGTGGCATTAGCAAAAGCTCTGCCAAAAGGAGGATAGAGGAGATATATGGAGCGAAAAGAAAACAATTTTGGAAGATGCAAAACCCAAAACATTCCAAATTGTTCCTGGACAGTCCCTCTGTCAAAAGGAGCAGAGAATTACTAAATCTTGACAGAAATGCACTAAAAAGACTTACGGCAGTATACACCTGACACATTAAGGTTCACGATGTTTGGCCTGTACCGCATCACGGGCCCTAAGGTGCATGAGTTAATCAACCCAGGCAACCTCCTTAAATATACTGAGGTTCTGAAATTAAGCATATGAGACGGTGCAGAACCCAGGCAGTAAATATGGCGCACAATAGGCCCTTTGGGGCCGTGGTGCACTTGCCACAGTAAAAAAAAATCACAATATTTAAAAATATTTATTTAATTTTAGTTCAAATATTTAAATTGTTGAAATAATAATAATAATCTCGCCCCCCCCCCCCCCATTGAGGAAGAATTTCAAAGGAGTTGGTCACAACTGAGAAAAAGTATCTCTTCTTTCAAAATAATTTTAGCGATAAATTAAATTTATATATAGTATTTCCAAGTCTAATTTAGAATTTCTCCGAACCAAATTTAGAATTTTCCATTTTAAATTAAGTTTTTCCAAATCAATTTAAAAATGTTTAACACCTTATTAATCATTATAGGTAATAGTTATAAGGAACTAAAAAATCTTAAATTGATTTTGAAAACTCTTAAAATTAAATAAAAATTTCTAAATTTGGCTTAGAAAATCACGATTTCGTTTTGAAAGTACAAAATTGGATTTGGAACAATCCTTATTTGGTAAGGAAAATTCTAAATTAAACTTTTTGTTTTCATTAAATTATTTTCAACTAGCAACACCATTTGTCATTACAATTTTTAATTTATCAATTGCTTTCAATATCTAGTTTTCTTCTTATGTCAGTACCATGACTTTTAGTTTTTTGTATATCTTCTTTATAATTAACTGTTCTACTTATGTTTTTACTTTCACTTACCTATATATGAAATATATAGTAAGTGGAAGTATTGCGATCGTGAAAAATTTCGACTTCCGGTTTTCAACGGAAATACACGTTTTGGGGTCCCCTGAGTCGAAATGACCAAGTCCCGCGAAATGGTGTGTGTGTGTGTGTGTGTGTGTGTGTGAACAGATTAGCTCAAAAACTATAAACCGTGCGATCATTAAATTTGGTATTTAGTGTAGGTATATGCCCGCGATGTGACAGCATAAATTTCATCAAAATTACTTAAAGGGAGGGGGTACTTTACTTAATAACTTTTTAGGTTTTTTTCGATTTTCTCAAAAACGGCTCTAACGATTTTGATTAAACTGAGTATTTGATGTACTAATATGCCCGAAATATGACTGTAAAAATTTCATCAAAATTGATTAACCGGAAGGGGGACTTTACTTAATAAATTTTGTATCATTTTCACGTGTTTTTTTTATTTACTCAAAAACGGCTTTAAAGATTTTGATCAAACTGGGTATTTGATGTATGTACATGCCCGAGATATGACTGTTAAAATTTCATCAAAATTGATTAACCGGAGGGGGGACTTTACTTAATAAATTTTGTATCATTTTCACGTGTTTTTTTTATTTACTCAAAAACGGCTTTGAAGATTTTGATCAAACTGGGTATTTGATGTATTTATATGCCCGAGATATGATTGTTAAAATTTCATCAAAATTCATTAACCGGAGGGGGCACTTTACTTAATAAATTTTGTATCATTTTCACGTGTTTTTTTTATTTACTCAAAAACGGCTTTAACGATTAACAAAAATAAGATATGAATGTAGAAAAATGTGTGAATTTGGGAAATGATATTTAGCAAAACACATCAATTTCTAATCTAAGTAAGTTGGTAAGTGAAAGTTGTGTGTTGCGCGCACGCACCAGATTTTTTGTAATATGTACGGACTCTTTGGTTTTTCTATTTTTACTTCTTTTTTTTTTCAACCTATTATTTTTATATTACCAAATTAAAAAAATAATAATAAAAAATCTTTATCACTACAGGGTTTTGGGTTAGTAGTGCTATGTAAGGAAGTACAATATACCCTCATTATTACGAACTCGGATATAACGAACACCTCGATATAGCGAACCAAAATACTATCCCCCCAAAATTACCATTATATTCCTGCTCAACCCCTCGTTATAGCGAAATCCCTCGGTTAGTGCGAACTACAAACTAAATTTGATGCCTGAGAATTATTATATTCTGTTATAACGAACAGCTAGTATTTTTATTATTATTTTTTTTTACTGTATTACGTAGAATGAGTGCGGGAAGACGAAGTAGCCCAGTTCGTAGAATTGAGGTGTTTTTTTTTTACTCTTATCTAATCCGATTTCCTTTTGATCTCTGTCTGATTCCATTGACTTTTTTCTCAAAACTAGCTCAGTTCTGTTTTGACTTCTGTATTATTCGAATCAATGTTCTGTAGTCGTTTATAGTGTTTTGTTTAATACACAATGAGTTCGTTGGTAAAAGTGTTGTCACAAACGTAAATCCTTATAAATCCAGACAAAATTAAAAATTCTCCAGGATATTGAATCGGGAATTTTAAGTAAGAAAACCATCAGATAAAAATGTGGAATTCCAAAATGAACATTGTCAACCATTATAAAAAACAAAGATAAAATAGATTCAACCGCAGCCTAAGGATTAACTTCAGCATCAAATAAAATGAGGCTCATGAATATTTGGAAAAAAATTGATAAATTGCTTTAAACAAATGAGATCTCAAATACCAATCTCAGACCCCCTTATTAAAGCTAAGGCTAAACAACTCTCAAGTGAACTTGGCAGGTAAATTAATGAATCTCATTGTTTAATTAATAAGTAGTTTATCTAAAAATTAATTACATACTGGCGTTTTAATTAAACTAGTTCTAATGAATGAATTTTCTTCGAAATATGACCAAATTAGTGCGGCCATTGGCTAAAAAAAATATTAAAAAAAAGAATCCTCGGTTATAACGAATCTCGTTATAGCGAACTATGAAAATCAAACCCCCTACCAGTTCGCTATATCGAGGGTTTACTGTACTGTTTCTTGGAAAGCGTTCGTACAAAGAAGGTGATTTAACCGTGATCACGCTTCAACCGTCTTTTTCACCTTAATTTTTCACTAAAGGATACCCACTTTATAGAGGTTAGGTTTCAAATTTAAAGTTATGGAAAAAAACTGAAATACATATATAACTTATTATTAGTGCTATTTATTTCGACCGCACTCCCAACTATTTCCTCTTCGTTATGCCGACGCTCAACTATCTTCCACCGTCATCAATTATACATCGAGATATATACAACATGGCCTCACAATGAAGCTCTGAGCTTCGATAACATTTCTGATATAGCCTTAGAAAAAAAAAAAAAAAAAATTCCCACCGTCCGAATAAAGTGATCTCAGATTCTTGAAGTGGTCTAATCGGTTTTCAACTCGACGCCGGAAGAGGCCGATCCCTTGGATACGTGCTCCACCGGATTTAGGTCACGGCTAAGTGCTCTAGCCATTGAATTGTCTCCATTTTAAAGCCCTTAAAAAAATCCCTATCGATTAAGGGAGTTTTTTTTTTTCTCTACCTATGCGAGCTACGAAGGATAACTACCCCTGACTTTAGTTGAACCTGATGGAGGAAAAATCTCAAGACTAAATTATGTCAATTATTAAAACTTAAAAGGGGAAAAAAACAACAACGAGAAAACTGTACCACTGCAACTGTTCAGAAAACCCCTCTGAACACATATGCAATAGCAAGTCACTCCAGTGGCGCCATCTCTTGGTGAATGGCGGAACCCTTTGGTCAGCCTAGCAAGAAAAGTGCAGGAAAGTTCTTATAAAGAAACCGCTTATTCCATAGAATGGAGTAATTAGCCGAGGAATCACTGGCCACCAGGGGGAGATGGGAAGAATAACCACCAACCGGATATAAGAACAACCACACCTCTCAGAAGAATTCCCATAAAACTATAGAATGACAGAGGAGGAGCACCAGTCAGCACTTTCAACAGGTACCATGCACAACATTCAAGCCACGAAAAGTCTTGGGTGCAGGATTGTGTAAGGGTGTACTGCTGTTTCTTGGTCAGCGGTCGTACAAGGAGGTGATTTGACCGTGATCACTCTCAACCGCCAGGTTGTTTAATTTTTCAATTAGACCCCCTTAATTTTTCAATTAAGGGGGAAATAGAGTGGGTATTGAAATACCCACTTTATAGAGTTTCAAGTACCCACTTAAAGCAGCAAAAACAGACAAAATTGATACCTTCACGAAGATGTATAAAAGCGCATTAAAAAAAAAAAAAAAAAAAAAAAAAAAAAAAAAAAGTATCACTTTTATAAAATTTTCTTATTTAATTGAATTTTTTAAAAAATAACTGCAGACCCGACCAGTTATTTAAGCCTATGGTTCAGTAGCTATAATACGTTGAATTAATTATATCCTATTTTTTTTAATACAGTCGAATCAATAGTCACTGATAAAGATAAAAACGCTTCGGCGAATATAAAAACCAAGGGGATTGAAAATAGAACTTGAAGCCAAATTTAAAAGTTTTTGGTAAAGAATTTGGGACAGTAAGGGGAACATAAGGACATTTTTCAAAACATCGATATTAAAAAAAATCTTAGTTTTTGTCAAAACATCGATGTTGAAAAAATATTAGTTTTTAAACATCTATGTAAACAAATCTTTGTTTTTGTCAAAACATTGATGTTAAAAAAATATCTTTATTTTTTTCAAAACATCGATGTTAAAAAAATATTTGTTTTTGTCAAAACATCGATGTAGAAAAAATCATTGTTTTTAACATCAATGTAAAAAAAAAAAAATCATTGTTTTTTCAAAACAACAATGTTGAAAATATCTTTGGTTTTTCAAACCATTGATATTAAAAAAAATCTTTATTTATGTCAAAACATCGACATCGATATCCCCGGTTAAGTGTTAATATACTTGCAGGTATTTCCCTGGACACCATACGCCACACTGAGGCAAACGAGGAAAAAAACACAATATCCAATGTTCATATCAGGAGTTAATGTTTATTGTTTTTCATTCTTGAATAATGAGCAAATAAAAAACGATTTGTTCCGTTCTCATATAAAATTTTTCCTAAGCAGAAATTTTAAGTTATGTCCTGGTTGTAATATAGTCATTTTTTTTTTTATAAAATTATTTTGAGCTTGTTATGGCACATTTTATTGATCGATGTTTTTCTGCCATTACGTTCAAATATAGACGAACCAATTCATAACAGTAACTGTCCAAAATAAGCTAAATTAAGTTAAACGTAAGTTTAATTATTTGTTTTTAATTATTTAAAATATCTGTTCTTAAGTTTCCTTTATAATTATATATACCTAAATAATATAGATTTAGTCGTTTCGCTAAAGAAATAGTAGTAAAAGAACTAATACTTTTTTTTTTAAACAAAAAATGTTATTTAGCATTTTTTTTTTTTTTGTTTTACTACCGAGCATCGGTTAAACGCGGGCACGATTTATCTAAATTCTGCAGACATCAATTGCTAAATTATTAAATACTATAATATATACTCACACTTATAGACAGGACAGGCCCCACCTTGTACATGGAGTACCTGTAGGAATAGTGGCTGATGTCCTGGAGCATGGTACCTGCAGGAAGCTTGTGCCCGATTTCACCCATGATGTAGTAGGCGAACTGCTCCATCCTCTTCGGGGTTCCTCCCATGCAGACGAACTGCAAAAAAAATAAAAAAAAAATGGAAAATTGCGTTTTTTCTTCAAAATAATTGATAATTAGGTAAAACAGTTAATTAATAAGGGTTTATCAAATAATTATTAACAAGTTAGGTGCGGCATCGGTCCCCGGGGTCCGATGTCTTACATTCCCATCTTAACAGCCGATTATCACATGAAAATGTCCGAAAGGCCGAACACCTCAAAGACTCAGTATTGTCGATTTTTAATGAGATTATTGCATTTTAGTGCAGCAAAAGTTGCTAACAGATGAAATTCTGTTGTTTTTTAGAATCGGACTCCGAGGTCCGATAAAGGCCATCAGAAATAAAACAAGACTACTGGACGGCATCACGCTTCTGCGTCCGATAATATTGCAAAGAATACCTTTATGGTTATCTTTAATACTCTTTACTAAGTCAGTGATTATAAATAATACACTGATATTTGCTTTATTTATTTTATATAAATTCATTTCTTTAAAAAGAATTTCTTTGTATCATAGAGTAAGTGGTTGTAAAGCAGTAAAAGACTCCTAAAAATTGTTTTAACATTGCAAAAATCATCAATATGGATGGTTATTCAAAATTACAGCAGTTTAATGCTATTTTCGATAAAGTATGGCGTAAATCCTGTACCGGACCCCGGGGGCTCCTTGAGGAAGACCTTAAGAAGCTCATTTAATTCACTTTTTAGTCACAAAATAACGCTTTCGTCAGAGCATTCCCATCGGACCCCGACGCCCGGTATCATCTGTGGCTCATCACAGCAGTCGGACCCCTGGGACCGATACCGTCCAGTTCAGGATATCCCTAAAATACGCCGCTGCGCCTAACGTGTTAATCGAATAAAACAGCAAGTACTTTTTTTTACAAGAAAGTTAAACTTTCCGAGAATTCGACCTTCATTTTTTTTAAATATTTTATTTTAAAGAATATATTTTTAAAGAGGTCCCAAGCCTGTGCGATGTCAGATACTAGTTAAAGATCGCTATCCTAATTATCCTTTTAAATTATGAATTCCACTTCATAGCATCGTCCGCTTAGCCATAGTAGCATTAAGTGTCGTCGAATAAATTTGTACCTGCAATTCGAATAATATGTAAGCCAGCATAGCTGATTCCTGTTGCGGTACTGCATAGTCAACAAATGCAGGGGCTCATAGTTTGCTTGTTTAACGTCCCATTATGCTGCTAAGGCTAATCGGACGATGCTACAGTGGGAGTCCTAACTGTTGCCTATCCAGGTATAATTAGGATAGGGATCTTTAACGAGTACCTGGCATCGTACAGGCTCGGGACCTCAATTTTACGTCCTATACGGGGGACGGCATAGAAAAGGATTTTTAATCCCATTAAAAATTCCTAGGGCCCCCTCGAGACGCGAACCCGCGACCTTTAGTATATAAGTTTATATGCTAACCACTACAGGTGACCCCGCAGGCACTCATAGTAAAATAACTCGTAGGTGTATAATTTTTAAAATTTTACTTCTACTAAAAAATCCTGGAGTGTTCACTAATACGATTTTATTTTAGTACGTTGGATAGACTTAAATTTAGTACATTTGCCTAAAATTTAAATGATTAATACCATTTCAACAGTCTCAACTATATTTTTATTTAGAATTTCTTTTAAATCAGACGTTTTCGGTGCAAGCATCACATTCATGTGTTTTTTTTTGTTTGATTACTTTATGCAAGCCCACTAAAAAATGATTTCTTTACTTTCTTAAGGATTGGGTAGATTATGCTATTAATATTATTTTTTTTTTGTATAAATTTTTACCCTCATTTGTATTTATATTTATTTGAAATTAATCAGTTCTGGGTCATTCCCCTAATACATACAAATTTATGTCCCAATGAGATCATATTATTTGTGTGAAATTGCTAATTATTCAATCGCATCCAGTGGTTAATAGAAAACCTCAGCTTTTTGTTCAAGGAGTTTTACCTCAGTAACCATTTGTTTATAGGCCTAAATTTAAACTTAAAAGAGTCAATATCTATCTTCCTCACCTGTCCCACAGCTCAAGTTGCTGACTTTGATGGTGGAAAAAAGATATGTATCCTTTTATTTATGACCTAATTTTTTTCCCATACTTGTTAGAAGGTCTTAATTATTTGGTTTAACGGTATATTGCTATTTTCGTATTATAGAAAAAAAAGTTATGATCCATAATTTACTTGTCCCATAGATGCAACCTATCTCCCTCACATTTTTTTAAATCGGGCCTCAATACTTTAGAAACCTTTATTTCATTATAATTCATTGTTGGCAACATTGTAACAGATTCCCGTCTCAACAAGGATAAACTTTTTCACAGAAGTTCTGCTCTAGTTTCTTGTGAGGGTTAGTTTTTATTGGTTAAAACAGCGAGTGTCGTTTCATCTCCTATCTCCCTCAACCACTGATATTTCCTTAAAGGTGAGTTTGGTTCACGTTATATTACAGTTAATTTGTACGTTTACAAGGGATTTCAATAACCCATAAATAATATTTAAGAGATTACAAAGACTTACTTCACACGTATTGGGTTTGTTTGTTTAACGTCCCTTTATGCAACTAAGGTTAACCGGACGATGCTACAGTGGAAGTCCTAAATTTTGCATATCCAGTTCTAATTAGGATAGGGATCTTTAACCAGTACTTGACATCGCACAGGCTCGGGTCCTCTATTTTACGTCCTATCCGAGGGGCGCTTTTCGCTTACAGCTGGCAAACGAAAGGATTAATCGAAAAAAAATTATATGACCGAAAATGTTTTCCTTGAAAACCTGACAAGATTGACACCATTTAGAAACCTCTACGACTATTTTTCTCGCTAAAACAGCGGTTTGGCGCTTATAACTAGCAATCTAAGACGAAATGAGTGATTTGTATATTTTTCCGCAGTAGGGGTTAAGGAAAGCTTTAAAATAATGCCTTATTCAGTTAATTAAGTTATTAAGGAAGTTATGGCGTACCGACAAAAAAAAAGGCCATGAGAAATAATATATATATGGAGACATTTTTTGTAAACCCCATTAGCAGCCAGCCTATCTTTTAACAATTTGTGGAAAAAAATCTTAGGGAAATGTATTTTTTTCGCATTAAAATTAGAACAATGAAATTTGAATGAAATGGGAGAATGACCCTTATTTCTTTCAATAAAATATAATAATCTTTCAAATTATAACCTGGAATATTTATGGGAAAGAAAGCACGTTGAAATAGTTCTATTTCTCGGTCAGTCAAACCACACCTAATAAGTATTTGTGAGATTGGTAGGTGGAACGTATTGTTCCCGCTATGGGCTGCTTCACTGTAATTTGTTTAAAAAATAATTTTCAATCACATGTTGAATAAGGGTCTGGCCACACATGCACACATGGCATAACTAAAGGTAATATGTAAGTTAAATTAAAAATATTCTGAACATAACCTGTATTATTGCTACGGTGCGGATCCGGTGCGGACATGTGTGGTCAGACCCTAAAGCGTTTCTTTTCGTTTTGGCAAATGGTCCCAAATTCAAATATAAATGAACTGGTCGTTTGAGAAATCTGGCATGTCCACAAATTCAAATCATTGGAAAAGTGAAAAAACGTTTCTACTTTTGCATTAGGAGATTTGCTTTATTCAAATTATTTTCTTCTCCACATATTCCTGCCTAGAATACATTTTTCATGATTTGATAAATCTAAGTTTATTCAATAGAACTGAAAAATGTTTTTTTGGACATGTAGATTTTCTCCTGTATATGAAAGACAAACAATATATTTTGGAAATTATTATATTATATTATATTATTACTTGCTCTGTTACTTTACATATACACACACGACATACCTACCAACTCTAAAATTTTGACTGCAACCTTCGCTGACGATACCGCAATTTAAACTACACACCATGACCCCAGTCTTGCCTCATTGAATATACAGAACCACTTACTCCAATTACAAAACTGGTACTCACTATGGAAAATGAAATTAAATCATGACAAATCACAACACATAACTTTCACAATCAGACGAGATACATGCCCAGCAGTTTATATTGGCGACAACCAAATTCCACAGACAGAAACTGTACGTTACCTCGGACTTCTGTTCGACAGAAGGATGACTTGGGGCCCACATGTCAAAATGAAAAAAAAGACCTTGAAGATACGCTTAAAAATTCTTTACTCCCTTTTTGCCAAATCTTCTAAACTGAATATTAGACAAAAACTTAATACATACACCTACTTACTTAAACCCATTTGGACATACGCCTCACAGATTTTCGGCTCAGCTAAAAAGGCACACTTACAAAAATTACTTTTCAATCCAAAATTTTAAGACTAATTAGGGACGCTCCCAGGTACGTAAGTAACCAAACTCTAGATACATACCTTCAACAACCGACTATCCAACAATATATAAGGACTCTTTACTCACGCTTTTATGTTAAATTGGAAGGACATAACAACAGATTAATTCACGACATGGCCACGGTTGACTTGCCCGTTCGAAGGCGGCTAAAAAGAAGCTGGATGAGAGACCTCCTCTCCTGAATTAGTGTCAAGCTTGGAAAGGGGTGCTGCTGGCCACTTTCGTTCCATCATGCCATACATGCTTCCTATATCATTGCTATGCTGCAGCCATCGAATTCGCTGATTGTCGCAGACCGCTGGCAGGTGCGAATTAATGTTTGAAGGCAAAAAGAAAAAAAAAATTATACAAGTTTACACATATTGTCTAATCAACGAAAAATAACTGGAAATATAAATAAATAAAGTTGAAATGGGCAAGATTCAAGTTTAGTTTCTTAGAGAGACAGATCAAGCAAAATTGTACTAAAAAACGTACTTAGTGCTTTGGTCACAGGAAGATATTTTCCAATGTCCTGAATTTATTGAATTTCTCCTGACAGAGTTTATTTGAATGGTTTATAAAAACCGATAGATCACGTGAGCTTGTAGGCTGTCTCTTGAATTAGATTTCTCGGCATGCAAGGAGTTTAAAAATAGAATGAAACTAAAATCGATTTTTTTTTGGACATGTAGGGTTCCCCAAACGAACGATTCAAATATTCTAACGCAAAAGGATATTAACATTTCAACTGATTGAAAAATTATTAAATACCCTCAAGATAGCATTAATGAACCAATCAAATTACTATTGACTTCTTTCCCAAATATGAATGAGGTGGATATGAGGAAACTCCGTAGTTCATGCAATTTTTCATTGCCACCATTGCACTCCAACATTAATAAAGAAGCTGTGATTTGAGGACAAAATTATCTTTAATAAAAAGAGAGTAGCCATTAAACGGGATAGAGCTCGTAAAAGCGGAAGAGGTGGTTAGTATCACGACCAAGTTAGGCAACTCCTGAATAATAGATTCCAAACCTCGACCAGGGCAAGTTAGTTATAGTTTTCATTATTAACTATCCAATAGCTTTGTTTTTGTAATATCATGTAAACAGGTAAACAGATTTTTGGAGATTTATTTATTAATGTAATGTTTTTTACTTTCACTTACCTATATATGAAATATATAGTATCGTGAAAAAATTAAATTAAGTATTGCGATCGTGAAAAATTTCGACTTCCGGTTTTCAACGGAAATACACGTTTTGGGGTCCCCTGAGTCAAAATAACCAAGTCCCGCGAAAAGGTCTGTGTGTGTGTGTGTGTGTGTGTGTGTGAACAGACTAGCTCAAAAACTATAAACCGTTCGAATCCGAAATTGGGGATTTAGTGTATGTATATGCCCGCTATGTGACAGCAAAAATTTCATCAAAACTGGTCAAACGGAGGGGGTACTTTATTTAATAACTTTTTACGTTTTTTTCGATTTTCTCAAAAACGGCTCTAACGATTTTGATTAAACTGAGTATTTGATTTATTAATATGCCCGAAATATAGCTGTAAAAATTTCATCAAAATTGATCAACCAGAGGGGGCACTTTACTTAATAAATGTTGTCTCATTTTTACGTTTTTTTCAATTTTGTCCAGAACGGATCAAACGATTTTGATCAAATTCGTCATGTTTAATGAAAATTAGGAGTTCTTTAATATCAGGTAAGCTTTATTATTATTAAAATGCTCTGAGGGGCCTTTATTAGGGAAGGGGCCTTTTTGTTTTCCTATAAAGTATCTTTGTTTTTGTTTATATGGATAAATTAATTGTCTCATATTACGCCTAAAAATAAGAAATGTCTAAATATGAAATATGAAAAAAAAAACAAGTAAACATATAGGGGAGAAAAAATGAAAAACATTCCGTCAACTCATAAAACACGTTGAGCCCACGCATGTGAAGTACACGCATTGTTTATAATTAAAGCCGTTCTGATCATTTAATGGTAACTTAATAAAGTTTTAAACAACTACATAGAGAATTATAAAATCAGACGACTAGCATTGCCAAAGTATCACAAGTAAAAACTTTTATTCAATAATAAAAATATTGTTTTTTATAGAGAAATAAAAACAAAAATAAGAAATGAATGTGGAAAAATGTGTGACTTTAAGAAGTGGCAATTAACAAAACAGGGAGTTGTAAGTGAAAGTTGTGTGTTGCGCGCACGCACCAGATTTTTTATTTTTTTATTTTTTATATATATAACTGAAATTATAAGAATAATGTGGTGCGATGCGCGCACTAACCTTTCACAGGTGTCGGAATATTTTTCTCTTTTTCTCGTGTATATGTTTCTTCGATTTGTTTCATATTTCATATTTATCCATTACTTATTTTTAGGCATAATAAGAGGCAGTTAATTTCTCCATATAAACCAAATAAGGGTTCTTTATAGGAAAACAAAAAAATTTCCTTCGCCATTCAAGCCACATCAAACGATTTCTATGATGATGAAATCTATCTGATATTAAACAATTCTTGATTTTCATTAAACATGACGAGTTTAATCAAAATCGTTAGAGCCGTTTTTTACACTGTAAATTAATTAAATAAAGTGCCCCCTCCGGTTGATCAATTTTGAAGAAATTTTCGCTTTCACATCGCGGGCATATGCGTACATCATAGCTTTTGAGCTAGTCTGTTCGCACATACCATTTAGCGGGACGTGTTATTTGGACTCTAAGAACCACAAAACTTGTATTTCCTTTGCAAACCGGAAGTTGAAATTTGTCACGATCGCAATTCTTTCGCTTACAAAGTAAAAAAAGACAGTGAAATCTCCGTTTCTAATAAAAATGAGCCTTTAATATTTAAATCATCAAATTCTCTGAGTGTTGATAAACTTTGATTAACATATAATGAATAAAAGTTATTAGTTAAAAAAAAACATGTATTTACATCAATTAAAAACTCAAATATATTTATTCAAAGCAATAGTTGTATTTATTATCGTAATTATTGTGATGAAAGTTTTCGTTTTACATTAGTTATAGCTGCTAGAATATTATGCAACTATTTCATTTTTTTAAACAGGATTTAATTTTTTTTTTAATTGATGATTAGTTACAACAATGGCTTACTCATTAAAACAAATTATTACTAATATTACATTTATTGTAACACCACAAACATTCTTTTATTAACTGACAAATGTCTATGTTTGAGATAGGAAAGGTCACATAGCAATTGAAATTCTTTGAGAGAATAAACTTTGAACCGAAATTGTTCAACTTTGAAAGAACTTTAATATTATCTCAAAGATCAGGGGGACTTGTTCAGTCTAAAGGAAGAATTCATCTTATTTAAAATTCTCCTTTGCTACTTCGAACCTAAGACTGGAACAAACTTGCTTGGAGGTTAGCGCGTTGTATGTGGATGCTACAAGAATACTTCTTTTATTAACAACCGACTATATCGATACTAGTAAATGAAATTTCCAAGTTTTTGAGCTTTTAATTTTTTGAAAGAAAAAAGGCTAAAATAGTAATTTACTTGTACGGAAAGTGGCTTTTTACAGTACTTGGGCTAGATTGACGGCAATAAGACCGAGTACTGTATCGACACTTTATGTAAATTATTTTACATTATACTGAAAAATAAAATAAAAGTTATTACAAAAATTTTATTTTGAGTAATATTTAATAAGAAGTGTAAGGCTAACAAATAATGAATGAAAATTATGTGGTAGGAGGTATTGATCAATCGTAAAAAATCTACATATTTATATTTATATTAAATGTACAATTATTATTATTACTAATATTGAATCCTTCAAATGGTAATTGAATGTCACGTTTGGAGTTAGTATTCTTTTTATAATTCATATTATATAATGGATCGTCTCTAAATAGTTGATCAACTTTTCTTTATTCTTATAGTTTATTATATTCAAATTCGTATCTGTGTTGTGATTTTGAAGGAAGTTCTTCGGTGTACCTTCATTTCTTTGATCAAATTAGTTTTGGGAATATTGACAGTTTTAACTTAAGATATATTTAAATTAAAGTGATAAAAAGGTTAGTAAGCTTTTTAAGAGTTTTATTAACATGTTTCCTTTACACTACTAGTAGTGTAATGGATCACTTTCTAGGCTAGCTAACAGTCTAGAAACAAATATTTTCATAAGCAGTATAATGTAAGAGTTATTTACATTATACTGAAAAATTAAATAAAATATATTATAAAAATTTTATTTTGAGAAATATTTAATAAGAAGTGAAAGGTTAAAAAATAATGAATGAAAATCATATGGTAGGAGATATTGATTACTCGTAAAAAATCTACATATTTATATTAAATGTAAAATTAGTATTATTACTAATATTTAATCCTTCAGATAGTAATTGAATGGCAAGTTTGAAATTAGTATACTTTTTATTATTCATATAATATACCTAATGGATCGTTTCTAAATAGATATCAACCGTGAAAAATTGATTGTCGTTATTCGCGATATTGATGTCATTAAGCTTCATTTCTGTGTATGACACTCATACATCATATAATATTTTGATAATCACTTTTATAATCAATATATCGTGATAATCAATAAGGGATAAAAAGGTAAGTAAGCTTTTTATGAGTTATTAACATGTGTTATCTTTACTGTACCAATACAGTTAAGAAAATACGTGGTTCCTTACTTTCATAAGAAGTCTAATGTAAAGTTCTTATAATATATTTTATTTTGTTTTTCAGTATAATTAAAATAATTTATATCAGTTGTACAGAAAGTGTCCCTACAGTACTAAGTACTTACCAAGAGCGTAATTAGCATTCTACGCTTCGCTCATCAAACCAGACCTCGTACTGTAAAAAGCCACTTTCTTTACTACTAGCCACTTTTATAAAAAAAGGTCTGGTAACAAAATGAAATAGAGATAGTCTCGTGGTGTTCATAACCTTTTTCGAGCGAAATAGAGTTTATAACCTTACAGGATGAAGGTTATTCGATGATTATAGTATCGATTTTCAGAAGCGATTTCGATGTAGGCGCTGTAACAGATAAGTACCAAACACTGTATTAAATGCCCTCCAACTAATTAAATATTTTAAAGGTTTTAAAAATTTAGAATATTTCTCAATGAAAGATAATATGATTGGAAAAGAGCGATATATTTTATTTATTTATTAGCCTCTCCAAAGCTCAAAAAAATGATAACCCATTGTTGTAGCTCTTAAGTAACGAGAGCTGTCCAACCTCTTTGGGCTCCAGGCCTGAGAGAAAAACAAAATGGAGGCGGAGTTTTAGTTTTTCTGCACTTGCACTTAATGTACATATATTTTTAGTTGTTGATATTAGTAATTGATTCAGTCGTTATTAATATAAAAAATCGCAGAAGTATCACTAGCGTAGTCATTATTATTGTACTTCCTATAAATAAGTTTTCTATTGTTGGTCCTAGTGGTTTTATTTATTTTTTCAACTTATTTCTTTCGTTAGTTTTTACTTAGATTCTTTCATTTATTTTTGTTCTTTTGTATTTCAGACTGAGTCATTATTATTTATTTTTTCAATAGGTTAAATGATGGTCAGGATTTTCAGTTACAATGATATTTATTATGGTAAGCCAACGTTTCGATCCAACTTGTGGATCTTCATCAGGGCTAAAAAAAACAAATATATGAGTATCTATGCTAGAGGGTGACAATAAATGGATACATTACAGAACTGATAATAATATAAAAGATGGTGTATACATGAATATTAAAATAAGAGGCTGGTTAACAAGATAATATAGAATCTGATATTTACCTACTGAGTCCAGGTGGATACTAAGACTAAAGGTGAAAATAAGGTGAGAGGTAGTGGTAGGGGGTTAGTTTGCCGACTTCAAAGGTTTATGGCGGGGAAAACCAACGCTTTTGAAGTGAAGGCACATGACAACTGAGTGAACAAAAATATTTAAAAACTAACAAAATAGATGGTACTGTATACAAATAGTTGTGTCTGGACTGAATAATAACATAAAAATGAGATAATACATAATGTGACAATGCATACAAATTTGGAAAATATACAGAAAGAAGCATACAATACAAAAAATAATAATAGTACAAGAGGTACAGAGATAATTGCAGGTACCTATGAAATCAAAACCAGGAATTGAGGATGCAGAAGATGTTAGAATAAGTGGATGAAATTATCTCTTTATCTGTTTTGTGATTTACCGGGTTATTTGTTTCTAGATGGATGAAAATGGATTCTGAGAGGAGACGTTTGTCGTGGTTAGATACAGTTGCTAATATGGAGGGGTTCTCAAAGTCGAAGGAATGGTTGTGGGCAATGGCATGTTCTGCTAATTTAGATGTAGACGAATTACGCGTGGAAATACTGTATTTATGTTGATAAATACGTTTTTTTAAATAATTTTTGGTTTCACCTATATAGCAACTGTTGCAATTAAGCGTGGAGCACGATAAACTACATTACACTTGTCTAGGAGAGGTACAGGGTCTTTGAGTTTTGTATAAAGATTTTTTACTTTATTGTTATTTTTTAATACTAGGCGCATGTGTGGGAAACTCGATGAGAAGGATTTTTTAATTTTGTTTTATTTTTTCAATAAAGTTATTGTTATTTTAGTCTGATAAGTTTAAGTTGTTAAATAAACCTGAAGAGTCCTAACACCATTATCTTCAAATTCTTGTAAGAAAATTTCTAGAAGAGTACTCGAGTAGTGAACTAATAAAAAGACGATAATGCCTTGAGACCTTTTACTTTCACTAACCTATATATGAAATATATAGTAAGTGGAAGTATTGCGATCGTGAAAAATTTCGACTTCCGGTTTTCAATGGAAATACACGTTTTGAGGTCCCCTGAGTCGAAATAACCAAGTCCCGCGAAATGGTCTGTGTGTGTGTGTGTGTGTGTGTGTGTATGTGAACAGACTAGCTAAAAAACTATAAACCGTGCGAACCTGAAATTTGGTATTTAGTGTATGTATATGCCCGCGATGTGACAGCAAAAATTTCATCGAAATTGGTCAAAGGGAGAGGGCACTTTATTTTAAAAAAATTTACGTTCTTTCGATTTTCTCAAAAACGGCTCTAACGATTTTGATTAAACTGAGTATTTGATGTATTAATATGCCCGAGATATGACTGTAAAAATTTCATCAAATTTGAACAACCGGAGGGGGCACTTTACTTAATAAATTTTATATCATTTTCTCGTGTTTTTTTATTTATTCAAAAGTGGCTTTAAAAATTTTGATCAAACTGGGTATTTGATGTATGTATATGCCAAAGATGTGATAGTCAAAAATTTAATCGAAATTGGTCAAACGGAGGGGGCACTTTATTTCATAATTTTTTTACCAATTCTTACCTTTTTTCGTTTATCTCAAAAACGGCTTTAACGATTTTCATCAAATTCGTCGTATTTAATGAAAATTAAAATGTAATTGTATTAAAATGTTCTGAGGGGGCTTAAATGGGGTAGTGGCTTTTTTTGTTTTCCTATATACCTTTGTATGTGTTTATAAGGAGAAATTATCTGTCTCTCGTTTCGCCAAAAAATAAAAAATGGCTAAATATGAGATATGATAAAAATCAAGTAAACATAGAGAGGAGAAAAAAAGAAAAATATTCAGTCAACTCATAAAACACGTTGAGCCCACGCATGCGGAGTACGCCTTTAATGACAGACCATTGTTTATAATCAAAGCCGTTCTGTTCATTTAATGGAAATTATTTGTTTCATAGTAACTAAATGAAATATTCAACAAGTAAATAGAGAATTATAAAATCAGACGACTTGGAGTAGTATGCTGGCATTGCCGAACTATCACAAGTAAGTACTTTTAATCAATAATAAAAAAAAAATTGTATTTTTTTTTTGAGCAAATGAAAACAAAAATAAGAAATTAATGAGGAAAAATGTGTAACTTTAGGTAGTGGCAATTAACAAAACACATTAATTTCTAATCTAAGTAAGTTGGTAAGTGAAAGTTGTGTGTTGCGCGCATGCAACAGATTTTTCCAATTTCGTTTGTTGTTGAGGTTCCATCAAGTTGAGGACCTACTCGAAGGGTACTTACAGCAGGATCCAGTCCTAACCTTTACGGTCAACTCTCAACTGTTCCACTTTTATATTTTACAAAGAATAATTGTTTGCACAGTCTGGAAAAACTTTAAATTATATGTTCTTTTATGTAGAAATCAATATGGTATCAAGTAAGAAAATAAATTGTGAAACTAATGGTTGGGATGAAAAAAAATGAAGGAAAAATTAAAGAAAATGTTTAAAAATGAAAGAAAGAAAGGAAAAAAATTAAAAACTTTTGATATTTTCTATTTAATGAATAAATAACTTCCAATGTTATCTTATATTTATTTACTTTTTGGTGTTTTATTATTCCAAATTTATACAACAGTGAAAAATACAATCTTCCTTTATGGTATATATTTTTTTTCAATACATTAAAAACCTCACAACGTTTCGAGGCTCATTGCTCAGGTCTTCAGGTGTACTCTTATATAATAACCATACAATACATCAATTCATTAAAACCTCTTCAATAAATAAATAATTATGTCAAATTACACTTCTTTCTTTGGCAACCTCACTGTTATTGAATTATTTATTTACAATTCTCAACGTTTACGGGCACCCGCCCTATCATCAGGAATAATCTGGCGAACAGATTTTTTGGTCTCCGGCCACAACTGCGGAGTGGAATGATAGCCAGAGGTACAAAACTACTAACGCACAAGACACTCATTCGCCCAGTCTTGATGTATGGCTCTGAGAGCTGGACCATTTCGAAGAAATCAGAGCAAAGCCTACTGGTCTACGAGCGGAAAATCTTGCGGAATATACGGACCGCTTCGTATGGAGAATGGGGAATGTAGGAGAAGGACCAACCACGAACTAAGCATTCTCCTAAATGGACCTGACATCGTTAAGACACTCAGACTCGGCAGGCTTAGGTGGGCAGGCCATGTTATTAGAATGTCAGAAGAGGACATCCCTCGGAAAGTCTTGTCAGAGCAGTTATATGGCACAAGAAGGATAGGGAGACCTAAGCTTCGCTGGGAGGACGGTGTTGCAAATGACTCTCGCCACATCCTTGGAACTCGGAACTGTAGAACGGCAGCACTTGACCGGGACAACTGGCGAAGACCGATTCAGGAGCCCTTGACCCAGTAATGGGTTGTTGAGCCGCTGTAAGTAAGTATTTCACAGCAATTCATTTACTTCAACGGCTCATAAAGCGCACATGGATTTATTGTATACATCAAATTTTGGAGATGTTGATTCACAATATGAAAATTATTTATTAATGGGAGTTGAGGCTTACCTTTACGTCTCCAAACATCTCGACAAGGTCGTGGGAGCCGCTGCCGAGGGCCAGGTGGTACAGGATATCTTGGTCCATGAGCTCGATGTGAGGGTTCCGCAAGCGCACTCTGCCATCTTCGTACCTGCAAGCATCATAATGATATTAACATAATCATCATATCATCATATAATATCATATGATCATAATCATGTTATATTGTTCAACAACGTAGTTAGCTAAATCCTCTTGTTGTTAAAATAGCATCAAAATAGTTATAACTATTAAATTATAAGGTAAAATAATTAATCTATATAAATAAAGATGAAATTCTGTTTGTTTGTTTATTTGTTCTTTATAGAAATCCTTTTATTGTTATAAAAATCATAATGATCTCACTTTACAATGTTTTTTTTTTTTTTTTTTTTCGAAATCGAACGTTTCTTTAGAAAAATGAAATTCCCCGTGTGATATACAGCTATAATCTATGTATATAAAGATGAAATTCTGTTTGTTCTTTATAGAAATCCATACCGTTTGTCCTAAATTCTCCAAATTTCGCTCAGTGGTTCTTTGATACCAGATGCGAACACCTGTCCATATTAAACTTGCATAACTTCAGCCGATCTCTGGGTATATTCTTTAATGTTTTGATCTCGCTTTACATTGGTTTTTACAAAATCGACCGTTTGAGTCGATAAAAGTCTCAGTTTATAGATTTTATAGATTTACAAAATGAAATTCTCCGGGTGAAACCGGTATATACAGCTAGTAAATTATAAAGTATAAGCAAAATCCGTCAATTTGCTTGGCCGATATTTTCTCTTTAAAAATAATATCTCTATATATATAAGAGGCTTTGTCCTGACTGACAGAATCAACGCAGAGCAAAAGCTACTAATGATAGAAACTTGAAGTTTGGAATTTAGATTTTATACGCGATGCAGGTAACCACTAAGAAAGGAATTTCAAATATGTAACCCCTAAGGGGTTTAAATGGCGATATTGTCGTTTAACTCTAACGGACATCTATTTTTGCACGAGAAAAAATATCTGATTTGGACTCATTTTAAAGATCTTGATACGACGAGTTTAACTCGAAAGACCTGAGAGGCACAAAAACCATGTTTTAAAGCCGAAAAATGAAGCGTTCACGACGAGTAAGCAATTTTTTGTTTCGGCGGTTTTAGTGAACTCTCTCCATTGCGCGTCTTCCTCTGTTCTACCGAGCCGACAGCTTCCCCCTCCAACATTCCACTTACCGGAAGCACCCTTCCCCTTCGCTCACTTCGGTTTTTAAATTGATTTTGTTAACATATTATATAAAATCAATACCAAGATAATGATCACAGAATTGATTTTAAAGGCTCGCGGGCAAAGCGACGGGGAATGCTAGTTTAATATATGATATTAATAATAATAATTTCTTTATTTGTTTTGGGGGAATTTCCCGTACAAATAGAGTTAGCCATACAGCACACATATAACAAAATAATACTTAAATTCTAATCTAATAACAAATTGAAGTTTACTTATTTATTCAAAATAATTTTCCTTGTTTACTTATATTAACAATGTAAATTATATTCCACCTAAAGCTAAATAATAAAAAATAATAATAATATTATAAAAAATTAAACACTAGTCTGAAATAATAAATTATCTTAATTTAGATGCTGTCTGTATATAACATTAGAAAACTTTAATTGAGCCAAAGAGGGAGAACTTAAGGTTATGTAGAATGATATAATATCCATGCCTATTAGTGTTGATACATAGTGTGTTCTAATAGGTAAATACATTGGGCATATTACAATAAAATGATAAAGATCTTCCAACATTTTCAGGTTGCAAACAGGACAGATTTCCTCAGGGTTTAATGTATATTTGATATTACCTATTGTAATTGATATTGTATATTTGTTATTATTCAACATCAATTGAGCCATGATCCTGATAAAAGCTATGGAGGTATTAAAAGTCAAATAATTTTGAGGGTGTTCTGATTTAATGAACAATTGTTTATAAAATATATTATATCTTGTATCGTAATCATAACTGCAGCCTATGCAATGCCAACCAGTTAGAAACAATTAGCCATTTTATTGGGAGTTGCACTATCTTAAGGGACTATAGGGCTAAGTGGTTTAATGCTTACACTCTAACTGACAAGGAGATAATCTCGTATTTGAATGGTAAAGATTGGGCTTTGCTCAGCGGATATGTTAGAGAGGCATTTTACTATCGGTTTTTTTTGACAGAGCAGTTCAACTTCCCATAAGATACCGCAAACGATTTTCGTAAATTATTAACTAAAATCCCACATAATATAATAAATATTATATACCGAATCCTCATACCACGACTACCTATAATAATAATATTGCACTTTTTACCTTTAAATATCCCTTTCAGTAACAACCATACGTTCTCCATATACTAAAGTTAACAATGAAGATAATCAAATATGTTCTGTAGGAAATATAGTTTATTGTGTATCTATTATTTGCAGTCTTGAACAATGAAGTTCTTTCTGAAATTGCTAGTTCTTTTGTTATTTATGGCAATTGGAGGCTATTATTATTATTTTTATTTATTTTTTTTCTGTACTACCATTATATTTATTTACTTATTTTATTTGTTTTTATTAAGAGGCGAGTATTAATATTTTACTTTAAATTACTAGTAAATCAGAACTCCTGCGAACGAGTGTTTCCCACTGCAGTGGGGTTTTGGTGAGATTTTCATTGTATTTTAATTTTTTTTTCTGTTTCTGTATATAAATAAACACATTTGTCTGTCTGTCTGTCTGTCTATATTATATCTTGATGAATTCAGTAATAACAAGTGGTTATTTCGGGTAATAGATTTAAACTTTTCTAGTATTTCATTGAATTTACGTTTAATAAAAACAGTAACACTAAATAAAAGTGGATCAAACTGGCCAAAGTTATAGAAAAAATTCCTAATTTGCGTCACCCAGTTATATTATATTGATAATTTGTTATTAGTATTCTTATTTGTACGGGGAATTCCACAAAAACAAATAAAGAAATTATATATATAGTATTATTAGATTATATAGTATAATTAGAATATATAGTATTATTAGATACTACACTATATAATAAATACATTATAGTATCTAATATTAACATGTAATATTTTTTAGTACTGAATACCTGAGTAAAAAAAAAAAAAAAAAATGAACAGGAAATCGTCTAGAATAAATCCGTATTAATCTAATTAATAATTTATAACGACATGAGGATTAGCGGTTGGATTACTTAAACATTGCTGTCTTAAATTAATCAAATTTATTACGCCTTACTTGGGATAAATATTTATCTTGGAAAAAAATCCTTTTTCTTGGATCATTTGAAAATCCATGTTTGTTAATCAAGTTCAATTCCGAACTAAATCCTGTTAATCTTAAATGTTAAACAATTTATTTTTTGAAGAAAAAATATTTGGCTCCGCCGGGAGTCGAACCCGGGTCTCCTGCGTTACATGCGAGGATGCTAACCACCACACCACTTCCTCTTCACTGATACCTACTCCCCCTATCTCACAAGTTTTGTGAGTAGTAGCGGGAGGTGGACAAATTTTGTCCAATTTATAATATTTATTGACGTAAGTCAATTTTTTAAATTATTTTAATTAATCTAATCTTAGTTCGTGGCTGACCACCATTTTAAATTATTTTTAAATAATTTATGTTTTGCTCTCTGAAGGATTTGCTCTGCCTTGAGCCGAGCTCTGTGGTGTAGTTGTTAGCATCCTCGCATGTAACGCAGGAGACCCGGGTTCGACTCCCGGCGGAGCCAAATCTTTTCTCTTCAAAAAATAAATTATTTAAAAATAATTTAAAATGGTGGTCAGCCACGAACTAAGATTAGATTAATTAAATGTTAAATGTTACCGTCTATTTTTTTTTTTTTTTTTTTTTTTCAAATTACGTGAATTTATATTTACAAATCAAGGGTCCGTTGGAATGGTTATTCCAAAGGATTATTCCAAGGGACTCCAATTATCCAAATTTTAAGAAAAGTTTTTTTTAAAATAATATATTTATGGAATCTTTCAAATGTGTTTATAATAATTAAATTAAAAGATCTCGATGCCACCTTCTTTTGAGACGCCTTGGAGGATAGTTTGGAATAGAGGAGGAAGTGGTTGTGGATACAAAGTGGGTGGATGGGACACACAAAGGAAGTGGATTTGGCTGGGTCTGGAGTTTACAACGAAAGAAGTGGATTAGTCCTTTAGCCGATCGGTATCGGGCTAAATGGCGTACCTACGGAACATTAAGATAATTTTATTTGTTACAAAATAAGTAGAATTAAGGATATTGCGATGGGTTTTGGATTGTAGGGATTGGAGCTGTATTGTACGATTAGCAAGAGGAATTAGAAGTTTTGGTGGAGCTCCAAAGCTCAATTTCTTAAGCGCAAATAGGTCTTACTACTGTCATGTGAATTAGCCTTTTGTAATATATTGGTAGTTGTGATCTTTTTTCCAGTAAGTGCTGTCGTACAGGGTAGCCTCTAGCGGTTACTTGTCGTTTCAATCTTGAAATGAAATGAAATGAAATGAAAAATAATTTTATTATCCTGGGACTGATGTCCCTTTAGAATAAATTTTACATACATAACATAGAGATCCAGCCAGTGTGGCCATATGTGACTGATATGAAATATTTACAAATATAGTTTACAAATATTATTTAAAGAAAGCAAAAATAAATAAAATAAGACAGAAACAAAAAGAGCATTCCTTTATGAAAATAATCTTTAAGTATAATAGGTGAAATAAAAACAAGAGGAAGAAAGAAAGAATACCGATACATATAGACAACGGAATATAATAAAACGGCCTGAGTACATCGATAAGATATTTTCTAATAGAAATCATGCTAAAAAGAGTTGCTTCCAAAGCTCTATTATGTCCCTTCAGTGATCAGTAGTTGGTTTGGGAGTTGAATAGGAAATCGAAGAGGAGGGATTTGAAAGTGGATGCAGATGGAGCGTGTCGGATATTAGAGGGGATAGAGTTCCAGAGGGGTACGGCTTGCATTATGAAGGATTTTTCATAAGTTTCAGTTCGATGAGGAGGAGGATAGAGATCGGACGAACGGGACCTGGTTGGGCGGGATTGAATGAAATCTTGCATTCCAAAGGAAGACTTTTGTACAGGTGGAGTCCGAAGTAGCGAATCTGTTCAACACTATTGAACACATGTTCAACATATTAAAGGATAAGGTAAGACAGAGAATAAAAATCTTTATGGGATTTGTAGGAGATGACTATGATTCTTCATTTTTAAAACAATTTTTGATGGTTTGTATGTAATATGTGATTGAAGGTTTTACGATGCAATAAATGGGTCTATAATAACTGATAGCACATAGGTGTCATCAGTATATACGGTAATTACAGTGTTAGGATGGGTTCTGATATCAGCTGTATAAACTGTGTAGAGGATGGGACAGAGGATCCTACCTTGAGGAACCCCAGCTAACTGGCTGAAGAGAGAAGAGTATGCCTTATTGAAATTTACTTTGAATAATCTGTTAGGTAGGTCGGAACGGATAATGAGAAAGTAAAGTCCCGGGTGCCAGACTCGATCAAATGCATGTTTTACATCGAGAAAGACTCCATTGCAGTACTATCCCTAACGATACAACGTCCACTACACGATGTCATTTTTGAAGAATGAATCTAAATCCAAACTTTTAACTTTTTTTTGTAATTATAATTAAAACGTTTAATGGATTCAATAAGAAAACTACCGTCTTAGGAAACATTGTTTCAGTCGATTTCGGTGTTGCTTTTTGCTCCTGATATAAATAGAAAACAAATCATTAGTTAACTCCTCTTTGAGGTAAAGAATTGAATATAGCATTGCAGTAATTTACGAGGCACATCCTTTCTGAATATTGGGTTGTCCGGAAAATTCGTAGAGAAATTTGGACGAAAATTAAAATTGATAAACAGCTTAAAATTTATTTATTAAATCTACAAAATAGTTACCACCGTTAGCGATTACCCTTTCCCAACGGCTTGGAAGGTCCATTATCCCTGTTTCCCAAAAATCACTGTGCTTACTCCTGAAGAACAATAAAAGACATAAAATAAAAAAAAAATCTTACATAAAACATCTTCTGAAGCGTAGAATTTTCCTTGTAGAAACTTTTCGAGGGAACGGAAAAGATGGAAATCCGAAGGAGCAATGTCAGGAGAGTACGGCGGGTGAGGTAAAACCTCCCATCTGAAGCTTAATAACTTTTGCCGAGTCCTTACAGACACGTGGTGCCTAGCGTTGTCTTGGTGGAATAGCAATCCTTTTTTCCGATTTGCAGGCTCTAAACTCCGCAGATATCTCACGGACAGTAATTCAAGGATTGTTTGCGATGACCGTCATAATATCCTCGATGTCAAGAGTTTAACTCCGGCCAACCCGGGGTTGGTCTTCAAAATTGAAATCTCCTGATCTAAACAGCGAAAACAACTTGTGCTTTTGAATTGAATTGAATCGCTGTCATACACGGCACGAATCTTACAGGCAGTTTGGGCTGCGTTTTTCCCTTTTTTAAAATAAGAATAGTATAATATGCCGAAAATGAACTGAATCGTCACTCATGTTGGTTTGCAATAAACTACACTACTGATCCTTACGAATTCAGAAGAAAACCTTACCGAACCACTACTAAAAGACGAATTCAGTATATAAACATAGTTAATTCCATGAGGATTAAAGGCATATAAATAAACATTAGCTTTGTGATTCATTTCTAGTAGAAAAAATAAAAGGTAAATTTTATTTTATAAATCTTAACGAAATTTTCGGACAACCCAATACTACTAGTAGGAGCAGTTTCCTATTTAGCTTTCGCTGAATGTTACTAAACTTTACGTGTAGGAAGGACATTAAGTAACAAAAATAACCGTAACCAAATGGGAATTATTTTATCTTATTTTTAAAAAAGTGTACTATATGATATTTTCAAGTCGGATTCTCCTGAAAAGCTTAATGAAATTCCCTTCAGTGGGAATTGACAATCCAGCGTAGTCGGTCTCAAATTGAAATTGGTCGCCAGGCGGTCCTCTGCGTAATTGAGAGCGGTTCGCTACCTCGTGGATTCAATTAGCTCGCTGTTATACAGTATCGATTTCGTCTCTAATTGAAATGCGGCTGGCACTTGTAGCAATCAAGGCAGCCGTTATTGCAGCAAACAGCAACAACACAACTTCATTCGAAACGGAAGCGACAAAACAACCTGTGCTACTACATAATGCCATTTTCCGTGTCTATGATTGTGCCTGGAAGTGATTTGACGCTCAACCACCATGTTCCAGGTGTATCCTATAATATACTAGCATTGTGGTTTCACCCATCTTTGCCTTCATGTAACAGTAAAGGATAAGTCATTTTATAAGAGGAATAATCATTTTGTAGGGTAAACCGTACAGTGATTGGCACCGTTAAGACTAAATTTCAGTGATGACATTAAAAAAAAAATACTTCTTATGAAGGGATCTAATTTAAACTTCCTATAACTCCTCTTTATCTATCCTAATAAAGACTCGAGAGGTTTTTTTGGGTCAAAAGTTCAATAGTTTTACAATATGGCAATATTTATTGTTAAAAGTGCCAAATCTAGTTATTGGCACCCTGTGGATTTAATTGTGAAATCTTCCCTATGGTTTGTTTGTTAAAGTCTTACTTGATAGATGATTTAGAGGACCCTTCAAACATTAGATTCATGTATATCTTGTAATAAAATTAAGACTTGTTTACCTATTTCTTTAAATTAAAGTTGGGTTGCCAATAACTGTACTGAGTGCCAATAACTGTATGGTTTACTCTACATCCTAATTTTTAAATTACGGGACACAAGGCGGGAGCTGAGCAATTTCGCTACAGAAATGTAGCTAGCATTTCCGACTTTTGATCTAGGAAAAATCCAAATTTCTCTACGTGTTCAAACTTATTCCCTTCTACATCAATATTAGCAAAATCGTCACCAGTTCCATGGCTAACCACATATTTTGTCTTAAGGTCTGGCCACACATGTCTGCACCGGATCCGCACCGTAGCAATAATACAGGTTATGTTCAGAATATTTTTAATTTAACTTACATATTACCTTTAGTTATGCCTAAAGTTCAAGCCACACATGTCAGACACAGGCCACTTTAGGCATAACTAAAGGTAATATGTAAGTTAAATTAAGAATATTCTGAACATAACCTGTATTATTACTACGGTGCGGATCCGGTGCGGACATGTGTGGCCAGACCCTTATTCGTGTTTATTTCAAGCCCTAGTTCTTGACCGGCTTTCATTAACTTCTTTGAATTCAGTTCTATGTTTTCCGCGTCCTCATCAAGCAAAACCAAATCATCGGCACAACTGAGCACGGATATATTCCCTCCCAGATTCAAACCCTTTTCAGTACGCGTCACCACCCCAATTCTAGCGCTAAATCAAATAAAACAGGTGAGAGAGAATCTTGTTTCAAACCAGCGCGAACCCCAAAATTTTGAGTAAAATAATTATCGAGTCTAACTTTATTGAACCTTTTTGGTATTCCTTTTTTGGTAAGAATATTATAAAACTTTTGGCGGTTAATCGAATCATAAACCAGTTTGAAGTTAATAAAAAGCTGATTCAATATTCCGCTGTACTCTAATATTTGATGGAGAGAGAATATTTAGTCTACGGTTGATCGGTTTTGCCAGAAACCGCATTGATATTTTCTGATAATTTCCTAGGTGTATTCAGTGATTAGATAAGACAGGATTATCGTAAATATTTTATAAAAAACCGGAAGGAATGAGATTCCGCGATAGTTATTGCATCCGTCTTTGATCACTTTTTGTGAATCGGAATATGAATTGATTCTTTCAACTCTTCGGGTATTTTTTCCTGTTCCCAGATGTTTTTAACCGAAAGATGTATTTTCGAAATACCTTCCCCGCATGCCTTGATTAGTTCACCAGCTATATTATCTGTTCCCGCTGCTTTATGCGACTTTAATTTTACAATGGCTATTTCAAAATTTCAACTCTTTTCTCGATCTTTCTATTGACGGGAACTCTTAATTTTTATTGGTAAAAATTTCAAAGAGTCTCGCTTAAAAAGAGTTAATCCTTGAGTGGAGAGGCTAGCAAAGATTATTTTCCAATATCAGCCTATTTTCGTAATTTGAAGTGAGTCACGCGGATTAGATTAGATTAGTTATGAGGTGATATTAAGCTATTGTTATGCTATTCTAGGCATAGTTCCTCTGATTATGTACTATGATTATCACAAGCAAGCGAATCATCTAGACTTGGTGAATAACATAAAAAAAAGTGCGTTTTACAAGGCAACCGCAGGTTTTATTTGCGTTATAAGGGGGGGGGGGTGATAAATTGTCGTTTAGGTGGGGTGGTAAAATTCTTATGAGCGGATAAGGTGTACAGTGGTATCCTGACTATGCAAGGCTCAATTAAAGGTTCAAATAAAAATTGTTGACATTAAGATATTAAAATATGTTTTTATGCATTAATTAATACACATAGTAAACGAATAAGACTTTATTTAATTCATACTTTAGTTTCCGCATATTTTCTCCCCCCCCCCCCTACATAAATGTTACACTATCTATCTTGGAATGATTATCATTGTTAATAACCGTTAAATATAAATGAACAACATTTCATTCCAATAGTGATCAACAAGCTTAACTGAGTAAATAGCGACCCTGGCGGTCAAATAGCTAATTAACGTTTGGTTCCGAACTCCGTTTCACAAACTGGATCGTGTTATAAGGCATTAAGCCTGCTCGTTGGAACAAACCTAATGTACTATATTACACTTCGAAGGTTAGAAATTTTAAAACAGGAAAAAAAAATCTGGTGCGTGAGCGCAACACACAACTTTCACTTACCAACTTACTAAGATTAGAAATTAATGCGTTTTGTTAATTGCCACTTCTCAAAGTTACACATTTTTCCACATTCATTTCTTATTTTTGTTATCATTTGCTCTATAAAAAACACTAGTTTATTTTATTATTCAATCCAATTTTTACTGGTGATAATTCGGCAATGCAAGCACTTTACTCCGTCGTCTGATTTTATAATTCTCTATGTACTTGTTGAAAATTTCATTTGGTCACCATGAAACAAATAATTTCCATTAAATGAACTGAACGGCTTTAATTATGAACGATGGTCTGTCATTAAAGGCGTACTACGCATGCGTGTGGTCAACGTGTTCTATGATTAGTCTAAATATTTTTCTTTTTTTCTCCTCTAAAATATTGCCTATCACATCTTTAGCATATATTTACATCAAATACCCAGTTTGATCAAAATCGTTAAAGCCGTTTTTGAGTGAATAAAAAGAAATACGTGAATATGATATAAAATTTATTAAGTGAAGTCCTCCCTCCGGTTGATCAATTTTGTTGAAATTTCGACTGTCACATGGTTAAAGTGGTTTTTGAGTAAATAAAAAAAACACGTGAAAATGGGACAACATTTATAAAGTAAAGTGCCCCCTCCAATTGATCAATTTTGATGAAATTATGACTGTCACATTGCGGGCATATAAATACACCAAATACCGAGTTTAATCAAAATTGTCAAACCAGTTTTTGAGTAAATAAAAAAAACACGTGAAAATGATACAAAATTTACTAAGTAAAGTCTCCCCTTAGGTTGATAAATTTTGATGAAATTTTTCAAAGTCATATCTCGGGCATATTAATACATCAAATACTGAGTTTTATAAAAATCGTTAGAGCGGTTTTTGAGAAAATCGAAAAAAATCACGATCGCAATACTTTCTCTTACTATAGGATTAGGATCAGGTTATGGGGCGATCAACTGCCAAGGTTATTACGCCCTAAATAGTATTATTAGTTACTTCTATATATAATTATAATATAATTGTTAGTGCGTCTTTATTTATTTTTTTTATTTTATTTTTTTTTTTTTTTTTTATTTTTTTTTTTTTATATATATATTTAGTAGGCTTTTCCTCTCTCTTTCTCCCTTTTTTTTTTTTTTTTTTTTTTTTTTTTTTTTTTTTTTTTTTTTTTTTTTTTCTGTCCTGATAAAACTAAATTTATTTTACTAAATAATACATATTTTTATACTATTTATATATGTATTATACTATATATTATTACAATGCATTGTATACTTATTCATTCATATTTCTTCATACACACATACGCACCTACATATACATATATACTCATAGAAAACGGCATCTAGACACATTAAATTTTATCGTATAAATTGCTTTTTTTTAGAATGGAAAGGATTTTCTCTGCATTCGTCGGGTCGTTTCCGAGGGATTGGTTCAATCTTCTTGTTAGATTATCGGAATTAAAATAGGTATCATAGGCCGGGCAATCCTGTACGATATGCTTCACTGTGAATTGGGTTTTACATCTTTGGCAGATAGGTGGCGGTTCCTTATTTATTAGATAAGCGTGCGTTAGGTTGGTGTGTCCTATCCTCATGCGGGTCAGTACCACCTCTTCTCTTCTATTCTTGCGGCAGGAAGTGCTCCATTGCTTGGTAGTGTCCTTGATGGCTCTTAGCTTATTATTGGTCGACTCGGACTTCCATGTGTCTTCCCAATCTGAGCTGACTTTACCTCTTAGCCATGCTTTAATGTCCTGCGGCTCTAGTATGTTCTCCGGAGTTAGATTACTAATCGCAGCTTCCTTAGCTGCCTGGTCGGCCTTTTCATTTCCCGAGATTCCTATGTGGGATGGGACCCAGAAGAATGTAATTGTTTTACCCATTGTTTCGAGAGTATTGATATGGTGTTGAATTTTTTGTAGCAACGGGCTCCGTTTTTTGCATTTGATTATACTCTTTAGGGCGGAAAGCGAATCGGTGCATATCAGAAAGTCCTTATATTCCGAAGAGATTGCTTGATACAGTGCTACACGAATTGCCTGCATTTCAGCTGTGAAAATGGAAGCTATTGTGGTGAGCCTTTGTTGGACAACTGTACTGTTAAAGACCACCGATAATCCGACATTTTCTCCTTGCTTGGATCCGTCTGTGTACAGTATTTGTTTGTTCGAATAAGATAGGATCATTTCATTGGCTTTGTACCTCTTTGCTTCCTTAGGCTCTTCATTATTTATTTTTGTAAGTCGAAGATCCATTTGAGGTACATTTTTCCTCCAAGATAGATCATAAGAACTAAAGTTGTCTTCTTCAACGTTCACTTCCGGTAAAGAGAGAATGAGGTTTCTTCGGCGGATGGCTAGGGGAGCAGGTTGTCCTGGTTTTCTCTGGTATAGACGTAGATTTTTTGGTGAAAAAATGTAATCAAATGCAGGATTTGTAGGTTGGAAAACTATTTTAGACAGGTATGAGCTTATTAACTGTTGTCTTCTGATGAAAAGAGGAGGGACTCCAGCTTCTGCACAAAGACTTGTGATGGGACTGGTTCTAAATGCACCCGTTGCTAATCTGATTCCTGTGTGGTTGATTGTGTCCAGAGGAAGAAGGTGTTTGGTTTTTGCCGAAGAATAGGCTATGGAACCATAGTCTATTTTTGATAAAATTAGACTTCTGTAGATTGTAAGAAGTGAATGTCTGTCTGCGCCCCAGGTAGTTTTGGATAGAACTTTCATGATGTTCAGTCTCTTCGTACATTCTTCTTTGACGCTTTTGATGTGGCTGAGCCAGGTAAGTTTACTATCTACTATCAATCCAAGGAATCTTGTTTCCATTACGAAGCTTATGTTTGTGCCTCCTAGATTAAGGTTAGGGGGTGTGCTTGGATATCTTTTCCTGGAGAACAAGATGGCATTAGTTTTGTTTGATGAAAACTTCATGTTATTTGTTTTAACCCATCCATTTAGCTTGTTGATCGTATTTTGGAGAACTGTAGTTGCCCATTGTATATCTTTGAATTTTAAAAAGATCATAAGGTCGTCGACAAATAGTGATCTTTTAATTATTGGAGGGACCTGATTATTGATTGAATTGATAGCTATTGCAAAGAGTACACAACTGAGAACACTACCTTGGGGGATACCATTAAATATGCACTTTTTACTGGACAATGATGTACCAATTCGAACCTGGATAAACCGTTTAGAAAGAAAAGACTTAATAAAACTCGGCAGTTTTCCCCGAAAGCCCCATTCAAATAGTTGCTCAAGAACCTGGCTTCTTCTTATAGTGTCATAAGCCTTTTCAAGGTCGAAGAATATGCCGATCGCTTCCTTTCCTTCGATAAATGTGTTCAATACTTCGGCTTCTAATGAGATCAGGTGGTCAATAGTGGATCTACCTTTCCTGAACCCACATTGTGCTGGTGTTAGGAGATTGTGTTTTTCCAAAGCCCATAGGAGTCGCTTATTGATAATTTTTTCCAGCAATTTAACGAGGCAGCTTGAAAGAGCTATAGGTCTGTAATTATTAATTTGAAGTTTATCTTTTCCTGGTTTTGGAATTGGAATCACAACCGCTTCGAGCCATTCGTCAGGAATTTCACTTGTGTCCCAAATCTTATTAAAGGTGAGTAACAGAAGTTTTTTTACTTGATGGGGAAGATATTTGATCATAGTGTTGTGAATTTCGTCGTATCCAGGTGATGAATTTTTCAGTTCGTCTATTGCTGAGTTTAATTCAAAGAAGGTAATTGGGCTATTGTAATTTACTTGAAGGTCTTCATTTGATAGGTTTAAAGGAAAGTTTATGGAGTTAAATTTTGTGTCTTCAGACGGGTCTGGAAGAGAACCGGAGATTTTCGAAAAGTGGTCTACAAATATTTCGGAGAGTTGTAGCGGATCGGTGATTATACAATTATGGTGTTTTAGCATAGGGACTTCCATAAACTTTGATCCTGATATGCTATGTACTTTCTGCCAAACATTCCTAATAGGTGTATTTATATTGATGGATTCTAAATAATTCATCCATGATTTCTTTTTTTTTAGTTTTACAAGTCGTCTGATCCTGGCTTTTTGCTTTTTATATGATATTAAGTTTTCAGAGGTAGGGTTTGTTTGAAAAATTTTCAATGAAAAATTCTTTTCTTTTACGGCTTGGCGGCATTCATCGTCGAACCATGGCGTGTAATTTTTCCTAGGTAGTCCGCTTGTTTTTGGAATGGCATGTTCAGCTGCTGCCTTAATGTACGAAGTGAGTATATTTACCATACCTGTTATGTCATTTGGCAACTTGATGATAGGAAGCTGGAGTATACTGGAAAAGGACTCCCAGTCGGCTTTTTCAATAACCCACTTAGGGTTTTTCCTAATCGGCGGAAGTGTTCGAGTGGGGTGTAAGATGGTCGGGAAATGATCACTGCCATATTGGTTGTTGAGTGTGTCCCACGAATATATTATGGCTAGGTTGGGTGAGCTAATTGTTAGGTCTATTGCAGATACGCTGCCGTACGCAGGACTGATATAGGTAGTTTTGCCAGTGTTAAGAAGTGTTGCGTCGCATGTATCAATAATTCTTCTGATGATATTGCCTCTTGTATTGGTTGGTGATGAAGACCAAGTACGATGGGAGCCATTCAGATCACCAGTAACAATATAGGGCGGCTCTAGTGAATTAATTAGTCGGATGACGGCAGTTTCGTTTATAGGCTCAGTTGGAGGCAGATATATATTACATATGGTAATGGGAAATGTGAGATGAACTTTAATGATGACTGCCTGGAGTTCGGGATGAGTGTTAAGAAATTGTGAATGGTAGTCTTTACGGACAGCGATGAGGACGCCACCACTTGACCGGTTGCCTGAAATTTTGTCGTTTCTGTAAGTTGTGAAGTTTTTCAAGGAAAAGTTTTTGCAGGGATTTAGGTGAGTTTCCTGAAGGCAAAGCACAGCTGGGTTTTGATCATTAAGTAGTAATTTTAATTCTTCAAATTGGGTGTTGACACCGTTGCAGTTCCATGATATAATTGACATATTAATGTGTTGTTATGTGTATACACCAGCTGAATCTTAGAGAATGTGAATGGGAGGTAGTACAATATTTGAGTATTTGTCACAAAATTTGGGAAACAGTTTAAATATAAAAAATAGATATTCATGATAAAGTCAAAAATAAAATATAGGTATGTGTTTGGATTAACAATTAAATATAAATAAGTAGATAATGAGGAGGCAAGATCAAATAAATAAATAGAAATGATGCATAAAGATAAATAAAGAATTGAATAAATATAAATAAATAAGTATAAGTATATGGTACAATTTAGGGAGATAGAGATGCATAAAATATTTATCATAAAATAAAAGGAAGAGAAATAAAAAACATCTCCATGAAGCGAAGGCGGTAATTGATATAAATAAAGAAGTGAGTGAATATAAAGTAAAAGGTACGAATATCTGATACAATGTTGAGTAACATAAACTGATAAAGTATATATTATAAGATGAAAGGGAAAGTAAAATAGAGTTCGTTCATGGAGCGAAAACGGCGATAAATATAAATAGAGATTTGAACATAAATAAGTAGGAAAATATGAATGTTTCATGCGCTTAAGTGAAACTAATAAATAAATAAATAAAATATAAATAACAAGATAAACAGAAAAGAAAGACAGAATCCGATCATGAAACAAAGATAATGGTAAATATGAGTAAAGGAAAATTGAATGATTATAAGTAAATACATATATATAGATAGTACAGTTTAGAGGAGTATATAAGTGTATAACATATCTTACGAGGATAAACAAAAGAAAAAACAGGCTTTGTTCATGAAACAAAGATAGATATAAATAAAGAATTATATGATTATAAATAATTAAATTTAGATATATGGTACTAGTTAGAGAAGTATAAGTGCAATAGTTACATATTAATAGATAAAAGGAAAAGTAATAATGAGATTGTACATAAAACACAGGCAGTGATCTTACATAAATGGGTACAGCACATATTATGAAAAGGAGGGAAAGGTAGCTAATCGAAGACTGTGGTATATAATGAGTGTATAAAATATATGAGGTGAGAAAAAAGGAAATATAGCATATAATATGTTCGTAAAACGAAGATCTTGAAATTTTAAAAGTACATAAAATATATATGAGGTAAAGGGAAATGTGATGTAGAATATATTCATAGGACGGAAATAGCCGTGTGTAAATAATGTCATTTAAATTATAAGGAATGAATGGTTTGTAAATATTTATAGTAAGTGAAGACAGAGGTAGATACATGTAGATGTACGAGATAAGAAATACGTAAGCAGGCATCTTGTTATTGTTATTGTCGTTGAATTCATTGATGTGGTGTCTATTTTTGATTATGAGAAAGTAAGTTATTTTATAAATAATTGCATGTGAATTAGGGCACAAATTGAAGATATAAAATTTGTATTTATACTTAAGATAAAATTTATTAAATAGGTCTGGGTATGTAAAGGATATCTTGCGAATCATGTTTTTTTAGGTTTACGATTGCCCTGTTTTTTATTACTCACAAGAGTAAACTCTTCCGGGTCTACCTCTGAGCTGTGGTCAGTATCCGGCACAGCTGGAGCGACGAGATCGGTTCCACTAGGCCCCGCATCGTCAAAGGATAGGAGTGGGGGTATAGAGTATGCGCGTTGCACCGACCGAGACCTCGATCGCGGCGCGCGTTGAGATTTGGGAGGAGGGGGGACAGTAAAGGAAGGGGAGGGGGAAGGGTTTGTGGGGGGATGGGGGATGGGAGGATTTATAGGGGTCAAATTTGATTGGTTATTGTTTGAATTTTTTATTTCAACATTTTTATTGTTTATGTTTTCTCCAAAAATAAATACTGTGTTTGTTTGGGTACTCATATCTTTTTTATCAGTATTTGCTGATTTTTGTTTGATTATTTCGGCGAATGTTTTATTGAAGTGTGTTGGGTTTTTTTCTTTGTATATTTTCCTAGCCTCATTTAGGGGTATTTTATTGGTTATTTGAATATATTTTATCTCTTTGTTGATTTTAAATATAGGGCAGGAACGGTCAAGAGCATTGTGTGGGCCCCCACAGTTCGCACATTTGGCCGGTAAATTGCACCGAGTGTTGTTCTCGTGCTTTGCCTCGCCACATTGGATACATTTGGCTTGCTGTTTACAAATATTAGTTGGGTGGGTAAATCCTAGGCAATTGAAACACCGCATGGGATTTGGAATGTATTGCTGGACTTTGACTGTGTGATAACCAATTTTTATTGACTCTGGAATTTTCGGAGTAGGAAATGTTATAATATATGAGTTTGTTAGAATTTCGCTGTCGTTTCTTTTAATTTTAATGCGGACTATGTCTTTTATTATATGGCACAATTCTTTTTTAATTTCTTCAATTTCCAAAAATTGAAGATCATAGCAACGAATTACCCCCTTACTATAATTTAAGGTATTATGAGGAGAAACTTTAATGGGGAACTGACCGCCAAAATTTTCGCATCTCAATAATTTTTCGGATTGAATTCCGTTGCTAGTCTCGATCAACAATGTTCCATTTTTTAATTTTTTAACATTTTTTAGATCGCCGGCGTAACCACTAAGAAATTTGCTAATAAAAAAGGGTGACACTTTAGCAAAATTGTCTTCGTCTGTACGCTGCATTATTAAAAATGTTGGGCTTAGTGAAACGTTTTCTAAATGTTCTGGAAATATTTTATGTCGACCCCGAGGCCGTCTTCTTTTTGCCTTGGGGCTACCCAGGTCTATTGGATCCCCCATATTTAATTTAGAGAGAAAATTAAAATTTAACGAAAAGAAAAATTTTTTTTTTTTTTTTTTTTGTGAGATAAATTAAACAAAATTTAAACTTATAAAAATATAAAGCAAACTAAAAAAAAAAAACAACTATAGAAGAATAATAGAGTAAATAGAAAAGAAAAATATAAATTGATAAAGTCTTAGCTGGTTAGATGCTAGCAGAGCTAGGGACGTCCTCTCTCTTCTAATGCCAAACACTGACTCTTCTCTTACTATATATTTCATATATAGGTAAGTGAAAGTAATAAACCTTATTTAAAGACCTAAAACGGCTATTTTCTTTCATTTTTAATCATAATCAACAATTAGTTTCGCAATTTATTTTCTTCCTTGATACCACATTACCCCCTACTCAACCTCAAAAGGCCTTGGCAACCTTGGAGTGATCTTTGACCGGCACATGTCATGGGGCAACCACATTTCCGAAATTTCCGAAGAAAATCCATTGCCATCCTAGAACAGTTCCTTAGGTCAACTCCTAGTTTCCTCTCTTATATACAGTACCAGTCAAAAGTTTAGACTCACCCTTAGATTTTGTAAAAAAATAAATAAGGACATTTTATTTATTGAACAACATAACAACTATAACTTTATTTTTAATTTGTTTTTAGCTAGCTGTATATCCCGGTTTCATCCAAGGAATTTGGAAAACAATGTGAAAAGCCGTGGGTCAAGAAAAGTTCGTTCGGACAGAAATGAGGTTTTTTTCGACTCCAACACGGTTAATTTCGTAAAAATCTAATGTAAAGCGAGATTATAACGATTTTTATAACAATAAAGAATGTACCTACAGATTGGCTGAAGTTATGCAATTTTAATATGGATATGACACAATATGACACAATATGGTGTTCTCACGCCCAGTGGACAAAGACGCTTGCAATAGGTAATCAAAGCTAAGCAACGTAGAGCGTGTTTTGTACTTGGATGGGTGACCGCTCCATTCGTGTGACCACCCGCCAGTGAACGCCACGCTGTCCAAGCCTACCCTCACCCCCGGGTATGTGAGACCCGTCAGCCTACTGGAGGCTACTCACACAGACCGGGCGTAGGAGTGATGAACCTTCCCCGTGTATCTCATCGAGAATCGTGGTGTGGTTTTCCAAGATGTAAGTAACCGCCCGGAGGTTCAGTACAAGGACGGTATGCTTCGGGGAAAGAAATATAGGTCCTCGGGGTCTGCTGACTCTGGGCTGTCATAATCCTTGTACCAAGACCAGTTTGTCACTGTCCTTGAACCCGAGAGAGCTGACGCCATCGGTGGGAAGGACACTGCCAAATTGGCCCCAATGGGATTGGTTATGGAGTTACGGACAGTCTGCCGCTGCGCCATGGTGACCATGGTTTGCAGCAACATGAGGTTCGGGCTACCCCCTCCAGGCTGTCTGTGCTCCCGAAGCAACACGAATGTCTGTAAGAAGACCACACTGCGCAGCCAAAGGTCTCATTAGGCCTATGCGCCAACCGAAAAAAAAATGAAAAAAAATGGTGTTCGCACCTGGTAAGAAAGAACCACTAAGCGAAATTTGGAGAATTTAGGACCAACGGATTTCTATAAAGAACAAACAAACAGAATTTCATCTTTATTTTCATAGATTTTATTCGGAACAATCATATAATTTTTGAAATGTTATCTCTTGACTTACAATTATATTTTTAAACTTGAAGATTGTGAATTAAATACAAGTGAGTCTAAACTTTTGACTGGTACTGTGTCCCCATTTTGATTAGGGCTGCCTTGTATACGGGGGACTGTCTCGCTTGCATGAGGCGAGGTTGAAAAAACTAATGAACTACTTCATTAGATTCATCTTCGGTGTACCCAGGCCTCCACGTCTCCAGTTGGTATGCTGAGTTTCAACTTCAGTGGCCTACCAAGTTTTTCGACGGCAATACTTCCTAGGTTTATATCTTTTCCAAACCTTCAGAACCAAGAAGCCTCCTTATATCCTCAACTTGTTCACGCCCTGCGCCTTAATACATTCCCTAAACACCAGATTCCAAACCTCTAACCTGTACATCCCTTTCTATCAAACTGCCTCCTTTAAAATATCCTGTATTATCCGCGCCGCCACCTTCTGGAATCCCTCACCTGTCTCCATCCGTAAAACTTTATCCCTTACTTCCTTAAAAACCCAATTATTTCTCCACGTCCTTAACCATCAATCTTCCGTAATCATGTAAAATAGTGGAAGTAACACTGAGTATACATATATATTTGATTTTTATTATAATTCTCCAAGCTCTAAAGTTTAGAAGCTGAAAAATGTTTGTTTTCAATATCCAAAGTTCTTTTTTATAATGTATTTTATTATGCTTCTAGGATTACTTATATTTTTTCTTTTTATTTATTTTATTCTTAAATTGTTGGTCCATCTTTTCTATTCAACTAGCCGGAAAAATGGCTCTGGGACTGACCATGTTTTGTCATTCTTAGGAGACTAGACGTCCCAGAATAAAAATTTCTTTCTTTCTTTCTTTAATATTGATTTCTACATAAAATACCATACGACTTGAAGTTTTTCCTGACTGTGCAAGCAATTATTCTAGGTAAAATATAAAAGTGGAGCAGTTAAAGAGTTATTGTAAAGGTTAGGAGCTGCTGTAAGTACCCTTCGAGAAGGTCCTCAACCTGATGGAACCTCAACAACCAACGAAATTGGAAAAGGTCTTAAGACATTATTGTCTTTTTATTAGTTCACTACTCAAGTACTCTTCTAGACATTTTATTACAGAAGAATGGGTGTTTATTTAAGATAATGGGGGCCTAACTACTCAAGTCGACGAATTATTTTTTTGTTATTTTAAAGGTCCCAACCACTAGCGTTATTATCACCCTATATTCCGCTAAGTTTTACCCTATATTTTCCTATGATTATATTATTATTTTTCTGTAATCATGTAATGTATTATTTCTCAAAGCCTTTTTTTTTTTTGTCGGTACGCCATAGCTTCCTTAATACTTCATCAAATTTCATGAATGAGGCATATCGTTGGTTTAAAGCTTTCCTTAACCCCTACACCGGAAGAATATAGAAATCTCTAATTTCGCCTATGATTGCGAATTATAAGCGCAAAACCGCGGTTTTGGGAAGAAAATCAAAATGTAGAGGTTTCTAAATGATGTCACTCTTTTCATCATTATTTCGATTAACCCCTTCCTTTGCGAATTGTAAGCGAAAAACTACAATTATCCCTATTAAATTTCAAACTGTTCAAAGGGCTTTTTAGTTTGTGAAGACGAACATTTTTGGTTATATACACTCTTCCGATAGTCGCCGTCGTTTACGAGTTACAAGTAAAAACAAAAGTGCGCTTTAAGATACTAAATAAACGTTGTGCAGGTAGTTAAGTGAGATTTAAGTAGGTTGGAGTGCCAATGCTTCGCACGGGTCCGCTAGTACTTTATTGTTTCTCAAAGCCATTTTTTTTTGTCGGTACGCCATAACTTAGTAGGGGAGAGCGGGGTTGGTTGGCATAGGGGGTAGGTTGGCCATTGGCTTATAGTTTCCGTCACACCTGTTGTAAATGCGCTACCATGATACAATGTGACCCGGTCGACCTCGGGAGTCTTGTCCTGAGTTTTCAATCCGATGCTAACAGTGTAGAGAAGAGTGTGCTTCATTGGTTGATTTTACAACATGTAAGTAAATTTTTATATTTTCAGTAAATTTGGTTAAAAGGCATGGCAAAACATTTGACTCCGATTCTGTTCACATAGCCCCAAACTCCTTTGAAAAACCTAACCTTTCGACTAACCAGTTTCTTGTTTGATTATTCTCCCCTGTCCTGGCAGCCATCTTTCATATGATCTCTCCTGTGGGGTTAGTTGGCTCTCTTCAACTGGGCTTGTTAGCGCAGTGGCAATTCACAAAAGCAAGGTAAACTTAAACAAAGGTGAAACTACCAATTGTCTTTAGATCCAGCGAGGAGGATGAGAACAATTTTTCATATGCAGAAAGTGACGACAGTCTAAACTTCTATCTTGTTCTATTGTCATTCTATTTTTCCTTAAAAGGTGTTAAAAACCGATTCAAAATTATTATACCATCAGAGTGCAGCTTTTAATAACATTAATATGTGTCAGGCAGTACTTGAATGAGATGGCTAAACAACTCCACCTTCTAGGTCAACCAGCCCCACCCAGGGGGTTAATTGGCATACTCTGGATTGATTAATTCTTCAATTTTCTATGATCTTATTATTAAATGTTATGTGGTGAAAAAAATACTCGAAGTACTCTAATACTTGGAGTTTACAGTGGTATCAGCCGTATTGGGATTATATTAACAGGAATGACTTAACAATCAAAAAAGTGATAATTGTTGCCAAACAACCCCGCTCTCCCCTACTTCATCAAATTTCATGAATGATGCATTATTTTGCATGCTTTCCTTAACCGCTAGACCGTAAAAATATATATATTATAAAATAAATACAAATCACTAATTTCGCCTTCGATTGCCAGTTATAGGCGCAAAACCGCGATTTTTGCAAGAAAAATGGTCGCATAGGTTTCCAAATGGTGTCAATATTTTCAGGATTTCAAGGAGGACATTTTCGAACATATACATCTTTTCTATTAACCCCTTCGCAATTCTCAGCGAAAATTTCAAAATGGTCGCAGGGCTTTTTCGAAGGTGTAATTTTTTCAGCTTATCGGGACGAACATTTTTGTTGTAAATATACACTTTTCGGATTGTCGACGTCGTTTGCGAGTTTCAAACGAAAATAAAATGTGTAGGGGAGAGCGGGGTTGGTTGGCAACAGTTTTCACTTTTTTGATTGTTCAGCCTCTTCTGTTAATATAATCCCAATAGGGCTGATACCGCTGTAAACTCCAAGTATTAGAGTGATTGAAGTATTCCTTTCACCACATAATATTTAATACTAAGTTCATAGAAAATTGAAGAATTCGTCAATCCTGAGCATGCCAATTAACCCCCTATGTGGGGCAGGTTGGCCTAGAAAGTGGAGTTGTTTAGCTATCTCATTCAAGTACTGCCTGACACAAATTATTGTTATTAAAGGCTGCACTATAATGGCATAATAATTTTGAATCGGGTTTTAACAGCTTTAAGGGAAAATAAAATGACAATAGAAGAAGATAGAAGTTTAGACTTTCGTCAATTTTTGCATAAGAAAAATAGCTCTCATCTTTCTCGCTGGAACTAAAGACAATTGGTAGTTTCACCGTTGATTATGTTTACCTTGCGTTTGTGAATTGCTACTGCTCCAAAAAAAAAGTTGAAGAGAGCCAACTAACCCCACAGGAGAGATCAAATGAAAGATGGCTGCCAGGACAGTGGAGAACAATCAAACAAGAAACTGGTTAGTCGAAAGGATAGGTTTTTTACAAAGGAGTTTGGGGCTATGTGAACAGAATCTGAGTCAAACGTTTTTCCATGCCTTTAAACCAACTTTACTGAAAATATAAAAATTTACTTAAATGTTGTAAAATCAATCAATGAAGCACACTCTTATCTACACTGTTAGCATCAGATTGAAAACTCAGGAAAAGACTCCCGAGGTCGAGCAGGTGACATGGTACAATGGTGGGGCCTTCACAACAGGTGTGACGGAAACTATAAGCCAATGGCCAACCTACCCCATATGCCAACCAACCCCGCTCTCCCCTACTATACGATACTAAATAAACGGTGTGCAGGTACTTTAACTAAGTGAGATTTAAGTAGGTTAGAGTGCGAACGGGTCAGCTAGTTATATTATTATATTCCGTATTATATTATTATTATTATATTATATTATATTATATTATTTTCCGTTTTATTTTTACACTATATTTAATTATACAGTTTTGTATGTTGTCCTATATGTTTCGAGGAAGTCGAAAAGATTATATATTGTTTATTCCTTGTCCTTCAAAATACAATTTAGATTGGAAGGAATTAGTAGCATTGCTCTGACTGTGTCGTGTGCTCTAAAATCTTTTAAAATGTGTTTACTTATTTGTTTAAAGTCACTCTATGCCACTAAGGCTATGTTGCCTTGAAAACAGGTCTTTAGATGCCTCTGGGGTTGATACAAAGGACCAAAGGAGTAACTTGTGTTAATAGTTCCCCCATCATTAGCATAATTTATGCGAATATTATCCTGTATTCACCCTCAGGGGTTGAATACGCCCTTAGTTCCTGCCTTCATAACGTATTTATGGATCGTATCCACTTCAATATATGATCCTTGAACAGTTGACAGAATGACTTACTCCAATTTGTACATTTCTCGAGGAAGCACTTTTAGCAATATTACTTACTGCAAAATTATTACCTTTTTTGTTTTATAAATTCGGGGAAGAAATATTAAAATATTGCACTTTTCTAATATATGTAGGTATACACATTAAAAAAAATTCACTTTCACTTACTATCTATAGGTACGTATGCGTATATTAGAAAACTGCAATATTTTTATATAGTAAGTGAAAGTATTGCGATCGTAAAAAAATTCGACAGCCTGTTTTCAACGGAAATACACGTTTTGACGTCCCTGAATCCAAATAACCAAGTCCCGAGAAATGGTCTCTGTCTTTGTGTGAACAGACTAGCTCAAAAACTACAAACCGTACGAACCAAAAATTGTGTCTTTGGCGTATATAAATGTGATGTGACAGCAAGAATTTAATCAAAATTAATCAAACGGACGGGGCAATTTATTGTTAACCAACAATATCACAATAAAACTGAATACACTGATAGTTAAATATGCTTGAGTTTTTATATGGATAAAATCTATCAATAATGAATTGATAATTACTGTCACTTACCTATATATGAAATAAACAGCAAGGAAAAGTATTCGTGAAAAATTTCGACTTCCGGTTTTCAACGGAAATACACGTTTTGGGTTCTGTTTGTTCCCGAAATGGTCTGTGAGTGTGTTTGTGTGAACAGACTAGCTCAAAAACTATAAGCCGAACAAAACTGAAATTGGGTGGGGATTTGTTGTACGTATATGCCCGCGATGTGACAGCAAACATTTCATCAAAATTGGTCAAACGGAGTCCAATAAATACACTATACTTAATAAATGTTTTCTCAGGGGCCCGGTGTGGCTGTGCGGTAAAGCGCCGTACTCCCATGCCGGAGCTGCGGGTTCGAGTCCCGCCCTGGGTGGTGCTTTTCTTTCGTAGGAGAAGTATCACCCAGTGCCATGGGTGTTAGTATGGGCAGTATAGGGCTTCAGTAGAAGCCTTAAAGTCCCCAAAAAGAAAAAGAAAAAAAAAAAAAAAATGTTTTCTCATTATCACGTGTTTTTTTATTTACTCAAAAAAGGCTTTAACGATTTTGATCAAACATGGTATTTTATGTATGTATATGCCCGCGATGCGACAGCTAAAATTTTATTAACCGTATTATGAAGATAAAAACTTCTATTTATTAATAAAAACATTTATTTTACTTTAGAGAGTAAATATGTGATGCTTAATTTTTTTAAAGCATCGAAGGTATGCAAAAAAAAATATGGTATAAGATAACAGTCTATAACTGGTTAATTATATTTTAGTCTAGAACCTTATGTTCCATAAGAAAGCAATATAAAGCAATTTTAGAGGAACAGTAATCATTCTCGATTTCCAGAAACGCATAAGAGACAAACTTTACTATGAGCCGTAAATGCGCCTCCTATCAATTCACCTTCACGATATTTTTACAAAAAGCAAATCGTAGTAAAAAACAAGCAAGCAATAAAAAAAAAAAAACTCGACTGTTGATGAAATTAGGTCCCTTCAAAAAATAAATAAGCAATAATGAATCGAAAAGAACTGAGAACATTCAATTTTTGCAATACAAATACGTTATAACTTATGGAGATATACAAATATAAAGATATAAATGTGGAAAAGTGTGGCGTTTAGATATTATCGAAACACATCGATTTCTAATCTAAGTAAGTTCGTAAGTGAAAGTTGTGTGTTGCGCGCATCGCACTTGATTTTTTTTTTATTACCAGCACTGTTTAAATAACAGCTATTACTAATAAACATTTTTTTGATTGTTTTTTTTTTGTACTCTTGGGCTCTTAAATCATTGGAAAAATACGTTAACCCTAGATCTAAAGAGTTTAGTAGTATAAGATTATTTGTTAGAGGATCTACCGCTATATATACAAAAATCTGGTGCGTGCGCGCAACACACAACTTTCACTTACCAACTTACTTAGATCAGAAATTGACGTGTTTTGTTAAATATAATTTCCCAAAGTCACACATTTTTCTACATCCATATCTTATTTTTGTTAATCGTTAAAGCCGTTTTTGAGTAAATAAAAAAACCCGTGAAAATGATACAAAATTTATTAAGTAAAGTCCCCCCCCCCGGTTAATCAATTTTAATGAAATTTTAACAGTCAAATCTCGGGCATATACATACATCAAATACCCAGTTTGATCAAAATCGTTAAAGCCGATTTAGAGTAAATAAAATAAACACGTGAAAACGTTTAAAAATTTATTAAGTAAAGTCCGGTTAATCAATTTTGATGAAATTTTTACAGTCATATTTCGGTCATATAAATAGATGAAATATTTAGTTTAATCAAAATCGTTAGAGCCGTTTTTGAGAAAATCGAAAAAAACCTAAAAAGTTATTAAGTAAAGTACCCCCTCCCTTTAAGTAATTTTGATGAAATTTATGCTGTCACATCGCGGGAATATACCTACACTAAATACCCAATTTCAGGATCGCACGGTTTATAGTTTTTGAGCTAGTCTGTTCACACACACACACACACACACACACACAGACCATTTCGCGGGACTTGGTCATTTCGACTAGGGGACCCCAAAACGTGTATTTCCGTTGAAAACCGGAAGTCGAATTTTTTCACAATCGCAATACTTCCAATTACTATATATTTAATATATAGGTAAGTGAAAGTAAAAATATTTAGCAACTACGCAAAATTTAATGTTATCCGAATAAAATAGCAATATAACTACTTGAATATGTTATACGTAAAAGAAACAGTATTATTAATGTAACAGTTATCAATAAATAACAGTTACTAATGTATAGTACCTGACAGTAGGGTCCCAGGTTTCCTCTTCACGGCTGTCCTTCCCCATGCCGAGCTCAGAGCTGACTGAAGCCAATCCAACCAGTTCCCGTTACTCAATATAATCCCTTTAACACAAGCGTTATCGCACCTTACAGCGCTTCTCAGAAGTTGGGAATCAGTTTCGAGAGTAACTTCTACTGTGATGGTACAATTGCGCGATTGAATGCAACCACAATATTAACGCTACAAAATTATATAAATGGCTGAGTTTGTTTGTTTTTTTAACGTCACTTTATGTCACTAAGGCTAATCGGAAAATGCTACAGTGGGAGATGTTGCCTATCCAGGTAGGAATCTTTAACGAGAACTTGACATCGTACAGGCTTGGGACCTCCATTTTACATCCTATCCCAGGGACGGCATAGCCCAAGATTTTCTACTCCTTTGAAAAATTCACAGGGTCACCGCGGGACGCGAACCCGCTACCTTTAGTATTGTTGGTTTACAATAAACAATTTGCCTCTTATCCTAAAGATATAATGTATATACAGATTCAATGATAAATTTATCATGCATACTTTATTTATTATAAAGCAGACTTTGTTTGTTTTAACGTCAAACCAAAAACGGCAACTAGAAGTCAGGATATCACTGCATGACATCAAAATCAGATACTGTAAAGACTGAAGCTATAGTCTTCTGATTCTAACTCCTAAATTTTATTTTAATCTTACTCCTGTGTTTTTGTTTTACATAAAAAAGTTTGCTGCCAAAAATTTTGCTATCAGCCATTTGTTGATTTTTTTTTTTATTTTATAATAATAAAAATAAAACAAATCAGTTGTCTTAAAAGTAATAAAAATATTAATAGTTCCATACTTGAAGAGAATATTTTTTTAAGTCCTGGGAAACCGAGACTTTAGTTCTTTACTTTTTTAAGTTACCAATGATTTTTCGTAGTCTATTTCAACTGATCACTTAACAAAAAAAAATAAAAAAATTGAAATTGTTCTGCAATTAATACGCGTATCCATCCAATAAAGAGCTAAAATTTGTTTAAGTTATCAATTTTTTTCGGTGCCCATCTGCAAATATCACTTAAATCACCCATAAAAATAAATAAAATAATTGTCCTGCAATTCTTATTTGTTTTTTGGTTGTTTAACGCCCATTTATGCTACTAAGGCTAATCGGACGATGCTATAGTGGTATTCCTAAATTTCGTCTATCCAGGTGTAAATAGGGTAAGGATCTTTAACGAGAATTTGACATCGTATAGGCTCGGCACCTCCATTTTACGTCCTATCCCAGGAACGGCATAGCCAAGAATTTTTTTTGCGAACCCGCAACTTGTAGTATTGTAGATTCCTATGCTAACCACTTTTATTATTTATTTTCACTACGCTTGGAGTACGTTCATGTACTTATTTCTTTTTTTCGGTGTCGTTTTTAATGAGTTATATTTAAATGTACAATGAACGAGTTGACAATGAATTTATAAGGCACTGGTTATAAAGCACCGAATGTGCCATCTGAATTTCAACTACATCATAACTACCACTCAGCACCTTGATTAGAGAAACAATATTAATTTCTATGAAGTCAGCTGTTGCTTCGTTCGTAACAGCAGAATTCCCACACCTCTAAATATAATAATCATTGTCTTTATATTATAAGGGTAGGGATAAACTTATAAAATTTAACTAAAACTTTGAAAGTAATTTGTTATGTATTTGCTTGCTTACTTAACGTCATACTATGCTGCTATGGCTTATCGGAAGATGCTTTAACGGATATCTGACGTCGCACAGGCTCGTGGTCTCTTAATTACGCCCCTACCGGAAGACGGCATTATTTTTACCGCCCTTAAAAAATTCTAAAGTCAGGTTACGAACACGTGATCTTGGGAAAATATCGTATCAGACTATTGAGAGATTTTTTAAGAAATATCGTGTTTGTGTCCACATCGATAATACTCGTATATCAGCAGGGATATAGATACTTTTACTTTTGAGCTTTCTGTCTATAGAAACTCACATCTGTGATAATCAGTTTTTGTTTTTATTTATTTATAGGGTATAGTGAGATCTTTAACACGTTCATGCCGGCGTGTACCACCGGTGGCTCACACTTGACTGCCTCATCGGGCGGCGTTTACCACCGGTGGCTCACACTAGAATGCCGCATCGATCAAATAATTAGATCTTTAACACTTTGTCTGCCGAAAAAGAATACCTGAGAGTCACGCTCTCGTTTCAACACAATTTTAATATTTAATTCTCTGACAAGAGAACAGTTACTCGAGTTCAGGTGACATGGCAGCCAAAGTTTAAAAAAGTAGAAATAATTTCTATATAGCTGAAAATGAAAATAATGAAAATTTAAAGTAAATTCATTTATTTTTATGTTTATTTATATTTATATTCATATACTTATAAACGTATAAACATTTATTTTTTAATAACAATTATAATAAATATGGTAATATAAACATAACTAGTGGGATAGTATTTTTTATTGTTTATTTTATTATTGTTGGATTGCCAATACTGCATAATGCCCTGGAATAGCTCCCGCCCGATAGAGCGAAAAGCATTAAACAGTCCCGGCGTGAACATGTTAAAGTAAAATTCGATTGTTTTTGAGCTATTTGCAAATATCGGTCATCATAGTAAATAAGTAACGTGGATATAGTACCAAGCTCATTATTACAATATATATAATATTGTGGCCAAGCATAAAACTAATCATGCCTCAATAGTATAGTTCTTGTACATTGTATGTTTTGAGGACTGGAAGATCATTGTTAACAGTAAATATTTTTTAAAAAGCAGTTGGCATAACAAAACAAGTCAGCAAAAGACGACCAAAATATTTTTCTATTCCATTCGTTGAATAACAAATCACGTTTTTGTTTTTTGTTTCAAATGATCTCACCATTATATTTCATAAACCTTAATCTTATTCGTAAATATTTTACTTATCTTCAGAGACTTTAGAGGATAAAATACATCATATAAAAAGTTATCTCTAATTACTTTATTAATGAGAAAAATAATCTTCTGACTTTAGTATACATATGATATTACATTATAGGATACATATTGGTATTTTATTAATATTGTGTAGAAAACTTTAAATAATAGAAATATTGCTTATGCTAAGTGTTTCTATATAACGATCAAAGATGATTTCTGTAAAGAGACTATTTTTACTTTCACTTACCTATATATGAAATTTATAGTATTACTTTCACTTATCTATATATGAAATATATAGTATTAATTTCACTTACCTATATATGAAATATATAGTAAGTGGAAGTATTGTGATCGTGAAAAATTTCGACTTCCGGTTTTCAACGGAAATACACGTTTTGGGGTCCCCTGAGTCCCATTAACCAAGTCCCGCGAAATGGTCAGTGTGTGTGTGTGTGTGTGTGTGTGTGTGTGTGTTTGAACAGACTAGCTCAAAAACTAAAAACCGTGCGAACCTGAAATTGGGTATTTGGTGTATGTATATGCCCGCGACGTGACAGCAAAAATTTCATCAAAATCGCTGAAAAGGAGGGGGTACTTTATTTAGTAACTTTTTAATTTTTTTTTCGATTTTCTCAAAAACGGCTCTAACGATTTTGATTATACTGAGTATTTGATCTATATATATCCCCGAGATATGACTGTAAAAATTTCATCAAAATTGATCAACCGGAGGGGAGGCTTTACTAAATAAATTTTGTACCGATTTCAGGTGTTTTCTTTATTTACTCAAAAACGGCATTAAAAATTTTGATCAAACTTATTTGATGTATGTATATGCCAAAGATGTGATAGCCAACATTTCATCATAATTGGTCAAACGGAGAGGGCACTTTATTTCATAACGTTTTTTCCAATTTTTACCTTTTTTTCGATGATTTCAAAAACGGCTTTAACGATTTTTTTATCAAATTCGTCATTTTTAATGAAAATTAGGTGTTCTTTAATATCAGGTAAGCTTTATCATAATGAAAATGTTCTGAGGGGGCTTTTTTTGGGGGGGGGGCCTTTTTTGCTTGTTTATTTCCTATAAAGTACCTTTGTTTTTGTTTATATGGATAAATTAACTGTCTTTCGTTACGCCTAAAAATAAAAAATGGCTAAATATGAGATATGATAAAAATAAAAAAAACATAAACAGGAGAAAAAAAGAAAAATATTCAGTCAATTCATAAAACTCGTTGAGCCAACGCATGCGGAGTACGCCATTAATGACAGACCATTGTTCACAATTAAAGCCGTTCTGTTCATTTGAGAAGTGGCAATTAACAAAACGCATTAATTTCTAATCTAAGTAAGTTGGTAAGTGAAAGTTGTGTGTTGCGCGCACGCACCAGATTTTTTATTTTGGAATTATCCTTTTTATTTTATTATTATTTTTTTTTTTAAGACGCTATTTGAGGTTTTCTTCGTCGTTTAATTGATCAAGAACTCAACGTGGGTAAAAAAAAAAAAAAAAAAAAAAAATAGTGAAAGGACAACTAAAAAAAAAAATCTGGCAATCTTATCATAAATTTATGGTGTTTCAAAAAATTAATAAGCTGACGTAGCTGAATTCCAAAAATATGTGCTGAATTAATCCTAACGATATCTAATATTAAAAATCTGGTGCGACGCAATAATTTGAAGCATCACGTATTTAATCTCTAAAGTAATTTTTTTTTTTTATTGTTAAATAAAAGTTTATATTTTCATCAGTGATAATACGGGATTTGAAATTTCGGCTGTCGCATCTTTGGCATATACGTATATCAAATACCCAGTTTGATCAACATCACTACAGCCGTTCTTGAGTAAATAAAAAAAAACACCTGAAAATGAGGCAAAATTTATTAACTAAAGTGCCCCCCTCTAAATGATCAATTTAGATGAAATTTTGGCCGTCACGTCGCGGGCATATACATACATCTAGTACCGAGTTTAATCAAAATCGTTGGAGCCGTTTTTTAGAGAATCTAAAAAAAAAAAAAAACGTAAAAATTAGACGAAATTCATTAAACAAAGTACCCCCTCCGTTTGACCAATTTTGATGAAATTTTTGCTGTCATATCGCGGACATATACAAACACCAAATACCCAATTTCAGGTTCGTACGGTTTATAGTTTATGAGCTAGTTTGTTCACACACAGACCATTTCGCGGGACTTATATGGATTCAGGGGACCCCAAAACGTGTATTTTCGCTGAAAACCGGAAGTAGAAATTTTTCACGATCACAATACTTTCCCTTACTATATATTTTATATTTAGATAAGTGAAAGTAAAAATAGAAATTAGGGAAGCACCGGGTTCAGTTTTGATATTCTAATGGATGACGTGGAAATAGAAATGCAACAACTGAATCAACAACTGAACGACGATGGCGTAGCAAAGCTAGAGTAAAGGTCAAGCCACACATGTCCGCACCTGATCCGCACCGCAGCACTAATATAGGTTATGTTCAAAATATTTTTAATTTAACTTACATATTGCCTTTAGTTATGCCTAAAGGTCAGGCATCCGCATCCGCGTGTGTGAACGGTTACTATCTATCCTTCGTAAATGAATCAGATCCGTTCTGCGGATGCGGATGTGGTGCGGACATGTGTGGCCTGATCTTAAAATAGAGCAAGATAATTGAGGCTTTGGTTCTAAACGGACCGTAACGCCAATTAAGAAGAAGAAGAAAGATTTTTTTGGGTGTGAATTTATTTAAGTAAGTTAGGTTTTGAAATTTTTTTTAATTTTATTGGTGCCCGAGTTATCCTTTGTAGCCATTCGTGTATTACGAGCAAAATGTATTCGATTTTAATATTTCGGAATTTTTATAATTACCCTGCTAAATTCTTATCAAAACATCTCACATGTTTATCAAAGCATCATATGTCCCTAAATAAATACATTTAATTATTTTTTTCTTTCCAAGTATTTATTTCGACTTAGTAGATGTTAGATGTAGATATAGTAACTTTTTAAATGTTATGTTAGATATACACGACGGACGGAAAGGACCCTACCTCGATATCTTGCAGGCCCGAAGAAGGAGGAGCCGTAGACACATAGATGGTACACGAAGGATAAATGATAATTCGACCTAGGCACCTTAAGGACCAGAGGACTCTCTTCTGCAAGAGGTGGCTGCTGGAATACACAGGTAAAATAAGCCCCTCCTTATCAGGGATCTTATCACAATGTATAGTTTTATAATATTAACATAAGAGAGGTTACCAGAGTCTGGAGATAAAAATTACTAAACAGGTGAGTTCGCCAGATCTGAACTGACCAATGAGTACCTCAATAGCAAATAAAGGATGTGTGCACCTGAGGTGTTAGTAGCTAGCATAGCAGCTTACAATACTAATGGTCGTGTATTCGCAGTTTTTTTAAGATGAGTAAAAAATCATCACACCTTTCCTCTTTGGCGTCGAAAAATGTAGTTCCCGAGCCTGTGTAATACAGTCGACTCCGTTTTATTGGGACACAAAGGGAAAATTTGTATTGTCCCAATTAAGGTCTGGCCACACATGTCCGCACCGGATCCGCACCGTAGCAATAATACAGGTTATGTTCAGAATATTTTTAATTTAACTTACATATTACCTTTAGTTATGCCTAAAGTTCAAGCCACACATGTCAGACAAAGGCCACTTTAGGCATAACTAAAGGTAATATGTAAGTTAAATTAAAAATATTCTGAACATAACCTATATTATTGCTACGGTGCGGATCCGGTGCGGACATGTGTGGCCAGACTTTTAGGCGGACGACCCAATAAAGCGGAGATCATGAATCCACTTGTAAATGCAAAATAAAATTCCTAAATACGCCTAATCGCTGGACTACCATACATGTATGACAATTGATGTCATACATTAGACATATTTGGGGAAAAACCTAGTTATTAGGTGCATTTAGGTGTACCTATCCTCGTCTATTAATTTAATGATGGAGTCAAAATAGCACGATTAATTTAAAATGTATTTTTATTAAATATGTGTTTTAATATGAGAAATATACAAGATGAAACAAATTAAAATAACTATTTGGGTACAATATAAATTATAGTGATAAAGACAAAGTAAGAAATGAATCAGAACACGTTTTTACGACAATTATTTTTAACAGGTAAGAATCAGGTGTGCATTGTCACACTCGTTGTAAACTAAGACCAACATAATTAGCTCACTTGTTTAGGACTCCTAAGGACTTCTTCATTTCCTTTTTGCGGTTTCTTGCTCCTGGCTGAGAAATAGGCGTGGTCTCAGATACTTAGCTTTTTAGATTGACACCGGGTCTCATAGTTTTTTACACTAAGTTCCAGAAAGTTTTGGCCCAATAAGCCGATGTTTTGTCCCAATAAAGCGGTGATATTTTACCTACAGGTATTTGATTCCGTTTTATTAAAAATGGCTCAATTAAGCAGTGGTCCCAATTATCCGATGGCCCAATTAAACGGAGTCGACTCATTTACTCCTACAGTGAGAGTCCTTAATTTTGTCTATCCAGGTATAATTATGATAGGTATCGTTAACGATTACCTGACATCGTATAGGCTCGGGACCTTCATTTTACGTCCGAGGGACGGCATAGCCAAGGATTTTTTACTCCCTTTAAAAAATTCTAGGGCCATCACGGGTCGCCAATCAGCGCTTTTATTATTGTAGAGTGCTATGCTAACCACTACACCAAAGGTGACTCCAGGGAAAATGCAAAAACCTTTTTTGTATCAACCATTAAGGCCGAATGATCGTTTTAACTCTCAAAATACGCCTTTTGTGCCACTTTTGGGGGAGTTTGGCTTCAATCAGGACTGTTTACAATGTTTGGAACAGGACGTTGCTGCGCTATCCATCGTCATAGGCTATTACAATTGGCGAAATATAACTCTTTACAGGGTTAGGTTTTTTTGATCAATATTGGGATGTATGTAAATGTTGTAGGTAATTTATTAACCGGTTAAATACCATCCCATATTTAGCAGAAACTTAACTGTTGGGTCCATTGTAAACGCCCCAGGGGTTCAAAGGCGAAGCAACTTATGATTCTAAACTTTTTTTTGAAAAGTTTTGTAAAAAAGTGATATACATTCGTTAATCATAATTTTGTAAACCTACTACAATTTAATACGCTTTATGTATGTATTAATAGCTGTATATCCCGGTTTCACCTAGGGAATTTCATTTTTCTTTCGACTCAAACGGTCGATTTCGTAAAAACCAATGTCGCTTTACATCATAACGATTTTTATAATAATAAAGAATATACCCAGAGATTGGCAGATATTATGCAATTTTAATATGGACAGGTGTTAGCATAATAATAAATAAATTAAAATATTTATCATTGAATCTATACATTCATTACATCTTTAGGATAAAAAGCAAATTGTTTTAGGAATAGCCAGCCGTATAACTGCTAGTAAAAGGCTGCAGTTTATGTATAATAACAACTAGCTGCATATCCCGGTTTCTCCCGTGGAATTTCAATGAACTTTCGATTTCGTTAAAAAGCATTGTAAAGCGAAATCATAAAGGCTTTTATAACAATGAAGAATATACCCAGAGATCGGCTGAAGTTATGCAATTTAAATAAGGACAGGTTTGCACCTGGTATGAAAGAACCACAGAGCGAAATTTGAAGAATTGAGGACAATCGGTATGGATTTCTATATAGATTTATATGGATTATCAATTCATTGTTAGAAATGTGAAAGATGATTAAAAATAAGGTCACGGGATAGCGTCCCGCGGTGGCCCTAGGGTTTTTAATGGGAGTAAAGAATCCTTGACTATGCCGTCCCTCGGATAGGACGTAAAATGGATGTCCCGAGCCTGTAAGATGTCAGGTACTCGTTAAAGATCCTTATCCTGATTATACCCTCATAGGCAAAATTTAGGACTACCACTGTAGCATTTTCCGATTAGCCTTAGCAACATAAAAGGACGTGAAACAAACAAACAACAAATAAGAATTGCAGGACAATTATTTTATTTATTTTCATTATTATAAAATAAAAATAATCAACAAATGGCTGACAGCAAAATTTTTGGCAGTAAACTTTTTTTATATAAAACAAAAACAGAGGAGTAAGATTAAAATAAAATTTAGGAGTAAGAATCAGCAGACTATAGCTTCAGTCTTTACAGTATCTGATTTTGATGTCATGCAGTGATACCCTGACTTCTAGTTGTCGTTTTTGGTTTGTTTTTTTCTTCATTCAACTGGCAAAACATCAGTAGATTATTTTGTTTAGAGTCATCTTAAGGCTTTAGACAAGAGGGGTCCACCTTTGGTGAAGAGGTTATCATAGCACTCTATAATACTATAGGTCGCGGATTCACGTCCCGCGCTGAACCTAGAGTTTTTTTAAAGTGAGTAAAAAATCCTTGGCTATGCCGTCCCTCGGATAGGACGTAAAATGGAAGTCCCGAGCCTGTACGATGACAGTTACTTGAGGTACTAGGTAAAGATAGCTATCCAAAAAATATCTGGATAGGCAAAATTTAGGACTACCACTGCTGCATCTTCTGATTAGCCTTATTGGCTTAAAATGACGTTAATTAAGCAAACAAAAAAACGAAAGATTTTCTTTCTTTTTTTTTTTTGGGTGGGGGAAGGGAAGGGGTTTCAATTATATTTCAATATATAATTTATGCCTCTTTTTGAGATTTTGTTCCAATCTAAAAATTTGGGACTTTTCCTTTATGGCGTTGGCTACAAGTTGAAAAGAAAAAGAACATTGTTCCTTCTCGAAAGGATTTGGAATTGTAAGCTACAAAAGGTTTGAGAGAGCGAAATGAATAATGTATATTGAATGGATTAGGTCTGAAAACGTTCCATCATCGGAGAATCATGATTGGCCGGATGGGGAGAGGAACTAGACCAATCCCACGGCGAGGAGGGGAAACGGGATTATTGATTGGTCGCTTAGAATGGTGGATCAACAAGTAGGCTGCTTCCTCCAATCATAATCTATTATACTGTAAGTTTTATCAACTGCTGCAGTGAAGACAAGTGAATAATCAAAGGAACAACATGAGAATTCATTGAATCTTCACCATCAATGGCAACAGTTGTCCAACACATTCATCTCAAGTAGTATTATAATTTAAAACATTTGATGATAATGCCAATATCACTGCTTGATTGATGATTTTGTTACCTACTCTAAATAAAATTCCTAAAATGGCTGAGTAGTGTTTTTTTTTTAGGCTAAAGGCCTCCATTGAAGCCCTATACTGCCCGAGCTGTTAATTGTTATATAGGGGTCAGAATGTTATTGTAATTTTATACAATTATAATTTTATACTTTAACAAATAAAATCTATCTATCTATCTATCTATCTATGTTATTGTAATTTCTTACGAATTTCCATATGGATCGTATGAGGCTATTGTCTAAAGTTGCCATTTTTTGCACAAAATTATTGTGGTTGTAGATGTTTGGGTATTTTTTTCGGATGTTATCATATTTTTTGCAGTTTTTTTATGACTTTTTTGGGTCGTATATAGTCTTGCAAACTGCATTAGTTTTTCATCCTTGTTGATTTTTATTAGTGTTAAACCACGGTTTGTTCCACCATGATTGATTATTAGCCTCGTTAACATTGCTATTTCTTTTTTCTTCATGGTTATGATGACATGTGAAAACCATGGTCGTAGGCTTACTTTTGATTGTATACCATAGTGGTCCTTGCCCTTTTTTTGTGACTCCCATGTATACCTCTCTTGCCACACGCTAATTTACTTTTTCCTCATGAGATATAGAGTAGTGTTAGTGTGTTAAATAGTGTAACATAATAGTTTAGACGATTTGTAATAGCAGGCAATGCCTTTACAATATCTTGTCTTTATTTATTACAGATAATTTTTTCACTGAGCTATATCCTCTGAATATTATCTGAGGCCAAACCTCTGAATATGTATTGTTAGCGCTGTCCATCATTTGTCATGTGCAGGAAACTGTGGAATTGGGTGGTGTGTATCTGATGACGATTATCTGTGAAATTGGGTGGTGTGTCCACGGTAATCCGATTTCGCAGTTAATTAGGAAAAGAAGACTAAAAGCATAAATACATTCAAAATAGTTGTACAGAAAGAAAAAGAGTATTCGGGGTTTTAAAATTGAATAAAATCTCAAATATAGAATATCAAGTAGGATGTTTACGTTTTATTTAAACACAATGAACTGAAAATTTATTTAGAAAAAACAATATTGTCTAGGTGTCCACCATAACGCTGCTGGCACTCCTCGAATCTCAAACGCGGATTTCTAAAAACGCGTTTTGACACATTGTTCCTGAGATTGCCGTCATTTCAGTTCTGATGTTTTGCTTCAATTGCGTTAGATTCGTCGGTTTCTTTTCGTATACCCTACTTTTCATGTATCCCCAAGGAAAGAAGTTAAGAGGACTGAGATCGGGACTCCTGGGAGGCCAGCTATTGGTGCCTATACGAGAAATCCCTTTGTTTTGGAATAATTTGTTTTAAGTAGCAATTGATAAGTCTGAAGTATGGCAAGAGTTGCCATACTTCCTGAAACCATGTTCAAGAGTTATATCCTTTAAACTCTTAAAGTTCTTGGGCCAAAAAAACCTCTTATCATTTCACAGTAACAAAAACCCGAATACTCTTTCCGGACACCCTATATTTCAATTAGATACATTTGGTCAGAGTAAATATTAAAAAAAAAAGAGTGGTTAATATAAACTTTCCTACGGCACAGAGCGTAATATTTACTCTGTTTGAGGCGTTATTTTTAAAAACTATATCGTTTGAATTCTGTATTGAAGAAGATGATCATTCTTTTTTTTTTTTTTTAATTTTCGTCCTCCACTTCCTCGCCGTTACGCTATACGGGGGAAACCCCCCCCCCCCGGGCGAGAGGAGTGGGTGGGGGGTTGATGCCGAGTATTATTAAGGTGCCTTTACACTGAGCGAACCTCACTTTCAAGCAGCCTGTTCGGAACAGACAAGAACTCTAACAGGAACTTTATCTGTTCGCCTGTGTGTTCGTGGAAAGCGCTAGTGTCGCTTTTGAGTTAGTTAACACGTTAGGTCCGGCGGCGTATTTTAGGGGTATCCTGAACTGAACGGTATCGGTCCCCGGGGTCCGACTGCTAGGATGAGCCACGGACGATATCGGGCGTCCGATGGGAATGCTTTGACGAAAGCGTTCTCTTTTGATTAAAAGTGAATTAAATGAGCGTCTCGAGGGCATTATCTCTTGGCGAGGATTGAACAAGACATAATTGCCGTAGGACAGGCCGATACAATGTTTATGCCATTCTTTATCGAAGATCGGACCTCGGAGCCCGATTCTGAAAAACAACAGAATTCTCAGCTGTTAACAACATTTTACGCAATAAAATTCAATAATCTCATTAATATTAAACTAAATTGAATGTTTGAAGTGTTCGGCCTTTCGGACATTTTCATGTGAAAGTCGCTACAAAAGTGATATGTAACTAAGGTAGGTAAAATCTATATACATAAAGATTAAATCCTGTTTGTTTGTTTGTTTGTTCTTTATAGAAATCCATACCATTTGTCCTATCCTCATTTTCCAAATTTCGCTCAGTGGTTCTTTGATACCAGGTGCGAACACCTGTCCATATTAAAATTGCATAACTTCTGCCGATCTTCAGCTGATATTCTTTGTTGTTACAAAAATCGTAATGATCTCGCTTTACAATGTTTCTTTACGAAATCGACCGTTTCATTAGAAAAATGAAATTCCACGGGTGAAACCGGGATATGCAGCCATAATCTATGTAAATAAAGATGAAATTGTGTTTGTTCTTTATAAAAATCCATACCAGGTGCGAACACCTGTCCATATTAAAATTTCATAACCTCAGCTGTTCTTCAGCTGATATTCTTTATTGTTATAAAAATCGTAATGATCTCGCTTAACTTTACGCTTGGTTTTTTACGAAATCGAACGTTTCATTAAAAAAATGAAATTCCCCAGGTGAAACCGGGATATACAGCTAGTAATATATATTTTATACCATGTCTTATTTATGTAATTTAAAATGCATTATATAAAAATCAGCTGTTATATATTTCACTGATGAAGGAATCATCACCATGTTATCTACGAATTGCCTGCTATAAAGGTGAACCGCTACAGCGCGAGGTCAACTTAACCTGGATCGATAATGATCTCTAAAGTTCAAAGTACGTCCAGGTCTAGCGTATAGATCAAGTTTTCATTTTACACTGACTTTGCATATGATGTTCGGCAAAAATAATATTGTAACAATTATGTGTGTTAAAATATTTTTTGTTAAACCAAAATAATAATTTACAATGCCAGACAAACAATATAACCTTAAATAATAAGAAAAGTATCAACATGTAACGATACAGTAATACAAAAATGGCCATGTTTGTTTGACGTCACTTTATACCATTAAGGCTAATCGGACGATGCTATAGTGGGAGTCCTTAATTTTGCCTATCCAGTTATAATTAGGATAGGGATCTTTAACGAGTACCTGACATCGTACAGGCTCGGGATCTCCATTTTACGTCCTATCTGAGGGACGGCATGGCTAAGGATCTTTTACTCCCATTAAAAAATCCTAGGGCCACCGCTGCGCGGGAACCTCCGACATTTAGTATTGTAGGTTGCCATAATTATCATATGATCCGAGCTTCAGAACAAGACTAACTCCCCTGTCCATCGCCTTATTATATTATCCTCCTTAAATGTAGTCTGAATCGGAACAGTCCAGCCCGTTCTTGACAAGCGTAGAAGGTGCTCTAATAGTTACGAACATGTACTAGAACCGTCACAAACATGTAATTCAACTGTTTCAACGAGTTTGGAATTCTTTTAAATGATATGTGCATACAGAAAAGAAAAGCAATAAACAAAAAAAAAATTGTGTTTTTATTTTCTTCCACGTTACACTGCTCCCTCTTAAGAGATATTCCTCCTGGATGTCTTATTTCTCACACAGACCTGCTCTCCAGCGGCGGAAGGCCCCCCCCCGCTGAATACTCTGCGCCATAGGCACAACTTCAACCGACCTCAAAACTAGAATCTATAACCATAAAAGCACACTCAAACCAAATTCAAAAACAGCCGCATCATTATCTAACCACGCTAAAGAAACCAGACATGAAATAGACTTTGATAACATCAAAATTCTACACAAATCCACCTCCCGGGAAAAACAAAAAATAATTGAATCCATATACATTGCAATAAATCAAGATAGAATATTTAATAACAAACAGGAAGCAGCCCACATCCCTAAGCACTATTCACACATAATACATTACAATAGAACGCGCTCGCGTTCGACCTTCTTCATCGTGGTTCCCTACATATGACCCTAAGCGATTATGGTGGACGATCATGGGCTTTCCTTGAGGCTACTTGAAGACCCCGTAGATCACACCATCTTAATCATGTAGGGTCCCTCCCAATTCTTCTGCGACTTTGGGTAGAACCTCCTCTTTCCTCGTGGGTTGTAGAGCCAAACAAGTTCTCCTTCGTATCCGCCCTGATTGACGATGCTTCCCTTTGATCTCCTCACCCGATCGCTGGCAAGGTGTCTCTTATTCATTTTTTACTTTCACTTACCTATATATGAAATATATAGTAAGTGGAAGTATTGCGATCGTGAAAATTTTCGACTTCCGGTTTTCAACGGAAATACACGTTTTGGGGTCCCCTGAGTCAAAATAACCAAGTCCCACGAAATGGTCTGTGTGTGTGTCTGTGTGTCTGTGTGTGTGTGTGTAAACAGACTAGCTCAAAAACTATAAATCGTGCGATCCTTAAATTGGGTATTTAGTGTATGTATATGCCCGCAATGTGACAGCAAAAATTTCATCAAAATTGCTCAAAGGGAGGGGGTACTTTATTTTATAACTTTTTTTCGATTTTCTCAAAAACGGCTCTAACGATTTTGATTAAACTGAGTATTTGATCTATTTATATGCATGAAATATGACTGTAAAAATTTCATCAAAATTGATCAACCGGAGGGGGGACTTTACTTAATAAATTTTGTATCATTTTCACGTGTTTTTTTATTTACTCAACAACGGTTTTAACGATTTTGATCAAACTTGGTATTTGATGTATGTATATGCCAAAGATGCGATAACCAACATTTCATCACATTTGATCAACCGGAGGGGGGACTTTACTTAATAAATTTTGTATCATTTTCACGTGTTTTTTTTTATTTACTCAAAAACGGTTTTAACGATTAACAAAAATAAGATATGAATGTAGAAAAATGTGTGAGTTTGGGAAATGATATTTAGCAAAACACGTCAATTTCTAATCTAGGTAAGTTGGTAAGTGAAAGTTGTGTGTTGCGCGCACGCACCAGATTTTTATATATATATTATTTTTCGCTAGAGAGAAATCACATATGGATTTATGAATAATTGCTCTCATTGTCTTGAATTTATCCCCAATAAGCACCTAAAACTAATGTATGTTCAAAACCCTGGTAAACATTATATTTACGTTTTTTAGTTCAGACAAATAAAATATGTTGTGTCGTCTATTTATTGAACATGGGCTATCATTTGTTTTATCTTACCATGTGTTTACCGTTTGCATACATACTGCAATGTGTCATGTAATAGGTATGAGATCTCGGAAGTATTCCATGTTCAAAAATTATTGTAACCGACTGTAAACGGTAACCCGATCCCTGACCCTATTGGGGACAAATTAGTTATCGTACATTACACTATTATCGATTTATAAACTAAACTTGTACCAATATAACCCATGAAAGGTTTTGGGTCCAATACTGTACAAGGAAATACTGTTTCTTCGTCGTGCAAGGAGCTGATTTGACCTTGATCACGCTCGTGATACCTTAATGCTTCAATTAAGGGTAGCACTTAATTGAAAAAGAGTACCACCACTTTATAGAGGATGGGTTTGCCCCATTCGAACTCGGGACCTTGAACACAGCAGCTCGATGCCTTACCAATGGGCTATCTATCCCGCTCCCACTGTCATCGATTAAAATTGAAAAATTCAGAAATTGAGAGGTAGTTGCGGTTTTACACTCCCTTAAATAAATAAGACGGTTTGGTGCGGTACAAAATGCTGGTGAAAATTATATTTTCTGCCTCATTATTGCTATTTTACATTTTGACTGCATCCCAACCAATTTTTTACTTTTACTGACCAACATATGAAATATATAGTAAGGGAAAGTATTGCGAGTCGTGAAAAATTTCGACTTATTATTGGTATTTTACATTTTGACTGCATCCCAACCAATTTTTTATTTTCACTGACCTATATATGAAATATAAAGTAAGGGAAATTATTGCGATTATTGCGACTTCGGGTTTTCAACGGAAATACGCGTTTTGGAGTCCCCAGAGTCCAAATAACTAAGTCCCGCGAAATGGTATGTGTGTGTGTATCTGTGGATGTGTGAACAGACTAGCTCAAAAACTATAAACCGTGCGAACCTGAAATTGGGTATTTAGAGTATGTATATGCCCGCGATGTGACAGCAAAAATTTCATCAAATGGAGGGGATCCTTTATTTCATACCTTTAACGTTTTTTTTCGATTTTCTCAAAAACGGCTCTAACGATTTTGATTAAACTGAGTATTTGATGTATTAATATGCCTGCAAAAGTTTCATCAAAATTTATCAACCATAGGGGGCACTTTACTTAATAAATTTTGTATCATTTTCACCTGTTTTTCTTTTATTTATTCAAAAACGGCTTTAACGATTTTGATTAAACTGGGTATTTGATTTATGTATATCCCAAAGATGTGACAGCCAACATTTCATTAAAATTGGTCAAACGGATGGGGAACTTTATTTTATAACTTTTTTTCAAATGTTTACATATTTTACGATTATCTCAAAAGCGGCTAAAATGATTTTGATCAAATTCGTAAGTTTTAATGAAAATCAAGTGTTCTTTAATATCAGGTAAGCTTTATCATTATTAAAATGTTCTGAGGGGGCTTAAATGTGGAAGGGGCATTTTTTGTTTTCCCATGAAGTACTTTTGTTTTTGTTTATATGTAGAAATTAACTGTCACTCGTTACGCCTAAAAATAAGAAATGGCTAAATATGAAATATGAAAAAATCAAGTAAACATATAGAGGAGAAAAAATGAAAAATATTCAGTCAACTCATAAAACACGTTGAGCCCATGCATGCGGAGTACTCATTTAATGACAGACCATTGTTCTTAATTAAAGCCGTTCCGTTCATTTAATGAAAATTTTTTGTTTCATGGCAACTAAATGAAGTTTTCAACAAATACATAGAGAATTATAAAATCAGACGACTTGGAGTATTATGCTTGCATTGTCGAATTATCACAAGTAATAATTTTTATTGAATCGTTAAAAAAAAAGTTTTTTTTATGGAGCAAATAAAAACAAAAAATAAGAAATGAACGTGGAAAAATGTGTGACTCCGAGAAGTGGCAATTTAAAAAACACATCAATTTCTAATCTTAGTTGGCACGTGAAAGTTGTGTGTTGCGCACCCGCACCCGATTTTTTTACTACATCTAATATATTAGTTTTTCTGCAAATAATGTTATACATTATTAAGCGTTCATAAATAAATAACATTTTCTGTATAAAATAATGATGTTATCTATGGTAAATGCTATTTTAGATAAAAGAAAAAGCAAGATTTCGTAACAATGTTTACTATAATAAATAGAGAAAAGTATTAATCAAAAGAGTTTCAATTTAAAAACAGACATCAATGAGATTTTCAATTAGTTCTTCTGTACAGAAAGGAAAGATCCTAAGCATTCTTGTATAAAGGATCCTTGTTAAATTAAGGAAAGTAGGTTCTAAAAGTATACCTTATTAATATTTTTTCCCTAAAAAAGAAATATATATTCCGGTATCTCTTTGCATCTAGCATCTATATAATTCTTTTTCATGCCCAAAGAGGTTGTTTTCATAGAAACCTTGATTAAATTTCTCTCAGATATCATTTTACAAAGAAAGAAATCAACCAAGGAAAAAATCAATCTTCCATTGGAACTTTCCTGAATACAGGGTCATGCCCATGATTAATTTTTATTATAAAATTTAAACTGGTAGTGTAAGCTAGTGTTAAAACTATAGCTAAGATATCTATGTGTTGAGTACTAGGTATTTAGTTTTTCATATTTAATTATTCAGGGATATCTAAATAGAAATACTTGTACTTGTAATGAGTAAGGTGCTTTATAACTCATTTTCCGGGTATTTGTTAATAATAATACTTATCTATACTAAAATCTACATATGTGCGTAAGTATCTACCTTATTTCAATCTATATGACTTGGTTTTTTTCAAGTTTTTAGAGTTCTAGAAGGTTAATGGTGAACTTTCAATAGAGTCTGGTTTCAACAACAGCAGTTTATTGGCGGATGGGGCGGATAGGCATTGATTATTTGAGTCGGTATCGTTTGTATCGATTTATTTATGTATTATTATTGTTTATTATTAATTAATTGTTAGAAATGTGAAAGATAATTAAGAATAAGATTTGCCGGAGAATTACTTTTTTTTTTTTTTTAATTGATCAATCGTAGATAGGCTCCGAAAAATCATTGGTAAATTAAAAAAAGAAAGAAGTAGAAAGGAGTAGAAAATCCATGGTTTTGCCGTCCCTCGGATAGGATGTAAAATGGAGGTTCCGAGCCTGTACGATGTCAGGTACTCGTTAAAGATCTCTGTCCTAATTATACCTGTATAGGCAAAACTTAGGATTCCCACCGTTAGCATCGTCCGATTAGCTTTAGTGGCTTCTTAGTTTCCCAAATTACATAATATAATTTGTATTATGTACTTAAAACCGTTAAAAATAACTCGTACATTTCGCAACTCTTCTTCTTCTTTTGCTTATCCCCTTCGTGCCTTTCAGCGTTGGGGAGTGCATAGCCAGGAATTCCACTCATCTCTGTTCCTTGCCAGATTCCTGGCCTGTCGGAGATCTTTGCCTCTTCCTCTGCAAAGTCTATCAATATATTCGAGATAGGACATTCTTGGGCGTCCTCTAGGTCTTCTGCCATCCGGAACATAGTCCATCGTCTTTAGTGGGTCCCTATGTTCCTCCATCCTAACTAGATGGCCGAACCATTTCAATTGGAGGGTTTGCAGTATTCTTTCATTTCGAACATGGTCCCTTTTAGTCCTACCGGCGATTCTGCGTAAAAATTTCATTTCAGCAGCAGTGACTCTGCTCTCCTGCTTGTCTGTCAATACCCAGCTTTCTGCGCCGTACAAAAGTATTGGAAGGTACACTGATTTAAATACATGGAGCTTGACGTCCTTAGTCACCTATCGCTTTCCTACAACAGTGTTGCAGATCTGGTAGTAGACAGCATTAGCTTAACTTATTCTGTTCGATATCTCTGAGTCCACTTTCCCAGATCTTTCTATGACTGTTCCTAAGTAGTTGAAGTCCGTGACCACTTCCAGCTCTTCTCCATTGCAATGTACATGTATGTCTTCGATCCGTCTTCCAACTTGTAGCACCTTGCTTTTGCTGGCATTGATCTCCATCCCCTTTCGGCAAAGTTCTTCGTACCATTCATTCACTGCTTGCTGTAACTTTTCAACCGAATCAGTGATAAGAACAACGTCATCAGCATAGAGTAGAAGCTGCATCACTACTGGACGAAGGTTTCTTCTTCCAAGGCACGTCCTTTCTGTTCTTCTTTTACATATAGCCGCCACCTCATCAATATAGATTAGAAATAACAATGGGCTTAAACTATCTCCTTGTTTGACCCCCCTTGTTATGTTGAAGTGACCAGATTCCACCCCGTTCAACCGAACAACTCCCTTTGGGTGTTGGTAAGTAGATTTAATAGCGAGTTATTTTTCGCAACTCGAAAATGCTCATTTCGTACTCAAAGTTGTAAGGAGAGCATTTTTAATTGTTTTCCCATGATTGAATAAAATTTAAACTCAAAATTTAATGTTAGATGTATTTTTATAACTATCTCAGTAATTAATGTTTCGTCCAATGAACCCGTATATATTGAGAAAAACAATAATGATACCATAAAATTTATTCTATTTTTTAATCTAATTAAGAGTTCAGTGTGCTCTCCTGAAAAATTAAATGTTTCGATCACCAACTCAAGTCAGCAACATAAATAATAATTTACTTCAATATGCCTTTAATTAATTTAATTTATCATTATACATCACCAATCTACGATTAATTCAAAGATCAAGCCATAATGCACAGATGCGCAATGTTCAAAACGCATTGATGTAGATAAAATCATATTTTACAGCTGACTCAACAATCGATATACTCCGTGTGTATGAGCGACTAACTGGCCTAATCAAGACACCGTTGCTATTTAGGTGGCACCGGGCCATGAATATTATATCAGCTGATTATGCAGTTTGGAAGTTTTCGTTATAATCAATCGGTTTCAACTCCGTCAGCATTGATAACTCGATTGATCTAAATGCGTCAATTCTAGCTTTTACGTCATAGAGGGTAGGTGTGGGGAATACTACGTTCAAACTGTGGGTATTGTTAATACTTACGTACCTTGTGTAACAAGCAAAAGTTAGGAAACTGTCAAAATCTTAATATAAAACTTCTACGTATTGTACATACCTCCACCTGAAATAATGTTCAAATTAGTATATTTTAGAAGAAGAAAAGTGGACCCTGAAATTGGAATATAATTTCATTAGTTAGCCGTTGAAGTCATAAAGGACAGTAGCTAATAAAATTAGCAAAAAATAAATAAAACAAAAACAAAAAATAAGTGAATAATTACTTATATTCAGATGATTACTGATAAATACTTCCACAGCCTTCGGAATCAGTCCACATTCATAGCCTACACGATTATAGCGTTGCTGGCTGAATCAGGCATGACGAATCGGTCGTCACCGTGATAGAGTCCATGGTGATTGTGTAGGGGCATATTGTTATCGGCAGAGTTGGGCATATTTATATTTATAAATACGAATATGAATTTATTTTTATCTTAATTTTAATGTGAATATGAATATAAATTTATTTATATCACAATATTTGTGAATATGAATATAAATAAATTCGTATTTACAAGTGTGAATATAAATAAATTCATATTCACAGGTGTGAATACGAATTTATTCATATATATAAATTTTTCTGTAAATAAAAAAAAATTCACAGGAAAAATTGTGAATATTCACAAAAAAATGTGAATATTTATATCTCAGCTGTGAATTCGGCCGTATTTACAAATAGAGATGTGAATATGGAAAAATTCACAAATTGAGATGTGAATTTCTACTAAATTCATAATTTCCCAATAAATATATAAAATTATTTTCAGATTTCTTCATATTGGTACACATTATTGAGTTAACCCTTTTTATGGAAATCACATCAGATATTACCTGATATGGATTACTAGGTTTTTTGGGGTGCTGAATATGAAAAAAATATCGATTTTGAGATTCCGCCGTCAGGTATCGATTTATTACAACCTACGCGATATAATCGATCTTGGTGTCGGCTATAGGGTTATCTGAGGTGCTGATTATGAAAATGATATCGATTTTGAGATTCCGCCGTCAGGTATCGATTTATTACAACCTACGCGATATAATCGATCTTGGTGTCGGCTATAGGGTTATCTGAGGTGGTGATTATGAAAATGATATCGATTTTAAGATTCCGCCGTCAGGTATCGATTTATTACAACTTGCGCGATATAATCTATCTTGGTGTCGGCTATAGGGTTACCGGAGATGGTGAATATGAAAATGATATCGATTTTGAGATTCCGCCGTCAGGTATCGATTTATTACAACTTGCGCGATATAATCTATCTTGGTGTCGGCTATAGGGTTACCGGAGATGGTGAATATGAAAATGATATCGATTTTGAGATTCCGCCGTCAGGTATCGATTTATTACAACTTGCGCGATATAATCGATCTTGGTGTCGGCTATTGGGTTACCGGAGGTGCTGATTACGGAAATGATATCGATTTTAAGATTCCGCCGTCGGGTATCGATTTATTACAAGCGTCGGCTGTATGGTTATCTAAGGAGCTGATTATGAATGAGGTTATTGATTTATTAAATTCTGTTGAAATATGAATGTTATATAGATTTTAAGCTTCTGGCATAGGCATCGTATTATTGTTGTTATATTTGTTGTAATGTAGGCAGTATTTTGTTAATTTTGGTGTGTAGGTAAATATGTATTTATGAATTCATATTTATAAATTGAATATACTACATTATTGCAAGTACTGACACAATATCAATCACAATGTTACGATTCACACCATAATCTGGGAATTAGATCAGGATTAAAATGATCAGTGAATACTTCTAATTGTAAGTCTGTACAATTTTAGAAAATGAGTTGTTTGCATTTTAAGATGAATGAAAATCTAGTGATCAAAAAAAAATTTAATACATTTTTTATACATCAAACATTCTATAATATCAGAGTATGATTAAATTCATATTCGTATTTCAAATTAAAAATATACCTACCTTACAACATAACCTGATATTACGTTACTTGTAATAAATCGAAAACCTAACAGCGAATCCCAGTATACTTTATATGGTTTTAATGAATGAATGAAGGTTGTAAGAAATTGTTACGATTTTCATAATCGCACCTACAATAACCTAGAAGCCGATCGAATATTGATTATATCGCTTATGTTGATTTGACATCGGAATCAAAAAATCGATACCTTGCAGTGAAATCTCAAAATCGATATCATTTTCATAATCAGCACCTCGGGAAACCCTATAGCCGACACCAAGATCGATTATATCGCTCAAGTTGTAATAAATCGATACCTGACGGCGGAATCTTAAAATCGATATCATTTTCATAATCACCACCTCCGGTAACCCTATAGCCGACACCAAGATCGATTATATCGCGCAAGTTGTAATAAATCGATACCTGACGGCGGAATCTCAAAATCGATATCATTTCCGTAATCAGCACCTCGGGTAACCATATAGCCGACACCAAGATCGATTATATCGCGCAAGTTGTAATAAATCGATACCTGACGGCGGAATCTCAAAATCGATATCATTTTCATAATCACCATCTCCGGTAAACCAATAGCCGACACCAAGATCGATTATATCGCGCAAGTTGTAATAAATCGATACCTGATGGCAGAATCTGAAAATCGATATCATTTTCATAATCACCACCTCCGGTAACCCTATAGCCGACACCAAGATCGATTATATCGCGCAAGTTGTAATAAATCGATACCTGACGGCGGAATCTTAAAATCGATATCATTTTCATAATCACCACCTCCGGTAACCCTATAGCCGACACCAAGATCGATTATATCGCGCAAGTCGTAAAAAATAGATACCTGACGGCGGAATCTTAAAATCGATATCATTTTCATAATCACCACCTCCGGTAACCCTATAGCCGACACCAAGATCGATTATATCGCGCAAGTTGTAATAAATCGATACCTGACGGCAGAATCCTAAAATCGATATCATTTCCGTAATCAGCACCTCGGGTAACCCTATAGCCGACACCAAGATCGATTATATCGCCCAAGTTGTAATAAATCGATACCTGACGGCGGAATCTTAAAATCGATATCATTTCCGTAATCAGCACCTCAGATAACCCTACAGCCGACACCAAGATCGATTATATCGCGTAGGTATTAATAAATCGATACCTGACGGCGGAATCTCAAAATCGATTTTTTTTTCATAATCAGCACCCCAAAAAACCTAGTAATCGATATCAGGTAATATCTGATGGGATTTCCATAAAAAGGGTTAACTCAATAATGTGTACCAATATGGAGAAATCTGAAAATAATTTTATATATTTATTGGGAAATTATGAATTTAGTAGAAATTCACATCTCAATTTGTGAATTTTTCCATATTCACATCTCTATTTGTAAATACGGCCGAATTCACAGCTGAGATATAAATATTCACATTTTTTTGTGAATATTCACAATTTTTCCTGTGAATTTTTTTTTATTTACAGAAAAATTTATATATATGAATAAATTCGTATTCACACCTGTGAATATGAATTTATTTATATTCACACTTGTAAATACGAATTTATTTATATTCATATTCACAAATATTGTGATATAAATAAATTTATATTCATATTCACATTAAAATTAAGATAAAAATAAATTCATATTCGTATTTATAAATATAAATATGCCCAACTCTGGTTATCGGCATATAATCGTGTAGATCCTCACGAAGTTTTATTCCCTCGCAGAATGGGATTCGAATCCTTTATAATCATAATGTTACGCAGTTGAGCGGATCAGTTGTCATATTAAAAAAAAATAATGAGGAAAATCCTACTGGTGTCTATATATTGGTGCTCTTAACACTATATTCAAAGACGTTAACCAATGTCATAAGTCCTTAAAATATGACCAAAACTTTGACCTAAAATGTGATGTAACATATTAATTGTTTTTTCTTGCTGAAATGGGCATGATTTGATAGTAATATCACTGGATTCCTCAAATATATTATAAAAATAATATCATTATTTTTTAAAATATATATTGTGGGTACGATTTATATAGGTATTTTTAAATATGTTTTCTCAACCTAAGTCTTCCTAAGGACTCTCCACTCAGCTATATTTCTTTATCCTTCTATACGGTGGGCGGTGTGGGAATTGTTATTATAATATCTAAAGTGGGAAGAGCAATATTCATTTTAGTGGGTCCGCCACTAAATAGAACCTCTGTCCACACCTTCGTGCCAACCATCTCCCTTTTTGTAATCCATGACCATGAAAAATTAATAACTTATGTAAATAAACTAATTAAACATAAATATATTGAAGAAAAAGATAAAGACAGATTAATTAACAAGCACTACACAATACCAAGGATATATGGGATAAGCAAATTACATAAACCAAACAAACCACTAAGACCAATAGTTAATAACATTGATGGAATAACGGAAAAACTAGCAAAATTTCTTAATCATTCCCTAGACCATTTAAATAATGAGAATATTTATGACGTGAAAAATTCAATAGAAGTAAAACAAATAATTAATAAAGTGGAAAAAATCGATAAAAATGAATACCTCGTGAGTTATGACGCGGAATCATTATTTACAAATATTCCCATTAATGAAGTATACAAAATACTTGACCAAAATTGGCAGGAAATAGAGAAATTTACACCAATAAAAAATAAATCATTGTTCTTAGAGGGTGTCAAGTTAGTTTGCGATAATGGTTATTTTACTTACAATGAAAAATTTTTTAAAATCAGAAATGGGTTACCTATGGGTGGTTCTATGTCGATTAATCTTAGTGGAATATACCTCAACCAACTGTTAGAAAAAGCCATAAATAAATTAAAAAATAAACCTAAGATAATTTTAAAATATGTGGACGATATTCTTACAATTTTAGATAAAAACAACATACCCATATTCTTACAACAATTAACCACATTATCCGATAAACTAAAATTCACAATAGAAATAGAAAAAAACAATAATATTAGATTCCTGGATATCAATATTAATAGAACAGAAAATGGTATATTGCAAACACAATGGTGCAAAAAATCAATAACGAGTAACCGAATCCTAAACTGGTACAGCAATCATGCCCCACATCAAAAATTGAACACCGCTAAAAATCTTATAGAGAAAGCTAAATTATTAACGGATGATGTACACATCAGGAAGGTAAAATCGTAAATATATGACATCCTTTTGGAAAATTGGTATCCCTTAAGAATAATTAATAAATTATGGTATAAAAACAATAATATAATAAAAAGTAGTCCAAAAAATAATAAAATAATAGAGGTCCTTAACACTAATGATATTAAAACACACAACAAAAAGAATAAAAATAATATTAATAGAACGAAACTAATAACAGACTACTTCAAAAATGAAAATAATGATACTAAAAAAGAAAACATAAACCATACTCAGAAAAATAATAATCTGAAAGATAATCAAAAAGATAACAATAACCCTTATCCCAAAAAGTTTTTTTCGATTACATATATAGATAGTTTGACCAATAAAATAGAAAAAACTTTTAAAAAATATGATTTGAATGAAATAAAATTTGGAAAAAAACCAATAAATAAACTAGATAAATTATTTACAAAAACGAAAGATAATATTCCGAAAGATAGATTAACTAATGTGATTTATAAAGTTAAGTGCAAAAATTGTGAAAATAAATCATATATTGGACAAACATCACAATGGCTAGAACGAAGAATACAACAACACAAACAAAATTGTAAAGCAAAAACAACTAAATCAAAATTTGCAACTGGTCTATCGCAACATACACATATAAATAAACATGAATTTGATTTTAAAAATGCCTCAATAATACATAAAGAAAATAATACTAATAAAAGAAAAATTAAAGAAGCTATATACATTTCAAAAAATATTCAGAATTCGGTGAACAACCATACAGACGTAGAAAATTTGAGCACATTTTACGCAAGTATTATACATAAAATTAATATCCAAAAATAAGACTATGGATAATAATACAATAGAGCAATAGTTTTACCCCACCCCTGCCGTACTTATTCTTTGTCAGTCGTTCCTAGCTAGGTGACGATGTTAGACGTGGCGTTTATTCTGATTGATATTTGACATATGTATTTTTTAAAATTTGACTAATTCTTTTAGAAAGATAAATTTGTTTGACTATGTGCATAAAGGTATTTATAAAATAAAAATGTGTATAAAAATTTTTTTAATATCAATTGTTTTTAAATTTAATTGATGTTTTGTTTAATATTTTTTGTCATTTGAGAATGGCACATTGAGGCCGAAACGTAATGGATTATATACTTAAATAAATATATGAATTAATTGGTGACCTACGGCTTCTATTAACCTTAAAAAAATAATATCATTATTTTTTAAAATATATATTGTGGGTACGATTTATATAGGTATTTTTAAATATGTTTTCTCAACCTAAGTCTTCCTAAGGACTCTCCACTCAGCTATATTTCTTTATCCTTCTATACGGTGGGCGGTGTGGGAATTGTTATTATAATATCTAAAGTGGGAAGAGCAATATTCATTTTAGTGGGTCCGCCACTAAATAGAACCTCTGTCCACACCTTCGTGCCAACCATCTCCCTTTTTGTAATCCATGACCTATTTTCCACTTCTTTATTTATTCACTGTATTTGTGGTCTATTTTTTAGCTATGTAAAAATGAAGTTTCTAGTTTTAAAACTATCTACGTACCAAGGACTAAATAGGATAAAAGGCTAACTTGAAACATACGAACAAAACTTAACTGACCAAACGATACAAACGACTGTCGCCTCTTCTAGACGACAGATCATTACTTAACTTACGAAAATAGACTAATATATAAACTTTGGTGTTCCGATGAACACGTAAACATAAACAAAATTAAAACCACACAGACACATGTTTTTAGAAACATTGTAAGCGCTTCTTGGTATATTTCTAAAAAACGTAACTAGACATTCCAACGAACATTCACGACAAATACACCTCGTTTCATTGCTTAACTCACAACCAGTCAAATCCACTTGTCTCTACTTTCTTCAGTTACCCGTTCAACGAAGATTAAAAAGGCTATGGCCAAGGTATATACTTCGACACTATATCAAGTAAATCGCAGACAGTAAAGTTAGCATTTTCAATGGATTATTTACGTAGCATTTTTAACAAAATACGTAAAATATAAATAAATAACATTCAAATTCCATCTCCACTGTTATATTTCTTCTTCCTGGAAACCTGTTGAGGGTCAAATTTTCAGAGCCTAATAAACATCTGTAATTTATTTGCTTTGTTTTGCAGGAAAGCGGACACTACTTCCGGATACCGGATTCAAGTTAACATGTCCTGGCACAGCCTCCTCGATCCCATCGGGTCTAGTAGTCGGCCTGTATTGCGACCCGGGCGACACTCGCGGCGAAAAGATGAAACTGACAGCCTCTGGTCAGAAATACGACGAGTTGGTGAAGGGTAAGCTGAAGAACCAACTCAAGTTGGCATTGCCCCCGCCCAAGTTGGGACAGGTAACAAAATATAAGTGTTTATACATTTATCGTTTCCTGTTCTTACTAATTTTATCATTGATTTTCACTATTACGTCAGTTATGATCAAGTTGCAATGTTACTAGAAAACTTTCTTGATTTTTCTCAGATTTCTCCAACGCTAAAACATGTTTTAAACGAACATAAATCAACTAACTCAATGAACCACCTACTGTCTACTCTTTTAGTTATCACCTCTTAATTTAATATTTGCTTTGCGTGTTACTCGAGAGTTACTCGTGTGTTGAGAGCAAGTTACTCGTCCCTGCTACTCGGTAATTATAATTCAGGCTTAATGGTTGTCTCTTCCTAGGCAGAGACAACCCTACCAAACAATAAAATTTCCCAGTGACATAAATACCTAGTACGACACTGAAAATATTTTCTCCGAAATCGATTATCTATGAGACCTTGATTATGTTATGCCTAGATAATTGCTATGTTGACTTTTTTAGTCCTGGTGCATGCAGCAAGTAGGAGTGACGCCTCGTCATTTCAATCTCATCTGTTTGATGCTAGGGGAATTAACCTATGAAATTAAATATGAGATACATATTGGGTTGTCCGAAAAGTTCGTAGAGATTTTTAAAATAAAATTTACCTTTTATTTTTTCTACTAAAAATGAATCACGAAACTAATGTTTATTTATATGCCTTTAATCCTCATGGAATTAACTATGTTTACACACTGAATTCGTCTTTATTAAGGCTCAGTAGTGTAGTTTATTGCAAACCAAAATGAGTGGCGATTCAGTTCATTTTCGGCATGTTAAGTATGCTGTTCTTTTTTAAAAAAGGGAAAAACGCAAACTGCCAAAGTTATGGCAGCGATTCAATTGCTGATAGCACGGCTCAGAAGTGGTTTTCGTAATTTAGATCAGGAGATTTCAATTTGGAAGACCAACCCCGGGCTGGCCGGAGTTCAACTCTTGACATATTACGGAGGATATTATGACGGTCATCGCAAACATTCCACGAATTACTGTCCGTGAGATAGCTGCGGAGTTACGAGCCTGCAAATAGGAAGAAAAGGAGGAGCTATTCAACCAAGACAACGCTAGGTCCTATATGTCTTTAAGGACTCGGCAAAAGTTATTAAGTTTCGGATTTCCATATTTTCCGTTCCCTCGAAAATTTTCTACAAGGGAAATCCTACTCTTCAGAAGATGACGTCAAAACGCACCTTTTATTGTTCTTCAAGAGTGAGGACAGTGATTTTTGGAAAAAAGGGATAACGGACCTTCCAAGCACGTTGGGGAAGGGTAATCGCTAACGGTGGCAACTATTTTGTAGATTAAATAAATAAATTTTAAGCAGTTCATCAATTTTAATTTTTGTCCAAATTTCTCTACGAACTTTTCGGACAACCCAATATGTTGTCTGAATAATTGCTACGTTGACTTTTTTAGTCGCGGTGCATGCGGCAAGTAGGAGGGACGCCTCACATTTCAATCTCACCTCATTGATGCTAGGGGAATTAACCTATGAAATTAAATATGAGATACATGCAACTGACACTTGTGAAGCATCACATGTGCACTGTCCCATTATCAACAAGTTACTTGTGAAACGCTGGAGATAACGAGCTAGTCGAGGTGGCCTCTTAAGCATTACCCCGAAGGCCTGTTTGCAAGATTGAGTTTTTTAACGAAGCTTGCATTCAAACGTTGGTTCGCTGTTTGACTTCCAGGGACGATTAAAATGGAAAAAATAGACTAAAGTTTTTTTATAATCCTGTGACGAATATGTTGTAATTCATTTATTCAATAACCGGTCGATAGTAATAATAATCATCACCAGTTAATAACCACAGCAAGATTGATCAAAAAAACTTAAACCCGTGAACAGCACTGTTTGGTCTACTTTAATCGGTCCCGACTGTCTAAAAGCGAGGACACGTTTCAAAACTTCAACCTATAGTAATCATGCCTTAACACACCTATCGTATCTTTGCATTTTCGGCCATATGTCTCAATATTTGCGTATTAATCTTCAATTATAAGAAGGCAGAAAATACCACTATAATAATGAAAGAAGGTTCCAAAAATTATAAGCACGTAGGGTCTCAATTTTTTTTTTTATTTATTGACCTTTATTCAGTCACAGTCATATTGTATTATTGCTGACGTTTCGCTCGTCTGCGAGCATTTTCAAAGCTAAAATGACCAAAAAAGGGGGAAATTACAGTCTTGAGGTTAAATTTTTTTTACAATTAAAAACCTTATGAGTAAACAAATATAGGAACTTAATCTTATCTATTTATCAACGAAATTCATAAAAAGTTCACAATTTTAAAAAACCGTGTGTCATTTGGTGACAGTAATTAGAACTAGTATATAAACAAAGAATACGATAGTAACATGGTAGTGAAAACAAAAAACTATCCTGCAATTATTATCTTGCTAATCCATTGAGTTAGAGTAATCACAAGGTGGTATTAAAACTATAAACAGGGAATGATATCAGATGGTGTTTAACTATATACAGATACCTTAAAAGAAAAATTAAATTCAAATAGAAATCATACTCAATTAATAATAACTCATAGAAAACAGCAATATCACATTTTTTTTTTTTTAAAATAATAGAGGTCTAAAAGTGTATAACAATTTATATTTTGGTTTTAAACTATTTATGTGCTAGTTTAGTATGGTTTCCAACTTGTGTGGCCCAAATAAGATTTTTTACAATTTGAACATGGCAGGTATATTATACACAATATTTGTTTTTTTTTCATAGTTTTTTGTTTTCACTACCATGTTACTACCGTATTTTTTATACTAGTTCAAATTATTGTTTTTTAAAATTGTGAACTTTTTATGAATTTTGTTGATAAATATGTAAGGTTAAGCTCCTGTATTTGTATTATAATTTATTCATAAGGTTTTATATTGTAAAAAAAATTTAACCACAAGACTGTAATTTCCCAATTTTTTGGTCCTTTTAGCTTTGAAAATGCTTGCAGACGAGCGAAACGTCAGCAATAATACAATATGACTGTGACTGAATAAAGATCAATAAATAATTTTTTTTGAGACCCTACCTGCTTATAATTTTTGGAACCTTCTTAATATTTGCTTAATATAAGGATATCTATTAGACGCAATTCAAAGTTAAATGAGTGCGCACTGCCTTACAGGTCCGAACCTTCTACGGCTTGGATGAGACTTTCAACGCAGTTACGGTGGCCGGCCTGGGGACGGACTGCGTAGGCTACGACCCGACGGAAGAGATGGACGAACAGAAGGAGGTGATCAGGATGGCAGCGGGGGCCGGAAGCAGGGCCCTCCAGGACCTCTCGATGCAGCGGATATACGTGGACAGCTTCGGCCACTCGGAGTCGGCCGCGGAGGGGGCCTGCATGGGGGTCTGGCTCTATCAGCAGAACAAGTGGGTCTGAGTCGATGATGTCATAGTATAGTAGTCTCATTCTGCCTTATGTATATACATATGAATTCAGCTTAGAGGAAAGTTGGATAAGAATCTATAATATTTAAGTTTGAAGGTCCTACACGTGTCATGAACAACAAACCGTCAGGCCAACCGTAGCCTAATCGTTCAAAAAATCAAAGCTATTTTATTTTTGATCTTGTATATATGTATATACATGATTTTTGTAATAATACGACCATATATGTATTACTACCTCATATGATTAACAGCACATTAACTTATCAAATATTTAATATATGTACGTTCATATGTAGTAGATATTCTCAGAACAATATCACACAACGCTCGTCCAATGCAGTACTGGTCTAACTGCTGCTCGAATTTTCGGCTTTACTCTTCTTCACAAAATATATTTTTATTTTCCTTTAATATCTCGAAAGACTCTGAATGCCGGGACGTTGCTACTTTTTTTTCAGGGGGGGGGGATGGTGGGGGAGGGGTCACGATATGAAACAAACATATGTCTCTGAGGAATTTGATATCCTAATATTAAAAACATAAACCATCGTTTTCGGGAAATTTTCAATGCAAACTTCGTAAATACGAGTATCTTCAAAAATTTAAAAGGCTGATATTTGGCATATATTATGGTATACGTATACTTTATACGGAAAAGTTAGACATTCAATATGATAAGTTCTGCTTGTTTTGCATTCCCCAGTGGTTCGCCTGAAAATTTCCAGTACTTCTTTATTGCTAGGTCGCCAAGATCCCACCTGAATCTTTTATGTTGCTGACCGGCTTTGACCTTTTACCCTTGGAAGCTTTGGCAATGTGCCGGGGTATCCTTAGGCGTACAGAAGCCACCTTCTTAAATTTCACTGTCATTTTATCTTAAAAAGTTCTCCGATTTGTAATCATTTAACCCGATTCTTATGTTTTGTTGTTTTCTTTTTGTATTTAGAATTTTAATAATGAATCTAATCAAACTTTCCAAAGTCGAAGTCCCTTAATAGCGACTCTGATGAGAAACTATCAGATATAAAAGTCTAATATCTCTTCTTTCCATAACGTAGAAATATATATATCGACTTTAAAAATGAAATGATGTCAATATGTTCAACGAGGTTTTTATATATAGCGAAGATAAGCCCCCAATATATCTTTTCTTGAGAATTTTACTTATGATTTGATGACAATCTTTTATTTTCACCGATAGATTTTAAATGAAACATTAACTTCATATACAGAAGGTTTAAGGAGGAAAATGGATATATATATTACATAAAAATCATAGCAATAATATAGACGGTAAAAAGTTTAAAATGTGTTTTTAAAAATTTTGCGAATTTAATTTAATATTATATAATAAAAGAAAATTTATTAAAAGCATGATAAGATGATTAAAAAACGTGCACAGCATTAAAAAAATTTTAGTCTTGACATTTCTGAATTCCTCTCCCTTAATCACAAAACAATGTGACTTTATTGAAATTCCTGACTGCTTATATTAAATAAAAAGAAGTAACTAGAAAGCCTCAACAAGAGGAGGATGTACAATATTAAAATCGTTCTGGCTATTTATAAATGTGTACATAGTTTTTACATCATGACATACTAAAACGTTAAAGATATTAAATCTTCGTTTTATTATCAAGTAGAACTTACCATTTTTCTATGTACGGAATAAGAAAAAAAATAATCATAAATTCAATTACCGAGAAAAGATATCTAAAGTAAGTTTTCTTCAATTTATTAAGCTATTATTTAAAGTTCGATTGGTTTATATAAGTTATTCTAACTAAAATGTCGTGATAGATAACAAAGAATATTGACGAAAATCTTATTGTTTTCACTTTTCACTCAAGAAGTTCGGACAGATAAGTTAATTTTTTTTAATTTCATTACAAATATTTTAGGTAACCTATTAGCGGGTTCAGTCCTTGAGATATTTACAATTATTTTTTGGGGGCACACGCAATTACAATTCTTTTTTGGTCTCATTGATTCTTTTTTGCACTAACAAATAATGTAATGTATTTTTATTAACATTACCATCCTTTAAAAATATATTGGACATACACTATTTTTCCCCCGTCGACTTAGAGTCACTAGATTGTGTTGTATACAAGATTTAAACACTCTTTTTGCTCTTCTGTAAAATTTACAAAATGTGACTGAACACGTTCTTAGCATGGGGTTTTCATATGGTAATAGTTGTCTATATAAGCTTTATAATGTGGGGCTCTTAAAGTTGAGGGATGATAAGTTAGGAAATGAAGCCTAAATGACCTTATCTCCTACTCTATTATTCCTGGAGGGATTATTTCAGCGCATGCTTGCTCTGTACAAGCCAGAATACCAAAAAAACACATTCCTCATAGTCGTCCATTAAAATAAAAATATTAGGTATGGTTTTTTTTGTTTTTGGGGACAAAAGTATTCAGGTATATTCAATAACTTTTCCCTGCAGTGTTTGATGTTTACACTGCACTTTGTGGGTTTCTCCCTGTTCGCGGATTTACAGTTTGTAGAATCAATGCTCGTCCTTGAAGAGCTTCTCATTCCTACCCTGATGAGAACAGAAATATAAATCCCTTTTTCAATGCGCGGATAAATGCAGATAACCATTTCCTTTAATCTACGCGGAATGCTGAAATATGAGCTGCGGTGAACATTTCAAGAAGAAACGTTCGATTATAGTTTTTCGCTTTCTTCGTAGAAAATCTTCTTTTTTCGCTTTATTGAGATCAGGGTTCGAAATTATAAGTTAACCTTTATTTTTAAAAAGCTTAAGTTAAACTTATATTTTTTTCTTTCCCTACTTGAAGTTTTTATTGAACATTAACTTATTCATTAGGAAAACTTTTTGAATAAGTTATCTTAAAACTTTTATCCAAATAACTTTTTCCGTAAACGTTCATTTCAAAAAGTTATTCTGAAACTTATTCCTAAAAAGATTTTATTCAAAGAAAATAATTTATTTATAACCAAGACCAGCGAATTGGTCTGTGTGCGTGTTAACAGACCAGAATTGGGCAAATTGTAATCTGAATAATGATTAATGAATATGAATAATTGTAATCATACAACAGATGAATAATGAATAACCATTATTCATAATCAGTGCGGAGTATTTTTGATGATTATTGAGTGTATATGGTATTCATTTGAAATGAATAATGAATAATTGGTATTCAATTATTCATGATTAACGAATACTGATAAATTCAATTAGTCATTATTCATGAGTAAAATATATTCATGAGCCAGGATTATTATAATATTCATCAATCATGAATGCCTAATATTCATAAATCATGAATAACAAATATTCACCAATCATCAATCATGAATATGATATATTCATAATCATTATTCATTTAAATTTAAAATACGAGGATACATTTCTGAATTAAAAGATTTCCTAATGAGCAAGGACAAGTCCTAAGAGTGGGTGTAGTCAACTGAACAACATTAGAAGTCACAAGTAAAGAATTAGACCCTTATCCAATGGGTATTAGTAAAGGTCTATTGATAAGTATAGAGAGAGCAAACAAATTTTCAATCATCATTCATGACTATTAGTACTCAGAATTGTGATTTTTTTGTAATCATGATTAATGAATTTATATTATTCATGATTAATGAATGATCTGTAATCATGAGTAGTGAATTCCCATTATTCATGATTAATGAGTAATTAGTAATAATGAATAATGAATTCTTCTTAATCATGATTACTGACTAACATTTAATAATGAATAATGGTCATTCATGATTGTTGAATACATTACATTCATGAATACTCCACGACTAGTGATTAATACAATTCATGATTAATGATTACGCACTAAAGAATGATTTGTGAATGATGATTACAATCATTATTCACATTTTTGATTATTAGTCATAATCATGATTACATTTTTATTTAAATATGCCCAACTCTGTAACAGACTAGCTCAAAAACTATAAACCTTACGAACCTGAATTTGGTATATGTGTATGCCCGTGATGGGACAGCAAAAATTTCATCAAAATTGCTCAAAGGGAGGGGGTACATTATTTAATAACTTTCTTTCCCATTTTTAAGTTTTTTTTTCGATTTTCTCAAAAATAGCTTTAACGATTTTGATCAAATTCTTCGTGTTTAATGATTATGTAAACAGTATTAGTAAAAAAACTCTTATCCTATGATAAAAACTTTTATGATCAAACCACAGGGTGAAAAAGTTATTATTTAACTCACACTTTACTTTTAATTGCCCCATATGTTTAGGTGAACCTTAAACTTTTTGAAGGAAGACCTTTTATCAAAAAGTTATTGGAAAACTTTTTATTGATAAAACTTTTTAGTAATAAGTTTTTCAAATACTGTATACTGAAAAATACAAATATTTTTCAAATTAAAATGAAACTTATTTAAAAACGTTAATGACTCTTTCGACCCCTGATTGAGATCGATTTTTTAAAAACTTAATCGACTTGATACAAAATCTGTTTCGTCAAAGTGCACCATTAAACTGCTATCTAATTTTTTTTTTTATGGTTGTGGTGCTCTGTTAATATATAAGTCACTTTTCAGGTCGGAGAGGGACCAGAGATTGATGCCTAAGGTCGAGCTGTTCGACTGCGGGGACTGGATCGGTTGGCAGATCGGGCAACAGAAAGCCAACGCCCAGAACTTGGCGCGACAGCTCATGGAGACCCCGGCCAACTTACTGACGCCATCGGCCTTCGCGCTCAGCGTGGTGGAGGTTCTGACCAAGTCGGGGGTCGACGTAGAGGTACGTTTTAGATGAGTTTTACTTTACTATTAAATATAGTTTGAAAAATCGCAATTCTCAGAGGCGCCACTATAATAACATCTACGAAAATTGACTTTCAGAATTAAACCATTTGTGTATTTTTGATAGTTTATAACTTACTGGAAGACATGGTCTAAATTATTCCAATTTTTAAAACAGTGAAAATTCACATCTTCCATTGATACATATGTATATATTTTTTAATACATTACAACATTATTATTATTATTACAACGTTTCGAGGGGTTACCTGTGGTAGGTATAGTGGTTAGCATGGCAACCTACAATAGTAAAGGTCGCAGGTTCGCCCCCAACGGTGGCCCTAGGATTTTTTAATGGAAGTAAAAAAATCCTTAGCCATGCCGTCCCTCGGATAGGACGTAAAATGGAGGTCCCGAGCCTGTACGATGTCATGTACTCATTAAAGATCCCTATCCTAATTATACCTGGATAGGCAAAATTTAGGACTCCCACTGTAGCATCGTCCGACTAGCCTTAGTGGCATAAAGTGACGTTAAAAGAACAAAGAACGTTTCGAGGCTTTAATGCCTCATCTTCAGGTGTACTCCTCTCTAATCCCAATTAATAATATTTTAGTTAATAATTTAGTTAGACAATGCATCGATTTCTTAAAAATCTTGTCAATAGATAGTATGTCAAATTACAACTCTCTCCTAGGCCACATCACTGTCCGATCGATACATCGATGTATTGTTTAACTAAAATATTCTTGTTTGGGATTAGAGAGGAGTACACCTGAAGATGAGACATTAAAGCCTCGAAACGTTGTGATAATGTTGTAATGTATGAAAAAGGAAATATATCATAATGGAAGATGTGAATTTTCACTGTTTTCCAAATTGGAATAAAATTTGTGTATTCTTATGGAAACAGGCAATTTTAAAATAGGTAGAACCAATATTTTTTTATTTTTTTAATTTTTAAACAAAAATTACTTTTTCCTGGTTCATAATGTATTTTTGTACCAAACAATAATATCAGCAGAGATGGTTTTATCCTGGAGGTTACTGAAGAGTTACCTGAGGCCGTTTTCTGAATACTGATACTGAGTAATTTTCCTCATATTTGCCGACAGGTGCGCTGCAAGAACTGGGCCAAGCTGCGGCAGTTCAACGCCTTCCTGGCAGTGTCCTCCGGGTCGGGGCAGCCTCCGGTGTTCCTGGAGGTGCTGTACGAGGGCTGCGAGCCGGACGTGGCGCCGATCGTGCTCGTGGGAAAAGGGGTCACCTTCGACGCAGGAGGGCTGTGCCTCAAGAGCTGCGGCGCGATGAAGCACACGCGCGGGGACATGGCAGGTGCCGCCGCTGTTGTGGCCGCGGTGCGTGCCATCGCTGCGCTCCAGATCCCCATCAACGTGCGCGGGCTGATACCGCTCTGCGAGAACATGCCCGGGGCCTGCGCCTTCAAGCCCGGCGACATCATCAAGTCCTACAATGGTAAGTTGGCGGTTGCGGTGGCGATGAAAAAGTTTCTTAGTAAATTTCCTATGATAGATTTCTATATAAACTCGGCTAAACAAGGAGCAAGTAGCAATACTCAGATTCAGGACAGGACACAACCGGGTCAAATCGTCATGTTTAGGAAGAAAAATATAGCAACTAGCCGCCTATGTGAGTGCGGTGAAGGAGAACAGACAGCTGACCACGTCCTTCATTCCTGCAGACTCTTCAATACTATCACGAAAATTTGGCCAGAAACAATGTCGCTGGAGAGGAAGCTGAGGGGAAACTTGGAGAATCTCAGGATAACCTTTCCCTTTTTTTTGTTATTTATTAAAATTCCCTTTTTATTTTGTTTCTCCTGTTGGCGCATTAGTCCTTATGAGACCTTTTGCCGCGCAGAGTGGTCTTCTTACAGACATTTGTGTTGCTTGCGGGAGCACAGACAGCCTGGAGGGGGTAGCCCAAACCTCACGTTGCTAAAGCCATGGTCACCATGGTGCAGCAGCTGACTGTCCATAGCTCCATAATCCCATTGGGGCCAATTTGGCAGTGTCCTTACCACCGATGGCGTCAGCTCTCTCGCGTTCAAGGACAGTGACAAACTGGTCTAGGTTCAAGGATTATCGAAATGAATTGAATACATGGGGAAGGTACATCACTCCTACGCCCGGTCGGTGTGAGTCGCCTCAAGTAGGCTGACGGGCCTCATATACCCGGGGGTGGGGTCAGGTTTGGACTATGTGGCGTTCATTGGCGGGTGGTCACCCTCATGGAGCGGTCACCTGTCCAAGTACTAAACATGCTCAGCGTTGCTTAACTTTGATTACCTATTGCAAGCGCCTTTGTCCACTCGGCCGTACCGGCCCCCTTTGTTGTTTTTTCTTCCTTACATTATAAAAGGGCCACCAAACATATAAGGGAGGAAAGAAGAACTCAGCTTAGAATTTTCGCATATGTTGTAAAGTAAGAGTTACTGTTACGTTAAGCTGATTATTAATTAAGTTGAAATATGCAGTTATGTATTGCTTTGATAAGTTAATATAAATTACAAATATATGTTTTATTGATGGCTGCTTTAAAAAGTTCGTCTACCTCGCTATCTTTCGACTTACAAATGTCCGAAATTGTATTATTTTTTTCCCCAATGACTTTCATTTTAAATCGCAGTTCGAATTAATGGGTCGATATTAACACACTGTTGTCGGGATATGATCCAGCCGGTTGCAAGGGGAGGGGCTGCAGCCCTGGATCTTCCTGTGTAAGACAGGTAGACGTGGAGAAGGCTAGTTCAGGCGGCTAAAGATCTGCAATCGGAAAACAGGGTTTGAAATCCTGATAGAGAGGCAAAAAAAATAAAGACACATTTTTACAATGATGTTGATTAAATATCATACTTTTATGGTAGGTGACAGAAACTAAAAATGAATGAAGCCAAGACAAATATATCTCATTCACACTTAAACATGACTCTTGCCCTCCGGTATTGTTTAGCAATATGAATGAATGAATGAATGAATGAATGAATGAATGAATGCGTTTATTTGTTTTCGGGGTTTATCCCCATACAAATAGAGTTGGCTGTATACACATTATACAAATGTTAATGCAGTAATTATAAATCAAAAATTTAAACTATTGGAATTACAGTATTCAGAGATATATACAATAACATTTAAGCCTTTAAGAGCTTATAGATTTTAGTTTTAGGAGGTCTGCCTCCATCTTGAACAAATTAAAATTAAGTATACTTAAATAGAAAATAAGTGATAAATAAATATTAATTAATAGATAAAACTTATCAACATATACACACATCTTAATAGAAAAACAATAGATTTACTAACGAATAAGAAAAAAAAACAAAATAAAAAAAATAATAATAATAATATCAGCATCAATCAAATATCAATTACGTGTGAATGGTTGTCCTAAGTGTTTATATTAGTAGTAGTAGTGTTTATAATAAATGATCTTATTTTTAGACTGCCCAATGTGTAATGATAGATATCGTTTAATTTTTGTATTGTATCTATTGTAAGTAAATTTCCTAAAAAAGAATTATTTTCTTGTTTAATATATTTAACTATGAAATTTTTTCTCAGTTCATTGTACAACGGGCACTCTATCAAGAAATGGAATAAGTTTTCCTTTTTTTGAAGATTACATATTGTACAATTTCCTTCCCCTTCTAATTTATGGGATCTTCCATTCTAGTAAAATACAGGTTGTTGTAAATTGGCAATTCTAAGCTGACTTACTAATGTTTGTTTGTTTATATTAGTTCTGAAGTTTAGATATTGTTCTCCCTGATTAAAGCTAATTATATTTCTGTATTCTGAGTTATATTTCGAATTTATGGCTGAATTTATGTCGTTACAGAAAAAATGGTTCTCAAATCTATTTATTATGTCTTTAAAATACAGTTGGGCAAGGTCATCATTAGGTTTATTATGTTCCAAGATTGTTACTGATCCGACTTTGGTTAGTTTTGTTTTTAGTTGTGAGTACCAGTTATTTACCATGTTGTTGTTATGGTCCAGTTCTTTTAATCTATTGTAACAAATACGTGGCAGTCTGTCTTCGGGCATTTTTAATAAAGCGATCCACCATCTGTACATTTTCTTGACTACTTCTGTTTCTATTGTTTTTATACCGGTTTCCAGTCGCACTATATAATTCGGAGTATTTCTAGGCCATTTGTAGATTAGTTTGACATATTTCATTGTTATTATTTCCAAATTTGAACAATTTGAATCAATCAAATGAAAATTATTTGTTCGTTTAGCAATATTCCGATACCCATCTCTGATCCTGTACGCTATCTGGGCCTTTACATGGACAAACGACTAGCATAGAAAGATCATTTTAAACGCAAAAGGAAAGAGCTAAACGAGTGATTTGGAATCCTTTCAAGACTACTTGAAAGTAATTCAAAATTATATCTGATGAATAACTTATCCGTTTACAAATTTATTATCCGTTAAACCACTTTGAATATTCCTATGTAAGAAAGGTACATATTGAGATGGTCAGTTCAGGCGGCTTAAGATATACAAGTTTTCTAAATGAAACAGAAAGAGGGTTTGAAATCTATTTCAAACCGCGACAGAATGGGAAAAAATAAACACATTTTTTTTACAACGATGTTGAGTAAGCATGAACTATTTTAAGAATAATTACTTTCAATATTTAGGAAGTAAAAAAAACAACAAGAGACAAACAATCATGCACTTATATGCGATCTTCTCACAAAAGATAAAAACCCTGTTGAAAATTAATAAGTACCAATTAAGAATAAGATCTCGTGTTATCTCGAAATAATAAATATATAAACAAACATTTCTTCAATGATAAGCGGACGAATGATTGAGTGATTTGCGGTTTCTGAATAAGGAGGAAGGGGCTATCAGTTCGTTATCATTTCAGTTTTTTTGTTCCGATATCGTATCTCTTTTTAGAAGTAGAGCTGATTTCCAAAAGTTTTTTCAACATGAAGGTAGTTGTCGAATACGTTGAGTGCCATTTTCTATGGTCGGCAAAAGTAATGCTAAATTTCCGACTTGGACAATTACACTCTATTGTATACAGAAGTTCTAAATTACCCCTCAGACATAAACTGTACACCTATTTACTTAAACCTATGTGGGCCTATCATAGCCCAATTTTCGGGCCTGCAAAAAAGACACATTCAAAAAACACAAATGTTTCAATTCCAATACTGAAGATTAATTACGAACTACGTTTCAAACGAGACCCTTCAAAATGACTTGAGCGTTTCGACTGTGACAAATTATATACGGACGAATTACAAACGGTTTCATGCCAAATTAAATGCACATACCAACAAATTTGTACTAGATATGACATTCCTGACCTACAATGCTGAAGAGGATTTGGATGAGGGACCTCCTAGTCTGACAATGGAAATAATATTGTAACGTTAAACAAAAACATATGGTTTATAATGGTTATAGACTTATTACAAACCATATGTTAGACAGCTAACAGTTGGAACAAACCTTCATAGTACTTGTTTGTGACTACCATTCGAGTAGCATCTACGCCAGCCGAGGAGGTTCTGGACAGTTCTTGTTCAAGTCTTGTTCAAGCGAAGCTCAACTGATATGGTTATTTGTGTGTTAAAATAATTTAAATTTTTGTAACCTGTTTAAGTATTTGGCATTGCAAATTATTTTTTTCTTTGAATACAAATTGTTTGACTCACATAAGTGCTATAAATGCCAGGAGGATGCACCACTGGGTGCTATCTCCCTCATACCTAACAATGGCATAAGTACCTTATTGTAACCTCATTCGCCAATTGTTGTTTTATACGGGCAAATAAACTTGCTTAGTTGTAATAAAAAGTAATAAAAAAAGTTGTTAGTTTACTATTTGCTTTAAAAGAAACAAGCAATGTTTAAAGAAGAAATGACATATTCATATCTGCGAGAATCTCAATTTCAAATGTCACTTAACGTGTTCAACCACTTGCTTTTCAATTATTAATTATTTGATGCGCGGTCATAAGGGCTAAAGTCAAAATTTTGAATTTTTCAGAAGTGCAACAGCAAAGTTCAAAACATTATGTAAAATCTAATTATTGATATTATTTGTAACTAGCTGTATATCCCGGTTTCACCCGGAGAATTTCAATTTTTAAATCTATAAAATCTATAAAGTGAGACTTTTATCGACTCAAACGGTCGATTTTGTAAAAACCAATGTAAAGCGAGATCAAAACGATTATTATAACAATAAAGAATATACCCAGAGATCGGCTAAAGTTATGCAATTTTAATATGGACAGGTGTTCGCACCTGGTCTGAAAGAACCACTGAGCGAAATTTGGAGAATTTAGAACAAACGGTATGGATTTCTATAAAGAACAAACAGAATTTCACCTTTATATGCATAGAGTTTAGCTGTATATCCCGGTTCCACACGGGGAATTTCATTTTTCTAAAGAAACGGTCGATTTCGTAAAAAAAAAAACATAGTAAGGTGAGATCATTATGATTTTTAAATAATAAAGAATATCAGCTGAAGATCGGCTGAAGTTATGCAATTTTAATATGAACAGGTGTTCGCACCGGGTATGAAAGAAACGCTTAGCGAAATTTGGAGAATAAAGAATATCAGCTGAAGATCGGCTGAAGTTACGCAATTTTAATATGGACAGGTGTTCGCACCTGGTATCAAAGAACCACTGAGCGAAATTTGGAGAATTTAGGTCAAACGGTATGGATTTCTATAAAGAACAAATAAACAAACAAACAAACAGAATTTCAACTTTATTTATATAGATTGTTATTTTTATAAAACAATATAGTTTGGCTTAAGACCTCAATACCAACCGGTAGCTCTGATTCCGTGCTATAATATTACTACATAATCTCCATGTGCTCAGATAGTGAATTAAGCCCTTATAACCGCGCATCAAAGATTTAATCCTTGTAAGATGTTGGTTCTATGAATTTTATTTTAGTGCGATAAATAAACTAAAGTAAAAAAAATCCTTTTTGTCCTTTTTTACCTAAAGGTAAGACGATCCTGGTGCAGGACACCTCCTACGAGGGCCGGCTGATCCTGGCGGACGCCCTCAGCTACTCGATCACGTACTCCCCCAAGTTCATCGTGGACGTGGGTACGCTGACCACGGACCTCATGGACGTGATGGGAAGCAGCGCCGCCGCAGTGTTCACCAACTCGGACCAGCTCTACGACCTTATGAGGATAGCGAGCATCCACACTGGCGACCGGGTCTGGAGGCTCCCGCTGTGGGAGTACTACGAGAAAGGTGAGAATAGTATAATCCCGATTATCCGTGAGCGGTTTATCCACCTTGCGTTTATCCGCAGTTAAAAATAATCCGACTCCAAAGTGTGAATTTCTCCTTCTGATTTTAAAAGAACACAACACAGATCACTAGTGTTAGTTTTAGTAATTGAAGATGTAAATCTATGGAAACATTACGAAAGACAGGCATTTCTTGAAAATTCTTGGAAGCATTGATGTTCATAAATTTGCCGGGAAAAAACTATTAGTTCCTTTGTGTGTGATTTGGCGCCTTCCTTTAAATATTATTTCATAAGATCTTTTGGTGAGTAATATTTAAAAAAAAATATTATAAAAAAAAATTAGTGACGTATCTGTATATCAATATCAATGTATATATATTTTCTTATTTTAATGGCAAACACTTTAAGGTCTAAGGGATGCTGTTTAGAAAATAATATTGGTTTTTAAAATAGTTGTATATATCGTTTGTTTTGCCCGGAGAATTTAATTTTTTAAATCTATAAATGAGACTTTTATCGACTCAAACGGTCGAATTCGTAAAAACCAATTTAAACCTAGATTATAACAATAAAGAATATACCCAGAGATTGGCTGAAGTTATGCAAATTTAATATGGACAGGTGTTCGCTACCTGCTATCGCACAAAGAACCACTGAGCGAAATTTGGAGAATTAAGGAGAAACGGTATGGATTTCTATAAAGAACAAACAAACAAACAGAATTTCATCTTTATCTATATAGAACTAGCATTCCCCGTCGCGGCTTTGCCCGCGAGCCTTTAAAATCAATTCTGTGATTATTATCTTGGTATTGATTTAATATAATATGTTAACGAAATCAATTAAAAAAATACATTTGTTGCCTCTTTATATCTGTAAGGAAACAATTCCCCATCTGCCGTTAGTTCCACAAATCCGGCATGGGTTGAATGCTGAGACATATGAGTATATTAACTACTGGAATCAGAATAATTGAATAATTGTTAATCAGAAATGTCACCGTAATCATTTTGAGTAAACGCAGAAAATTTGTCCCAATTTTTGATGACATTTAATACAACAATATGCCGAAAATGACAACATTTTTCTTGAGAATTTTCTATAATATTTGATAGAGATTGAAATAAACACGCACCATCCCCAATCATGGGAATCACAGTGTGCATAATATGATTACCATTAATATTTAAATAATCAGAAGCCATATTTTATGTGAATGTCTATTTTAATAATATTGTAACGTTAAATCGATATTCAAATAAAAAACATATGATTTAAAATCTCAAAAATAGATTTCCGTTAGAATTAAACGACAATTTCGCCATTTAAGCCCCTTAGGGGTTACATTTTTGAAATTCCTTTCTTAGTGGTTACCTACATTGCGTTTAAAATCTAAATTCCGAACTTCAAGTTTCTATCATTAGTAATTTTTGCACTGCGTTGATTCTGTCAGTCAGGACAAAGCCTCTTATATATATAAAGATTGTATATTCCGTATGCCAAAATTTAAATCAACAATAAAAATAAATCTAATATTCCAATTAGAGCTGTTTTTTTTTAATTATTAAGCTAAAAGGAAATGCTATTTTAAAATATTTGCGCCTTTTATGGGGATTATCCGCGGCAGCCGTGCCCAAGCAAGATTACGAAGGAAAGCTCCATAGCATTAACTTATTAGGTTTTAATTTTAAACCTACATGTTTCAATAAACACCGCATAAAAATAGCTCTACTCGCCTTACCCGGTCGGCACAAAAGTATCGTGAACGATTACTTAGAATGTTGGCGCTCTAACTGGGACTTGCAGCCCCCCATAGTTGTGGTAAAGGAACATAAAAAAAGGGAAAGGTAAAAAAGGTGATTGGCAAATCCAGGGGATGGGCTGTGGTGCTGAAGCTCCCCTCTTTGAGACTGAAGCCCCTCCCCTTACAACCGGCTGGATCCACCATTGCAGAAATAGTTGTTATTTACGAAAAATTAGAATCCATAACGCGTGACAAACAATAAAACTATAATTGTTAACTAGTGACATGTTAAACCAAATAGGCAAAACAGTACATTTCGTTTGGGCCCAGGGGCATGTCGGGATAGTCGGGAATGAGATGGCCGACAGAGCCGCCAAAGCAGCTCTATCCCTACCGGGTAGAGGCACTGCTGTCCTAACTACATAAGAACTTGCGCGTGTCCACTTAAGGAAGTTATAAACAAAAGATGGCAAGAAATGTGGGAGGAAAGCCCAGCCAGCAAATTAAAGCACATAAAGAAAGACGTTAAGCCATGGACCACATCGAACCGCACTAAACGCCACGAAGAGGTTGCAATTACCCGTCTTAGGTTAGGTCACACCCGTATGACAAATGTACACCTATTTACTAGGGAAGCACCTCCTATATGCCCAAAATGCGATAATTGTGTCAGACACATCTTCGAGGAGTGTGATTATTACAAATCAATACTCAACCGGCTTGGCATACCTTCCGAGATCAAAATGGCACTCAGAGATGATGAGTCTATAATCGAAAAGGTTATCACCTTAATAACAAACTGTAAATTGATCAAGAGCATTTAGTTATGTAATGTCTCTACTCATCTCTAGATATTTAAAAAAAAAAATTATTAATTTATATTTTTCATTTTTTTTTTATTTTTATTTATTTTTTTATCTATTTATTTATTTATTTTTTTTTTTTTCTGTAACGATAAGTAATATTCCCATTTTTTAATAATGAGGAACGTCAAACCATGCTGCTTCATAAAAAGTTTGGTTTTGTGAATGAAATAGATAACGTTAATTTATAACTAATAATTATGTTCTATACTTATTAACATCTTCCTCTTTTTCTTTTCTAATACATAAAACTTTGTACAATAGTACCATTATATTATTATGATTCATTTTTTAATAATAAATTTACTTTGATTAAGATTCCCTTCTATAAACAAAGATAAAGGGCGTTGATGACCTTGGGGTTTTACGCCTGGAAGCCAAAATGAACAAACAAACAATATAGTGACACAAAATTGCCTTATTTCGGTGTTCAAGAAAAGACAAGGCATCATGCCTCATATTTAAAAAAAAAATAATCATGATTAGACAAATAATAATCAAAAATGATTATAATAATCTATATAAAAAAAGTTGAAATTCTGTTTGTTTGTTTGTTTGTTAATTTGTTCTTTATAGAAATCCATACCGTTTGTCCTAAATTCTCCAAATTTCGCTCAGTGGTTCTTTGATACCAGGTGCGAACACCTGTCCATATTAAAACTGCATAACTTCAGCCAATCTCTTGGTATATTCTTTATTGTTAAAAAATTCGTCATGATCTCGCTTTACAATGGTTTTTTTTTTACGAAATCGACCGTTTGGGTCGAAAAAACGGCCTAAAAAATCATTTTATAGATTTTGATGAGGCCAACAAGGCCCGGAAAGACCGTTCCTTGGTAGGAGTCGAGTTCTGGGATTTTTAAACCATATGTTTTTTGTTTTTTTTTAACATTACAATACGTTTATTTACATGTATGGTGAATTTATTTTTTATAAATGCCTCCTAAAAAGCGAGCTTCAATAGGAGTAGTGAGCTCAAAAGCTAAAAAACAACGTCAAATACGAGCAGCTGAAACTCTCGACGAACATCAAAATAGGATTGAACAACAGAGGCTTAGACAGGCAGAATCGCGGGAAACTGAGTCTGCTCAGGAATACGAGGCCCGCTTTGCGCCACAGAGGCTTAGGCAAGCCCGCAAATCGGCAAAGAAGCTAAAACTGCAGGGCAATATTTCTGTTTTTTTGTTTTTTCTTAGTAAAAATCCATACCGTTTGCTTTAAATTCCCCAAATTTTGCTCAGTGGATCTTTCTTACTAGGTGCGAACACCTGTCCATATTAAAATTTCATTACTTCAGCCAGTCTCTGGGTATATTCTTTATTGTTATAAAAATCGTCATGATCTCACTTTAAATTTGTTCAACGTTTATTAGAAAAATGAAATTCCACGGGTGAAACCGGGATATACAGCTAGTGATAAATATTTGTTATAAATGATTTGATAAATATTATATACTCAAAAACATTTGTAATAATGATTGTAATCATCATTCACAAATCATTCTTCAGTGCGGAATAATTAATCATGAATTTTATTAATCGCTGGTCGTGCAGTATTCATGAATATAATGTATTCAACAATCATGAATGACCATTATTCATTATTAATGTTTTTTTTTGTTAGTCAGTAATCAGATTAAGAAGAATTCTTTATTCACGATTACTCATTACTCATTAATCATGACTAATGGGAATTCACTACTCACGATTACAGATCATTCATTAATCATGAATAATATAAAGTCATTAATCATGATTAAAAAATAATCACAATTCTGAGTCTTACTAATCATGAAAGATGATTGAAAATTTGTTTAATTTTTCCATTCTTGTCAATAGACCTTTACTAATACCCATTGGAATTAGGGTATAATTCTTTACTTGTGACTTCAAATGCTGTTCGGTTGACTACACCCATTGCTTAGGACTTGCCTTTGCTCATTGGGACAACTTTTAATTCAGAAATGCATCCTCATATTTTAAATTTAATGAATAATGGTTATGAATATATCCTATTCATGATTGATGATTGGTGAATATTTGTTATTCATGATTGATGAATACTAGGTATTCATTATTGATGAATATTATATTAATCATAGCTCATGAATATATTTTATTCATGAATAATGACTAACTGAATTTATCAGTATTCGTTAATCATGAATAACTGAATACAGTTATTCATTATTCATTTCAAGTTCAATAATCATTAAAAATACTCCCTACTGATTATGAATAATGGTTATTCATTATTCATTTGTTTAATGATTACCAATTATTCATATTCATTAATCATTAATCAGATTACAATTTGCCCAACTCTGCTCACTAGTACGGTTATGTAACGATTCTAACAAATCATATTATTTTGTTAGATGTTACAATATAAATGATTTTATCATAAAATACTCAAACATAATGTAGTTTAATTTAAATAAAACGGTGATTCATCTTATATAATAATAGTAAGATTGATGAACAATATAACAGACATATATATATATATAACTATTTAAGCTTTGCAAGATCTCAAGATCTCTGAATTCCTTGTTTGACTTGATGTTTAATACAAGCGAGTAGATGACGCCTACTCACTGTCCATAAACTGTCAGAGGCAGCCTGAGGGAGGCAGAACACACACACACACACACACACTATATTCAACTTCTCTCTAGTTCCTCCCTCTCATATCTCTCCCTGCCTAGCTTCAACCGGATCCATATTTGCCGAGTCACGTCGCTAACATCTATTTGTGTTTCTCTTAGGCAATGTACGATACAGTTATAAAACTTTAAAACATCAATGAACATATATAGAATTCCACGCCTATTGTAACTTTTTCCAGGTCAAATATAACATTTTCCGAATCGTATAAAAAATAAATTAAATAAAACTTCTTAAATAAAATAATGATATATACAGACGATATTAAAAAGTTCAGTTCTATCTTCCGCCACATTTAACTTCATGCACAACTTAGCTCTTTGGCGCAGCTTGGTTATTAACCTCGTTGTGCTAGGACGGTTAACCACTAGGAGGTTATAGTGCTCACCACTCGCCAGTATTTAAAGATAAAGGAGTGTGACTCACCGCTCGCAGTGCTGTAGATTCTCCAGGTCCTCAGAAGTCCTTCTTTGGTTGATTCGGGAGGAAATTTCTGACGAATTGGAAAATCATGCTCTCGAACATATGGCCTGTGCACCGTCTCACGATCTACCACCAGCTGATCATTATCTACCCGGGAGATCAATATCTAATCAATAGATAAGATCTGCCGGGAAAGTGAATTTTAATTTTGTGATGGGGATAGATGTGGCGGAAAATTTAAGATAAAACTAAGTCACTAAAATTACAAGCTATCGAAAATCAGATATTCAATTCATAATCGGCGTCTCCAAAAACCTCATAAACCACCCCCGAGAATCACAAAGGAAACTTTAAAAGTAACAGTAAATCGAATCGTGCATGGGTAGTCAAATATTTCATACTCAATTTGGAAATTGAAATATTATTTTTAAATTAAAACATAAATCTATCTATATAAATAAAGATGAAATTCTGTTTGTTTGTTTGATTGTTCTTTATAAAAATCCACACCATTTGTCCATAATTTTCCAAATTTCGCTCAGTGGTTCTTTCATACCAGGTGCGAACACCTGTCCCTATTAAAATTGCCTAACCTCAGCCGAACTTCAGCTGATATTCTTTATTCTTATAAAAATCATAATGATATCGCATTACAATGTTTTTTTTACGAAATCCACCGTTTCTTTAGAAAGATCGAATTCTCCGTGTGAAACCGGGATATAAAGCTTCAATCTATGTATATAAAGATGAAATTCTGTTTGTTCTTTATAGAAATTCATACCGTTTGTCCTAAATTCTCCAACTTTCGCTCAGTGGTTCTTTGATACTAGGTGCTTAATAGGACACCTGTCCATATTAAAATTGCATAACTTCAGCCAATCTCTGGGTATACTCTTTATTGCTATAAAAATCGTTTTGATCTCGCTTTACATTGGTTTTTACGAAATCGACCGTTTGAGTGTAGTATCCAGGTGGATACTAAGAGGATACTAAGGAGTCTTAGTATCCATCCACCTGGACTCAGTAGCCCTGATGAAGATCCACGAGCTGAATCGAAACGTTGGCTTATCACAATAAAATCATTGAAAACTGAAAATCCTGACTATCATTTAACCTATGGTAATTGAAGAACCGTTGACTATCTCTCACTTCTAAATACAAAAAAGTTGATGAAAGCCGGTCAAGAACTTGGGCTGGAAATAGGAATAAGACAAAATATATGGTTAGTCGTAGAAGTGGTGACGAACGTGCTGATATTAATGTAGAAGGGAATACGTTTGAACAGACTTAGAGAAATTTAGATATTTAAGGGCGTAAGTAACTAGAAAAAACGAAATAGATGAGGAAATAAAGACTAGATTAAAAGCCGGAAATGCTTGCTACTTCTCTGTAGCGGAATATCTTAGCTCGCGCCTTCTGTCCCGAGTCTTAAATATTAGAAGTTAAAAACTATTATTCTTCCTACGGTCCTTTATGGATGCGAAACGCCACTAATATCGGATGAGCAAAGGCTAAGGGTTTTTGAAAATAAGGTATAACATAGAATATTTGAACCATAGAGGGACGAATCGAATAGAGAGTTTAGAGGTTTACACAACGCAGAACTGAGTGAACTGTATTATCCGATAAAAATAACAGAGGTGATCGAATAAAATGGAAATGTAAAATTGCGAATCCCCAAAAGATTAATAAAAGTATTCCCTAAAGTAATCCCTAAAACCTTATCTTCTTTGTACTATAGAGACTTTACCTGGCCTGAAATTAGGGCTGTAAGGTCATTCGTCCATTGACGTGGTATGCGAATTATTGTCACGGGCCAACCAGTATACAATACAAGCGATCCAAACTATCTAGAAACTACCTTAGACATCGTTTAGTACAACTTCTTGTGAAATTTTACTTAAAAAGTCGAAAAGATATTCCACTTTCTTTTTGCAAATAACTTTCAACCCTATCATCATATTGAGTATTGTACTCCTTAGCCTAGAAAGCTAGATCACTTGGCGAATCATGTACAGCGAATATAAAGTGATAATGATGAGGGAAAATGATTTTAAACAAATCAAGCCCGGTGAAATGGGTGAATTTTAGTCAATAAATATTTCATTAGCCATAGCAAAATGTTTTAAATATTTTTCTTTCCGGTTTTTAGATTTACCGCATCTCGACAACCCCTTCAAACTGAGTTAGAAAGTGGAATATTTGTTTGTAAATTCAATTTTCTTTGGATGAAACGAGTTTGGGGATCTCGGCTCGACTGTTTCGCTAAATTGAATTCGAAAAACAAATAATTTAATTTCAAACGCTAAAAGGAGGAAAAGAAATTTGATAAACAAAGCCTTCCTATTTGAGGCAAAGTAATTACCTAAACATTAAACTTAAAAAACACATTTCTGTAGCTTAACAATACTATAGAAATTATTTGATTTTACTGTTAATTGCTATTCCGTGCAAATTACCATACCATTGCGCTCAACTGCGCTATAACACACTGGTAAATTCTTTTTTACAATACTCCATTCCGTGATTTTTTCCTTGTAGTGTAACTGTGATTATTAATAACCGTTATTTAAATTATTAAAAATCATATGTTCCTAGAGAATTTTAAGACTTGCCCTTTTCTGCATCTTTGTGTACATATTAACTCCCATTTTTGAAATATTTTCAAATCAATTCTTTCATCATTTATAATATATAAACCAAAAGCATACGTTGAATTCATTTTTACTTGCACTTACCTATACATGAAATATATAGTATAGTAAGGGAAAGTATTGCAATCATGAAAAATTTCGACTTCCAGTTTTCAACGGAAATACTCGTTTTGGGGTCCCCCGAGTCGAAATAACCAAGTCCCGCGAAATGTTCTGTATGTGTGTGTGTGTGTGTGAACTGACTACTCGAAAACTGTAAACCGTATGAAGCTGAATTTGGGTATTTGGTACATGTATATGCCCGCGAAAATTTCATCAAAGTTGGTCAAACAGAGTGGTTACTTTATTTAATTAATTTTGTCTAATTTTTAAGTTTTTTTCGATTTTCTCAAAAACGGCTCTTACGATTTTGTTTAAACACGATTATTCATGTATGTATATGCCCGCGATGTGTCAGTCAATATTTCATAAAATTGATCAATTAGAGAGGGTACTTTACTTAATAAATTTTGTCTCATTTTCAGGGGGTTTTTTTATTTACTCATACTCGGCTTTAACGATATGTATATACTAACGATGTGATGGCAAAAATTTCATCAAAATAGGTAAAACGGAGGGGGTACATTATTTTATGAATTTTGTCTAATTTTTTCTTTTTTCGATTTTCTCCTGAACGGATCAAACGATTTTTATTCTATTTTGATTAAATAACGATTTTTATTCTATTTTGATTCTTAATTTTTAAAGCATTACTTTTAAATTAATGTTGAACATTATTGCTATAAAATCAGGTTTTCTTTATCAAGCGTTTAAATTGCGTCAAAAATACCAAAATAGTAGCTAATGATTACAGACATTAAAACAACTGAAAAGATCTTATTAATAATAAGATATTCGAGTTGAATTATTGTTCACCGGACGATTACAACAGATTTCACGCACACTGGTTTATCACAATCTTTTTTTTTTTTTTTTTTGAAACTTCTGGTTCTCCAATAATTATGACTTAAAAATTTATTATTTTGGAATAACAATTAGTGAGTAACGACTAACCGAAAACTAGCTTCATTGAAATGTTATTGCGACTTAATACGCTCTGGAGCTTAATCAATACACCCACACCGTTCAAGAATCGATATCTCGATTTTCTTGCGTGTTATCGCCTCTCTCTTACACAATGTACGAGTATATAGACAACTATTTGGAATCATAGATAAGGCAGTCAGCTTTCTAGATAACGCCTTGTTGTAGACTATTCCGCAGTACCGACTCACTATGCGGGTTTGCATACAACTGAAAATAACGAGTAAATCTATTCATTATTATTATTTACATCTCCAGCTAAATCTATTCCTTTTAATATACAGTACCAGTCAAAAGTTAATAATCACCCTTAGATTTTGTAAAATAAATAAGTAATAACATTTTATTTATTGAACAACATAACTGTAATTTTATTTTTAATTTATTTATAACTAGCTGTATATCCCGGTTTCACCCATTTGGAAGACAATGAGAAAAGTCGTGGGTCAAGAAAAGTGCATAAGGACAGAAATGAGATTTTTTTTTTGAATCCAACGGTTGATTTCGTAAAAATCTAATGTAAAGCGAGATCATAACGATTTTTGTAACAATAAAGAATATACCCAGAAATTGGCTGAAGTGATCAAATATATACATATATATATACTTGATGACATTACTCTAAAAAGACCATTTATGTAAGTAAAAAGCCAAAAATGTGAACTAAATTCAACTAGCTATCACTTTTCAGATAATATTCCGTTATATCTCTTTGATTTCACTTGTTGTGGAAACAAAGAACCTTCCAGATCATCTAGTGCCTAATCCACCATAGATTGAATGGTTTTTGCGTTATTCGAAAATAAACATTAATCTTCCACTTGATATTTTTAATTTTTTGCCTTTAACTAGTACTAGGAGGACAATTATTGCATCTGGTTATTTATTTCGAAAGATATTTAACTGTGAATTAAAAAAAAAAAAATCTGATGAATAATAAGAAAAGATTTTTATTTTTGTATGTATGTAATAAGTAGGTTAATATTACAATCCAAAAATTTAATGCAAATTATTGAGTAAACTATGCATAACAAAAAAAAAAAAAAAAAATAGAAATTTAATAAAGAAATTTCGGTGCTTTCTGATTTTTCACGAAAAAAGTCATAGTTGCGCCGTTCTACGTAACAGAAATCATTCATAAAAAGGAAACAATTAATGGAAGGGTGTTCAGAAGTGTTCAAGCGCATCTCCGGGAATCGATTGCCTATAGCGGAAGCCGATTCGATTCTGGCATCGGAACGTTTTTTACAATAAGTCATTAACCCAATACAAGAAACAGATCCATGGAGCTTTGTTTTAGATGAATAATAGTCTGGAAATGGATTTTAATATTTATACCATTGTTTTGAACTGAAACAGAAAATTATTCTGGGACTAAGTCCATTAAGAATAACAAATATGCATAAATATAAAAGAATAAATATCTCGCGATAGTACTACATAAGTGGGAATATAACACATTTACATTTTATATCAATAAAAAAAAAATCTTGAAAAATATATATTAAGAGAACGAGAAAAATAAGAGAGAGTGAGAAAAGTTTTTATTTATTATCAAATTTCACAACGTACCAGTGGCGGATCCAGAAATTTTCTAAAGGGGGTTACACTTTTTTTTTTCACATTTCATGAGTAATGAAGGCCCTAATTTAAAATCCATATTAGTACATAATGACGTTGTAAATTACTGTAAATGTTTATATACAATTCATTTTCAATTAATGGACTTGAAAAATGACTAAATATAGCTTATTTTAAATAGTAATAGTAATATTTTATGAGTGTCCTCACCTCTCAGGGGGGGGGGGGGCGCCCCCCGCGCCCCTCCCCTGGATCCGCTGCTGCAACGTACATACATACAAATTTATTCATGATTTCGGATATATCTTCCTTAAAATCTACAATTTATATTTATTTGTTGATTATTTAGTAATAACAAACAAAAATAAGGATAATTTCAGGTTAGACAGTAGGAAAAAAATGAAAAAAACCTGCACAAAATAAAGAATAAAGTAAGAGAAGAAGAGAAAAATATAGAAATTGTAAGAAGTTTTAGATTGAGATTAGAACGCACATTCCATAGGCCTCTGATCAGAAATTAAACCTTGAGTAAAACAGTTAAAATTAAACAGCATCTGCTTGGGTAGTAGGGAGATGTTGAAAAAGGGGGTATTTGAATGAGGAATGAGAAAGAGCATTGCGGATAATGGATGAGGATTCCAGAAGATTCTAGAAAGAGAGAGAAAGTATCGTTTCAATTGCTTGGTTCTGTGAGGAGGGGCTTGATCTCGTTTTATAAAAGTGGACAGGACTTATTATTACAATTTATTAAATTTCAGGAAGCTGTGAATGTAGTAATGGTGTATGGTGTGAGTAATTTGGTTATGGTAGGTGAAGCCGAGGAAATTTCGACAACGGTCGGATTACCTATCGACTGATTATACAGTATAGTATTGTAACGTGAAACACAAAACATATGATCGAAAAAAGTTCTTGACTTTTTCTTGGAACAGTTGCAAACTGTTCTACTACCTGTTTGTGACTGTTCGAGAATCTTCTACGTTTGTCGGGAATATTATAGACTGTTCTAATTCTGACTAAATATAAGGAGCGATGAACTGGAGAGTTAGTCTTGCTCCGAAGATCGAATCAAATGGTTACTTTTTGTGTAAGTGCATCGTTACAAGTTGATACTTTTTGTCACCTTGTTGATTTATTTGAGTTTACATTTATATTTTTCAACATAATCCCCACAGTGATGCACTTGTCCCATCTTTCTTGCAGCTTCCTAACTCCCTTGGCGAAGAATTCTTTCGATTTACCCCGAAGTCACTTTTGCACCCTTCCTCTCTTTGAATGGTCCAAACAGGTAAAAATCAGATGGGGCGAGGTCGGACTGTAGGCAGGATGAGGTAAGACCTCCCAACCCAATTCTTGAAGCTTATCACGGGTCAGCTGGGCTGTATGAGGGCGGGCGTTATCGTGCTGAAGAATGACTCCTTTTGACAAGAGTCCACGGCGTTTGCTCCTGATAACTGGTCTAACTTTTTGTTCTAGCATCTCACATTAGTATTTGAAGAGTCCACGGAAGAAAGGGGGAGAGTCAATTTTTTCCGAATTGTAGTTATATATATATAATTGTTCGTCTAGTTGAGTAGAATATGTTGGTGAAAAGAAATAGTCAGAAAAAATGATAGTCGGTTGGTTACAAGCGATGGAAAGAACCACGTACTCGGAAGAAAGGGGGAATGTCCTCGCAGAAAAACCTAGAATGGGGGAGAGTCATGTTAGAAGGTCAAATTGCGTTTGTTAATTTTTGCTAGTTAACTTGATGTTGCAGCTCCTTTACCGATCAGCAACGAAAAAATTAAAGACCAACAGCACCTTAAACGATTTTGTGGGCCAAAAGCCCGAACATTTTTTGTACACTTACCACATGCAGAAAAGAAGAAGAAGAAGAATGTTATATTTGTAAAACTTCTTTCAATTATTAATAAGATTTATTATTGTATTTAATGTAAGTTTGAATTATTATTTTGTTAAAAAATTCAATCAATCAAGACCATTGGTCATGACAAAAAAATAATTATTGCAATTGTGTAAATCTAAATATAAAATATTAATATCACCATTTCATCAATATAACAGGAAAGAAAGGGGGAGCGTCCAGGACTAACCCTCGTTCTTTTATGTTTAAACTGTTTTATTTTTTCACTAAAACATTTTTTTTTAGAGCTTACTATGTCTTATTCGGGCATATTTATTATTTTGACACGCAAAACAAAAAGGAAAATGACATATAAAAAAATTGAAGACAAATGATAAAAAATACTTAAGCAATTAAAGATCCAAACCTAAAAACTCGATTTTCTCGGAAAGCACTCCAAATGACATCCCCCCTTTCTTCCGTGGACTCTTCATTTGCTATTGATAGTTCGCTGATCTTCAAGGAAATCGCAATAGACTGGACCCTGTGAGTCCCAAAAGATCGTCAGCATCACTTTACCGGCGGAAGGTTGAACCTTGAATTTTTTGCGACCTGAAGGGCTAGTGTGTTTCCACTCCATACTCTGCCTTTTGGTTTAAGGGTCGTACTGATGGAACCAGACCTCGTCGCTGGTCACTATTCTTTCAAAAACTGAGCGCTGCTCTTCTAAGGTGCTTCTAGAATTCTACTGGACTTGCCATGCTGAATTGAAAATTTTGAGGTTATGTTGACATAAAATGATGAAACAGCTGATCACAACATATCCCATGGTTGCCAACTAACATCCCTGAAAAGATTGTACACATTCATTGAATAGTTTTAAAATTATAGAATTTGTCTCTTTACTTATTGAATGACCCTCGTATATATTTTGTATTGATAAACTTCTTTATCACCATGGTACTTTTTTTTTTTTTTTTTTTTAGGTGTGACGGATATATCCAAGTCGGACGTGCTAAACGTGGGTACTACCCGAGAGGGAAGTGCCTGCAAAGCGGCGGCCTTCCTCCGGCAGTTCGTACCCCAGGCCTGCGACTGGATCCACGTGGACACCTACGGGATCACGAGGACATCCGGGAAGACGTACACCTACCTGAGGCGCGGGATGTCAGGGAGACCGACGAGGACGCTCATCGAGTTCTTGTCGCAGCTGGCCTGCAGGTCTTCGTGAGCGAAGAGGAAGGTGTGACCGCGCCCGGTGCATATCCGGGAAGTGTAACTATCCGCTCGTGAAATTGGAAATATGATATTTCTTCTGAAAGAGGAAACAACTCCTCTCTGTCTCAAATCCTTATAATAATATCAGCTGTGTATTTGAAGAAGGCTTATCTCCCCTTTTCCTGATCGGAACGGGCAGGAGACCGACATGAGAATAGAAAATATTTAAATAAATCAGTATCGTGCTAAATATTTTCGTTTTATTATTAGCTAGGGTGCCCGGCTTCGCCCCGGTAGTTGTGTGGTAGTTTAAACAACAGAAAAACTTTAAAATTAAAGGAAATATAGAACAAAATTAGCACTTTCTTGAAGCTTCGGTTTTAAATTGGTATCAATATTAAGATTCAAGATCTGCAGAGTCCGCCCAAATAAGGAACCCTATATACTTTATGGGGGTTGAAAATGGTGAATGAACAATTAATTATTCTTCAACTTTATCGAGTCATGCATCGTTTGTGATTCTGAATCCTGCAAGCCCATTCCAAAGAGTCAGCTGATAATAAGTTATTAGATAATAGTTGAAAAATCTACTAGTTGAAAAAATTATATTTCGGGTACAACTTATGTACCGACTACTGTGATGGTACTATTTTATCTAGAAGTATAGAAACTATCGAAGATTCGTAGAAATTTTTTTAAAAGATTCCTTTCATTTCAACCTCCCTTAAGATACCCCCCCCCCCTGTAATTTGAACGGTTCCTCCAGATCTTGAATCTTACTACTATTACAAAGTGAAAACCAAAATTCATGACGGCACAATTTTGTCATGATATTTCTTTTTATCCTGAACTATGAGGGATGATAAAAATTATTGAATAAATGCTGTAATTGGAGTTAGTCGTTTTGTCAACTGGAATGCTCATCATACATAGTAATCAAACCAACTTTTTCATAACTACAATAAGAACACTTCAAACATTTTATTTTTGGTTTATAATCAGTCAATTCAGCTCTCCTTTTTTGTTTTATGTCTGTTTTTATTCGCTCATTGTACTACTATAAAATGTTCACTCATATTGCATTAAATTTACTTACGTATATATTATATATTGATTAAATATAATGTGTTAATCAATTAACCTTCTTATGAGAAAATTAATTTTGTAAAGTATCCAGTCGGTTTTCTAATTGATACGTAAAATCATTATTTTATTTTGAAAGAAAAGGTGAAACTAATTATTTTCACTTGATTTTTTAGTAATTTAAAAAGAACAGCTGAAAAAATACATAACCTTTACAAATTGGACGGAACGAATGAACAATAAACATTGAGTGAAACACACCCTAGCGCTTCCTGGTAGTTTTTATTTTTTTAAACTTTTTATTTTCGATAAACTTTTTATATTCAGTCAATTTAACTCTGTTTTTATGTCTGATTTTATTCGCTCACTGTACTACTAAGATTTAGTCACTCATATTGCATTAAATTTACATATATATTATAGATTGATTAAATGTAATGTGTTGATCAATTAAGCTTCTTGTGATAAAACTAATTTTTTAAGGAATCCAGTTGGGTTTCTAATAGATTGCAGAGATGTAAAATCATTAATTTATTTTGAATTCAAAGGGGAAACTAATTATTTTGGCTTAATTTTTTACTAATTTAAAAAGAACAACTGAATCTTTACAAACTGAACTGGATGAATGAACAATAAACATTGAGTGAAACGCACCCTAACGCTTCCTGGTAGCCTGGAGCTCAAACAAAATTTTTCATTCATAAACTCGTATGTCATTTTCAGGTAGGCTAATTACGTGGTGCGAGAGGCTTAGAATTCCAGTCCTTTTCTTTTCGTTTATGACCCTCATTGGCACGCACATTGTACACTTTGCTTTGTAATATATATTGATTATTATTTTTAAAACATTAATGCACCTCCTAAGCGCCTCAACTGGAGGATGACAGAATGTGGTATCAAGAGAACTTAAATTTCGGGTCACTTTAATCTCCGTAGTGAACCTAAACCTACAGCACTTCCAAAAGTGTCTTTTAAATTAATTCCATGCTTTTGCATTTCTAACAGATTCACATACATACACAGATATATTTATACATTCAGTTATAACTGTACAATATATGTAAGCTTGTAAGTGTTTTGTACAGTACTTTCCAAAATGTATAGTTAGTAACAATCGTTTGTCTTCCATAATCAGAAGAAACCCTACATGTCCAAGAAACATTTATTTTTCAGATCTATCAAATGAGTATAGATTTATTAAATATTGAAAATTGTATTATAAGTTGGAATATGTGTCGAAAATATATTATTGCATAAGTAAAAACGTTTACTATGTATGTATGTAGGCTGCGCTAGTTAAATATTTGAAAATCGGATATTACAGAAAATTATAAAGTGTAGACTTGGCGCGGATTGTACGAATAACCAAGCCGAACAATTCGCCATTCTTAAGTCCTTAGAACATTTAATAGGCTTAAAAATCACAAATAAAACTATTAACGTACTAACCGACAGCCAATGTTCATTACACATGATCGCAAACACACACTGCCATACACCAATCATCGAGGAAATTCACAAACAATTAAGAAACCTGCAAACTGATGGAAATAATTGGATTTCATTTACTTGGATAAAAGGGCCCTCAGATATACCTGAGAATGATTTTGCAGACAAGGCTGCAAAATCTGCTCCAAAAGACACTTCCCTGCCTATATCATACACAAAGATATCAAAACAACACTTAATACACATGCTACACCAACAAGCATTACAACGATGGCAAACACGTTGGGACTCTACACACAAAGCTCGACATTTATATTCATTCATCCCACACTTACAGACCTACCTCAATAAAGCTAACACATGGACAGACTTCTACACAACACAGGGAGTCACAGGGCACGCGGCAGTGAACAGCTACCTTCACAGGTTTAAAATAAGGGACCCGCCATTGTGTCCCTGTGACTTCACACAAGAACAAACTATACACCACATAATACATGAGTGCAGATTACTGACAGACTACAGATATTCGTTAATAAATAAAACTAAACAGAAACTGGGACAATGGCCGGTGGATAGTCCTGTGTTAATTGATAAAATGTTTTTAGACCTTAAATTATTCTTTAAAGATGCCCTAAAAAAAATAAAAGATATCAACGAAATTTATTTTTGATTCAAGACTGTTGGCAAACATTTTGTTAATTTATTGTTTCTGAATGCTGTTTCAATTATAATTTCTTTTATGTTCTATGCTTTAAGAGAACCATTTAGGTAACTCTTATTTTTTGTTTTATATTAGTTTGTTTTATATCTAATGTACATTAAAAATGTATTAAAAAGGAAAATCATTATCAATGTTAGTAATAAATAGTGTCGTTGTTGATGCTGCGGAGGTATTACTCCGTGCTGGGATCCTGCCCTGCCTGTAGCGCTGCTGGACCATCGGACGACCTCTTTCATAATGCAGCTATGACATTGGTCATTACCGGGGCGCTGGCACCTGCTGCAAGTTCGGTACGGTGGGGTACGGGTACGGTGCTGGAGGTGGGCCTCTGCGGTACCACCGGCGAGATATCAATCATGTACATTGTATACTGTATAGTATGGTATGTACAGAATAACAAATAAACTCCCTTCTAGCAGGGTTACTGTTGGAAGGAAAAAAAAAAAAAAAAAAAAAAAAAACTTTTTTTTTTTCACTTTCCCAATAATTTGGATTTGTGGAAATGTCGGGTTCCTCAAACGAACGATTCATTTACAGATTAAAAAATTTAAATTAATTTCAATTTCGTTCTTCTGAAAAATATACAATTTCGTTTTTACCACTAAATTCCTCATTTTGTGTATAGCAAACTCAAGTTCAATGATAAGAAACCGTTCACATGATAAGTTGGATCATGAATTTCTTGTCACTTATCTGCAACATGATGTGATTGATAATCACTGACACTTATATCATGACGCGATCTGTTCCCTTCAGCGAACGGTATATAACATCAATCGTGTTTTTTGACAAAACACTTTATCCAATTATGAAAACACCTATTTCGCCAAAATAAGTTAAATAAAAAAATAATACAGTCACAATAAAACCTATGCAAAGATGGTTAAAACAATTCAGAGGAACTTAAATCTTTTCTTCTCCCGAAGAACTATAATTAACCCTTTGCATCCGGCACCGTTTCGGACGTTACCTACCGGCAACTCGATTCAACTTATTCGCGAAAACGTACACCCTGAAAACGTAATATTATACAGTAAAATTTTAGAACCAAGTAAAGAATTGCAATGAAATTAAGGTTATATGTATTTTTAAAGCTTCAAGAACATATAGTTACAAAAAAAAAAAAAATTAATTTTTTTTAAATTTTATATATTTTTTTATAATTTTATTACTATCATTATTATATATAAAAACATAAAAAATCCAATTGAAGAAATAAAAACAGTTAAAAAATTACGAGATGGGACCCTTTTAGTTGAAGTTTTCTCAGATATCCAATCAGAAAAGCTTCTAAAATGTGAAAATCTACTTAATAACTTTCAGGTTAAAGTAGAAGCACATCGGAAACTAAATCACAGAATAGGGATTATTTGGTGCCCCGAACTAAATTATTGTACAATTTAGGAAATAAAAGATGAATTAAAAAAACAAAATAGAGCCGATTTTAAAAGATTAACGTAATATAAAAATAATGAAAAACACCGCGAGCCGCGACCGTCATTTATCCTAATATCGAACCGTCATAAGCGAAATATCCTATAAATAGTTTTTTTCTGTAATCGTTGAATAATGGTAACATTACTAAACTGAAATGAGTGAAGAAAGTGAAACATTTTGCAATAGAGTGAAGAAAGTGATTACTTTCTTCACAAGTGAAGAAAGTGAATTGCCTTCTTAATTAGTAATAAGTATAAATTAAAAAATAATTTGAAGTTGGAAATTAAATACTTTTAAATGTTTTTTAACATTGTAAGAATTTATTTTTAAAAAATAAATTGAAATGTGAATGAATTATTGGTGGAAATAATCAATATATTTTAAAATTTAAATATAATAATAATTACCTTCCTTGTTTATAACCTGCACTTGTTTATAACTATGCTTATAACCTTTCACAACCATGCTTATAACCTACCAACAACATACCATAATCTTCACAACATCCTGATTTTGTTCATATTCTGGTTAGATCTGATCATGTATTACACGATTACAGAAAAAATTTAATATTACACTCGTGAAAAATGTAGAATTTACAACTCTCGAGAAATTACCACACTCGCTTCGCTCGTGTGGGTAAACCTTTCACTCGAGTTGTAAAATGATCTACTTTCGTCACTTGTATAATAAATAACTATTACGATTTGTTTATGTCCTTATATGTTAAAAACTTAAAATCATTTGCATTGTCTCCGTAGCGGAGCCCTCGAGTTTGAAGACAAATTTTAAATGGCTCCGCTCCGGAGACTTCAAGTGCAAAGGGTTAATAATGCTTAATTATTATTTAAAAAATTAAAATAAAATCTTTTTTATTCCTCAGCAAAAATTTGGTATACCAATGAGAGATATTTTTGAGAAGACAGAAATTCCCTCCTATTTATATTTTAATATAAATATTTATGAGCTGCGTTTATGTTTATGCAGTGAGCTCCTGTGAATATAAATAACTGATTTTCAGCTGAAACTCAAGGGCGTAGTGAATAAATAAATAAAATATTCATAGTTCAACAGATGACCTTAATGCAAATAGTTTTTTAGTGTGTTTTAATATGGGTAGTTGGTATCACAATCAAAAGTATACTTAGATTCCAGCAAAGTAATGCAAGCAGTTTTATTCATGAAACGCTTTCTTTTTAAATCATAGAAAGATGAATAATCGATTTAAGACATTATTCGGTTCTTACCTTCGATAGGATTTTCTTTTCTTTTCTTTTTTTTAGAAAATATACCTAAAATAAAAATCCTCATATCCTATTCTCTATCCTGATTCCGAACCAAAGCTCTCCAGAATCTTATTTGATTTTATGGTTCTTCGAGAAATATGTCCTACCCAACTTAACTTCATTAGATATTTTTAGAGCACTAAGCTTCATTGAGTAGTTTTTTTTTTTAATATCTTAAAATACCGTAGCTGGTTCTAACTTTTCAACTATTGAAAAATTTTCAAATATAAAGCATTCCTTTAAAAGAACGTCCTAATGAGAGGTTTAAATATTCTAAATTTAGTAAACTTCTTTCTTCCGGTTAAAGTAATATAAAAGGAAGCGATTGAACCAAGATGAAATAAAGTCGAATCGAATCGGCTACTATTTTTCCAGATTGTTACGTGTAGATATGCAGCATATTAGTTGATTACATCTCGTGGTGTTTCGCCAATCACAAGCTTTCTTTCCTAATATTGAGCTATTCATTGTCCTATAGAGGCTACCAGATGGATTGCTTCTAAGAACTGTCCATTTTAAACTCCTCTCCACGAGATATACACTCCCAATTTCTGTCAGCAGTTTGGGGATTGCGTCTGTCAGCATGAATATAACGCCCCCTAACTTATTTTTTACTTTCACTTACCTATATATGAAATATATAGTAAGGGAAAGTATTGCGATCGTGAAATATTTCGACTTCCGGTTTTCAGCGGAAATACACGTTTGGGGGTCCCCTAAGTCCAATTAACTAAGTCCCGCGAAATGGTCTGTGTGTGTGTGTGTGTGTGTGTGTGTGTGTGAACAGACTAGCTCAAAACTATAAACCGCACAGACCTGAAATTGATTGGGTATTTGGTGTATGGATATGCCCGCGATGTTACAGCAAAATTTTACCAAAATTGGTCAAACGGAGGGGGTACTTTATTTGAAGAATTTGTCTCACTTTCGCTTTTTTTTTTATTCACTCAAAAACGGCTTTAATGATTTTGATCAAACTGGGTATTTGATGTATGGGTATGCCCGCGATGCGACTGCCGAAATGTCATCATAATTGGTGAAACGGAGGGGGTACCTTATTTAATAAACTTTTTTTCCCATTTTTTCTAACATCTCAAAAACGGCTTTAATGATTTTGATTAAATTCATCATGTTTAATCAAAATCAAGTCTTCTTTAATATCAGGTGAGCTTTATCATTGTTAAATTATTTTATAAGAAGATAAAATAATTTGAAAATTATTCATCCAAAGTCCATAAATAAATAACATCATTTATCATTGTTAAAATGTTCTGAGGGGGCTAAAATTGGGAAGGGGCCTTTTTTGTTTTCCTATAAAGTACCTTTGTATTTGTTTATATAGAGAAATTATCTGTCTCTCGTTTCGCCTAAAAATAAGAAAGAGCTAAATATGAAATATGAAAAATCTGGTGCGTGCGCGCAACACACAACTTTCACTTACCAACTTACCCAGTTTAGAAATAAATACGTTTTGTTAATAGCCACTTTTCAAATGAACAGAACGGCTTTAATTATGAACAATGGTCTGTCATTAAAGGCGTACTCCGCATGCGTGGGCTCAACGAGATATGAGTTGACTGAATATTTTTCTTTTTTTCTCCTCTTTATGTTTTCTTTATTTTTATCATATCTCATATTTAGCCATTTCTTCTTTTTAGGCGTAACGAGAGACAATTAATTTCTCCATATAAACAAAAACAAAGGTAATTTATAGGAAACAAAAAAGTCCCCAACTCCCCCCCCTCACCAAAAAGGCCCCCTCAGAACATTTTAATAATGATAAAGCTTACTTGATAGTAAAGAGCACCTAATTTTCATACAACATGACGAATTTGATAAAAATCGTTAAAGCCGTTTTGAGATCATCGAAAAAAGGTTAACATTGAAAAAAAAAATTATTAAGTAAAGTCCCCCCTCCGGTTGATCAATTTTGATGAAATTTTTACGGTCGTATCTCGGGCATATACATACATCATATACCCAGTTTGATCAAAATCGTTAAAGCCGTTTTTGAGAAAATCGAAAAAAACGTAAAAAGTTATTAAATAAAGTACCCCCTCCCTTTGAGCAATTTTGATGAAATTTTTGCTGTCACATCGCGGGCATATACCTACACTAAATACTCAATTTCAGGTTCCCACGGTTAATAGTTTTTGAGCTAGTCTGTTCACACACACACACACACACACACACACACACACACACACACAGACCATTTCGCGGGACTTGGTTATTTCGACTCAGGGGACCCCAAAACGTGTATTTCCGTTGAAAACCGGAAGTCGAAATTTTTCACGATCGCAATACTTCCACTTACTATATATTTCATATATAGGTAAGTGAAAGTAAATAAATCAAGTAAGCATATACAGGAGAAAAAAAGAAAAATATTCCGTCAACTCATAAAACATGTTGAGCCCACGCATGCGGAGTACGCCTTTAATGAAAGGCCATTGCTTATAATTAAAGCCGTTCTGTTCATTTAATGGAAATAATTTGTTTCATGGTAACTAAATGAGTTTTCAACAATTACATAGAGAATTATAAAATCAGACGACTTGAAGTATTAAGCTTGCATTGCCGAATTATCATAAGTAAGAACTTTTATTTACTATTAAAAAAAAATAGTGTACTTTAGAGAGCAAATAAAAACAAAAATAAGAAACGAATGTGGAAAAATATGTGACTCTGAGAAATGGCAATTAAAAAAACACGTCAATTTCTAATCTAAGTAAGTTGGTAAGTGAAAGTTGTGTGTTGCGCGGACGCACCAGATTTTTTAACTGAACAATTTATTTTTATTTGCTCCCTCATCCAACTCCTCTTCAGCCTTCGCCCTTCAGCCTTTGAGGTATATCAGGAATATCATGTCTTGTCATATCTAGTACAAACTTGTTGGTATGTCTAAGTAATTGGTCGTGAAACGGTTTGTAATTCATACGTATATTATTTGTCAAAGTCGAATCGCTTAAGTCTCAGTGAAGGGTCTCGTTTGAAACGTATGGTAGTGAGTTCTTAATTAATCTTAAGTATTCGGATTGAAAAGATTGTATTTTTTGAATATGTGTCTTATCTGCAGGTTCGTAAGTTTATATCAGTGGCATATGCTCGCATTGGCTGAGGAGGAGCTGATAGAGCTATATGGAGAACCGGACATGGTGGCGTTTATAAAGAAAGCCAGGCTGAGATGGCTGGGACATGTGGAAAAAATGCCGGAGCACAGGATAGTAAGAAGAATACTCTATGAGAAACCGGACGGTAAACGAAGCAGAGGGCGCCCTCGAATCAGATGGCTGGATGATGTCGACGAGGACCTGGAACTGCTGGGTGTACCAAACTGGAGAAGAGTAGCACAGGATCGCAGAGATTGGTCGGCTGTGGTGTTGGAGGCCCGGGTTCTTGCAAGACCGTAGTGCCAGAATAATAATAATAATGCCCGCATTGGTTTTAGTAAATAGGGGTACAGTTGAAGTTTTTGCCTGAGGGGTAATTTAGAACGTCTTTGTTTTAAGGAGTATAATATTCTAAGTCCCAAATTCAACGTTACCTTTGTCGACAAATACCTGTATGTTAAAATAACTATTGAAAATGTCAATTAATCAGCGCTACCTTTAAAACGAGATACGATATCGGAATAAAAAAATTGAAATGATAACGCACTGATAGCCTCTTCCTCCTTATTCGGAAACCGCAAATCACTCAATCATTCATCCGCCTATCATCGAAGAAATGTTTATTTACTAATTCTTTCAAGATAACACGATCTACGTTTGACTATTTAAAGAGGAGCAAGTAAAATTATTGGTTGAAATATTCTTTTGAGTATTTATTTTTAGAAATATTACAAACAACAGCTACAAGAAACAAAAATCTAAGGAGTTCAAAATAAATGTTTGAAGACCTTTATAGCAATTTACAAGAAAACCTTAAATACCTTAAATTGACTATCACTTAGAGTAATTAATGCTTTTTTAAAACAGATTATATATTTTAACAGAAATAATTTTAAGGTGTTTGTAATTTAATTAAAAAAAAAATTAAAATAACATTTCTAGGCAGGTATGAAAGAAATGGTTTGTAGATTATTAGATTATGTTATTCGGAAACCGCAAATCACTCAATCATTCATCCGCCTATCATCGAAGAAATGTTTATTTACTAATTCTTTCAAGATAACACGATCGTATAATTAATTGGTATTAGTTAATTAATACGATTATTAATTTGCAACAGGGGTTTTATCTATTGTGAGAAGATTGCATAATATGTATATGCAGTGTGTCTGTTGTTTTTTTTCTTAAATATTGAAAATAATTATTCTTAAAATAGTTTATGCCTACTCAACATCATTGTAAAAAAATGCGTTTAGTTTTTTCCCGTTCTATCATTGTTTTTAAATCGATTTCAAACCCTGCTTTCTGATTCATCCCATTGTACTTGTTCAAACCTGTATGGTATGTCCATGTATGTAATTTGTCACAGTCGAAACTCTTAAGTGATTCTGAAGGGTCTCGTTTGATATGTAGGGTAGTGAGTTCGTAATTAATCCTAAGTATTGGGATTGACATGTCAGTATTTTTTGAATAAGTATCTTTTTTTGCAGGTCCGTAAGTTTGGCTAGCATAGGTCCTTGTTTTAGTAAACAGGTGTATGGGTTAAGTTTATGCCCGAGTGGTAATTTAGAACGTCTTTGTACAATGGAGTATAATAGTCTTAGTCGGAAGTTATTGATGGGGAATTTAATTGTGACCACGTCACATTTCCCTCTTCGATTTTGATGAAATTTTTTTTTGGTGATTCTACATCGAAAATAAGTCGACATGTGTCCCGCTGTTCCATTGAATGGGCCATCTGGACTGAGAAATTAAATATTTTAGGTCCAAAAATCGTTAAAATTGGCTTTCACAAAACAGGCATTGGTCCATTCTACCTGAACCAATTTTAATGAAACTTTCAGGGATTCTTCTGCTTAAAAATATATTAGACATGTGTATCGGAATTTGTCACAATTCACCCTAGTAAGGCCAGAGCGTCACATCAACAACAACAACTCAACAAGCCTCAACTTTGATGAGATTATCTGGCCTTACTAGGGTGAATTGCGACAAATCCCGAAACACGTGTCTAATATATTTTCAAGTAGAAGAATCCCTGAAGTGTCATTAAACTTGGTTCAGGTAGAATGGAGCAATGATTGTTTTGTGAAAACCAATTTTTACGATTTTTTTATGAACCTAAAATATTTAATTTCTCGGTCCAGATGGCCCATTCAATTTAACGGCCGGACACGTGTCGACTTATTTTCGATGTAGAATCACCAAAAAAAATTTCATCAAAATCGAAGAGGGAAATGCGACATGGTCCCCTTGTTAGCATAGCGTTGTATAAGGTTTTAAGAAAGATGAAAGCATTTCTAAGGATTTCTAGCTGTAATAAGGTCGCAACCAGGAGTCTTCCTCTTTCGCATTTTCATGATCTGCCTTGATACTTCAGAGGGAGTAAAGGTTTTTGGTGGAAGAGACATCGGAAGAGTGGAATTTAAAACTGTTTCAACAAAGGCCTCGTGGAGCGTGTCTGTTAAGTTTGAGTGGGGTTGGAAAACAATTGCAAGATGGTGAACGAAAATTTCAACTTTATCCTTAACTATCAAGTCAATAACTTGTTCTGAATAATTCTTTTCATCAAATTTCATAGTGTTACTAAATCGACCATGAACTTTATATACGCAGTCCCTGGCAACCTTGATAACCTCAAGTCTGTGAATTGAAACCCTTTCGAATTGGATCAGTGGTATTTTCGCAATTCGGCATTAGGCACCTAACCTCAACCTTGGCCCAAAAAAAAAAAAAAAAAATCGCATAGTCTAAACTCCCGGATGAGGAAAAAGAAAAGAAAAAAAAACGGTGAATCTCAATCTCTTGTTAATACATATATCATTTTGTTTTTTAAATTGTTCTTCTATCAAGAGAAAAACGCCTACAACTTTTGACTGTAATACACATTTCATATAATCAATTTAATTTTATTATTTACAGTTTTTTTTTTAAATGCCAAGGACTAAAGGGATCAATTGGAAGAAGTCTATTTCCAGGCTGTAAGAGCCTCATCTATTTTTAAAATCCCTGTTTAGAAGTTTGTAAACATGCCTGAAATTAATAGACCAAATTTTTGCTTGTTTGACTATTTAAAGAGGAGCAAGTAAAATTATTGGTTGAAATATTCTTTTGAGTATTTATTTTTAGAAATATTACAAACAACAGCTACAAGAAACAAAAATCTAAGGAGTTCAAAATAAATGTTTGAAGACCTTTATAGCAATTTACAAGAAAACCTTAAATACCTTAAATTGACTATCACTTAGAGTAATTGATGCTTTTTTGAAACAGATTATATATTTTAACAGAAATAATTTTAAGGTGTTTGTAATTTAATTAAAAAAAAAATTAAAATAACATTTCTAGGCAGGTATGAAAGAAATGGTTTGTAGATTCGAGAAATTGATCTTAATAACCACGATTATTTGAGTAGATAAAAAATTATGTATGAACTACAATAATTTTATATTCATTTATTTTTACTTTCACTTACCTATATATGAAATATTTTGTAAGGGAAAGTATTGCGATCGTGAAAAATTTCGACTTCAGGTTTTCTACGGAAATACAGTCTTTGAGGTCCCCTGAGTCCAAATAACCAAGTCCCGCGAAATGGGGGTTGTGTGAAGGCCGGCTGGGCAAACACGTTAGAAAATACGCGTTGCCCTGACAACCAAACACACGATTGGAAACCCAAAGATAGCCAGTTCAAATGCTTTCAAACTAATCCCCCACCCTCTCCCCTGACCCGGGAAACCCCGTATAGCCTAAGGGGCGAGGAAAGGGGTAGAACATATTCCAAGAAGCAATTCTTCAAGAACCTTCGTGGTTGTCAAAAAAGCAGATAGATAGAATCAACGTTTCTGCAGAGCTACACGTACCAAACTGGAAAATGCGGTGGCTCTGGGATTTTTTATGGGAATAAAAATCCTTGACTATGCCGTCCCTCGAATAGGAGGTAAAATGGAGGTTCCGAGCCTGTACGATGTCAGGTACTTTTTAAAGATCCATATCCTAACTATACCTAGATAGGCAAAATTTAGCATCGTCCGATCAGCCTTAGTACCATAAAGGGACATCAAACAAACTGGAAAGTAGTATCCTAAGATAGGAAGGGGCTTAGAAAGCTCGTTGAAGCTGCCGAACATGTATAAAGTACAAAAAAGTCAATGAGGACAAAATTAAAAACCATTATTTGGGTGATTTCCTATACACCTATCGCAACTCGTTAGTGTAAAACATAAAAGCTTGTCTTTGATTTTCAAATTAATAATGAACTAGCTAGAGCGAAAAAAACACCATAATAATGACGCTTTGAAATTTTACGTGTGCGAGAGCTAACTAGAGCTCGCGAAGACAAAGTTGGGGCAGTGGTAGTCAAGGGGGGGGGGGGGTTGAAAGGGTTCTAGTACATGTTCGTGACTGTTCGAGAATAATTTATTCTGAGACATCTAGTCTCTAAGAATAACAAAACATGGCTAGATCATGAGCCATTTGACTGGCTAGTTGAAAAGAAAAAAAAAATTGGTAAAATGATTTTTAAAAAAAATTATTAATACCAGTAAACCTCAGAACAACGTTTGAGCTTGGAAAATTATAATAAAAATCAAATAAATATAAACTTAATGCTGGTTTAACTCTATAAATATTTATGGAAGATTGATGATTTTTGAGGTACTGTATCGTTACAAGTTGATACTTTTCGTAACCACGTAAGTTATTTGAGTTCTTACTGTTTTTCAGACATTCTGAATTATTATTTTCGTTTAATAAAAATTATTTAAACCCACTTAAATGTCACAATATGTATTTATTTTCTTGATAAGGATAAAATTTCACATGTTATTGACGCTATTATATAAAGCTCGAGTATTTATTTGATTACGCGAACTTCATGAGTTACCTAAGTATTGTAATGTATAATGGCTAGCATTCCCCGTCGCGGCTTTGCACGCGAGCCTTTAAAATTAATTCTGTGGTCATTATCTAGGTATTGATTTAATATAATATGCTATCTGATGTTAAGGAGATTTAGTAGAATCGGAGCTTCCGGTAGGTGGAATGTTGGAGGGGGAAGCTGCCGGCTCGGTAAAAGAGAGGGAGAGAGTTCACTAAAACCGCCGAAACAAAAAATTGCTTACTCTTCGTGAGGGCTTCATTTTTCGGCTTTAAAACATGGTTTTCGACACCCCATAAGTTAAAATTAGACATTTTTTCTCCAAGTATAAAAATAGATGTCCGTTAGAGTTAAACGACAATTTCGCCATTTAAACCCCTTGGGGGTTACATTTTTGAAATTCCTTCCTTAGTGGTTACCTGCATCACGTTTAATATCTAAATTCCGAACTTCAAGTTTCTATCATTAGTAGTTTTTGCTCTGCGTTGATTTTGTCAGTCAGGACAAAGCCTCTTATATATATACTAGCATTCCCCGTCGCGGCTTCGCCCGCGAGCCTTTAAAATCACTTCTGTGATCATCCTTGGTATTGATTTAATATAATATGTTAACTGATGTTAAGGAGATTTAGTAAAATCGGAGCTTCCGAGAGGTGGAATGTTGGAGGGGAAAGTTGCCGTCTCGGTAGAAGAGAGGGAGCCGCGCAATGGAGAGTTCACCAAAACAGCCGAAACAAAAAATTGCTTACTCCTCATGAAAGCTTCATTTTTCGGCTTTAAAACATGGTTTTCGGCGCCCTGTAAGAGCTTTCGAGTTAAACTCGTCGTATCAAGATCTTTAAAATGAGTCCAAATTAGATATTTTTTCTCGAAGTGCAAAAATAGGTGTCCGTTAGAGTTAAACGACAATTTCGCCATTTACATCCCTTGGTCACATTTTTGAAATTCCTTTCTTAGTGGTTACCTACATCGCGTTTAAAATCTAAATCCCGAACTTTTTTTAGCTGATTTTAATTTGTCTTTCCGTGTTGCATTGCTGTACCTGACACGTCGCCTTTTAACTTGTTTCTTCTCCTCAGAAAGTTGCGGTAGTAGAGCTTCACACACGTCAAAATGACCATTACATAGCGTACCAGTAAAACGTAGTCTTTTCGTGGGATTAGAATTATTGCCAAATACCGCATAAAGCTCATCATTGCGATATACTTCAAAAAGGTAAGGAAACAATTCCCCAGCTGCCGTTAGTTCCACAAATCCGGCATGGGTTGAATGCTGAAGCATATGAGTGTAATAACTACTGAAATCAGAATAATTGTTACCGTAATCATTTTGAGTAAACGCAGAAAATTCGTCCCAATTTGGATGACATGTTGTACTACAATTTACCGAAAATGACAACATTTTTCTTGAGAATTCTCAATAATATATATAATGATCGAAATAAACACGCACCACCCCCAATCATGGGAATCACAATGTGCATAATTTGATTACCACTAATATTTAAATAATCAGTAGCCATATTCTATGTGAATGCCTTTTTTAATGATATTGTCTATTTAATGTCCGTTAGAGTTAAACGACAATTTCGCCATTTACATTTTAGATATTCTTAGGGGTTACATTTTTGATATTCCTTTCTTAGTGGTTACCTACATCGCTTTTAAAATCTAAATTCCGAAGTTTCTAATCATAAGTAGTTTTTAGTGGT